>OY294016.1:18595304-19324687 GCA_958510785.1 Exephanes ischioxanthus | reverse complement strand
AACGATTGCAAAGTCGCTTTATAACGAAATCGAACGATTGAGTTTTGCGCTCGCTGTAGGCGTTCCAGATCGTATTATAAGATCAAAAACACTTCATTCTATGCAAATACGTAAGATTCGTGGGTTTAGAATCGACAAACAAGCCCCAAATGAATGCAAAGTCTATTTATAACGATATCGATCATTTGAGTTTTACGCTCGCAGCAGGCGTTCCAGCTCGTATCATAACATCAAAAATACTTCATTCTATGCAAATAAGCAAGATTCATGCGTTAAGAGCAGCCAAACAAGCCCCGAACGATTGCAAAGTCGCTTTATAACGAAATCGAACGATTGAGTTTTGCGCTCGCTGTGGGCGTACTAGATCGCATTTTAAGATCAAAAACACTTTATTCTATGCAAATACGCAAGATTCATGGGTTTAGAACTCCCAAACAAGCCCCAAACGAATGCAAAGTCCATTTATAATGAATAGGATCATTACAGTTTTACACTCGCAGCAGGCGTTCCAGCTCGTATTATGAGATCAAAAATACTTCATTCTATGCAAATACGCAAGATTCATGCGTTTCGAGTCCCAAACGAATGCAAAGTAGCTTTATAACGAAATTGAACGATAGAGTTTTGCGCTCGCTGTAAGCGTTCCAGCTCGTATCATAACATCAAAAACACTTCATTCTATGCAAATACGCAAGATTCATGCGTTTCGAGTCCCAAACGATTGCAAAGTCGCTTTATAACGAAATCGAACGATTGAGTTTTGCGCTCGCTGTAGGCGTTCCAGATCGTATTATAAGATCAAAAACACTTCATTCTATGCAAATACGTAAGATTCGTGGGTTTAGAATCGACAAACAAGCCCCAAATGAATGCAAAGTCTATTTATAACGATATCGATCATTTGAGTTTTACGCTCGCAGCAGGCGTTCCAGCTCGTATTATGAGATCAAAAACAATTCATTCTATGCAAATACGCAAGATTTATACGTTTCGAGCAGCAAAACAAGGCACAAACGATTGTAAAGTCGCTTTATTAAGAAATATAACGGTTGAGTTTTGCGCTCTTTGTAGGCGTTGCAGCTCGTATTATAAGATCAAAAACTCTTCATTCTATACAAATACGCAAGATTCATGCTTTTCGAGCAGCCAATTAAACCCCAATCGAATGC
Organism: Exephanes ischioxanthus; assembly: GCA_958510785.1. Taxonomy (NCBI): domain Eukaryota; kingdom Metazoa; phylum Arthropoda; class Insecta; order Hymenoptera; family Ichneumonidae; genus Exephanes; species Exephanes ischioxanthus. The sequence goes on along the minus strand of OY294016.1, from coordinate 19,323,518 downwards.
AAAGTTGCTTTATAACGAAATCGAACGATTGAGTTTTGCGCTCGCTGTAGGCGTTCCAGCTCGTATTATAAGATCAAAAACACTTCAGTCTATGCAAATACGCAAGATTCATGCGTTTCAAGCCGCCAAACAAGACCCAAACGAATGCAAAGTCGCTTTATAACGAAATCGAACGATTGAGTTTTGCGCTCGCTGTAGGCGTTCCAGATCGTATTATAAGATAAAAACACTTCATTCTATGCAAATACGTAAGATTCGTGGGTTTGGAATCGCCAAACAAGCCCCAAATGAATGCAAAGTCCATGTATAACGAACACGATCATTTGAGTTTTACACTCGCAGCAGGCGTTCCAGATCGTATTATGAGATCAAAAACACTTCATTGTATGCAAACACGCATGATTCATGCGTTTCGAGCCGCCAATCAATCCCCAAACGAATGCAAAGTAGCTTTATAACGAAATTGAACGATTGAGTTTTGCGCTCGCTGTAAGCGATCCGGCTCGTATCATAACATCAAAAACACTTCATTCTATGCAAATAAGCAAGATTCATGCGTTTCGAGCAGCCAAACAAGCCCCGAACGATTGCAAAGTCGCTTTATAACGAAATCGAACGATTGAGTTTTGCGCTCGCTGTAGGCGTTCCAGATCGTATATAAGATCAAAAACACCTCATTTTATGCAAATACGTAAGATTCGTGGGTTTAGAATCGCCAAACAAGCCCCAAATGAATGCAAAGTCCATTTATAACGATATCGTTCATTTGAGTTTTACGCTCGCAGCAGGCGTTCCAGCTCGTATTATGAGATCAAAAACACTTCAATCTATGCAAATACGCAAGATTCATGCGTTTCGAGCAGCCAAACAAGCCCCGAACGATTGCAATGTCGCTTTATAACGAAATCGAACGATTGAGTTTTGCGCTCGCTGTAGGCGTTCCAGATCGTATTATAAGATCAAAAACACTTCATTCTATGCAAATACGTAAGATTCGTGGGTTTAGAATCGACAAAGAAGCCCCAAATGAATGCAAAGTCTATTTATAACGATATCGATCATTTGAGTTTTACGCTCGCAGCAGGCGATCCAGCTCGTATTATGAGATCAAAAACACTTCATTCTATGCAAATACGCAAGATTCATGCGTTTCGAGTCCCAAACGATTGCAAAGTCGCTTTATAACGAAATCGAACGATTGAGTTTTGCGCCCGCTGTAGGCGTACTAGATCGCATTTTAAGATCAAAAAGACTTTATTCTATGCAAATACAAAAGATTCATGATTCATGCGTTTCGAACCGCCAATCAATCCCCAAACGAATGCAAAGTAGCTTTATAACGAAATCGAACGATTGAGTTTTGCGCTCGCTGTAGGCGTAGCAGATCATATTATAAGATCAAAAACACTTAATTCTATGCAAATACGAAAGATTCATGCGTTTCGAGCAGCCAAACAAGCCCCGAACGATTGCAAAGTCGCTTTATAACGAAATCGGACGATTGAGTTTTGCGCTCGCTGTAGGCGTTCCAGATCGTATTATAAGATCAAAAACACTTCATTCTATGCAAATACGTAAGATTCGTGGGTTTAGAATCGCCAAACAAGCCCCAAATGAATGCAAAGTCCATTTATAACGAATACGATCAGTTGAGTTTTACACTCGCAGCAGGCGTTCCAGATCGTATTATGAGATCAAAAACACTTCATTGTATGCAAACACGCATGATTCATGCGTTTCGAGCCGCCAATCAATCCCCAAACGAATGCAAAGTAGCTTTATAACGAAATCGAACGATTGAGTTTTGCGCTCGCTGTAGGCGTTCCAGATCGTATTATAAGATCAAAAACACTTCATTCTATGCAAATACGTAAGATTCGTGGGTTTAGAATCGACAAACAAGCCCCAAATGAATGCAAAGTCTATTTATAACGATATCGATCATTTGAGTTTTACGCTCGCAGCAGGCGTTCCAGCTCGTATTATGAGATCAATAACACTTCATTCTATGCAAATACGCAAGATTTATGCGTTTCGAGCAGCAAAACAAGGCACAAACGATTGTAAAGTCGCTTTATAAAGAAATATAACGGTTGAGTTTTGCGCTCTTTGTAGGCGTTGCAGCTCGTATTATAAGATCAAAAACTCCTCATTCTATACAAATACGCAAGATTCATGCGTTTCAAGCCGCCAAACAAGCCCTAATCGAATGCAAAGTTGCTTTATAACGAAATCGAACGATTGAGTTTTGCGCTCGCTGTAGGCGTTCCAGCTCGTATCATAACATCAAAAACACTTCATTCTATGCAAATAAGCAAGATTCATGCGTTTCGAGCAGCCAAACAAGCCCCGAACGATTGCAAAGTCGCTTTATAACGAAATCGAACAATTGAGTTTTGCGCTCGCTGTAGGCGTTCCAGATCGTATCATAACATCAAAAACACTTCAATCCCATGCAAATACGTAAGATTCGTGGGTTTAGAATCGCCAAACAAGCCCCAAATGAATGCAAAGTCCATTTATAACGATATCGATCATTTGAGTTTTACGCTCGCAGCAGGCGTTCCTGCTCGTATTATGAGATCAATAACACTTCATTGTATGCAAACACGCATGATTCATGCGTTTCGAGCCGCCAAACAAGTCCCAAACGATTGCAAAGCCGCTTTATAACGAAATCGAACGATTGAGTTTTGCGCTCGCTGTAGGCGTTCCAGATCGTATTATAAGATCAAAAACACTTCATTCTATGCAAATACGTGAGATTCGTGGGTTTAGAATCGACAAACAAGCCCCAAATGAATGCAAAGTCTATTTATAACGATATCGATCATTTGAGTTTTACGCTCGCAGCAGGCGTTCCAGCTCGTATTATGAGATCAATAACAATTCATTCTATGCAAATACGCAAAATTTATGCGTTTCGAGCAGCAAAACAAGGCACAAACGATTGTAAAGTCGCTTTATAAAGAAATATAACGGTTGAGTCTTGCGCTCTTTGTAGGCGTTGCAGCTCGTATTATAAGATCAAAAACTCCTCATTCTATACAATTACGCAAGATTCATGCGTTTCAAGCCGCCAAACAAGCCCTAATCGAATGCAAAGTTGCTTTATAATGAAATCGAACGATTGAGTTTTGCGCTCGCTGTAGGCGTACCAGATCGTATTATAAGATCAAAAACACTTCATTCTATGCAAATACGTAAGATTCGTGGGTTTAGAATCGCCAAACAAGCCCCAAATGAATGCAAAGTTCATTTATAACGATATCGATCAGTTAAGTTTTACGCTCGCAGCAGGCGTTCCAGCTTGTATTATGAGATCAATAACACTTCATTCTATGCAAATACGCAAGATTTATGCGTTTCGAGCAGCAAAACAAGGCACAAACGATTGTAAAGTCGCTTTATAACGAATTATAACGGTTGAGTTTTGCGCTCTTTGTAGGCGTTGCAGCTCGTATTATAAGATCAAAAATACTTCATTCTATGCAAATACGCATGATTCATGCGTTTCGAGCCGCCAATCAATCCCCAAACGAATGCAAAGTAGCTTTATAACGAAATCGAATGATTGAGTTTTGCGCTCGCTGTAGGCGTAGCAGATCATATTATAAGATCAAAAACACTTAATTCTTTGCAAATACGAAAGATTCATGCGTTTCGAGCAGCCAATCAAGCCCCGAACGATTGCAAAGTCGCTTTATAACGAAATCGAACGATTGAGTTTTGCGCTCGCTGTAGGCGTTCGAGATCGTATTATAAGATCAAAAACACTTCATTCTATGCAAATACGTAAGATTCGAGGGTTTAGAATCGCCAAACAAGCCCCAAATGAATGCAAAGTCCATTTATAACGAATACGATCATTTGAGTTTTACACTCGCAGCAGGCGTTCCAGATCGTATTATGAGATCAAAAACACTTCATTGTATGCAAACACGCATGATTCATGCGTTTCGAGACGCCAATCAATCCCCAAACGAATGCAAAGTAGCTTTATAAAGAAATCGAACGATTGAGTTTTGCGCTCGCTGTAGGCGTTCCAGCTCGTATTATAAGATCAAAAACTCTTCATTCTATACAAATACGCAAGATTCATGCTTTTCGAGCAGCCAATTAACCCCTAATCGATTGCAAAGTCGCTTTATAACGAAATCGAACGATTGAGTTTTGCGCTCGCTGTAGGCGTTCCAGCTCGTATTATAAGATCAAAAACACTTCAGTCTATGCAAATACGCAAGATTCATGCGTTTCGAGCCGCCAAACAAGTCCCAAACGATTGCAAAGCCGCTTTATAACGAAATCGAACGATTGAGTTTTGCGCTCGCTGTAGGCGTTCCAGATCGTATTATAAGATCAAAAACACTTCATTTCATGGAAATACGTAAGATTCGTGGGTTTAGAATCGCCAAACAAGCTCCAAATGAATGCAAAGTCCATTTCTAACGATATCGTTCATTTGAGTTTTACGCTCGCAGCAGGCGTTCCAGCTCGTATTATGAGATCAAAAACACGTCATTCTATGCAAATAAGCAAGATTTATGCGTTTCGAGCAGCAAAACAAGGCACAAACGATTGTAAAGTCGCTTTATGAACAAATATAACGGTTGAGTTTTGCGCTCTTTGTAGGCGTTGCAGCTCGTATTATTAGATCAAAAATTCCTCTTTCTATACAAATACGCAAGATTCATGCGTTTCAAGCCACCAAACAAGCCCTAATTGAATGCAAAGTTGCTTTATAACGAAATCGAACGATTGAGTTTTGCGCTCGCTGTAGGCGTTCCAGATCGTATTATAAGATCAAAAACACTTCATTCTATGCAAATACGTAAGATTCGTGGGATTAGAATCGCCAAACAAGCCCCAAATGAATGCAAAGTCTATTTATAACGATATCGATCATTTGAGTTTTACGCTCGCAGCAGGCGCTCCAGCTCGTATTATGAGATCAAAAACACTTCATTCTATGCAAATAAGCAAGATTTATGCGTTTCGAGCAGCAAAACAAGGCACAAATGATTGTAAAGTCGCTTTATGAACAAATATAACGGTTGAGTTTTGCGCTCTTTGTAGGCGTTGCAGCTCGTATTATAAGATCAAAAATTCCTCTTTCTATACAAATACGCAAGATTCATGCGTTTCAAGCCACCAAACAAGCCCTAATCGAATGCAAAGTCGCTTTATAACGAAATCGAACGATTGAGTTTTGCGCTCGCTGTAGGCGTTCGAGATCGTATTATAAGATCAAAAACACTTCATTCTATGCAAATACGTAAGATTCGAGGGTTTAGAATCGCCAAACAAGCCCCAAATGAATGCAAAGTCCATTTATAACGAATACGATCATTTGAGTTTTACACTCGCAGCAGGCGTTCCAGATCGTATTATGAGATCAAAAACACTTCATTGTATGCAAACACGCATGATTCATGCGTTTCGAGACGCCAATCAATCCCCAAACGAATGCAAAGTAGCTTTATAAAGAAATCGAACGATTGAGTTTTGCGCTCGCTGTAGGCGTTCCAGCTCGTATTATAAGATCAAAAACTCTTCATTCTATACAAATACGCAAGATTCATGCTTTTCGAGCAGCCAATTAACCCCTAATCGATTGCAAAGTCGCTTTATAACGAAATCGAACGATTGAGTTTTGCGCTCGCTGTAGGCGTTCCAGCTCGTATTATAAGATCAAAAACACTTCAGTCTATGCAAATACGCAAGATTCATGCGTTTCGAGCCGCCAAACAAGTCCCAAACGATTGCAAAGCCGCTTTATAACGAAATCGAACGATTGAGTTTTGCGCTCGCTGTAGGCGTTCCAGATCGTATTATAAGATCAAAAACACTTCATTTCATGGAAATACGTAAGATTCGTGGGTTTAGAATCGCCAAACAAGCTCCAAATGAATGCAAAGTCCATTTCTAACGATATCGTTCATTTGAGTTTTACGCTCGCAGCAGGCGTTCCAGCTCGTATTATGAGATCAAAAACACGTCATTCTATGCAAATAAGCAAGATTTATGCGTTTCGAGCAGCAAAACAAGGCACAAACGATTGTAAAGTCGCTTTATGAACAAATATAACGGTTGAGTTTTGCGCTCTTTGTAGGCGTTGCAGCTCGTATTATTAGATCAAAAATTCCTCTTTCTATACAAATACGCAAGATTCATGCGTTTCAAGCCACCAAACAAGCCCTAATTGAATGCAAAGTTGCTTTATAACGAAATCGAACGATTGAGTTTTGCGCTCGCTGTAGGCGTTCCAGATCGTATTATAAGATCAAAAACACTTCATTCTATGCAAATACGTAAGATTCGTGGGATTAGAATCGCCAAACAAGCCCCAAATGAATGCAAAGTCTATTTATAACGATATCGATCATTTGAGTTTTACGCTCGCAGCAGGCGCTCCAGCTCGTATTATGAGATCAAAAACACTTCATTCTATGCAAATAAGCAAGATTTATGCGTTTCGAGCAGCAAAACAAGGCACAAATGATTGTAAAGTCGCTTTATGAACAAATATAACGGTTGAGTTTTGCGCTCTTTGTAGGCGTTGCAGCTCGTATTATAAGATCAAAAATTCCTCTTTCTATACAAATACGCAAGATTCATGCGTTTCAAGCCACCAAACAAGCCCTAATCGAATGCAAAGTTGCTTTATAACGAAATCGAACGATTGAATTTTGCGCTCGCTGTAGGCGTTCCAGATCGTATTATAAGATCAAAAACACTTCATTCCATGCAAATACGTCAGATTCGTGGGATTAGAATCGCCAAACAAGCCCCAAATGAATGCAAAGTCCATTTATAACGATATCGATCATTTGAGTTTTACGCTCGCAGCAGGCGCTCCAGCTCGTATGAGATCAATAACACTTCATTCTATGCAAATACGCAAGATTTATGCGTTTCGACCAGCAATATAAGGCACAGACGATTGCAAAGTCGCTTTATAACGAAAGAGAACGGTTGAGTTTTGCGCTCTTTGTAGGCGTTGCAGCTCGTATTACAAGATCAAAAACGCTTCATTCTATACAAATACGCAAGATTCATGCTTTTCGAGCAGCCAATTAACCCCCAATCGAATGCAAAGTCGCTTTATAACGAAATCGAACGATTGAGTTTTGCGCTCGCTGAAGGCGTTCCAGCTCGTATTATAAGATCAAAAACACTTCAATCTATGCAAATACGCAAGATTCATGCGTTTCAAGCCGCCAAACAAGTCCCAAACGATTGCAAAGTCGCTTTATAACGAAATCGAACGATTGAGTTTTGCGCTCGCTGTAGGCGTACTAGATCGCATTTTAAGATCAAAAACACTTTATTCTATGCAAATACGAAAGATTCATGGGTTTAGAACTTCCAAACAAGCCCCAAACGAATGCAAAGTCCATTTATAACGAATAGGATCATTACAGTTTTACACTCGCAGCAGGCGTTCCAGCTCGTATTATGAGATCAAAAATACTTCATTCTATGCAAATACGCAAGATTCATGCGTTTCGAGTCCCAAACGATTGCAAAGTCGCTTTATAACGAAATCGAACGATTGAGTTTTGCGCTCGCTGTAGGCGTTCCAGATCGTATTATAAGATCAAAAACACTTCATAATATGCAAATACACAAGATTCGTGGGTTTAGAATCGACAAACAAGCCCCAAATGAAAGCAAAGTCTATTTATAACGATATCGATCATTTGAGTTTTACGCTCGCAGCAGGCGTTCGAGCTCGTATTATGAGATCAAAAACACTTCATTCTATGCAAATAAGCAAGATTTATGCGTTTCGAGCAGCAAAACGAGGCACAAACGATTGTAAAGTCGCTTTATGAAGAAATATAACGGTTGAGTTTTGCGCTCTTTGTAGGCGTTGCAGCTCGTATTATAAGATCAAAAATTCCTCTTTCTATACAAATACGCAAGATTCATGCGTTTCAAGCCACCGAACAAGCCCTAATCGAATGCAAAGTTGCTTTATAACGAAATCGAACGATTGAGTTTTGCCCTCGCTGTAGGCGTTCCAGACCGTATTATAAGATCAAAAACACTTCATTCTATGCAAATACGTAAGATTCGTGGGTTTAGAATCGACAAACAAGCCCCAAATGAATGCAAAGTCTATTTATAACGATATCGATCATTTGAGTTTTACGCTCGCAGTAGGCGTTCCAGCTCGTATTATGAGATCAATAACACTTCATTCTATGCAAATACGCAAGATTTATGCGTTTCGAGCAGCAAAACAAGGCACAAACGATTGTAAAGTCGCTTTATAAAGAAATATAACGGTTGAGTTTTGCGCTCTTTGTAGGCGTTGCAGCTCGTATTATAAGATCAAAAACTCCTCATTCTATACAAATACGCAAGATTCACGCGTTTCAAGCCGCCAAACAAGCCCTAATCGAATGCAAAGTTGCTTTATAATGAAATCGAACGATTGAGTTTTGCGCTCGCTGTAGGCGTTCCAGCTCGTATTATAAGATCAAAAACTCTTCATTCTATACAAATACGCAAGATTCATGCTTTTCGAGCAGCCAATTAACCCCTAATCGATTGCAACGTCGCTTTATAACGAAATCGAACGATTGAGTTTTGCGTTCGCTGTAGGCGTTCCAGCTCGTATTATAAGATCAAAAACACTTCAGTCTATGCAAATACGCAAGATTCATGCGTTTCGAGCCGCCAAACAAGTCCCAAACGATTGCAAAGCCGCTTTATAACGAAATCGAACGATTGAGTTTTGCGCTCGCTGTAGGCGTTCCAGATCGTATTATAAGATCAAAAACACTTCATTTCATGGAAATACGTAAGATTTGTGGGTTTAGAATCGCCAAACAAGCTCCAAATGAATGCAAAGTCCATTTATAACGATATCGTTCATTTGAGTTTTACGCTAGCAGCAGGCGTTCCAGCTCGTATTATGAGATCAAAAACACTTCATTCTATGCAAATACGCAAGATTCATGCGTTTCGAGCAGCCAAACAAGCCCCGAACGATTGCAATGTCGCTTTATAACGAAATCGAACGATTGAGTTTTGCGCTCGCTGTAGGCGTTCCAGATCGTATTATAAGATCAAAAACACTTCATAATATGCAAATACACAAGATTCGTGGGTTTAGAATCGACAAACAAGCCCCAAATGAATGCAAAGTCTATTTATAACGATATCGATCATTTGAGTTTTACGCTCGCAGCAGGCGTTCCAGCTCGTATTATGAGATCAAAAACACTTCATTCTATGCAAATAAGCAAGATTTATGCGTTTCGAGCAGCAAAACAAGGCACAAACGATTGCAAAGTCGCTTTATAACGAAAGAGAACGGTTGAGTTTTGCGCTCTTTGTAGGCGTTGCAGCTCGTATTATAAGATCAAAAACGCCTCATTCTATACAAATACGCAAGATTCATGCGTTTCAAGCCACCAAACAAGCCCTAATCGAATGCAAAGTCGCTTTATAACGAAATCGAACGATTGAGTTTTGCGCTCGCTGTAGGCGTTCCAGATCGTATTATAAGATCAAAAACACTTCATAATATGCAAATACACAAGATTCGTGGGTTTAGAATCGACAAACAAGCCCCAAATGAATGCAAAGTCTATTTATAACGATATCGATCATTTGAGTTTTACGCTCGCAGCAGGCGTTCCAGCTCGTATTATGAGATCAAAAACACTTCATTCTATGCAAATAAGCAAGATTTATGCGTTTCGAGCAGCAAAACAAGGCACAAACGATTGTAAAGTCGCTTTATGAAGAAATATAACGGTTGAGTTTTGCGCTCTTTGTAGGCGTTGCAGCTCGTATTATAAGATCAAAAACGCCTCATTCTATACAAATACGCAAGATTCATGCGTTTCAAGCCACCAAACAAGCCCTAATCGAATGCAAAGTCGCTTTATAACGAAATCGAACGATTGAGTTTTGCGCTCGCTGTAGGCGTTCCAGATCGTATTATAAGATCAAAAACACTTCATAATATGCAAATACACAAGATTCGTGGGTTTAGAATCGACAAACAAGCCCCAAATGAATGCAAAGTCTATTTATAACGATATCGATCATTTGAGTTTTACGCTCGCAGCAGGCGTTCGAGCTCGTATTATGAGATCAAAAACACTTCATTCTATGCAAATAAGCAAGATTTATGCGTTTCGAGCAGCAAAACAAGGCACAAACGATTGTAAAGTCGCTTTATGAAGAAATATAACGGTTGAGTTTTGCGCTCTTTGTAGGCGTTGCAGCTCGTATTATAAGATCAAAAATTCCTCTTTCTATACAAATACGCAAGATTCATGCGTTTCAAGCCACCGAACAAGCCCTAATCGAATGCAAAGTTGCTTTATAACGAAATCGAACGATTGAGTTTTGCCCTCGCTGTAGGCGTTCCAGACCGTATTATAAGATCAAAAACACTTCATTCTATGCAAATACGTAAGATTCGTGAGATTAGAATCGCCAAACAAGCCCCAAATGAATGCAAAGTCCATTTATAACGATATCGTTCATTTGAGTTTTACGCTCGCAGCAGGCGTTCCAGCGCTTATTATGAGATCAAAAACACTTCATTCTATGCAAATACGCAAGATTCATGCGTTTCGAGCAGCCAAACAAGCCCCGTACGATTGCAATGTCGCTTTATAACGAAATCGGACGATTGAGTTTTGCGCTCGCTGTAGGCGTTCCAGATCGTATTATAAGATCAAAAACACTTCAGTCTATGCAAATACGTAAGATTCGTGGGTTCAGAATCGCCAAACAAGCCACAAATGAATGCAAAGTCCATTTATAACGAATACGATCATTTGAGTTTTACACTCGCAGCAGGCGTTCCAGATCGTATTATGAGATCAAAAACACTTCATTGTATGCAAACACACATGATTCATGCGTTTCGAGCCGCCAATCAATCCCCAAACGAATGCAAAGTAGCTTTATAACGAAATTGAACGATAGAGTTTTGCGCTCGCTGTAAGCGACCCAGCTCGTATCATAACATCAAAAACACTTCATTCTATGCAAATAAGCAAGATTCATGCGTTTCGAGCAGCCAAACAAGCCCCGAACGATTGCAAAGTCGCTTTATAACGAAATCGAACGATTGAGTTTTGCGCTCGCTGTAGGCGTTCCAGATCGTATTATAAGATCAAAAACACTTCATTCTATGCAAATACTTAAGATTCGTGGGTTTAGAATCGACAAACAAGCCCCAAATGAATGCAAAGTCTATTTATAACGATATCGATCATTTGAGTTTTACGCCCGCAGCAGGCGTTCCAGCTCGTATCATAACATCAAAAATACTTCATTCTATGCAAATAAGCAAGATTCATGCGTTAAGAGCAGCCAAACAAGCCCCGAACGATTGCAAAGTCGCTTTATAACGAAATCGAACGATTGAGTTTTGCGCTCGCTGTAGGCGTACTAGATCGCATTTTAAGATCAAAAACACTGTATTCTATGCAAATACGCAAGATTCATGGGTTTAGAACTCCCAAACAAGCCCCAAACGAATGCAAAGTCCATTTATAATGAATAGGATCATTACAGTTTTACACTCGCAGCAGGCGTTCCAGCTCGTATTATGAGATCAAAAATACTTCATTCTATGCAAATACGCAAGATTCATGCGTTTCGAGTCCCAAACGAATGCAAAGTAGCTTTATAACGAAATTGAACGATAGAGTTTTGCGCTCGCTGTAAGCGTTCCAGCTCGTATCATAACATCAAAAACACTTCATTCTATGCAAATACGCAAGATTCATGCGTTTCGAGTCCCAAACGATTGCAAAGTCGCTTTATAACGAAATCGAACGATTGAGTTTTGCGCTCGCTGTAGGCGTTCCAGATCGTATTATAAGATCAAAAACACTTCATTCTATGCAAATACGTAAGATTCGTGGGTTTAGAATCGACAAACAAGCCCCAAATGAATGCAAAGTCCATTTATAACGATATCGATCATTTGAGTTTTACGCTCGCAGCAGGCGTTCCAGCTCGTATTATGAGATCAAAAACAATTCATTCTATGCAAATACGCAAGATTTATACGTTTCGAGCAGCAAAACAAGGCACAAACGATTGTAAAGTCGCTTTATTAAAAAATATAACGGTTGAGTTTTGCGCTCTTTGTAGGCGTTGCAGCTCGTATTATAAGATCAAAAACACTTCAGTCTATGCAAATAAGCAAGATTCATGCGTTTCGAGCAGCCAAACAAGCCCCGAACGATTGCAAAGTCGCTTTATAACGAAATCGAACAATTGAGTTTTGCGCTCGCTGTAGGCGTTCCAGATCGTATCATAACATCAAAAACACTTCATTCCCATGCAAATACGTAAGATTCGTGGGTTTAGAATCGCCAAACAAGCCCCAAATGAATGCAAAGTCCATTTATAACGATATCGATCATTTGAGTTTTACGCTCGCAGCAGGCGTTCCAGCTCGTATTATGAGATCAATAACACTTCATTGTATGCAAACACGCATGATTCATGCGTTTCGAGCCGCCAAACAAGTCCCAAACGATTGCAAAGCCGCTTTATAACGAAATCGAACGATTGAGTTTTGCGCTCGCTGTAGGCGTTCCAGATCGTATTATAAGATCAAAAACACTTCATTCTATGCAAATACGTAAGATTCGTGGGTTTAGAATCGACAAACAAGCCCCAAATGAATGCAAAGTCTATTTATAACGATATCGATCATTTGAGTTTTACGCTCGCAGCAGGCGTTCCAGCTCGTATTATGAGATCAATAACAATTCATTCTATGCAAATACGCAAAATTTATGCGTTTCGAGCAGCAAAACAAGGCACAAACGATTGTAAAGTCGCTTTATAAAGAAATATAACGGTTGAGTCTTGCGCTCTTTGTAGGCGTTGCAGCTCGTATTATAAGATCAAAAACTCCTCATTCTATACAAATACGCAAGATTCATGCGTTTCAAGCCGCCAAACAAGCCCTAATCGAATGCAAAGTTGCTTTATAACGAAATCGAACGATTGAGTTTTGCGCTCGCTGTAGGCGTACCAGATCGTATTATAAGATCAAAAACACTTCATTCTATGCAAATACGTAAGATTCGTGGGTTTAGAATCGCCAAACAAGCCCCAAATGAATGCAAAGTCCATTTATAACGATATCGATCAGTTAAGTTTTACGCTCGCAGCAGGCGTTCCAGCTTGTATTATGAGATCAATAACACTTCATTCTATGCAAATACGCAAGATTTATGCGTTTCGAGCAGCAAAACAAGGCACAAACGATTGTAAAGTCGCTTTATAACGAATTATAACGGTTGAGTTTTGCGCTCTTTGTAGGCGTTGCAGCTCGTATTATAAGATCAAAAATACTTCATTCTATGCAAATATGCATGATTCATGCGTTTCGGGCCGCCAATCAATCCCCAAACGAATGCAAAGTAGCTTTATAACGAAATCGAATGATTGAGTTTTGCGCTCGCTGTAGGCGTAGCAGATCATATTATAAGATCAAAAACACTTAATCCTTTGCAAATACGAAAGATTCATGCGTTTCGAGCAGCCAATCAAGCCCCGAACGATTGCAAAGTCGCTTTATAACGAAATCGAACGATTGAGTTTTGCGCTCGCTGTAGGCGTTCCAGATCGTATTATAAGATCAAAAACACTTCATTCTATGCAAATACGTAAGATTCGTGGGTTTAGAATCGCCAAACAAGCCCCAAATGAATGCAAAGTCCATTTATAACGAATACGATCATTTGAATTTTACACTCGCAGCAGGCGTTCCAGATCGTATTATGAGATCAAAAACACTTCATTGTATGCAAACACGCATGATTCATGCGTTTCGAGACGCCAATCAATCCCCAAACGAATGCAAAGTAGCTTTATAAAGAAATATAACGGTTGACTTTTATCCTCTTTGTAGGCGTTGCAGCTCGTATTATAAGATCAAAAACTCCTCATTCTATACAAATACGCAAGATTCACGCGTTTCAAGCCGCCAAACAAGCCCTAATCAAATGCAAAGTTGCTTTATAATGAAATCGAACGATTGAGTTTTGCGCTCGCTGTAGGCGTTCCAGCTCGTATTATAAGACCAAAAACTCTTCATTCTATACAAATACGCAAGATTCATGCTTTTCGAGCAGCCAATTAACCCCTAATCGATTGCAAAGTCGCTTCATAACGAAATCGAACGATTGAGTTTTGCGCTCGCTGTAGGCGTTCCAGCTCGTATTATAAGATCAAAAACACTTCAGTCTATGCAAATACGCAAGATTCATGCGTTTCGAGCCGCCAAACAAGTCCCAAACGATTGCAAAGCCGCTTTATAACGAAATCGAACGATTGAGTTTTGCGCTCGCTGTAGGCGTTTCAGATCGTATTATAAGATCAAAAACACTTCATTTCATGGAAATACGTAAGATTTGTGGGTTTAGAATCGCCAAACAAGCTCCAAATGAATGCAAAGTCCATTTATAACGATATCGTTCATTTGAGTTTTACGCTCGCAGCAGGCGTTCCAGCTCGTATTATGAGATCAATAACACTTCATTCTATGCAAATACGCAAGATTCATGCGTTTCGAGTCCCAAACGATTGCAAAGTCGCTTTATAACGAAATCGAACGATTGAGTTTTGCGCTCGCTGTAGGCGTTCCAGATCGTATTATAAGATCAAAAACACTTCATTCTATGCAAATACGTAAGATTCGTGGGTTTAGAATCGACAAACAAGCCCCAAATGAATGCAAAGTCTATTTATAACGATATCGATCATTTGAGTTTTACGCTCGCAGCAGGCGTTCCAGCTCGTATTATGAGATCAAAAACAATTCATTCTATGCAAATACGCAAGATTTATACGTTTCGAGCAGCAAAACAAGGCACAAACGATTGTAAAGTCGCTTTATTAAAAAATATAACGGTTGAGTTTTGCGCTCTTTGTAGGCGTTGCAGCTCGTATTATAAGATCAAAAACACTTCAGTCTATGCAAATAAGCAAGATTCATGCGTTTCGAGCAGCCAAACAAGCCCCGAACGATTGCAAAGTCGCTTTATAACGAAATCGAACAATTGAGTTTTGCGCTCGCTGTAGGCGTTCCAGATCGTATCATAACATCAAAAACACTTCATTCCCATGCAAATACGTAAGATTCGTGGGTTTAGAATCGCCAAACAAGCCCCAAATGAATGCAAAGTCCATTTATAACGATATCGATCATTTGAGTTTTACGCTCGCAGCAGGCGTTCCAGCTCGTATTATGAGATCAATAACACTTCATTGTATGCAAACACGCATGATTCATGCGTTTCGAGCCGCCAAACAAGTCCCAAACGATTGCAAAGCCGCTTTATAACGAAATCGAACGATTGAGTTTTGCGCTCGCTGTAGGCGTTCCAGATCGTATTATAAGATCAAAAACACTTCATTCTATGCAAATACGTAAGATTCGTGGGTTTAGAATCGACAAACAAGCCCCAAATGAATGCAAAGTCTATTTATAACGATATCGATCATTTGAGTTTTACGCTCGCAGCAGGCGTTCCAGCTCGTATTATGAGATCAATAACAATTCATTCTATGCAAATACGCAAAATTTATGCGTTTCGAGCAGCAAAACAAGGCACAAACGATTGTAAAGTCGCTTTATAAAGAAATATAACGGTTGAGTCTTGCGCTCTTTGTAGGCGTTGCAGCTCGTATTATAAGATCAAAAACTCCTCATTCTATACAAATACGCAAGATTCATGCGTTTCAAGCCGCCAAACAAGCCCTAATCGAATGCAAAGTTGCTTTATAACGAAATCGAACGATTGAGTTTTGCGCTCGCTGTAGGCGTACCAGATCGTATTATAAGATCAAAAACACTTCATTCTATGCAAATACGTAAGATTCGTGGGTTTAGAATCGCCAAACAAGCCCCAAATGAATGCAAAGTCCATTTATAACGATATCGATCAGTTAAGTTTTACGCTCGCAGCAGGCGTTCCAGCTTGTATTATGAGATCAATAACACTTCATTCTATGCAAATACGCAAGATTTATGCGTTTCGAGCAGCAAAACAAGGCACAAACGATTGTAAAGTCGCTTTATAACGAATTATAACGGTTGAGTTTTGCGCTCTTTGTAGGCGTTGCAGCTCGTATTATAAGATCAAAAATACTTCATTCTATGCAAATATGCATGATTCATGCGTTTCGGGCCGCCAATCAATCCCCAAACGAATGCAAAGTAGCTTTACAACGAAATCGAATGATTGAGTTTTGCGCTCGCTGTAGGCGTAGCAGATCATATTATAAGATCAAAAACACTTAATCCTTTGCAAATACGAAAGATTCATGCGTTTCGAGCAGCCAATCAAGCCCCGAACGATTGCAAAGTCGCTTTATAACGAAATCGAACGATTGAGTTTTGCGCTCGCTGTAGGCGTTCCAGATCGTATTATAAGATCAAAAACACTTCATTCTATGCAAATACGTAAGATTCGTGGGTTTAGAATCGCCAAACAAGCCCCAAATGAATGCAAAGTCCATTTATAACGAATACGATCATTTGAATTTTACACTCGCAGCAGGCGTTCCAGATCGTATTATGAGATCAAAAACACTTCATTGTATGCAAACACGCATGATTCATGCGTTTCGAGACGCCAATCAATCCCCAAACGAATGCAAAGTAGCTTTATAAAGAAATATAACGGTTGACTTTTATCCTCTTTGTAGGCGTTGCAGCTCGTATTATAAGATCAAAAACTCCTCATTCTATACAAATACGCAAGATTCACGCGTTTCAAGCCGCCAAACAAGCCCTAATCAAATGCAAAGTTGCTTTATAATGAAATCGAACGATTGAGTTTTGCGCTCGCTGTAGGCGTTCCAGCTCGTATTATAAGACCAAAAACTCTTCATTCTATACAAATACGCAAGATTCATGCTTTTCGAGCAGCCAATTAACCCCTAATCGATTGCAAAGTCGCTTTATAACGAAATCGAACGATTGAGTTTTGCGCTCGCTGTAGGCGTTCCAGCTCGTATTATAAGATCAAAAACACTTCAGTCTATGCAAATACGCAAGATTCATGCGTTTCGAGCCGCCAAACAAGTCCCAAACGATTGCAAAGCCGCTTTATAACGAAATCGAACGATTGAGTTTTGCGCTCGCTGTAGGCGTTTCAGATCGTATTATAAGATCAAAAACACTTCATTTCATGGAAATACGTAAGATTTGTGGGTTTAGAATCGCCAAACAAGCTCCAAATGAATGCAAAGTCCATTTATAACGATATCGTTCATTTGAGTTTTACGCTCGCAGCAGGCGTTCCAGCTCGTATTATGAGATCAATAACACTTCATTCTATGCAAATACGCAAGATTCATGCGTTTCGAGTCCCAAACGATTGCAAAGTCGCTTTATAACGAAATCGAACGATTGAGTTTTGCGCTCGCTGTAGGCGTTCCAGATCGTATTATAAGATCAAAAACACTTCATTCTATGCAAATACGTAAGATTCGTGGGTTTAGAATCGACAAACAAGCCCCAAATGAATGCAAAGTCTATTTATAACGATATCGATCATTTGAGTTTTACGCTCGCAGCAGGCGTTCCAGCTCGTATTATGAGATCAAAAACAATTCATTCTATGCAAATACGCAAGATTTATACGTTTCGAGCAGCAAAACAAGGCACAAACGATTGTAAAGTCGCTTTATTAAAAAATATAACGGTTGAGTTTTGCGCTCTTTGTAGGCGTTGCAGCTCGTATTATAAGATCAAAAACACTTCAGTCTATGCAAATAAGCAAGATTCATGCGTTTCGAGCAGCCAAACAAGCCCCGAACGATTGCAAAGTCGCTTTATAACGAAATCGAACAATTGAGTTTTGCGCTCGCTGTAGGCGTTCCAGATCGTATCATAACATCAAAAACACTTCATTCCCATGCAAATACGTAAGATTCGTGGGTTTAGAATCGCCAAACAAGCCCCAAATGAATGCAAAGTCCATTTATAACGATATCGATCATTTGAGTTTTACGCTCGCAGCAGGCGTTCCAGCTCGTATTATGAGATCAATAACACTTCATTGTATGCAAACACGCATGATTCATGCGTTTCGAGCCGCCAAACAAGTCCCAAACGATTGCAAAGCCGCTTTATAACGAAATCGAACGATTGAGTTTTGCGCTCGCTGTAGGCGTTCCAGATCGTATTATAAGATCAAAAACACTTCATTCTATGCAAATACGTAAGATTCGTGGGTTTAGAATCGACAAACAAGCCCCAAATGAATGCAAAGTCTATTTATAACGATATCGATCATTTGAGTTTTACGCTCGCAGCAGGCGTTCCAGCTCGTATTATGAGATCAATAACAATTCATTCTATGCAAATACGCAAAATTTATGCGTTTCGAGCAGCAAAACAAGGCACAAACGATTGTAAAGTCGCTTTATAAAGAAATATAACGGTTGAGTCTTGCGCTCTTTGTAGGCGTTGCAGCTCGTATTATAAGATCAAAAACTCCTCATTCTATACAAATACGCAAGATTCATGCGTTTCAAGCCGCCAAACAAGCCCTAATCGAATGCAAAGTTGCTTTATAACGAAATCGAACGATTGAGTTTTGCGCTCGCTGTAGGCGTACCAGATCGTATTATAAGATCAAAAACACTTCATTCTATGCAAATACGTAAGATTCGTGGGTTTAGAATCGCCAAACAAGCCCCAAATGAATGCAAAGTCCATTTATAACGATATCGATCAGTTAAGTTTTACGCTCGCAGCAGGCGTTCCAGCTTGTATTATGAGATCAATAACACTTCATTCTATGCAAATACGCAAGATTTATGCGTTTCGAGCAGCAAAACAAGGCACAAACGATTGTAAAGTCGCTTTATAACGAATTATAACGGTTGAGTTTTGCGCTCTTTGTAGGCGTTGCAGCTCGTATTATAAGATCAAAAATACTTCATTCTATGCAAATATGCATGATTCATGCGTTTCGGGCCGCCAATCAATCCCCAAACGAATGCAAAGTAGCTTTACAACGAAATCGAATGATTGAGTTTTGCGCTCGCTGTAGGCGTAGCAGATCATATTATAAGATCAAAAACACTTAATCCTTTGCAAATACGAAAGATTCATGCGTTTCGAGCAGCCAATCAAGCCCCGAACGATTGCAAAGTCGCTTTATAACGAAATCGAACGATTGAGTTTTGCGCTCGCTGTAGGCGTTCCAGATCGTATTATAAGATCAAAAACACTTCATTCTATGCAAATACGTAAGATTCGTGGGTTTAGAATCGCCAAACAAGCCCCAAATGAATGCAAAGTCCATTTATAACGAATACGATCATTTGAATTTTACACTCGCAGCAGGCGTTCCAGATCGTATTATGAGATCAAAAACACTTCATTGTATGCAAACACGCATGATTCATGCGTTTCGAGACGCCAATCAATCCCCAAACGAATGCAAAGTAGCTTTATAAAGAAATATAACGGTTGACTTTTATCCTCTTTGTAGGCGTTGCAGCTCGTATTATAAGATCAAAAACTCCTCATTCTATACAAATACGCAAGATTCACGCGTTTCAAGCCGCCAAACAAGCCCTAATCAAATGCAAAGTTGCTTTATAATGAAATCGAACGATTGAGTTTTGCGCTCGCTGTAGGCGTTCCAGCTCGTATTATAAGACCAAAAACTCTTCATTCTATACAAATACGCAAGATTCATGCTTTTCGAGCAGCCAATTAACCCCTAATCGATTGCAAAGTCGCTTTATAACGAAATCGAACGATTGAGTTTTGCGCTCGCTGTAGGCGTTCCAGCTCGTATTATAAGATCAAAAACACTTCAGTCTATGCAAATACGCAAGATTCATGCGTTTCGAGCCGCCAAACAAGTCCCAAACGATTGCAAAGCCGCTTTATAACGAAATCGAACGATTGAGTTTTGCGCTCGCTGTAGGCGTTTCAGATCGTATTATAAGATCAAAAACACTTCATTTCATGGAAATACGTAAGATTTGTGGGTTTAGAATCGCCAAACAAGCTCCAAATGAATGCAAAGTCCATTTATAACGATATCGTTCATTTGAGTTTTACGCTCGCAGCAGGCGTTCCAGCTCGTATTATGAGATCAAAAACACTTCATTCTATGCAAATACGCAAGATTCATGCGTTTCGAGCAGCCAAACAAGCCCCGAACGATTGCAATGTCGCTTTATAACGAAATCGAACGATTGAGTTTTGCGCTCGCTGTAGGCGTTCCAGATCGTATTATAAGATCAAAAACACTTCATAATATGCAAATACACAAGATTCGTGGGTTTAGAATCGACAAACAAGCCCCAAATGAATGCAAAGTCTATTTATAACGATATCGATCATTTGAGTTTTACGCTCGCAGCAGGCGTTCCAGCTCGTATTATGAGAACAAAAACACTTCATTCTATGCAAATAAGCAAGATTTATGCGTTTCGAGCAGCAAAACAAGGCACAAACGATTGTAAAGTCGCTTTATGAACAAATATAACGGTTGAGTTTTGCGCTCTTTGTAGGCGTTGCAGCTCGTATTATAAGATCAAAAATTCCTCTTTCTATACAAATACGCAAGATTCATGCGTTTCAAGCCACCAAACAAGCCCTAATCGAATGCAAAGTTGCTTTATAACGAAATCGAACGATTGAGTTTTGCGCTCGCTGTAGGCGTTCCAGATCGTATTATAAGATCAAAAACACTTCATACTATGCAAATACGTAAGATTCGTGGGATTAGAATCGCCAAACAAGCCCCAAATGAATGCAAAGTCCATTTATAACGATATCGATCATTTGAGTTTTACGCTCGCAGCAGGCGCTCCAGCTCGTATGAGATCAATAACACTTCATTCTATGCAAATACGCAAGATTTATGCGTTTCGAGCAGCAATACAAGGCACAGACGATTGCAAAGTCGCTTTATAACGAAAGAGAACGGTTGAGTTTTGCGCTCTTTGTAGGCGTTGCCGCTCGTATTATAAGATCAAAAACGCCTCATTCTATACAAATACGCAAGATTCATGCTTTTCGAGCAGCCAATTAACCCCCAATCGAATGCAAAGTCGCTTTATAACGAAATCGAACGATTGAGTTTTGCGCTCGCTGTAGGCGTTCCAGATCGTATTATAAGATCAAAAACACTTCATAATATGCAAATACACAAGATTCGTGGGTTTAGAATCGACAAACAAGCCCCAAATGAATGCAAAGTCTATTTATAACGATATCGATCATTTGAGTTTTACGCTCGCAGCAGGCGTTCGAGCTCGTATTATGAGATCAAAAACACTTCATTCTATGCAAATACGCAAGATTCATGCGTTTCGAGCAGCCAAACAAGCCCCGAACGGTTGCAATGTCGCTTTATAACGAAATCGACCGATTGAGTTTTGCGCTCGCTGTAGGCGTTCCAGATCGTATTATAAGATCAAAAATACTTCATTCTATGCAAATACGCAAGATTTATGCGTTTCGAGCAGCAAAACAAGGCACAAACGATTGTAAAGTCGCTTTATGAAGAAATATAACGGTTGAGTTTTGCGCTCTGTTGTACCCCGGCTGGCATGGTAAGATATTATTTCGGGACACCGGTTGCGAGATAATCAAGGTACGCAACGGCACGCGTCGAGCGTACATCGAGCGTCGAGCGCGTCACCGGACACCGCTGACGCAGCACTTAGGCCACCGCGAGTGACTCGGTAACTGGAGCATCGGCTCGGGTACCGAGGCAATCATTACAAAAAGATATTGCGAAATATAAAATATGCTCCAAATCTCGCCCGCAGAAAAGCGAGGATTTGGAAAGATATCTGTTTATAAGAATAAAGTAAACCATAAACTTGCGCTAGATATTAAGCTGACATACGTGCTCTCGATGAGTATATAGAGGATCGAGAGCAGGTACTCGACAGTCTGATCAGAACTCAGGATACGGTACGGTTGATTACAATACGTTATATTTCATAACCGAGATAAATGTGATTAGCGAGTGGCTCGCTACGGGGTGTACCGAGATTGGTAAATATTCAATAACCTAATAAAGACCTTTTTATTAAACTGTGCATTCATTCTCTTGGGTTCTAACCCTTTACTGGATATATCCCGAACATTCGAGCTCACGGCTCAGGCACAGAACCCGGAGTAGCTAACCGAGTTTCTGCGACACAACAGCTCTTTGTAGGCGTTGCAGCTCGTATTATAAGATCAAAAACTCCTCATTCTATACAAATACGCAAGGTTCATGCGTTTCAATTCGCCAAACAAGCCCTAATCGAATGCAAAGTTGCTTTATAACGAAATCGAACGATTGAGTTTTGCGCTCGCTGTCGGCGTTCAAGCTCGTATTAGAAAATCAAAAACACTTTGTTCTATGCAAATACGCAAGATTCATGCGTTTCGAGCAGCCAAACAAGCCCCGTACGATTGCAATGTCGCTTTATAACGAAATCGAACGATTGAGTTTTGCGCTCGCTGTAGGCGTTCCAGCTCGTATTATAAGATGAAAAACACTTTATTCTATGCAAATACGCAAGATTCATGCGTTTCGAGCAGCCAAACAAGCCCTGTACGATTGCAATGTCGCTTTATAACGAAATCGAACGATTGAGTTTTGCGCTCGCTGTAGGCGTTCCAGATCGTATTATAAGATCAAAAACACTTCATTCTATGCAATAAGCAAGATTCATGCGTTTCGAGCAGCCAAACAAGCCCCGAACGATTGCAAAGTCGCTTTATAAAGAAATCGAACGATTGAGTTTTGCGCTCGCTGTAGGCGTTCCAGATCGTATTATAAGAACAAAAACACTTCATTTTATGCAAATACGTAAGATTCGTGCGTTTAGAATCGCCAAACAAGCCCTAATCGAATGCAAAGTTGCTTTATAACGAAATCGAATGATTGAGTTTTGCGCTCGCTGTAGGTGTTCCAGCCCGTTATTATAAGATCAAAAACACTTCATTCTATGCAAATACGTAAGATTCGTGGGTTTAGAATCGACAAACAAGCCGCAAATGAATGCAAAGTCTATTTATAACGAAATCGAACCCTTGAGTTTTGCGCTCGCTGTAGGCGTTCCAGCTCGTATTATGAGATCAAAAACACTTCATTCTATGCAAATACGCAAGATTTATGCGTTTCGAGCAGCAAAACAAGGCACAAACGATTGTAAAGTCGCTTTATGAAGAAATATAACGGTTGAGTTTTGCGCTCTTTGTAGGCGTTGCAGCTCGTATTATAAGATCAAAAACTCCTCATTCTATACAAATACGCAAGATTCATGCGTTTCAAGCCGCCAAACAAGCCCTAATCGAATGCAAAGTTGCTTTATAACGAAATCGAACGATTGAGTTTTGCGCTCGCTGTAGGCGTTCCAGCTCGTATCATAACATCAAAAACACTTCATTCTATGCAAATAAGCAAGATTCATGCGTTTCGAGCAGCCAAACAAGCCCCGAACGATTGCAAAGTCGCTTTATAACGAAATCGAACAATTGAGTTTTGCGCTCGCTGTAGGCGTTCCAGATCGTATCATAACATCAAAAACACTTCATTCCCATGCAAATACGTAAGATTCGTGGGTTTAGAATCGCCAAACAAGCCCCAAATGAATGCAAAGTCCATTTATAACGATATCGATCATTTGAGTTTTACGCTCGCAGCAGGCGTTCCTGCTCGTATTATGAGATCAATAACACTTCATTGTATGCAAACACGCATGATTCATGCGTTTCGACCCGCCAAACAAGTCCCAAACGATTGCAAAGCCGCTTTATAACGAAATCGAACGATTGAGTTTTGCGCTCGCTGTAGGCGTTCCAGATCGTATTATAAGATCAAAAACACTTCATTCTATGCAAATACGTGAGATTCGTGGGTTTAGAATCGACAAACAAGCCCCAAATGAATGCAAAGTCTATTTATAACGATATCGATCATTTGAGTTTTACGCTCGCAGCAGGCGTTCCAGCTCGTATTATGAGATCAATAACAATTCATTCTATGCAAATACGCAAAATTTATGCGTTTCGAGCAGCAAAACAAGGCACAAACGATTGTAAAGTCGCTTTATAAAGAAATATAACGGTTGAGTCTTGCGCTCTTTGTAGGCGTTGCAGCTCGTATTATAAGATCAAAAACTCCTCATTCTATACAATTACGCAAGATTCATGCGTTTCAAGCCGCCAAACAAGCCCTAATCGAATGCAAAGTTGCTTTATAATGAAATCGAACGATTGAGTTTTGCGCTCGCTGTAGGCGTACCAGATCGTATTATAAGATCAAAAACACTTCATTCTATGCAAATACGTAAGATTCGTGGGTTTAGAATCGCCAAACAAGCCCCAAATGAATGCAAAGTTCATTTATAACGATATCGATCAGTTAAGTTTTACGCTCGCAGCAGGCGTTCCAGCTTGTATTATGAGATCAATAACACTTCATTCTATGCAAATACGCAAGATTTATGCGTTTCGAGCAGCAAAACAAGGCACAAACGATTGTAAAGTCGCTTTATAACGAATTATAACGGTTGAGTTTTGCGCTCTTTGTAGGCGTTGCAGCTCGTATTATAAGATCAAAAATACTTCATTCTATGCAAATACGCATGATTCATGCGTTTCGAGCCGCCAATCAATCCCCAAACGAATGCAAAGTAGCTTTATAACGAAATCGAATGATTGAGTTTTGCGCTCGCTGTAGGCGTAGCAGATCATATTATAAGATCAAAAACACTTAATTCTTTGCAAATACGAAAGATTCATGCGTTTCGAGCAGCCAATCAAGCCCCGAACGATTGCAAAGTCGCTTTATAACGAAATCGAACGATTGAGTTTTGCGCTCGCTGTAGGCGTTCGAGATCGTATTATAAGATCAAAAACACTTCATTCTATGCAAATACGTAAGATTCGTGGGTTTAGAATCGCCAAACAAGCCCCAAATGAATGCAAAGTCCATTTATAACGAATACGATCATTTGAGTTTTACACTCGCAGCAGGCGTTCCAGATCGTATTATGAGATCAAAAACACTTCATTGTATGCAAACACGCATGATTCATGCGTTTCGAGACGCCAATCAATCCCCAAACGAATGCAAAGTAGCTTTATAAAGAAATCGAACGATTGAGTTTTGCGCTCGCTGTAGGCGTTCCAGCTCGTATTATAAGATCAAAAACTCTTCATTCTATACAAATACGCAAGATTCATGCTTTTCGAGCAGCCAATTAACCCCTAATCGATTGCAAAGTCGCTTTATAACGAAATCGAACGATTGAGTTTTGCGCTCGCTGTAGGCGTTCCAGCTCGTATTATAAGATCAAAAACACTTCAGTCTATGCAAATACGCAAGATTCATGCGTTTCGAGCCGCCAAACAAGTCCCAAACGATTGCAAAGCCGCTTTATAACGAAATCGAACGATTGAGTTTTGCGCTCGCTGTAGGCGTTCCAGATCGTATTATAAGATCAAAAACACTTCATTTCATGGAAATACGTAAGATTCGTGGGTTTAGAATCGCCAAACAAGCTCCAAATGAATGCAAAGTCCATTTATAACGATATCGTTCATTTGAGTTTTACGCTCGCAGCAGGCGTTCCAGCTCGTATTATGAGATCAAAAACACGTCATTCTATGCAAATAAGCAAGATTTATGCGTTTCGAGCAGCAAAACAAGGCACAAACGATTGTAAAGTCGCTTTATGAACAAATATAACGGTTGAGTTTTGCGCTCTTTGTAGGCGTTGCAGCTCGTATTATTAGATCAAAAATTCCTCTTTCTATACAAATACGCAAGATTCATGCGTTTCAAGCCACCAAACAAGCCCTAATCGAATGCAAAGTTGCTTTATAACGAAATCGAACGATTGAGTTTTGCGCTCGCTGTAGGCGTTCCAGATCGTATTATAAGATCAAAAACACTTCATTCTATACAAATACGTAAGATTCGTGGGATTAGAATCGCCAAACAAGCCCCAAATGAATGCAAAGTCTATTTATAACGATATCGATCATTTGAGTTTTACGCTCGCAGCAGGCGCTCCAGCTCGTATTATGAGATCAAAAACACTTCATTCTATGCAAATAAGCAAGATTTATGCGTTTCGAGCAGCAAAACAAGGCACAAATGATTGTAAAGTCGCTTTATGAACAAATATAACGGTTGAGTTTTGCGCTCTTTGTAGGCGTTGCAGCTTGTATTATAAGATCAAAAATTCCTCTTTCTATACAAATACGCAAGATTCATGCGTTTCAAGCCACCAAACAAGCCCTAATCGAATGCAAAGTTGCTTTATAACGAAATCGAACGATTGAGTTTTGCGCTCGCTGTAGGCGTTCCAGATCGTATTATAAGATCAAAAACACTTCATTCCATGCAAATACGCAAGATTCATGCGTTTCGAGCAGCCAAACAAGCCCCGTACGATTGCAATGTCGCTTTATAACGAAATCGAACGATTGAGTTTTGCGCTCGCTGTAGGCGTTCCAGCTCGTATTATAAGATGAAAAACACTTTATTCTATGCAAATACGCAAGATTCATGCGTTTCGAGCAGCCAAACAAGCCCTGTACGATTGCAATGTCGCTTTATAACGAAATCGAACGATTGAGTTTTGCGCTCGCTGTAGGCGTTCCAGATCGTATTATAAGATCAAAAACACTTCATTTCATGGAAATACGTAAGATTTGTGGGTTTAGAATCGCCAAACAAGCTCCAAATGAATGCAAAGTCCATTTATAACGATATCGTTCATTTGAGTTTTACGCTAGCAGCAGGCGTTCCAGCTCGTATTATGAGATCAAAAACACTTCATTCTATGCAAATACGCAAGATTCATGCGTTTCGAGCAGCCAAACAAGCCCCGAACGATTGCAATGTCGCTTTATAACGAAATCGAACGATTGAGTTTTGCGCTCGCTGTAGGCGTTCCAGATCGTATTATAAGATCAAAAACACTTCATAATATGCAAATACACAAGATTCGTGGGTTTAGAATCGACAAACAAGCCCCAAATGAATGCAAAGTCTATTTATAACGATATCGATCATTTGAGTTTTACGCTCGCAGCAGGCGTTCCAGCTCGTATTATGAGATCAAAAACACTTCATTCTATGCAAATAAGCAAGATTTA
Organism: Exephanes ischioxanthus; assembly: GCA_958510785.1. NCBI lineage: Eukaryota > Metazoa > Arthropoda > Insecta > Hymenoptera > Ichneumonidae > Exephanes > Exephanes ischioxanthus. Next base: position 19,296,355 of record OY294016.1, on the reverse strand, counting down.
TGCGTTTCGAGCAGCAAAACAAGGCACAAACGATTGCAAAGTCGCTTTATAACGAAAGAGAACGGTTGAGTTTTGCGCTCTTTGTAGGCGTTGCAGCTCGTATTATAAGATCAAAAACGCCTCATTCTATACAAATACGCAAGATTCATGCGTTTCAAGCCACCAAACAAGCCCTAATCGAATGCAAAGTCGCTTTATAACGAAATCGAACGATTGAGTTTTGCGCTCGCTGTAGGCGTTCCAGATCGTATTATAAGATCAAAAACACTTCATAATATGCAAATACACAAGATTCGTGGGTTTAGAATCGACAAACAAGCCCCAAATGAATGCAAAGTCTATTTATAACGATATCGATCATTTGAGTTTTACGCTCGCAGCAGGCGTTCGAGCTCGTATTATGAGATCAAAAACACTTCATTCTATGCAAATAAGCAAGATTTATGCGTTTCGAGCAGCAAAACAAGGCACAAACGATTGTAAAGTCGCTTTATGAAGAAATATAACGGTTGAGTTTTGCGCTCTTTGTAGGCGTTGCAGCTCGTATTATAAGATCAAAAATTCCTCTTTCTATACAAATACGCAAGATTCATGCGTTTCAAGCCACCGAACAAGCCCTAATCGAATGCAAAGTTGCTTTATAACGAAATCGAACGATTGAGTTTTGCCCTCGCTGTAGGCGTTCCAGACCGTATTATAAGATCAAAAACACTTCATTCTATGCAAATACGTAAGATTCGTGAGATTAGAATCGCCAAACAAGCCCCAAATGAATGCAAAGTCCATTTATAACGATATCGTTCATTTGAGTTTTACGCTCGCAGCAGGCGTTCCAGCGCTTATTATGAGATCAAAAACACTTCATTCTATGCAAATACGCAAGATTCATGCGTTTCGAGCAGCCAAACAAGCCCCGTACGATTGCAATGTCGCTTTATAACGAAATCGGACGATTGAGTTTTGCGCTCGCTGTAGGCGTTCCAGATCGTATTATAAGATCAAAAACACTTCAGTCTATGCAAATACGTAAGATTCGTGGGTTCAGAATCGCCAAACAAGCCACAAATGAATGCAAAGTCCATTTATAACGAATACGATCATTTGAGTTTTACACTCGCAGCAGGCGTTCCAGCTCGTATTATGAGATCAATAACACTTCATTGTATGCAAACACACATGATTCATGCGTTTCGAGCCGCCAATCAATCCCCAAACGAATGCAAAGTAGCTTTATAACGAAATTGAACGATAGAGTTTTGCGCTCGCTGTAAGCGACCCAGCTCGTATCATAACATCAAAAACACTTCATTCTATGCAAATAAGCAAGATTCATGCGTTTCGAGCAGCCAAACAAGCCCCGAACGATTGCAAAGTCGCTTTATAACGAAATCGAACGATTGAGTTTTGCGCTCGCTGTAGGCGTTCCAGATCGTATTATAAGATCAAAAACACTTCATTCTATGCAAATACTTAAGATTCGTGGGTTTAGAATCGACAAACAAGCCCCAAATGAATGCAAAGTCTATTTATAACGATATCGATCATTTGAGTTTTACGCCCGCAGCAGGCGTTCCAGCTCGTATCATAACATCAAAAATACTTCATTCTATGCAAATAAGCAAGATTCATGCGTTAAGAGCAGCCAAACAAGCCCCGAACGATTGCAAAGTCGCTTTATAACGAAATCGAACGATTGAGTTTTGCGCTCGCTGTAGGCGTTCCAGATCGTATTATAAGATCAAAAACACTTCATTCTATGCAAATACGTAAGATTCGTGGGTTTAGAATCGACAAACAAGCCCCAAATGAATGCAAAGTCTATTTATAACGATATCGATCATTTGAGTTTTACGCTCGCAGCAGGCGTTCCAGCTCGTATTATGAGATCAATAACACTTCATTCTATGCAAATACGCAAGATTCATGCGTTTCGAGTCCCAAACGATTGCAAAGTCGCTTTATAACGAAATCGAACGATTGAGTTTTGCGCTCGCTGTAGGCGTTCCAGATCGTATTATAAGATCAAAAACACTTCATTCTATGCAAATACGTAAGATTCGTGGGTTTAGAATCGACAAACAAGCCCCAAATGAATGCAAAGTCTATTTATAACGATATCGATCATTTGAGTTTTACGCTCGCAGCAGGCGTTCCAGCTCGTATTATGAGATCAAAAACAATTCATTCTATGCAAATACGCAAGATTTATACGTTTCGAGCAGCAAAACAAGGCACAAACGATTGTAAAGTCGCTTTATTAAAAAATATAACGGTTGAGTTTTGCGCTCTTTGTAGGCGTTGCAGCTCGTATTATAAGATCAAAAACACTTCAGTCTATGCAAATAAGCAAGATTCATGCGTTTCGAGCAGCCAAACAAGCCCCGAACGATTGCAAAGTCGCTTTATAACGAAATCGAACAATTGAGTTTTGCGCTCGCTGTAGGCGTTCCAGATCGTATTATAAGATCAAAAAGACTTCATTTTATGCAAATACGTAAGATTCGTGGGTTTAGAATCGCCAAACGAGCCCCAAATGAATGCAAAATCCATTTATAACGATATCGATCATTTGAGTTTTACGCTCGCAGCAGGCGTTCCAGCTCGTATTATGGGATCAAAAACACTTAATTCTATGCAAATACGAAAGATTCATGCGTTTCGAGCAGCCAAACAAGCCCCGAACGATTGCAAAGTCGCTTTATAACGAAATCGAACGATTGAGTTTTACGCTCGCAGCAGGCGATCGAGCTCGCATTATGAGATCAATAACACTTAATTCTATACAAATACGCAAGATTCATGCTTTTCGAGCCGCCAAACAAGTCCCAAACGATTGCAAAGTCGCTTTATAACGAAATCGAACGATTGAGTTTTGCGCTCGCTGTAGGCGTTCCAGATCGTATTATAAGATCAAAAACACGTCATTCTATGCAAATACGAAAGATTCGTGGGTTTGGAATCGTCAAACAAGCCCCAAATGAATGCAAAGTCCATGTATAACGAATACGATCATTTGACTTTTACACTCGCAGCAGGCGTTCCAGATCGTATTATGAGATCAAAAACACTTCATAGTATGCAAACACGCATGATTCATGCGTTTCGAGCCGCCATCAATCCCCAAACGAATGCAAAGTAGCTTTATAACGAAATTTAACGATTGAGTTTTGCGCTCGCTGTAAGCGATCCAGCTCGTATCATAACATCAAAAACACTTCATTCTATGCAAATAAGCAAGATTCATGCGTTTCAAGCCGCCAAACAAGCCCTAATCGAATGCAAAGTTGCTTTATAACGAAATCGAACGATTGAGTTTTGCGCTCGCTGTAGGCGTTCCAGCTCGTATTATAAGATCAAAAACACTTTATTCTATGCAAATACGCAAGATTCATGCGTTTCGAGCAGCTAAACAAGCCCCGTACGATTGCAATGTCGCTTTATAACGAAATCGAACGATTGAGTTTTGCGCTCGCTGTAGGCGTACTAGATCGCATTTTAAGATAAAAAACACTTTGTTCTATGCAAATACGAAAGATTCATGGGTTTAGAACTCCCAAACAAGCCCCAAACGAATGCAAAGTCCATTTATAACGAATAGGATCATTACAGTTTTACACTCGCAGCAGGCGTTCCAGCTCGTATTATGAGATCAAAAATACTTCATTCTATGCAAATACGCAAGATTCATGCGTTTCGAGTCCCAAACGATTGCAAAGTCGCTTTATAACGAAATCGAACGATTGAGTTTTGCGCTCGCTGTAGGCGTTCCAGATCGAATTATAAGATCAAAAACACTTCATTCTATGCAAATACGTAAGATTCGTGGGTTTAGAATCGCCAAACAAGCCCCAAATAAATGCAAAGTCCATTTATAACGATATCGATCATTTGAGTCTTACGCTCGCAGCAGGCGTTCCAGCTCGTATTATGAGATCAATAACACTTCATTCTATGCAAATACGCAAGATTTATGCGTTTCGAGCAGCAAAACAAGGAACAAACGATTGCAAAGTCGCTTTATAACGAAATGGAACGGTTGAGTTTTGCGCTCTTTGTAGGCGTTGCAGCTCGTATTATAAGATCAAAAACTCCTCATTCTATACAAATACGCAAGATTCATGCGTTTCAAGCCGCCAAACAAGCCCTAATCGAATGCAAAGTTGCTTTATAACGAAATCGAACGATTGAGTTTTGCGCTCGCTGTAGGCGTTCCAGCTCGTATTATAAGATCGAAAACACTTTATTCTATGCAAATACGCAAGATTCATGCGTTTCGAGCAGCCAAACAAGCCCTGTACGATTGCAATGTCGCTTTATAACGAAATCGGACGATTGAGTTTTGCGCTCGCTGTAGGCGTTCCAGATCATATTATAAGATCAAAAACACTTCATTTTATGCAAATACGTAAGATTCGTGGGTTTAGAATCGCCAAACAAGCCCCAAATGAATGCAAAGTCCATTTATAACGATATCGATCATTTGAGTCTTACGCTCGCAGTAGGCGTTCCAGCTCGTATTATGAGATCAATAACACTTCATTCTATGCAAATACGCAAGATTTATGCGTTTCGAGCAGCAAAACAAGGCACAAACGATTGCAAAGTCGCTTTATAACGAAATGGAACGGTTGAGTTTTGCGCTCTTTGTAGGCGTTGCAGCTCGTATTATAAGATCAAAAACTCCTCATTCTATACAAATACCCAAGATGCATGCGTTTCAAGCCGCCAAACAAGCCCTAATCGAATGCAAAGTTGCTTTATAACGAAATCGAACGATTGAGTTTTGCGCTCGCTGTAGGCGTTCCAGCTCGTATTATAAGATCAAAAACACTTTATTCTATGCAAATACGCAAGATTCATGCGTTTCGAGCAGCCAAACAAGCCCCGTACGATTGCAATGTCGCTTTATAACGAAATCGAACGATTGAGTTTTGCGCTCGCTGTAGGCGTAGTAGATCGCATTTTAAGATCAAAAACACTTTATTCTATGCAAATACGAAAGATTCATGGGTTTAGAACTCCCAAACAAGCCCCAAACGAATGCAAAGTCCATTTATAACGAATAGGATCATTACAGTTTTACACTCGCAGCAGGCGTTCCAGCTCGTATTATGAGATCAAAAATACTTCATTCTATGCAAATACGCAAGATTCATGCGTTTCGAGTCCCAAACGATTGCAAAGTCGCTTTATAACGAAATCGAACGATTGAGTTTTGCGCTCGCTGTAGGCGTTTCAGATCGTATTATAAGATCAAAAACACTTCATTCTATGCAAATACGTAAGATTCGTGGGTTTAGAATCGCCAAACAAGCCCCAAATAAATGCAAAGTCCATTTATAACGATATCGATCATTTGAGTCTTACGCTCGCAGCAGGGGTTCCAGCTCGTATTATGAGATCAATAACACTTCATTCTATGCAAATACGCAAGATTCATGCGTTTCGAGCAGCCAAACAAGCCCCGTACGATTGCAATGTCGCTTTATAACGAAATCGAACGATTGAGTTTTGCGCTCGCTGTAGGCGTTCCAGATCGTATTATAAGATCAAAAACACTTCATTCTATGCAAATACGTAAGATTCGTGGGTTTAGAATCGCCAAACAAGCCCCAAATGAATACAAAGTCCATTTATAACGATATCGATCATTTGAGTCTTACGCTCGCAGCAGGCGTTCCAGCTCGTATTATGAGATCAATAACACTTCATTCTATGCAAATACGCAAGATTTATGCGTTTCGAGCAGTAAAACAAGGCACAAACGATTGCAAAGTCGCTTTATAACAAAATGGAACGGTTGAGTTTTGCGCTCTTTGTAGGCGTTGCAGCTCGTATTATAAGATCAAAAACTCCTCATTCTATACAAATACGCAAGATTCATGCGTTTCAAGCCGCCAAACAAGCCCTAATCGAATGCAAAGTTGCTTTATAACGAAATCGAACGATTGAGTTTTGCGCTCGCTGTAGGCGTTCCAGATCATATTATAAGATCAAAAACACTTCATTCTATGCAAATACGTAAGATTCGTGGGTTTAGAATCGCCAAACAAGCTCCAAATGAATGCAAAGTCCATTTATAACGATATGGATCATTTGAGTGTTACGCTCGCAGCAGGCGTTCCAGCTCGTATTATGAGATCAATAACACTTCATTCTATGCAAATACGCAAGATTTATGCGTTTCGAGCAGTAAAACAAGGCACAAACGATTGCAAAGTCGCTTTATAACGAAATGGAACGGTTGAGTTTTGCGCTCTTTGTAGGCGTTGCAGCTCGTATTATAAGATCAAAAACTCCTCGTTCTATACAAATACGCAAGATTCATGCGTTTCAAGCCGCCAAACAAGCCCTAATCGAATGCAAAGTTGCTTTATAACGAAATCGAACGATTGAGTTTTGCGCTCGCTGTAGGCGTTCCAGCTCGTATTATAAGATCAAAAACACTTTATTCTATGCAAATACGCAAGATTCATGCGTTTCGAGCAGCCAAACAAGCCCCGTACGATTGCAATGTCGCTTTATAACGAAATCGGACGATTGAGTTTTGCGCTCGTTGTAGGCGTTCCAGATCATATTATAAGATCACAAACACTTCATTCTATGCAAATACGTAAGATTCGTGGGTTTAGAATCGCCAAACAAGCCCCAAATGAATGCAAAGTCCATTTATAACGATATCGATCATTTGAGTGTTACGCTCGCAGCAGGCGTTCGAGCTCGCATTATGAGATCAATAACACTTAATTCTATACAAATACGCAAGATTCATGCTTTTCGAGCCGCCAAACAAGTCCCAAACGATTGCAAAGTCGCTTTATAACGAAATCGAACGATTGAGTTTTGCGCTCGCTGTAGGCGTTCCAGATCGTATTATAAGATCAAAAACACTTCATTCTATGCAAATACGTAAGATTCGTGTGTTTGAAATCGCCAAACAAGCCCCAAATGAATGCAAAGTCCATGTATAACGAATACGATCATTTGAGTTTTACACTCGCAGCAGGCGTTCCAGATCGTATTATGAGATCAAAAACACTTCATAGTATGCAAACACGCATGATTCATGCGTTTCGAGCCGCCATCAATCCCCAAACGAATGCAAAGTAGCTTTATAACAAAATTTAACGATTGAGTTTTGCGCTCGCTGTAAGCGATCCAGCTCGTATCATAACATCAAAAACACTTCATTCCATGCAAATAAGCAAGATTCATGCGTTTCGAGCAGCCAAACAAGCCCCGAACGATTGCAAAGTCGCTTTATAACGAAATCGAAGGATTGAGTTTTGCGCTCGCTGTAGGCGTTCCAGATCGTATTATAAGATCAAAAACTCTTCATTTTATGCAAGTACGTAAAATTCGTGGGTTTAGAATCGCCAAACAAGCCCCAAATGAATGCAAAGTCCATTTATAACGATATCGATCATTTGAGTGTTACGCTCGCAGCAGGCGTTCCAGCTCGTATTATGAGATCAATAACACTTCATTCTATGCAAATACGCAAGATTTATGCGTTTCGAGCAGTAAAACAAGGCACAAACGATTGCAAAGTCGCTTTATAACAAAATCGAACGATTGAGTTTTGCGCTCGCTGTAGGCGTTCCAGATCGTATTATAAGATCAAAAACACTTCATTCTATGCAAATACGTAAGATTCGTGGGTTTGGAATCGCCAAACAAGCCCCAAATGAATGCAAAGTCCATGTATAACGAATACGATCATTTGAGTTTTACACTCGCAGCAGGCGTTCCAGATCGTATTATGAGATCAAAAACACTTCATAGTATGCAAACACGCATGATTCATGCGTTTAGAGCCGCCATCAATCCCCAAACGAATGCAAAGTAGCTTTATAACGAAATTTAACGATTGAGTTTTGCGCTCGCTGTGAGCGATCCAGCTCGTATCATAACATCAAAAACACTTCATTCCATGCAAATAAGCAAGATTCATGCGTTTCGAGCAGCCAAACAAGCCCCGTACGATCGCAATGTCGCTTTATAACGAAATCGGACGCCTGAGTTTTGCGCTCGCTGTAGGCGTTCCAGATCATATTATAAGAACAAAAACACTTCATTTTATGCAAATACATAAGATTCGTGGGTTTAGAATCGCCAAACAAGCCCTAATCGAATGCAAAGTTGCTTCATAACGAAATCGAATGATTGAGTTTTGCGCTCGCTGTAGGCGTTCCAGCTCGTATTATAAGATCAAAAACACTTCATTCTATGCAATAAGCAAGATTCATGCGTTTCGAGCAGCCAAACAAGCCCCGAACGATTGCAAAGTCGCTTTATAAAGAAATCGAACCATTGAGTTTTGCGCTCGCTGTAGGCGTTCCAGATCGTATTATAAGAACAAAAACACTTCATTTTATGCAAATACGTAAGATTCGTGGGTTTAGAATCGACAAACAAGCCGCAAATGAATGCAAAGTCTATTTATAACGAAATCGAACGCTTGAGTTTTGCGCTCGCTGTAGGCGTTCCAGCTCGTATTATGAGATCAAAAACACTTCATTCTATGCAAATACGCAAGATTTATGCGTTTCGAGCAGCAAAACAAGGCACAAACGATTGTAAAGTCGCTTTATGAAGAAATATAACGGTTGAGTTTTGCGCTCTTTGTAGGCGTTGCAGCCCGTATTATAAGATCAGAAATTCCTCATTCTATACAAATACGCAAGATTCATGCGTTTCAAGCCGCCAAACAAGCCCTAATCGAATGCAAAGTTGCTTTATAACGAAATCGAACGATTGAGTTTGGCGCTCGCTGTAGGCGTTCCAGCTCGTACTATAAGATGAAAAACACTTTATTCTATGCAAATACGCAAGATTCATGCGTTTCGAGCAGCCAAACAAGCCCTGTACGATTGCAATGTCGCTTTATAACGAAATCGAACGATTGAGTTTTGCGCTCGCTGTAGGCGTTCCAGATCGTATTATAAGATCAAAAACACTTCATTCCCATGCAAATACGTAAGATTCGTGGGTTTAGAATCGCGAAACAAGCCCCAAATGAATGCAAAGTCCATTTATAACGATATCGATCATTTGAGTTTTACGCTCGCAGCAGGCGTTCCAGCTCGTATTATGAGATCAATAACACTTCATTCTATGCAAATACGCAAGATTTATGCGTTTCGAGCAGCAAAACAAGGCACAAACGTTTGCAAAGTCGCTTTATAACGAAATAGAACGGTTGAGTTTTGCGCTCTTTGTAGGCGTTGCAGCTCGTATTATAAGATAAAAAACTCTTCATCCTATACAAATACGCAAGATTCATGCTTTTCGAGCAGCCAATTAACTCCCAATCGAATGCAAAGTCGCTTTATAACGAAATCGAACGATTGAGTTTTGCGCTCGCTGTAGGTGTTCCAGCTCGTATTATAAGATCAAAAACACTACAGTCTATGCAAATACGCAAGATTCATGCGTTTCGAGCCGCCAAACAAGTCCCAAACGATTGCAAAGTCGCTTTATAACGAAATCGAACGATTGAGTTTTGCGCTCGCTGTAGGCGTTCCAGATCGTATTATAAGAACAAAAACACATCATTTTATGCAAATACATAAGATTCGTGGGTTTAGAATCGCCAAACAAGCCCTAATCGAATGCAAAGTTGCTTTATAACGAAATCGAATGATTGAGTTTTGCGCTCGCTGTAGGCGTTCCAGCTCGTTATTATAAGATCAAAAACACTTCATTCTATGCAAATACGTAAGATTCGTGGGTTTAGAATCGACAAACAAGCCCCAAATGAATGCAAAGTCTATTTATAACGAAATCGAACGCTTAAGTTTTGCGCACGCTGTAGGCGTTCCAGCTCGTATTATGAGATAAAAAACACTTCATTCTATGCAAATACGTAAGATGCGTGGGTTTAGAATCGACAAACAAGCCCCAAATGAATGCAAAGTCTTTGTATAACGAAATCGAACGCTTGAGTTTTGCGCTCGCTGTAGGCGTTCCAGCTCGTATTATGAGATCAAAAACACTTCATTCTATGCAAATACGCAAGATTTATGCGTTTCGAGCAGCAAAACAAGGCACAAACGATTGTAAAGTCGCTTTATAAAGAAATATAACGGTTGAGTTTTGCGCTCTTTGTAGGCGTTGCAGCTCGTATTATAAGATCAAAAACTCCTCATTCTATACAAATACGCAAGATTCATGCGTTTCAAGCCGCCAAACAAGCCCTAATCGAATGCAAAGTTGCTTTATAACGAAATCGAACGATTGAGTTTTGCGCTCGCTGTAGGCGTTCCAGATCATATTATAAGATCAAAAACACTTCATTCTATGCAAATACGTAAGATTCGTGGGTTTAGAATCGCCAAACAAGCTCCAAATGAATGCAAAGTCCATTTATAACGATATGGATCATTTGAGTGTTACGCTCGCAGCAGGCGTTCCAGCTCGTATTATGAGATCAATAACACTTCATTCTATGCAAATACGCAAGATTTATGCGTTTCGAGCAGTAAAACAAGGCACAAACGATTGCAAAGTCGCTTTATAACGAAATGGAACGGTTGAGTTTTGCGCTCTTTGTAGGCGTTGCAGCTCGTATTATAAGATCAAAAACTCCTCGTTCTATACAAATACGCAAGATTCATGCGTTTCAAGCCGCCAAACAAGCCCTAATCGAATGCAAAGTTGCTTTATAACGAAATCGAACGATTGAGTTTTGCGCTCGCTGTAGGCGTTCCAGCTCGTATTATAAGATCAAAAACACTTTATTCTATGCAAATACGCAAGATTCATGCGTTTCGAGCAGCCAAACAAGCCCCGTACGATTGCAATGTCGCTTTATAACGAAATCGGACGATTGAGTTTTGCGCTCGTTGTAGGCGTTCCAGATCATATTATAAGATCACAAACACTTCATTCTATGCAAATACGTAAGATTCGTGGGTTTAGAATCGCCAAACAAGCCCCAAATGAATGCAAAGTCCATTTATAACGATATCGATCATTTGAGTGTTACGCTCGCAGCAGGCGTTCGAGCTCGCATTATGAGATCAATAACACTTAATTCTATACAAATACGCAAGATTCATGCTTTTCGAGCCGCCAAACAAGTCCCAAACGATTGCAAAGTCGCTTTATAACGAAATCGAACGATTGAGTTTTGCGCTCGCTGTAGGCGTTCCAGATCGTATTATAAGATCAAAAACACTTCATTCTATGCAAATACGTAAGATTCGTGTGTTTGAAATCGCCAAACAAGCCCCAAATGAATGCAAAGTCCATGTATAACGAATACGATCATTTGAGTTTTACACTCGCAGCAGGCGTTCCAGATCGTATTATGAGATCAAAAACACTTCATAGTATGCAAACACGCATGATTCATGCGTTTCGAGCCGCCATCAATCCCCAAACGAATGCAAAGTAGCTTTATAACAAAATTTAACGATTGAGTTTTGCGCTCGCTGTAAGCGATCCAGCTCGTATCATAACATCAAAAACACTTCATTCCATGCAAATAAGCAAGATTCATGCGTTTCGAGCAGCCAAACAAGCCCCGAACGATTGCAAAGTCGCTTTATAACGAAATCGAAGGATTGAGTTTTGCGCTCGCTGTAGGCGTTCCAGATCGTATTATAAGATCAAAAACTCTTCATTTTATGCAAGTACGTAAAATTCGTGGGTTTAGAATCGCCAAACAAGCCCCAAATGAATGCAAAGTCCATTTATAACGATATCGATCATTTGAGTGTTACGCTCGCAGCAGGCGTTCCAGCTCGTATTATGAGATCAATAACACTTCATTCTATGCAAATACGCAAGATTTATGCGTTTCGAGCAGTAAAACAAGGCACAAACGATTGCAAAGTCGCTTTATAACAAAATCGAACGATTGAGTTTTGCGCTCGCTGTAGGCGTTCCAGATCGTATTATAAGATCAAAAACACTTCATTCTATGCAAATACGTAAGATTCGTGGGTTTGGAATCGCCAAACAAGCCCCAAATGAATGCAAAGTCCATGTATAACGAATACGATCATTTGAGTTTTACACTCGCAGCAGGCGTTCCAGATCGTATTATGAGATCAAAAACACTTCATAGTATGCAAACACGCATGATTCATGCGTTTAGAGCCGCCATCAATCCCCAAACGAATGCAAAGTAGCTTTATAACGAAATTTAACGATTGAGTTTTGCGCTCGCTGTGAGCGATCCAGCTCGTATCATAACATCAAAAACACTTCATTCCATGCAAATAAGCAAGATTCATGCGTTTCGAGCAGCCAAACAAGCCCCGTACGATCGCAATGTCGCTTTATAACGAAATCGGACGCCTGAGTTTTGCGCTCGCTGTAGGCGTTCCAGATCATATTATAAGAACAAAAACACTTCATTTTATGCAAATACATAAGATTCGTGGGTTTAGAATCGCCAAACAAGCCCTAATCGAATGCAAAGTTGCTTCATAACGAAATCGAATGATTGAGTTTTGCGCTCGCTGTAGGCGTTCCAGCTCGTATTATAAGATCAAAAACACTTCATTCTATGCAATAAGCAAGATTCATGCGTTTCGAGCAGCCAAACAAGCCCCGAACGATTGCAAAGTCGCTTTATAAAGAAATCGAACCATTGAGTTTTGCGCTCGCTGTAGGCGTTCCAGATCGTATTATAAGAACAAAAACACTTCATTTTATGCAAATACGTAAGATTCGTGGGTTTAGAATCGACAAACAAGCCGCAAATGAATGCAAAGTCTATTTATAACGAAATCGAACGCTTGAGTTTTGCGCTCGCTGTAGGCGTTCCAGCTCGTATTATGAGATCAAAAACACTTCATTCTATGCAAATACGCAAGATTTATGCGTTTCGAGCAGCAAAACAAGGCACAAACGATTGTAAAGTCGCTTTATGAAGAAATATAACGGTTGAGTTTTGCGCTCTTTGTAGGCGTTGCAGCCCGTATTATAAGATCAGAAATTCCTCATTCTATACAAATACGCAAGATTCATGCGTTTCAAGCCGCCAAACAAGCCCTAATCGAATGCAAAGTTGCTTTATAACGAAATCGAACGATTGAGTTTGGCGCTCGCTGTAGGCGTTCCAGCTCGTACTATAAGATGAAAAACACTTTATTCTATGCAAATACGCAAGATTCATGCGTTTCGAGCAGCCAAACAAGCCCTGTACGATTGCAATGTCGCTTTATAACGAAATCGAACGATTGAGTTTTGCGCTCGCTGTAGGCGTTCCAGATCGTATTATAAGATCAAAAACACTTCATTCCCATGCAAATACGTAAGATTCGTGGGTTTAGAATCGCGAAACAAGCCCCAAATGAATGCAAAGTCCATTTATAACGATATCGATCATTTGAGTTTTACGCTCGCAGCAGGCGTTCCAGCTCGTATTATGAGATCAATAACACTTCATTCTATGCAAATACGCAAGATTTATGCGTTTCGAGCAGCAAAACAAGGCACAAACGTTTGCAAAGTCGCTTTATAACGAAATAGAACGGTTGAGTTTTGCGCTCTTTGTAGGCGTTGCAGCTCGTATTATAAGATAAAAAACTCTTCATCCTATACAAATACGCAAGATTCATGCTTTTCGAGCAGCCAATTAACTCCCAATCGAATGCAAAGTCGCTTTATAACGAAATCGAACGATTGAGTTTTGCGCTCGCTGTAGGTGTTCCAGCTCGTATTATAAGATCAAAAACACTACAGTCTATGCAAATACGCAAGATTCATGCGTTTCGAGCCGCCAAACAAGTCCCAAACGATTGCAAAGTCGCTTTATAACGAAATCGAACGATTGAGTTTTGCGCTCGCTGTAGGCGTTCCAGATCGTATTATAAGAACAAAAACACATCATTTTATGCAAATACATAAGATTCGTGGGTTTAGAATCGCCAAACAAGCCCTAATCGAATGCAAAGTTGCTTTATAACGAAATCGAATGATTGAGTTTTGCGCTCGCTGTAGGCGTTCCAGCTCGTTATTATAAGATCAAAGACACTTCATTCTATGCAAATACGTAAGATTCGTGGGTTTAGAATCGACAAACAAGCCCCAAATGAATGCAAAGTCTATTTATAACGAAATCGAACGCTTAAGTTTTGCGCACGCTGTAGGCGTTCCAGCTCGTATTATGAGATAAAAAACACTTCATTCTATGCAAATACGTAAGATGCGTGGGTTTAGAATCGACAAACAAGCCCCAAATGAATGCAAAGTCTTTGTATAACGAAATCGAACGCTTGAGTTTTGCGCTCGCTGTAGGCGTTCCAGCTCGTATTATGAGATCAAAAACACTTCATTCTATGCAAATACGCAAGATTTATGCGTTTCGAGCAGCAAAACAAGGCACAAACGATTGTAAAGTCGCTTTATAAAGAAATATAACGGTTGAGTTTTGCGCTCTTTGTAGGCGTTGCAGCTCGTATTATAAGATCAAAAACTCCTCATTCTATACAAATACGCAAGATTCATGCGTTTCAAGCCGCCAAACAAGCCCTAATCGAATGCAAAGTTGCTTTATAACGAAATCGAACGATTGAGTTTTGCGCTCGCTGTAGGCGTTCCAGCTCGTATCATAACATCAAAAACACTTCATTCTATGCAAATAAGCAAGATTCATGCGTTTCGAGCAGCCAAACAAGCCCGGAACGATTGCAAAGTCGCTTTATAACGAAATCGAACGATTGAGTTTTGCGCTCGCTGTAGGCGTACTAGATCGCATTTTAAGATCAAAAACACTTTATTCTATGCAAATACGCAAGATTCATGGGTTTAGAACTCCCAAACAAGCCCCAAACGAATGCAATGTCCATTTATAATGAATAGGATCATTACAGTTTTACACTCGCAGCAGGCCTTCCAGCTCGTATTATGAGATGAAAAATACTTCATTCTATGCAAATACGCAAGATTCATGCGTTTCGAGTCCCAAACGAATGCAAAGTAGGTTTATAACGAAATTGAACGATAGAGTTTTGCGCTCGCTGTAAGCGATCCAGCTCGTATCATAACATCAAAAACACTTCATTCTATGCAAATACGCAAGATTCATGCGTTTCGAGTCCCAAACGATTGCAAAGTCGCTTTATAACGAAATCGAACGATTGAGTTTTGCGCTCGCTGTAGGCGTTCCAGATCGTATTATAAGATCAAAAACACTTCATTCTATGCAAATACGTAAGATTCGTGGGTTTAGAATCGACAAAGAAGCCCCAAATGAATGCAAAGTCTATTTATAACGATATCGATCATTTGAGTTTTACGCTCGCAGCAGGCGTTCCAGCTCGTATTATGAGATCAAAAACACTTCATTCTATGCAAATACGCAAGATTCATGCGTTTCGAGTCCCAAACGATTGCAAAGTCGCTTTATAACGAAATCGAACGATTGAGTTTTGCGCTCGCTATAGGCGTACTAGATCGCATTTTAAGATCAAAAACACTTTATTCTATGCAAATACACAAGATTCATGGGTTTAGAACTCCCAAACAAGCCCTAAACGAATGCGAAGTCCATTTATAACGAATAGGATCATTAGAGTTTTACACTCGCAGCAGGCGTTCCAGCTCGTATTATGAGATCAAAAATACTTCATTCTTTGCAAATACGCATGATTCATGCGTTTCGAACCGCCAATCAATCCCCAAACGAATGCAAAGTAGCTTTATAACGAAATCGAACGATTGAGTTTTGCGCTCGCTGTAGGCGTAGCAGATCATATTATAAGATCAAAAACACTTAATTCTATGCAAATACGAAAGATTCATGCGTTTCGAGCAGCCAAACAAGCCCCGAACGATAGCAAAGTCGCTTTATAACGAAATCGGACGATTGAGTTTTGCGCTCGCTTTAGGCGTTCCAGATCGTATTATAAGATCAAAAACACTTCATTCTATGCAAATACGTAAAATTCGTGGGTTTAGAATCGCCAAACAAGCCCCAAATGAATGCAAAGTCTATTTATAACGAATACGATCATTTGAGTTTTACACTCGCAGCAGGCGTTCCAGATCGTATTATGAGATCAAAAACACTTCATTGTATGCAAACACGCATGATTCATGCGTTTCGAGCCGCCAATCAATCCCCAAACAAATGCAAAGTAGCTTTATAAAGAAATAGAACGGTTGAGTGTTGCGCTATTTGTAGGCGTTGCAGCTCGTATTATAAGATCAAAAACTCCTCATTCTATACAAATACGCACGATTCATGCGTTTCAAGCCCCCAAACAAGCCCTAATCGAATGCAAAGTTGCTTTATAACGAAATCGAACGATTGAGTTTTGCGCTCGCTGTAGGCGTTCCAGCTCGTATCATAACATCAAAAACACTTCATTCTATGCAAATAAGCAAGATTCATGCGTTTCGAGCAGCCAAACAAGCCCCGAACGATTGCAAAGTCGCTTTATAACGAAATCGAACGATTGAGTTTTGCGCTCGCTGTAGGCGTACTAGATCGCATTTTAAGATGAAAAACACTTTATTCTATGCAAATACGCAAGATTCATGGGTTTAGAACTCCCAAACAAGCCCCAAACGAATGCAAAGTCCATTTATAATGAATAGGATCATTACAGTTTTACACTCGCAGCAGGCGTTCCAGCTCGTATTATGAGATCAAAAATACTTCATTCTATGCAAATACGCAAGATTCATGCGTTTCGAGCCGCCAAACAAGTCCCAAACGATTGCAAAGTCGCTTTATAACGAAATCGAACGATTGAGTTTTGCGCTCGCTGTAGGCGTTCCAGATCGTATTATAAGATCAAAAACACTTCATAATATGCAAATACGTAAGATTCGTGGGTTTAGAATCGACAAACAAGCCCCAAATGAATGCAAAGTCTATTTATAACGATATCGATCATTTGAGTTTTACGCTCGCAGCAGGCGTTCCAGCTCGTATTATGAGATCAAAAACGCTTCATTCTATGCAAATACGCAAGATTTATGCGTTTCGAGCAGCAAAACAAGGCACAAACGATTGTAAAGTCGCTTTATAAAGAAATATAACGGTTGAGTTTTGCGCTCTTTGTAGGCGTTGCAGCTCGTATTATAAGATCAAAAACTCCTCATTCTATACAAATACGCAGGATTCATGCGTTTCAAGCCGCCAAACAAGCCCTAATCGAATGCAAAGTTGCTTTATAACGAAATCGAACGATTGAGTTTTGCAGCTCGTATTATAAGATCAAAAAAACTTCATTCTAAGCAAATACGTAAGATTCGTGGGTTTAGAATCGCCAAACAAGCCCCAAATGAATGCAAAGTCCATTTATAACGATATCGATCATTTGAGTTTTACGCTCGCAGCAAGCGTTCCAGCTCGTATTATGAGATCAAAAATACTTCATTCTATGCAAATACGCAAGTTTCATGCGTTTCGAGCCGCCAAACAAGTCCCAAACGATTGCAAAGTCGCTTTATAACGAAATCGAACGATTGAGTTTTGCGCTCGCTGTAGGCGTTCCAGATCGTATTATAAGATCAAAAAAACTTCATTCTATGCAAATACGTAAGATTCGTGGGTTTGGAATCGCCAAACAAGCCCCAAATGAATGCAAAGTCCATTTATAACGAATACGATCATTTGAGTTTTACACTCGCAGCAGGCGTTCCAGATCGTATTATGAGATCAAAAACACTTCATTGTATGCAAACACGCACGATTCAAGCGTTTCGAGCCGCCAATCAATCCCCAAACGAATGCAAAGTAGCTTTATAAAGAAATATAACGGTTGACTTTTATCCTCTTTGTAGGCGTTGCAGCTCGTATTATAAGATCAAAAACTCCTCATTCTATACAAATACGCAAGATTCACGCGTTTCAAGCCGCCAAACAAGCCCTAATCGAATGCAAACTTGCTTTATAATGAAATCGAACGATTGAGTTTTGCGCTCGCTGTAGGCGTTCCAACTCGTATTATAAGATCAAAAACTCTTCATTCCATACAAATACGCAAGATTCATGCTTTTCGAGCAGCCAATTAACCCCCAATCGATTGCAAAGTCGCTTTATAACGAAATCGAACGATTGAGTTTTGCGCTCGCTGTAGGCGTTCCAGATCGTATTATAAGATCAAAAACACTTCAGTCTATGCAAATACGCAAGATTCATGCGTTTCGAGCCGCCAAACAAGTCCCAAACGATTGCAAAGCCGCTTTATAACGGAATCGAACGATTGAGTTTTGCGCTCGCTGTAGGCGTTCCAGATCGTATTATAAGATCAAAAACACTTCATTTTATGCAAATACGTAAGATTCGTGGGTTTAGAATCGCCAAACAAGCCCCAAATGAATGCAAAGTCCTTTTATAACGATATCGATCATTTGAGTTTTACGCTCGCAGCAGGCGTTCCAGCTCGTATTATGGGATCAAAAACACTTCATTCTATGCAAATACGCAAGATTTATGCGTTTCGAGCAGCAAAACAAGGCACAAACTATTGCAAAGTCGCTTTATAACGAAATGGAACGGTTGAGTTTTGCGCTCTTTGTAGGCGTTGCAGCTCGAATTATAAGATCAAAAACTCCTCATTCTATACAAATACGCAAGATTCATGCGTTTCAAGCCGCCAAACAAGCCCTAATCGAATGCAAAGTTGCTTTATAACGAAATCGAACGATTGAGTTTTGCGCTCGCTGTAGGCGTTCCAGCTCGTATTATAAGATCAAAAACACTTTATTCTATGCAAATACGCAAGATTCATGCGTTTCGAGCAGCCAAACAAGCCCCGTACGATTGCAATGTCGCTTTATAACGAAATCGGACGATTGAGTTTTGCGCTCGCTGTAGGTGTTCCAGATCATATTATAAGATCAAAAACACTTCATTTTATGCAAATACGTAAGATTCGTGGGTTTAGAATCGCCAAACAAGCCCCAAATAAATGCAAAGTCCATTTATAACGATATCGATCATTTGAGTTTTACGCTCGCAGCAGGCGTTCGAGCTCGCATTATGAGATCAATAACACTTCATAGTATGCAAACACGCATGTTTCATGCGTTTCGAGCCGCCATCAATCCCCAAACGAATGCAAAGTAGCTTTATAACGAAATTTAACGATTGAGTTTTGCGCTCGCTGTAAGCGATCCAGCTCGTATCATAACATCAAAAACACTTCATTCCATGCAAATAAGCAAGATTCATGCGTTTCGAGCAGCCAAACAAGCCCCGAACGATTGCAAAGTCGCTTTATAACGAAATCGAAGGATTGAGTTTTGCGCTCGCTGTAGGCGTTCCAGATCGTATTATAAGATCAAAAACACTTCATTTTATGCAAATACGTAAGATTCGTGGGTTTAGAATCGCCAAACAAGCCCCAAATGAATGCAAAATCCATTTATAACGATATCGATCATTTGAGTTTTACGCTCGCAGCAGGCGTTCCAGCTCGTATTATGGGATCAAAAACACTTCATTCTATGCAAATACGCAAGATTCATGCGTTTCGAGCAGCCAGACAAGCTCCGAACGATTGCAATGTCGCTTTGTAACGAAATTTAACGATTGAGTTTTGCGCTCGCTGTAAGCGATCCAGGTCGTATCATAACATCAAAAACACTTCATTCCATGCAAATAAGCAAGATTCATGCGTTTCGAGCAGCCAAACAAGCCCCGAACGATTGCAAAGTCGCTTTATAACGAAATCGAAGGATTGAGTTTTGCGCTCGCTGTAGGCGTTCCAGATCGTATTATAAGATCAAAAACACTTCATTCTATGCAAATACGTAAGATTCGTGGCTTTAGAATCGCCAAACAAGCCCCAAATGAATGCTAAGTCCATTTATAACGATATCGATCATTTGAGTTTTACGCTCGCAGCAGGCGTTCGAGCTCGCATTATGAGATCAATAACACTTAATTCTATACAAATACGCAAGATTCATGCTTTTCGAGCCGCCAAACAAGTCCCAAACGATTGCAAAGTCGCTTTATAACGAAATCGAACGATTGAGTTTTGCGCTCGCTGTAGGCGTTCCAGATCGTATTATAAGATCAAAAACACTGCATTCTATGCAAATACGTAAGATTCGTGGGTTTGGAATCGCCAAACAAGCCCCAAATGAATGCAAAGACCATGTATAACGAATACGATCATTTGAGTTTTACACACGCAGCAGGCGTTCCAGAACGCATTATGAGATCAAAAACACTTCATAGTATACAAACACGCATGATTCATGCGTTTCGAGCCGCCATCAATCCCCAAACGAATGCAAAGTAGCTTTATAACGAAATTTAACGATTGAGTTTTGCGCTCGCTGTAAGCGATCCAGCTCGTATCATAACATCAAAAACACTTCATTCTAGCAAATAAGCAAGATTCATGCGTTTCGAGCAGCCAAACAAGCCCCGAACGATTGCAAAGTCGCTTTATAACGAAATCGAAGGATTGAGTTTTGCGCTCGCTGTAGGCGTTCCAGATCGTATTATAAGATCAAAAACACTTCATTTTATGCAAATACGTAAGATTCGTGGGTTTAGAATCGCCAAACAAGCCCCAAATGAATGCAAAGTCCATTTATAACGATATCGATCATTTGAGTTTTACGCTCGCAGCAGGCGTTCGAGCTCGCATTATGAGATCAATAACCCTTCATTCTATACAAATACGCAAGATTCATGCGTTTCGAGCAGCCAAACAAGTCCCAAACGATTGCAAAGTCGCTTTATAACGAAATCGAACGATTGAGTTTTGCGTTCGCTGTAGGCGTTCCAGATCGTATTATAAGATCAAAAACACTTAATTCTATGCAAATACGTAAGATTCGTGGGTTTGGAATCGCCAAACAAGCCCCAAATGAATGCAAAGTCCATGTATAACGAATACGATCATTTGAGTTTTACACTCTCAGCAGGCGTTCCAGATCGTATTACGAGATCAAAAACACTTCATAGTATGCAAACACGCATGATTCATGCGTTTCGAGCCGCCATCAATCCCCAAACGAATGCAAAGTAGCTTTATAACGAAATTTAACGATTGAGTTTTGCGCTCGCTGTAAGCGATCCAGCTCGTATCATAACATCAAAAACACTTCATTCCATGCAAATAAGCAAGATTCATGCGTTTCGAGCAGCCAAACAAGCCCCGAACGATTGCAAAGTCGCTTTATAACGAAATCGAAGGATTGAGTTTTGCGCTCGCTGTAGGCGTTCCAGATCGTATAATAAGATCAAAAACACTTCATTTTATGCAAATACGTAAGATTCGTGGGTTTAGAATCGCCAAACAAGCCCCAAATGAATGCAAAGTCCATTTATAACGATATCGATCATTTGAGTTTTACGTTCGCAGCAGGCGTTCCAGCTCGTATTATGGGATCAAAAACACTTAATTCTATGCAAATACGAAAGATTCATGCGTTTCGAGCAGCCAAACAAGCCCCGAACGATTGCAAAGTCGCTTTATAACGAAATCGAACGATTGAGTTTTGCGCTCGCTGTAGGCGTTCCAGATCGTATTATAAGATCAAAAACACGTCATTCTATGCAAATACGTAAGATTCGTGGGTTTGGAATCGTCAAACAAGCCCCAAATGAATGCAAAGTCCATGTATAACGAATACGATCATTTGACTTTTACACTCGCAGCAGGCGTTCCAGATCGTATTATGAGATCAAAAACACTTCATAGTATGCAAACACGCATGATTCATGCGTTTCGAGCCGCCATCAATCCCCAAACGAATGCAAAGTAGCTTTATAACGAAATTTAACGATTGAGTTTTGCGCTCGCTGTAAGCGATCCAGCTCGTATCATAACATCAAAAACACTTCATTCTATGCAAATAAGCAAGATTCATGCGTTTCAAGCCGCCAAACAAGCCCTAATCGAATGCAAAGTTGCTTTATAACGAAATCGAACGATTGAGTTTTGCGCTCGCTGTAGGCGTTCCAGCTCGTATTATAAGATCAAAAACACTTTATTCTATGCAAATACCTAAGATTCATGCGTTTCGAGCAGCTAAGCAAGCCCCGTACGATTGCAATGTCGCTTTATAACGAAATCGAACGATTGAGTTTTGCGCTCGCTGTAGGCGTAGTAGATCGCATTTTAAGATCAAAAACACTTTATTCTATGCAAATACGAAAGATTCATGGGTTTAGAACTCCCAAACAAGCCCCAAACGAATGCAAAGTCCATTTATAACGAATAGGATCATTACAGTTTTACACTCGCAGCAGGCGTTCCAGCTCGTATTATGAGATCAAAAATACTTCATTCTATGCAAATACGCAAGATTCATGCGTTTCGAGTCCCAAACGATTGCAAAGTCGCTTTATAACGAAATCGAACGATTGAGTTTTGCGCTCGCTGTAGGCGTTCCAGATCGTATTATAAGATCAAAAACACTTCATTCTATGCAAATACGTAAGATTCGTGGGTTTAGAATCGCCAAACAATCCCCAAATAAATGCAAAGTCCATTTATAACGATATCGATCATTTGAGTCTTACGCTCGCAGCAGGGGTTCCAGCTCGTATTATGAGATCAATAACACTTCATTCTATGCAAATACGCAAGATTCATGCGTTTCGAGCAGCCAAACAAGCCCCGTACGATTGCAATGTCGCTTTATAACGAAATCGAACGATTGAGTTTTGCGCTCGCTGTAGGCGTTCCAGATCGTATTATAAGATCAAAAACACTTCATTCTATGCAAATACGTAAGATTCGTGGGTTTAGAATCGCCAAACAAGCCCCAAATGAATACAAAGTCCATTTATAACGATATCGATCATTTGAGTCTTACGCTCGCAGCAGGCGTTCCAGCTCGTATTATGAGATCAATAACACTTCATTCTATGCAAATACGCAAGATTTATGCGTTTCGAGCAGTAAAACAAGGCACAAACGATTGCAAAGTCGCTTTATAACAAAATGGAACCGTTGAGTTTTGCGCTCTTTGTAGGCGTTGCAGCTCGTATTATAAGATCAAAAACTCCTCATTCTATACAAATACGCAAGATTCATGCGTTTCAAGCCGCCAAACAAGCCCTAATCGAATGCAAAGTTGCTTTATAACGAAATCGAACGATTGAGTTTAGCGCTCGCTGTAGGCGTTCCAGATCATATTATAAGATCAAAAACACTTCATTCTATGCAAATACGTAAGATTCGTGGGTTTAGAATCGCCAAACAAGCTCCAAATGAATGCAAAGTCCATTTATAACGATATCGATCATTTGAGTGTTACGCTCGCAGCAGGCGTTCCAGCTCGTATTATGAGATCAATAACACTTCATTCTATGCAAATACGCAAGATTTATGCGTTTCGAGCAGTAAAACAAGGCACAAACGATTGCAAAGTCGCTTTATAACAAAATGGAACGGTTGAGTTTTGCACTCTTTGTAGGCGTTGCAGCTCGTATTATAAGATCAAAAACTCCTCATTCTATACAAATACGCAAGATTCATGCGTTTCAAGCCGCCAAACAAGCCCTAATCGAATGCAAAGTTGCTTTATAACGAAATCGAACGATTGAGTTTTGCGCTCGCTGTAGGCGTTCCAGCTCGTATTATAAGATCAAAAACACTTTATTCTATGCAAATACGCAAGATTCATGCGTTTCGAGCAGCCAAACAAGCCCCGTACGATTGCAATGTCGCTTTATAACGAAATCGGACGATTGAGTTTTGCGCTCGCTGTAGGCGTTCCAGATCATATTATAAGATCAAAAACACTTCATTCTATGCAAATACGTAAGATTCGTGGGTTTAGAATCGCCAAACAAGCCCCAAATGAATGCAAAGTCCATTTATAACGATATCGATCATTTGAGTGTTACGCTCGCAGCAGGCGTTCGAGCTCGCATTATGAGATCAATAACACTTAATTCTATACAAATACGCAAGATTCATGCTTTTCGAGCCGCCAAACAAGTCCCAAACGATTGCAAAGTCGATTTATAACGAAATCGAACGATTGAGTTTTGCGCTCGCTGTAGGCGTTCCAGATCGTATTATAAGATCAAAAACACTTCATTCTATGCAAATACGTAAGATTCGTGGGTTTGAAATCGCCAAACAAGCCCCAAATGAATGCAAAGTCCATGTATAACGAATACGATCATTTGAGTTTTACACTCGCAGCAGGCGTTCCAGATCGTATTATGAGATCAAAAACACTTCATAGTATGCAAACACGCATGATTCATGCGTTTCGAGCCGCCATCAATCCCCAAACGAATGCAAAGTAGCTTTATAACGAAATTTAACGATTGAGTTTTGCGCTCGCTGTAAGCGATCCAGCTCATATCATAACATCAAAAACACTTCATTCCATGCAAATAAGCAAGATTCATGCGTTTCGAGCAGCCAAACAAGCCCCGTACGATTGCAATGTCGCTTTATAACGAAATCGGACGATTGAGTTTTGCGCTCGCTGTAGGCGTTCCAGATCATATTATAAGATCAAAAACACTTCATTCTATGCAAATACGTAAGATTCGTGGGTTTAGAATCGCCAAACAAGCCCCAAATGAATGCAAAGTCCATTTATAACGATATCGATCCTTTGAGTTTTACGCTCGCAGCAGGCGTTCCAGCTCGTATTATGGGATCAAAAACACTTCATTCTATGCAAATACGCAAGATTCATGCGTTTCGAGCAGCCAAACAAGCCCCGTACGATTGCAATGTCGCTTTATAACGAAATCGAACGATTGAGTTTTGCGCTCGCTGTAGGCGTTCCAGATCGTATTATAAGATCAAAAACACTTCATTCTATGCAAATACGTAAGATTCGTGGGTTTAGAATCGCCAAACAAGCCCCAAATGAATACAAAGTCCATTTATAACGATATCGATCATTTGAGTCTTACGCTCGCAGCAGGCGTTCCAGCTCGTATTATGAGATCAATAACACTTCATTCTATGCAAATACGCAAGATTTATGCGTTTCGAGCAGTAAAACAAGGCACAAACGATTGCAAAGTCGCTTTATAACAAAATGGAACGGTTGAGTTTTGCGGTCTTTGTAGGCGTTGCAGCTCGTATTATAAGATCAAAAACTCCTCATTCTATACAAATACGCAAGATTCATGCGTTTCAAGCCGCCAAACAAGCCCTAATCGAATGCAAAGTTGCTTTATAACGAAATCGAACGATTGAGTTTTGCGCTCGCTGTAGGCGTT
Source organism: Exephanes ischioxanthus (assembly GCA_958510785.1). NCBI lineage: Eukaryota > Metazoa > Arthropoda > Insecta > Hymenoptera > Ichneumonidae > Exephanes > Exephanes ischioxanthus. The sequence goes on along the minus strand of OY294016.1, from coordinate 19,271,214 downwards.
CCAGATCATATTATAAGATCAAAAACACTTCATTCTATGCAAATACGTAAGATTCGTGGGTTTAGAATCGCCAAACAAGCTCCAAATGAATGCAAAGTCCATTTATAACGATATCGATCATTTGAGTTTTACACTCGCAGCAGGCGTTCCAGATCGTATTATGAGATCAAAAACACTTCATAGTATGCAAACACGCATGATTCATGCGTTTCGAGCCGCCATCAATCCCCAAACGAATGCAAAGTAGCTTTATAACGAAATTTAACGATTGAGTTTTGCGCTCGCTGTAAGCGATCCAGCTCGTATTATAAGATCAAAAACACTTCATTCTATGCAAATACGTAAGATTCGTGGGTTTAGAATCGCCAAACAAGCCCCAAATAAATGCAAAGTCCATTTATAACGATATCGATCATTTGAGTCTTACGCTCGCAGCAGGGGTTCCAGCTCGTATTATGAGATCAATAACACTTCATTCTATGCAAATACGCAAGATTCATGCGTTTCGAGCAGCCAAACAAGCCCCGTACGATTGCAATGTCGCTTTATAACGAAATCGAACGATTGAGTTTTGCGCTCGCTGTAGGCGTTCCAGATCGTATTATAAGATCAAAAACACTTCATTCTATGCAAATACGTAAGATTCGTGGGTTTAGAATCGCCAAACAAGCCCCAAATGAATACAAAGTCCATTTATAACGATATCGATCATTTGAGTCTTACGCTCGCAGCAGGCGTTCCAGCTCGTATTATGAGATCAATAACACTTCATTCTATGCAAATACGCAAGATTTATGCGTTTCGAGCAGTAAAAGAAGGCACAAACGATTGCAAAGTCGCTTTATAACAAAATGGAACGGTTGAGTTTTGCGCTCTTTGTAGGCGTTGCAGCTCGTATTATAAGATCAAAAACTCCTCATTCTATACAAATACGCAAGATTCATGCGTTTCAAGCCGCCAAACAAGCCCTAATCGAATGCAAAGTTGCTTTATAACGAAATCGAACGATTGAGTTTTGCGCTCGCTGTAGGCGTTCCAGATCATATTATAAGATCAAAAACACTTCATTCTATGCAAATACGTAAGATTCGTGGGTTTAGAATCGCCAAACAAGCTCCAAATGAATGCAAAGTCCATTTATAACGATATCGATCATTTGAGTGTTACGCTCGCAGCAGGCGTTCCAGCTCGTATTATGAGATCAATAACACTTCATTCTATGCAAATACGCAAGATTTATGCGTTTCGAGCAGTAAAACAAGGCACAAACGATTGCAAAGTCGCTTTATAACAAAATGGAACGGTTGAGTTTTGCACTCTTTGTAGGCGTTGCAGCTCGTATTATAAGATCAAAAACTCCTCATTCTATACAAATGCGCAAGATTCATGCGTTTCAAGCCGCCAAACAAGCCCTAATCGAATGCAAAGTTGCTTTATAACGAAATCGAACGATTGAGTTTTGCGCTCGCTGTAGGCGTTCCAGCTCGTATTATAAGATCAAAAACACTTTATTCTATGCAAATACGCAAGATTCATGCGTTTCGAGCAGCCAAACAAGCCCCGTACGATTGCAATGTCGCTTTATAACGAAATCGGACGATTGAGTTTTGCGCTCGCTGTAGGCGTTCCAGATCATATTATAATATCAAAAACATCTCATTCTATGCAAATACGTAAGATTCGTGGGTTTAGAATCGCCAAACAAGCCCCAAATGAATGCAAAGTCCATTTATAACGATATCGATCATTTGAGTGTTACGCTCGCAGCAGGCGTTCGAGCTCGCATTATGAGATCAATAACACTTAATTCTATACAAATACGCAAGATTCATGCTTTTCGAGCCGCCAAACAAGTCCCAAACGATTGCAAAGTCGCTTTATAACGAAATCGAACGATTGAGTTTTGCGCTCGCTGTAGGCGTTCCAGATCGTATTATAAGATCAAAAACACTTCATTCTATGCAAATACGTAAGATTCGTGGGTTTGAAATCGCCAAACAAGCCCCAAATGAATGCAAAGTCCATGTATAACGAATACGATCATTTGAGTTTTACACTCGCAGCAGGCGTTCCAGATCGTATTATGAGATCAAAAACACTTCATAGTATGCAAACACGCATGATTCATGCGTTTCGAGCCGCCATCAATCCCCAAACGAATGCAAAGTAGCTTTATAACGAAATTTAACGATTGAGTTTTGCGCTCGCTGTAAGCGATCCAGCTCGTATCATAACATCAAAAACACTTCATTCCATGCAAATAAGCAAGATTCATGCGTTTCGAGCAGCCAAACAAGCCCCGTACGATTGCAATGTCGCTTTATAACGAAATCGGACGATTGAGTTTTGCGCTCGCTGTAGGCGTTCCAGATCATATTATAAGATCAAAAACACTTCATTCTATGCAAATACGTAAGATTCGTGGGTTTAGAATCGCCAAACAAGCCCCAAATGAATGCAAAGTCCATTTATAACGATATCGATCATTTGAGTTTTACGCTCGCAGCAGGCGTTCCAGCTCGTATTATGGGATCAAAAACACTTCATTCTATGCAAATACGCAAGATTCATGCGTTTCGAGCAGCCAAACAAGCCCCGTACGATTGCAATGTCGCTTTATAACGAAATCGAACGATTGAGTTTTGCGCTCGCTGTAGGCGTTCCAGATCGTATTATAAGATCAAAAACACTTCATTCTATGCAAATACGTAAGATTCGTGGGTTTAGAATCGCCAAACAAGCCCCAAATGAATACAAAGTCCATTTATAACGATATCGATCATTTGAGTCTTACGCTCGCAGCAGGCGTTCCAGCTCGTATTATGAGATCAATAACACTTCATTCTATGCAAATACGCAAGATTTATGCGTTTCGAGCAGTAAAACAAGGCACAAACGATTGCAAAGTCGCTTTATAACAAAATGGAACGGTTGAGTTTTGCGCTCTTTGTAGGCGTTGCAGCTCGTATTATAAGATCAAAAACTCCTCATTCTATACAAATACGCAGGATTCATGCGTTTCAAGCCGCCAAACAAGCCCTAATCGAATGCAAAGTTGCTTTATAACGAAATCGAACGATTGAGTTTTGCGCTCGCTTTAGGCGTTCCAGATCATATTATAAGATCAAAAACACTTCATTCTATGCAAATACGTAAGATTCGTGGGTTTAGAATCGCCAAACAAGCTCCAAATGAATGCAAAGTCCATTTATAACGATATCGATCATTTGAGTGTTACGCTCGCAGCAGGCGTTCCAGCTCGTATTATGAGATCAATAACACTTCATTCTATGCAAATACGCAAGATTTATGCGTTTCGAGCAGTAAAACAAGGCACAAACGATTGCAAAGTCGCTTTATAACGAAATCGAACGATTGAGTTTTGCGCTCGCTGTAGGCGTTCCAGATCGTATTATAAGATCAAAAACACTTCATTCTATGCAAATACGTAAGATTCGTGGGTTTGAAATCGCCAAACAAGCCCCAAATGAATGCAAAGTCCATGTATAACGAATACGATCATTTGAGTTTTACACTCGCAGCAGGCGTTCCAGATCGTATTATGAGATCAAAAACACTTCATAGTATGCAAACACGCATGATTCATGCGTTTCGAGCCGCCATCAATCCCCAAACGAATGCAAAGTAGCTTTATAACGAAATTTAACGATTGAGTTTTGCGCTCGCTGTAAGCGATCCAGCTCGTATCATAACATCAAAAACACTTCATTCCATGCAAATAAGCAAGATTCATGCGTTTCGAGCAGCCAAACAAGCCCCGTACGATTGCAATGTCGCTTTATAACGAAATCGGACGATTGAGTTTTGCGCTCGCTGTAGGCGTTCCAGATCATATTATAAGATCAAAAACACTTCATTCTATGCAAATACGTAAGATTCGTGGGTTTAGAATCGCCAAACAAGCCCCAAATGAATGCAAAGTCCATTTATAACGATATCGATCATTTGAGTTTTACGCTCGCAGCAGGCGTTCCAGCTCGTATTATGGGATCAAAAACACTTCATTCTATGCAAATACGCAAGATTCATGCGTTTCGAGCAGCCAAACAAGCCCCGTACGATTGCAATGTCGCTTTATAACGAAATCGAACGATTGAGTTTTGCGCTCGCTGTAGGCGTTCCAGATCGTATTATAAGATCAAAAACACTTCATTCTATGCAAATACGTAAGATTCGTGGGTTTAGAATCGCCAAACAAGCCCCAAATGAATACAAAGTCCATTTATAACGATATCGATCATTTGAGTCTTACGCTCGCAGCAGGCGTTCCAGCTCGTATTATGAGATCAATAACCCTTCATTCTATGCAAATACGCAAGATTTATGCGTTTCGAGCAGTAAAACAAGGCACAAACGATTGCAAAGTCGCTTTATAACAAAATGGAACGGTTGAGTTTTGCGCTCTTTGTAGGCGTTGCAGCTCGTATTATAAGATCAAAAACTCCTCATTCTATACAAATACGCAAGATTCATGCGTTTCAAGCCGCCAAACAAGCCCTAATCGAATGCAAAGTTGCTTTATAACGAAATCGAACGATTGAGTTTTGCGCTCGCTGTAGGCGTTCCAGCTCGTATTATAAGATCAAAAACACTTTATTCTATGCAAATACGCAAGATTCATGCGTTTCGAGCAGCCAAACAAGCCCGTACGATTGCAATGTCGCTTTATAACGAAATCGGACGATTGAGTTTTGCGCTCGCTGTAGGCGTTCCAGATCATATTATAAGATCAAAAACACTTCATTCTATGCAAATACGTAAGATTCGTGGGTTTAGAATCGCCAAACAAGCTCCAAATGAATGCAAAGTCCATTTATAACGATATCGATCATTTGAGTGTTACGCTCGCAGCAGGCGTTCCAGCTCGTATTATGAGATCAATAACACTTCATTCTATGCAAATACGCAAGATTTATGCGTTTCGAACAGTAAAACAAGGCACAAACGATTGCAAAGTCGCTTTATAACAAAATCGAACGATTGAGTTTTGCGCTCGCTGTAGGCGTTCCAGATCGTATTATAAGATCAAAAACACTTCATTCTATGCAAATACGTAAGATTCGTGGGTTTGGAATCGCCAAACAAGCCCGAAATGAATGCAAAGTCCATGTATAACGAATACGATCATTTGAGTTTTACACTCGCAGCAGGCGTTCCAGATCGTATTATGAGATCAAAAACACTTCATAGTATGCAAACACGCATGATTCATGCGTTTAGAGCCGCCATCAATCCCCAAACGAATGCAAAGTAGCTTTATAACGAAATTTAACGATTGAGTTTTGCGCTCGCTGTGAGCGATCCAGCTCGTATCATAACATCAAAAACACTTCATTCCATGCAAATAAGCAAGATTCATGCGTTTCGAGCAGCCAAACAAGCCCCGTACGATCGCAATGTCGCTTTATAACGAAATCGGACGACTGAGTTTTGCGCTCGCTGTAGGCGTTCCAGATCATATTATAAGAACAAAAACACTTCATTTTATGCAAATACATAAGATTCGTGGGTTTAGAATCGCCAAACAAGCCCTAATCGAATGCAAAGTTGCTTCATAACGAAATCGAATGATTGAGTTTTGCGCTCGCTGTAGGCGTTCCAGCTCGTTATTATAAGATCAAAAACACTTCATTCTATGCAAATACGTAAGATTCGTGGGTTTAGAATCGACAAACAAGCCCCAAATGAATGCAAAGTCTATTTATAACGAAATCGAACGCTTAAGTTTTGCGCTCGCTGTAGGCGTTCCAGCTCGTATTATGAGATCAAAAACACTTCATTCTATGCAAATACGTAAGATGCGTGGGTTTAGAATCGACAAACAAGCCCCAAATGAATACAAAGTCCATTTATAACGATATCGATCATTTGAGTCTTACGCTCGCAGCAGGCGTTCCAGCTCGTATTATGAGATCAATAACACTTCATTCTATGCAAATACGCAAGATTTATGCGTTTCGAGCAGTAAAACAAGGCACAAACGATTGCAAAGTCGCTTTATAACAAAATGGAACGGTTGAGTTTTGCGCTCTTTGTAGGCGTTGCAGCTCGTATTATAAGATCAAAAACTCCTCATTCTATACAAATACGCAAGATTCATGCGTTTCAAGCCGCCAAACAAGCCCTAATCGAATGCAAAGTTGCTTTATAACGAAATCGAACGATTGAGTTTTGCGCTCGCTGTAGGCGTTCCAGCTCGTATTATAAGATCAAAAACACTTTATTCTATGCAAATACGCAAGATTCATGCGTTTCGAGCAGCCAAACAAGCCCGTACGATTGCAAAGTCGCTTTATAACGAAATCGAACGATTGAGTTTTGCGCTCGCTGTAGGCGTTCCAGATCGTATTATAAGATCAAAAACACTTCATTCTATGCAAATACGTAAGATTCGTGGGTTTAGAATCGCCAAACAAGCTCCAAATGAATGCAAAGTCCATTTATAACGATATCGATCATTTGAGTGTTACGCTCGCAGCAGGCGTTCCAGCTCGTATTATGAGATCAATAACACTTCATTCTATGCAAATACGCAAGATTTATGCGTTTCGAGCAGTAAAACAAGGCACAAACGATTGCAAAGTCGCTTTATAACAAAATCGAACGATTGAGTTTTGCGCTCGCTGTAGGCGTTCCAGATCGTATTATAAGATCAAAAACACTTCATTCTATGCAAATACGTAAGATTCGTGGGTTTGGAATCGCCAAACAAGCCCGAAATGAATGCAAAGTCCATGTATAACGAATACGATCATTTGAGTTTTACACTCGCAGCAGGCGTTCCAGATCGTATTATGAGATCAAAAACACTTCATAGTATGCAAACACGCATGATTCATGCGTTTAGAGCCGCCATCAATCCCCAAACGAATGCAAAGTAGCTTTATAACGAAATTTAACGATTGAGTTTTGCGCTCGCTGTGAGCGATCCAGCTCGTATCATAACATCAAAAACACTTCATTCCATGCAAATAAGCAAGATTCATGCGTTTCGAGCAGCCAAACAAGCCCCGTACGATCGCAATGTCGCTTTATAACGAAATCGGACGACTGAGTTTTGCGCTCGCTGTAGGCGTTCCAGATCATATTATAAGAACAAAAACACTTCATTTTATGCAAATACATAAGATTCGTGGGTTTAGAATCGCCAAACAAGCCCTAATCGAATGCAAAGTTGCTTCATAACGAAATCGAATGATTGAGTTTTGCGCTCGCTGTAGGCGTTCCAGCTCGTTATTATAAGATCAAAAACACTTCATTCTATGCAAATACGTAAGATTCGTGGGTTTAGAATCGACAAACAAGCCCCAAATGAATGCAAAGTCTATTTATAACGAAATCGAACGCTTAAGTTTTGCGCTCGCTGTAGGCGTTCCAGCTCGTATTATGAGATCAAAAACACTTCATTCTATGCAAATACGTAAGATGCGTGGGTTTAGAATCGACAAACAAGCCCCAAATGAATGCAAAGTCTATGAATAACGAAATCGAACGCTTGAGTTTTGCGCTCGCTGTAGGCGTTCCAGCTCGTATTATGAGATCAAAAACACTTCATTCTATGCAAATACGCAAGATTTATGCGTTTCGAGCAGCAAAACAAGGCACAAACGATTGTAAAGTCGCTTTATAAAGAAATATAACGGTTGAGTTTTGCGCTCTTTGTAGGCGTTGCAGCTCGTATTATAAGATCAAAAACTCCTCATTCTATACAAATACGCAAGATTCATGCGTTTCAAGCCGCCAAACAAGCCCTAATCGAATGCAAAGTTGCTTTATAACGAAATCGAACGATTGAGTTTTGCGCTCGCTGTAGGCGTTCCAGCTCGTATCATAACATCAAAAACACTTCATTCTATGCAAATAAGCAAGATTCATGCGTTTCGAGTCCCAAACGATTGCAAAGTCGCTTTATAACGAAATCGAACGATTGAGTTTTGCGCTCGCTGTAGGCGTTCCAGATCGTATTATAAGATCAAAAACACTTCATTCTATCCAAATACGCATGATTCATGCGTTTAGAGCCGCCATCAATCCCCAAACGAATGCAAAGTAGCTTTATAACGAAATTTAACGATTGAGTTTTGCGCTCGCTGTGAGCGATCCAGCTCGTATCATAACATCAAAAACACTTCATTCCATGCAAATAAGCAAGATTCATGCGTTTCGAGCAGCCAAACAAGCCCCGTACGATTGCAATGTCGCTTTATAACGAAATCGGACGACTGAGTTTTGCGCTCGCTGTAGGCGTTCCAGATCATATTATAAGATGAAAAACACTTTATTCTATGCAAATACGCAAGATTCATGCGTTTCGAGCAGCCAAACAAGCCCTGTACGATTGCAATGTCGCTTTATAACGAAATCGAACCATTGAGTTTTGCGCTCGCTGTAGGCGTTCCAGATCGTATTATAAGATCAAAAACACTTCATTCTATGCAATAAGCAAGATTCATGCGTTTCGAGCAGCCAAACAAGCCCCGAACGATTGCAAAGTCGCTTTATAAAGAAATCGAACCATTGAGTTTTGCGCTCGCTGTAGGCGTTCCAGATCGTATTATAAGAACAAAAACACTTCATTTTATGCAAATACGTAAGATTCGTGGGTTTAGAATCGACAAACAAGCCGCAAATGAATGCAAAGTCTATTTATAACGAAATCGAACGCTTGAGTTTTGCGCTCGCTGTAGGCGTTCCAGCTCGTATTATGAGATCAAAAACACTTCATTCTATGCAAATACGCAAGATTTATGCGTTTCGAGCAGCAAAACAAGGCACAAACGATTGTAAAGTCGCTTTATGAAGAAATATAACGGTTGAGTTTTGCGCTCTTTGTAGGCGTTGCAGCTCGTATTATAAGATCAGAAATTCCTCATTCTATACAAATACGCAAGATGCATGCGTTTCAAGCCGCCAAACAAGCCCTCATCGAATGCAAAGTTGCTTTATAACGAAATCGAACGATTGAGTTTGGCGCTCGCTGTAGGCGTTCCAGCTCGTACTATAAGATGAAAAACACTTTATTCTATGCAAATACGCAAGATTCATGCGTTTCGAGCAGCCAAACAAGCCCTGTACGATTGCAATGTCGCTTTATAACGAAATCGAACGATTGAGTTTTGCGCTCGCTGTAGGCGTTCCAGATCGTATTATAAGATCAAAAACACTTCATTCCCATGCAAATACGTAAGATTCGTGGGTTTAGAATCGCGAAACAAGCCCCAAATGAATGCAAAGTCCATTTATAACGATATCGATCATTTGAGTTTTACGCTCGCAGCAGGCGTTCCAGCTCATATTATGAGATCAATAACACTTCATTCTATGCAAATACGCAAGATTTATGCGTTTCGAGCAGCAAAACAAGGCACAAACGTTTGCAAAGTCGCTTTATAACGAAATAGAACGGTTGAGTTTTGCGCTCTTTGTAGGCGTTGCAGCTCGTATTATAAGATAAAAAACTCTTCATCCTATACAAATACGCAAGATTCATGCTTTTCGAGCAGCCAATTAACTCCCAATCGAATGCAAAGTCGCTTTATAACGAAATCGAACGATTGAGTTTTGCGCTCGCTGTAGGTGTTCCAGCTCGTATTATAAGATCAAAAACACTACAGTCTATGCAAATACGCAAGATTCATGCGTTTCGAGCCGCCAAACAAGTCCCAAACGATTGCCAAGTCGCTTTATAACGAAATCGAACGATTGAGTTTTGCGCTCGCTGTAGGCGTTCCAGATCGTATTATAAGAACAAAAACACTTCATTTTATGCAAATACATAAGATTCGTGGGTTTAGAATCGCCAAACAAGCCCTAATCGAATGCAAAGTTGCTTTATAACGAAATCGAATGATTGAGTTTTGCGCTCGCTGTAGGCGTTCCAGCTCGTTATTATAAGATCAAAAACACTTCATTCTATGCAAATACGTAAGATTCGTGGGTTTAGAGCAGCAAAACAAGGCACAAACGATTGTAAAGTCGCTTTATAAAGAAATATAACGGTTGAGTTTTGCGCTCTTTGTAGGCGTTCCAGCTCGTATCATAACATCAAAAACACTTCATTCTATGCAAATAAGCAAGATTCATGCGTTTCGAGCAGCCAAACAAGCCCGGAACGATTGCAAAGTCGCTTTATAACGAAATCGAACGATTGAGTTTTGCGCTCGCTGTAGGCGTACTAGATCGCATTTTAAGATCAAAAACACTTTATTCTATGCAAATACGCAAGATTCATGGGTTTAGAACTCCCAAACAAGCCCCAAACGAATGCAATGTCCATTTATAATGAATAGGATCATTACAGTTTTACACTCGCAGCAGGCGTTCCAGCTCGTATTATGAGATGAAAAATACTTCATTCTATGCAAATACGCAAGATTCATGCGTTTCGAGTCCCAAACGAATGCAAAGTAGGTTTATAACGAAATTGAACGATAGAGTTTTGCGCTCGCTGTAAGCGATCCAGCTCGTATCATAACATCAAAAACACTTCATTCTATGCAAATACGCAAGATTCATGCGTTTCGAGTCCCAAACGATTGCAAAGTCGCTTTATAACGAAATCGAACGATTGAGTTTTGCGCTCGCTGTAGGCGTTCCAGATGGTATTATAAGATCAAAAACACTTCATTCTATGCAAATACGTAAGATTCGTGGGTTTAGAATCGACAAAGAAGCCCCAAATGAATGCAAAGTCTATTTATAACGATATCGATCATTTGAGTTTTACGCTCGCAGCAGGCGTTCCAGCTCGTATTATGAGATCAAAAACACTTCATTCTATGCAAATACGCAAGATTCATGCGTTTCGAGTCCCAAACGATTGCAAAGTCGCTTTATAACGAAATCGAACGATTGAGTTTTGCGCTCGCTATAGGCGTACTAGATCGCATTTTAAGATCAAAAACACTTTATTCTATGCAAATACACAAGATTCATGGGTTTAGAACTCCCAAACAAGCCCTAAACGAATGCGAAGTCCATTTATAACGAATAGGATCTGTTGTACCCCGAATTATTTTATCTATTAAAAAATTAAAAGAAGATTAAATAAATTTGGAAAGTATATTGAGAAATACTTACTGGCAAATCCACCGCGTCGCGAAGCCGACTCGCGTAGGAATTTGCCGAGTAAGTATCGTATGACGCCCGGTTAATGCACCCGGCGTTGAGAAATCGTGCTGAGCGAGAATCGGACGATAGCCGATTCTCGATGTCGAAATAAAGGAAGTCAATCAAAATTGCAGACGTATCAATTTGCACCTCGCGGATCGCGATCGGGAAATTGACAGTCTGAACTCGACTAGAGAACAGAGAGGTTGGTCTCAGAGTTAGGCTCATGTTCAAAAGATATCAACGATTGTAATAAGAATTACTGGCAACGATCAAATTAACTATCTTTCTTTGAATAAACTTGTTATTTAGTTTGTATAAACAAACTTGAGTTTTTACTCTTAATTTGGCAACGATCCCAAATACCTTTAAAATTATATTTGTTGACCTCGCGTACAACAAAATTGGTGGCAGCGGTGGGATCCGCCAAAAGTCTTGTACAAACGTAACAAGAAAATAACGACGGCAAGTGCCGAAAAAACCAGTGCGCACGCCAGCATCGACACGCGCAAACAAAAAAAAATATTCACCAACTCCGGTGACACCGGGTCTCGACAACGCAGACGTTGAAAGGAGACACCGACGCAAGTTCAACACGCAGACGTTGAATTGCGAATAACTGAGCCCGACACACAGACGTCGAGGCCACGAAGGAAGCAGAGACAACCGTCATCCCGAGGATCGACGAGAGGAGACCAACCCAGGAGTCCCGAGGACTACCGGAAGGATCAGCAGCATCCAGGAAGGACGACAGCAGCTCGTCAACGAACAATCCCGAACGAGAGGAAGAAAAATCCGCAATGTGGAAAATTCTACTACTGTAAGTGGCAGTCACAATTTTAGTTGCGAAAAAATCAAAGCCAGTTAGGAATATATGTCCGCGGACGATCGAGCGAGATCGTTAAGATTACCGGGTACAAGGGTACTGTCAAGGTCACTAGACTCATTCGTAAATAATTTCCTACATTTCGAAACCGTAGAGCCGGAAGAAAATATCCATCCGAAAAAACGGGTAAAATCCTCCGGGCTAGGGCAAGAGTCACCCGACACCTCGCGCGAAACCGAACACGAGTTTTACGATACCGTAGAGACCGAAAGAAATTACGAAATAAATTTGATAGATTTTTCTTTGCTTGATAATACCGTATTAGAACCGTCCGAAATGCCGAACGAGGTCGTATCTATGACGTTGAAGGAGGCGAGGACGTTAATTCCTCGTTTCGACGGGTCAAAACCCGAGGAGGTAGACGACATTATAAACGCATACGAATACGCTGACGAGCAGGTAGCCGAGGCCGATAAACCCGGCCTCTTGAAAGCCGTGTTAAAAACAAAAATCGTGGGAAAAGCCGCGAAGGACATAAAATACAAACTGATAAATAATTTCAAAAAATTCAGGGAGGAAATGACCGCACTGTACGGGACGCAACGGACAGTCGCCGCGTTACAAGTAGAATTTAATACGAGCAAACAGAAACCGAACGAGACAGTACTAGCGTTCGGACAGAGATTAGAAAAAATTATGATGGAACTAATAGACGCAAGTACTATAAACGAGGACACGGATGTCAAAAAACAAACGATCGAGGGATATATCCGCCAAATGGGCCTCAATAATTTCGAGAGGGGGCTCAGGCGCGAGTATCAGCTGATCGTCAAAGCACGCGGTTTTGCGGACCTCCAATCGGCCATGAAGGGGGCCATGGAGGAAGAAAAAACGGTACAGGGTAACGACTCCATAAATAAACAAACACATGGGGATAAAACCGCTCAGAAATGCCATAACTGCGGGAAACCAGGGCACTTCGCCAGGGAGTGCCGGGGGCCAACGGGACGGTCCAGCTTACCCGCTCCCGGGGCAAGACGATCCCTAAATACCGTGGAAATAATTTGCAACTATTGCAAAAAGAAGGGGCACGTCTACAACGAGTGCCGAGGACGCCTGCGCGACGAAGCCGCAGGTAATCAGAGTCAGGGAAATAACGGAAATAATAATTCTCGCGGACGAGGAAATTATCGAGGTCGAGGAAATTACCGTGGACGAGGGAACTACCAGGGCCGAAACAATTATCAAGGCCAAAATAATTGGCAAGGCCAAAATAATATTCAAGGACAAAACGGACAGGGGACCAGCAATCAGGGGAACAACTCCGTACCCGAAACGGAAAAGAAAACCCTGGGAATGCTGCGCCTGAACACCCTCACCGCAGGGGGAGGCGACACAAAATTGCGAGAAACGGTACGCCTGTATACGGTGGACCTGCCAACACCGAGCGAGACAGCAAGCGACTTCCACATCGAATCGCCGGTGGCAACCATAGGTATCCTGACACTCAAGGCCGACACAGGAGCTCAGTGCAGCATCCTGAAGGAATCAGCGCTGACATCCGACACCCCAATCGAGGAAGCCGCCGTCAACCTGGCAGGCGTGGCAGGTAAAGTCATAAAACCCCTATGCCGCGCGCAGGTGACACTGGACACCCCGACAGTCGCGATAAAACATTGGTTTTACGTTGTGGGCAACGACGTGCCGCTCAACGTAGACGGACTGCTCGGAATGGACTTCATTAAAAAACACAAGGCCGACATATTAGGAGGAGAAATGTTGAAATTGTATGGGCACTGTATGCCACTAATCGACGGGGCTACCACCGTAAAATTACCGCCCCGAAGCGAAAATTTATTGCATGCGAAAACAAGCAGCAAATTCGTCGGATTCGTCCAAAAAATTGAAATAGGCAAAGGTATAATCCTGGGGTCTTGCATCACCCCGCCAAAGGGAAACAGCTGCGTCGTGAGCATCGTAAACACGACGGAGAGCGAAGCACGGGTGCAGCGACCGACCGTCATGCTCGAACCGCTGACGCTAACCGAGCTATCAGGCGAAGGTGACACCAAGGCGCTCCAGATAAGCACCGTCGGAACGCCGAGAGGAGCGAGCCGTTTAGAAAAAATACGCGAGGAATTACGGACTGCCCATCTGAATGAGGAAGAGCGCAAATCGCTCATAGAAATCTGCGAGAAATATGAAGATATATTTCACCTGGAGGGGGACAAACTTAAATGTACGGACAAGGCCGAGCACACCATACCCCTCCAGGAAGGGACTCGACCGATCAAGGTCAACCCCTATCGACTACCTGAAGCCCATAAAAAAGAGGTCCAGAAGCAAACGCAGGAAATGTTAGACGACGGAATAATTCGACCAAGTAGAAGCCAATGGAATGCACCGCTATTGGTCGTAGCAAAAAAGCCCGATGCCACGGGAAAGGCGCGCATGAGAGTCGTCGTAGACTTCCGAAAATTAAACGAAGCTACCATTGGAGACTCCTACCCACTGCCCAATATCACCGAAATATTGGACCAGTTGGGAAAGGCACAATATTTTACCACGCTCGATCTCGCCTCGGGATTCCATCAAATCCCGATGGCGGAGAGCGACAAAGAGAAAACGGCATTCTCGACACCACAAGGGCATTTCGAGTACACGCGCATGCCCTTCGGTTTAAAAAACGCACCGCCGACTTTCCAGAGATTAATGAATTCCGTATTGTCTGGACTACAGGGGGTTAAATGCTACGTATATTTGGACGACATCGTAATCTACGGAACGACGCTCGCAGAACACAATAAACGATTAACAGAGATTTTCCAACGACTCAGAGAAGCCAAGCTGTCGATCCAGCCGAGAAAATGCCATTTCCTGAAAAAGGAAACCCAATACCTCGGGCACGTTATATCTGAAAAAGGAGTAAAACCGGATCCTGAAAAAATCATTGCTGTAAAAAATTTTCCTACGCCAAAAAACGTGAAAGGCGTACAATCATTCTTAGGACTAGCAGGATATTATCGGAAATTTATTAAAGATTTCGCGAAGACGGCAAAACCTCTCTCTGAATTAACGAAAAAAGATATAAAATTCGAGTGGACTCCAAGGCAAGACGAGGCCTTCGAAAAATTAAAAACCACGTTGACCACAGCACCGATTCTGCAGTACCCAGACTTCGAGAAGCAATTCGTGGTAACAACCGACGCATCAGACAAGGCGATAGGCGCTATCTTATCGCAAGGCGAGGTAGGTCAGGATCTACCCGTGTGCTACGCGAGCCGCACGCTTAATAAAGCCGAGCAAAATTATACGACGACGGAAAAAGAATTGCTCGCCATCGTATGGGCCACAACACAATTCCGGCCATACATATATGGAACCCGTTTCAAAGTGGTTACCGACCATAAACCCCTCACGTGGTTATTTGGGGTAAAAGATCCAGGATCCAGGCTTATGCGATGGAAAATTAAACTATCCGAACATGATATCGAGATACATTATAAAGCTGGAAAAATTAACACGAACGCCGACGCTCTTAGTCGTATATACACTACCACGCGAGCGCAAGCGAGAAAACAAATCGGAGACGCCGACGCGACGGGTACGAACGACCGCATAAAGAGGACAGCCGAGGAGAGAGAGAGCGCAATAGCGAGCGACGAGGAGGCAGATACCACGGCGAGCGCGCGAGCGAGAGCGGCAACGCGCGACAGAGACAGCGATACCCATGCCGACTGCGAGGCAGCGGATACGGACAGCCGCACAAAGCGGGCGAGCCAAGAGCGGGACGCGGAGCACGGGGAGGCAAGCCACCAGCAGCTAGAGTATAGCGGCGACGCGCAACCCGATGCTTCCGACGAGGATAGCCGCAGCATAGGCGGAACCTGTCCCGACGAGGTAGAGCGCGAAAAAATAATACGCGAATATCATGATGCCCCTCTGGGTGGGCACCAGGGCACGGCGAGAACGCTTCAGCGTATACAGCTCCAATATCGCTGGCCAGGCATGAGGAAAGAAGTCGAAGACTATATTTCCAAATGTAAAAAATGTCAAATAAATAAAATATTCCCGAGAGGAAGGGCACCGATGGTCATCACCGACACACCGAGCCGAGCATTCGAAAAATGCGCTGTTGATATTGTCGGACCGTTGACGGAAACTTCTGCCGGAAACAAATGCATACTTACCTTCCAGGATTCCCTCACAAAATACAGCGCCGCGATACCTCTAAAAAATCAGGAAGCGAAGGAAGTAGCGAAAGCCCTCGTGACCGAAATAATTTGCCGTTACGGCACACCGGGAACGATTCTGTCCGACCAAGGGACCAATTTTCTCAGCGACACATTCAAAGAAATGTGTAAGCTATTAAAAATAACGAAAATTCAAACGACGGCGTACCATCCCGAATCGAACGGTGCTCTGGAACGATCCCACCGAACATTGGCCGAATACCTAAAAAATTACGCCGACGAAGACCAGGAAAACTGGGACGAGTGGTTACCATACGCAATGTTCACGTATAATACCACGCCACACACAGCTACGGGTCTCACGCCACACGAGCTGGTGTACGGTGACCGGGCGGAGATACCGACGGCATTGAAACAGGAGCCGCGGCTCACCTACACATACGACGACTACGCGCAAGAATTAAAGGAAAGATTAAGAGCAGCATGGAAGCTCGCCCGATCCCATTTAATCGCCGCGAAGGAAAAATCAAAAATAAATTATGATAAAAAGAGCAAAATAATCGACTTTAAAGTAGGAGACAAAGTCCTCGTGTACGATCCCTCCGTACGACGGGGCAGATCAGCAAAATTAACTCCGAAAAAAATCGGACCCTACGAAATAATCGTTAAACACTCCGCGGTAAATTACACGATAAAAAAAGGGAAGAAATCCGTGAGAATCCACGCTAATCGACTACAGCATTTCGTGGAGTCCTAGCCTGGACCCACGTACGGTGCGGAGTATAAACATACCCCAGAAATAAAATAAAATAAAATAAAATAAAATAAAATAAAATAAAATAAAATAAAATAAAATAAAATAAAATAAAACCAAAATATCTACATACACTAACCCCGAATAAAAACAAAGGAAAAGGAAACGCAATAAATAAGGTCAACACAGTCGGGTAAGGTTTAATAAAACCATCGTGGGGAACAACCCCTAATTTATTATAACACAAAAAGTTAGCTTGAGCAGATACCGGGCCGGTAGTAGCAAAAAATGCACCACCATCGGTCCGCCTCGAACAGGGCCACCAGCCCGATAAAGTCGGGATACGGCTCCGCCTCCCCACGGAACATTCCGTCACCCCAAAGGGCGTCGACGGCGGTCCGCAACCGACGGCGGGCGCGCCGAGTCTCCACGGCGCGGCGAATAAAAACAGCCTCCGGGGAGAGCACCCTCGGCGGAAACATCGCGAGCTGAAAAAAAAAAAAAAAAAAAAAAAAAAAAAACCCAAAGAATTTTTTTTTACGTCCTTCTCTCACACACACAAAAAAAAAAAAAAAGACTCACCGCCTGCCTCCGTAAATTGACGGGGATACTCGCTCCCCCACAAACAATTACTCGGTATGAGTCCATGTTGTTACTCGGTGTGGGGCAACAGCAGAAAAAACCAGTACTTTGTGCTGCTCGCAACGAGAGTCGAAGAACGAATGAGGCAGGGTCAGACGAGAAATAACGCGAGAACAAAAAACTGCTAAATAAGGGTTAAGAGAAAAAAAAAAAAAAAAAAATCCCACGTACATGCAACTCAGAAATATTATCCGACTTCCAGGCTCACGGCAATATCAAGCAACCACGAGGCGGCGACGACCACCAACCCAGCAGCGTACGAGATAAGGAAATTCACTGACTCGCCAGGAATCTTCTATGAAGAAATCGGAACCCTTACCGTCGCTCAAGATATATGGAGGCTCGTAATAAACCTGGATTTAAAATCGCTACGCGTAAGAGAGCAAGAAATTTTGACAAATCTAAGAGAGTTAGAGCAACTGTGTAAAAAACAAATGTCGTTCGATTTTTTATGCTCCATCCTCGACACCACGCTCACAGAAATGAACGGCAGAATAATAGAAACAATGGATGTACTGCACGAAATATTAAATAAAAATCGAAGAGACCGCAGAGGACTAATAGACGGACTAGGGACTATAGTAAAATCCATTACCGGAAATATGGACGCGACTGACGCAGCACGCATAGATAGGGAAATAGAAGCAATTCAAAATAAACAAAAATCGATCGGAAAAGTAATGCAGGACCAAGTTCAAATAATCGAAACGACTTTCGACGTATTTAATCAATCAGTTAGCCACATTGAGGAAAACGAGAAAGCTCTAAAAAATATAGTTATCAAAGTGGAGCAATGCATTAATTACAAAATATCCTCCATAATAGCCAGACAGACACTAGACGAACACATAAACGCGTTAGAAGCAATAATAGAATCATTACTCGAGGAGGTACTCGAGTTGATAAGCTTCGTGTCCAACCTGTCGCATGGAATAATAAATCCGAATATAATAACTCCAAACAAGCTCATAGAGTATCTTACGGACGCGCTCCCACACATACCAAGGGGTACAAGCTTCCCCACACCGATAGCGCGGAGCGAGGCGCACAACCTGCTACAGATAGCAGAACTCAAGGCCTTCAGCCGACGCGACGCAGTAGTAGTAGTGGTCGAGATACCGCTGGTCGGAACGCAAGAGTACCGCGTCAGCAAAGCGTATCCGTTACCGACACGCGCCGCGAACCACACCTACCAATATATCGAAACAAACGCCGAACCCGTAATAGTAGACAGAGAACACCAACGTTACATAAAAATGTCCGAGGCAGAGCTCAACGAATGCAAACATAAACAGAGTAGATACATATGTAAACCGCAGCATCCTTCGTTATCTGTAAACGAAGACGCACCCTGCGAGATAGTAACCTATGCCAACCTAGACAGTGTACATACCGAATGCGCTAAAAGAATTGTAACATTAAAACGACCCATAATAATAACCATGAAACAACCGGGTAGATGGCTATACGTAACCCCCACAACCGAGACCGTCGCAATAAAATGTTACAATCAACCCCAGAAGTACGAAAAACTTCAGGGTTCAGGTATACTGGCTTTGATAGGGAAATGTACCGTGACTGCCAAGGATTATAAAATAGAAACGGTACGACGAATTACGCAGAAAGTGTTCGATACATACTTACCACCATTTAACCTAACATTAAGCATCAGCGAACATGACCTTATACCGAAAGTGGAAAGTGCGAGTGAACAATTAAAATTAAAAAGGGTCATAAACAACCCACAGGAATTAAACCAAATCGGTATGCGAATTCAGCAAGTAAAAAAGGATGTAGAAAAAATTACAAAGGACGAAAACCAATATTATTATACCATAGGTGGTTATTCAATAGGGACAATAGCACTTGTAGCGCTAATTATCTTCATTATATACAAATACATTCCAAGACAACGAACGACCATCGAAGTCGTAACACCACCGGAGGAAGTAGAGCTAAAACCATGTCCGCGCTCAGCTGTACCGCGAGCGCCAAAACGAAAATCGACAATCGGTAACCTCCGAGTAGGATTCCAACGAAATAAACAAAGCACTAGCACGATGTAAAAAAAAAAAAAAAAAAAAAAAAAGAAAAAATAAAAATAAATAAATAAATGAAAAATAAATCGTGGACAACAATAAATAAATAAGTAAACAAATGGTTAAAATAAATAAACAAACAAACAAAGGTTGCACAAAAAATTAAATTTAGGAACGCACAAATAATATAGAGCAAGGAATGAATGAACCGCGCAGCTCACAGCTGAATGTTACGAGAGTGAAACATGAGCCGATACCTGACCACACCAACGGTAATAGCGGCCGACGCACGGCGTCGAGCCAAACGAAAAAAATCTCGTAGACTCAATTTTTTCTCTTTAAGGGGGGAGGGATGTTGTACCCCGAATTATTTTATCTATTAAAAAATTAAAAGAAGATTAAATAAATTTGGAAAGTATATTGAGAAATACTTACTGGCAAATCCACCGCGTCGCGAAGCCGACTCGCGTAGGAATTTGCCGAGTAAGTATCGTATGACGCCCGGTTAATGCACCCGGCGTTGAGAAATCGTGCTGAGCGAGAATCGGACGATAGCCGATTCTCGATGTCGAAATAAAGGAAGTCAATCAAAATTGCAGACGTATCAATTTGCACCTCGCGGATCGCGATCGGGAAATTGACAGTCTGAACTCGACTAGAGAACAGAGAGGTTGGTCTCAGAGTTAGGCTCATGTTCAAAAGATATCAACGATTGTAATAAGAATTACTGGCAACGATCAAATTAACTATCTTTCTTTGAATAAACTTGTTATTTAGTTTGTATAAACAAACTTGAGTTTTTACTCTTAATTTGGCAACGATCCCAAATACCTTTAAAATTATATTTGTTGACCTCGCGTACAACAGATCATTAGAGTTTTACACTCGCAGCAGGCGTTCCAGCTCGTATTATGAGATCAAAAATACTTCATTCTTTGCAAATACGCATGATTCATGCGTTTCGAACCGCCAATCAATCCCCAAACGAATGCAAAGTAGCTTTATAACGAAATCGAACGATTGAGTTTTGCGCTCGCTGTAGGCGTTCCAGATCGTATTATAAGATCAAAAACACTTCATAATATGCAAATACGTAAGATTCGTGGGTTTAGAATCGACAAACAAGCCCCAAATGAATGCAAAGTCTATTTATAACGATATCGATCATTTGAGTTTTACGCTCGCAGCAGGCGTTCCAGCTCTTATTATGAGATCAAAAACGCTTCATTCTATGCAAATACGCAAGATTTATGCGTTTCGAGCAGCAAAACAAGGCACAAACGATTGTAAAGTCGCTTTATAAAGAAATATAACGGTTGAGTTTTGCGCTCTTTGTAGGCGTTGCAGCTCGTATTATAAGATCAAAAACTCCTCATTCTATACAAATACGCAGGATTCATGCGTTTCAAGCCGCCAAACAAGCCCTAATCGAATGCAAAGTTGCTTTATAACGAAATCGAACGATTGAGTTTTGCAGCTCGTATTATAAGATCAAAAAAACTTCATTCTAAGCAAATACGTAAGATTCGTGGGTTTAGAATCGCCAAACAAGCCCCAAATGAATGCAAAGTCCATTTATAACGATATCGATCATTTGAGTTTTACGCTCGCAGCAAGCGTTCCAGCTCGTATTATGAGATCAAAAATACTTCATTCTATGCAAATACGCAAGTTTCATGCGTTTCGAGCCGCCAAACAAGTCCCAAACGATTGCAAAGTCGCTTTATAACGAAATCGAACGATTGAGTTTTGCGCTCGCTGTAGGCGTTCCAGATCGTATTATAAGATCAAAAAAACTTCATTCTATGCAAATACGTAAGATTCGTGGGTTTGGAATCGCCAAACAAGCCCCAAATGAATGCAAAGTCCATTTATAACGAATACGATCATTTGAGTTTTACACTCGCAGCAGGCGTTCCAGATCGTATTATGAGATCAAAAACACTTCATTGTATGCAAACACGCATGATTCAAGCGTTTCGAGCCGCCAATCAATCCCCAAACGAATGCAAAGTAGCTTTATAAAGAAATATAACGGTTGACTTTTATCCTCTTTGTAGGCGTTGCAGCTCGTATTATAAGATCAAAAACTCCTCATTCCATACAAATACGCAAGATTCATGCTTTTCGAGCAGCCAATTAACCCCCAATCGATTGCAAAGTCGCTTTATAACGAAATCGAACGATTGAGTTTTGCGCTCGCTGTAGGCGTTCCAGCTCGTATTATAAGATCAAAAACACTTCAGTCTATGCAAATACGCAAGATTCATGCGTTTCGAGCCGCCAAACAAGTCCCAAACGATTGCAAAGCCGCTTTATAACGGAATCGAACGATTGAGTTTTGCGCTCGCTGTAGGCGTTCCAGATCGTATTATAAGATCAAAAACACTTCATTTTATGCAAATACGTAAGATTCGTGGGTTTAGAATCGCCAAACAAGCCCCAAATGAATGCAAAGTCCTTTTATAACGATATCGATCATTTGAGTTTTACGCTCGCAGCAGGCGTTCCAGCTCGTATTATGGGATCAAAAACACGTCATTCTATGCAAATACGTAAGATTCGTGGGTTTGGAATCGTCAAACAAGCCCCAAATGAATGCAAAGTCCATGTATAACGAATACGATCATTTGACTTTTACACTCGCAGCAGGCGTTCCAGATCGTATTATGAGATCAAAAACACTTCATAGTATGCAAACACGCATGATTCATGCGTTTCGAGCCGCCATCAATCCCCAAACGAATGCAAAGTAGCTTTATAACGAAATTTAACGATTGAGTTTTGCGCTCGCTGTAAGCGATCCAGCTCGTATCATAACATCAAAAACACTTCATTCTATGCAAATAAGCAAGATTCATGCGTTTCAAGCCGCCAAACAAGCCCTAATCGAATGCAAAGTTGCTTTATAACGAAATCGAACGATTGAGTTTTGCGCTCGCTGTAGGCGTTCCAGCTCGTATTATAAGATCAAAAACACTTTATTCTATGCAAATACGCAAGATTCATGCGTTTCGAGCAGCTAAGCAAGCCCCGTACGATTGCAATGTCGCTTTATAACGAAATCGAACGATTGAGTTTTGCGCTCGCTGTAGGCGTTCCAGATCATATTATAAGATCAAAAACACTTCATTCTATGCAAATACGTAAGATTCGTGGGTTTAGAATCGCCAAACAAGCCCCAAATGAATGCAAAGTCCATTTATAACGATATCGATCATTTGAGTGTTACGCTCGCAGCAGGCGTTCGAGCTCGCATTATGAGATCAATAACACTTAATTCTATACAAATACGCAAGATTCATGCTTTTCGAGCAGCCAAACAAGTCCCAAACGATTGCAAAGTCGCTTTATAACGAAATCGAACGATTGAGTTTTGCGCTCGCTGTAGGCGTTCCAGATCGTATTATAAGATCAAAAACACTTCATTCTATGCAAATACGTAAGATTCGTGGGTTTGAAATCGCCAAACAAGCCCCAAATGAATGCAAAGTCCATGTATAACGAATACGATCATTTGAGTTTTACACTCGCAGCAGGCGTTCCAGATCGTATTATGAGATCAAAAACACTTCATAGTATGCAAACACGCATGATTCATGCGTTTCGAGCCGCCATCAATCCCCAAACGAATGCAAAGTAGCTTTATAACGAAATTTAACGATTGAGTTTTGCGCTCGCTGTAAGCGATCCAGCTCGTATCATAACATCAAAAACACTTCATTCCATGCAAATAAGCAAGATTCATGCGTTTCGAGCAGCCAAACAAGCCCCGTACGATTGCAATGTCGCTTTATAACGAAATCGGACGATTGAGTTTTGCGCTCGCTGTAGGCGTTCCAGATCATATTATAAGATCAAAAACACTTCATTCTATGCAAATACGTAAGATTCGTGGGTTTAGAATCGCCAAACAAGCCCCAAATGAATGCAAAGTCCATTTATAACGATATCGATCATTTGAGTTTTACGCTCGCAGCAGGCGTTCCAGCTCGTATTATGGGATCAAAAACACTTCATTCTATGCAAATACGCAAGATTCATGCGTTTCGAGCAGCCAAACAAGCCCCGTACGATTGCAATGTCGCTTTATAACGAAATCGAACGATTGAGTTTTGCGCTCGCTGTAGGCGTTCCAGATCGTATTATAAGATCAAAAACACTTCATTCTATGCAAATACGTAAGATTCGTGGGTTTAGAATCGCCAAACAAGCCCCAAATGAATACAAAGTCCATTTATAACGATATCGATCATTTGAGTCTTACGCTCGCAGCAGGCGTTCCAGCTCGTATTATGAGATCAATAACACTTCATTCTATGCAAATACGCAAGATTTATGCGTTTCGAGCAGTAAAACAAGGCACAAACGATTGCAAAGTCGCTTTATAACAAAATGGAACGGTTGAGTTTTGCGCTCTTTGTAGGCGTTGCAGCTCGTATTATAAGATCAAAAACTCCTCATTCTATACAAATACGCAAGATTCATGCGTTTCAAGCCGCCAAACAAGCCCTAATCGAATGCAAAGTTGCTTTATAACGAAATCGAACGATTGAGTTTTGCGCTCGCTGTAGGCGTTCCAGATCATATTATAAGATCAAAAACACTTCATTCTATGCAAATACGTAAGATTCGTGGGTTTAGAATCGCCAAACAAGCTCCAAATGAATGCAAAGTCCATTTATAACGATATCGATCATTTGAGTGTTACGCTCGCAGCAGGCGTTCCAGCTCGTATTATGAGATCAATAACACTTCATTCTATGCAAATACGCAAGATTTATGCGTTTCGAGCAGTAAAACAAGGCACAAACGATTGCAAAGTCGCTTTATAACGAAATCGAACGATTGAGTTTTGCGCTCTCTGTAGGCGTTCCAGATCGTATTATAAGATCAAAAACACTTCATTCTATGCAAATACGTAAGATTCGTGGGTTTGAAATCGCCAAACAAGCCCCAAATGAACGCAAAGTCCATGTATAACGAATACGATCATTTGAGTTTTACACTCGCAGCAGGCGTTCCAGATCGTATTATGAGATCAAAAACACTTCATAGTATGCAAACACGCATGATTCATGCGTTTCGAGCCGCCATCAATCCCCAAACGAATGCAAAGTAGCTTTATAACGAAATTTAACGATTGAGTTTTGCGCTCGCTGTAAGCGATCCAGCTCGTATCATAACATCAAAAACACTTCATTCCATGCAAATAAGCAAGATTCATGCGTTTCGAGCAGCCAAACAAGCCCCGTACGATTGCAATGTCGCTTTATAACGAAATCGGACGATTGAGTTTTGCGCTCGCTGTAGGCGTTCCAGATCATATTATAAGATCAAAAACACTTCATTCTATGCAAATACGTAAGATTCGTGGGTTTAGAATCGCCAAACAAGCCCCAAATGAATGCAAAGTCCATTTATAACGATATCGATCATTTGAGTTTTACGCTCGCAGCAGGCGTTCCAGCTCGTATTATGGGATCAAAAACACTTCATTCTATGCAAATACGCAAGATTCATGCGTTTCGAGCAGCCAAACAAGCCCCGTACGATTGCAATGTCGCTTTATAACGAAATCGAACGATTGAGTTTTGCGCTCGCTGTAGGCGTTCCAGATCGTATTATAAGATCAAAAACACTTCATTCTATGCAAATACGTAAGATTCGTGGGTTTAGAATCGCCAAACAAGCCCCAAATGAATACAAAGTCCATTTATAACGATATCGATCATTTGAGTCTTACGCTCGCAGCAGGCGTTCCAGCTCGTATTATGAGATCAATAACACTTCATTCTATGCAAATACGCAAGATTTATGCGTTTCGAGCAGTAAAACAAGGCACAAACGATTGCAAAGTCGCTTTATAACAAAATGGAACGGTTGAGTTTTGCGCTCTTTGTAGGCGTTGCAGCTCGTATTATAAGATCAAAAACTCCTCATTCTATACAAATACGCAAGATTCATGCGTTTCAAGCCGCCAAACAAGCCCTAATCGAATGCAAAGTTGCTTTATAACGAAATCGAACGATTGAGTTTTGCGCTCGCTGTAGGCGTTCCAGCTCGTATTATAAGATCAAAAACACTTTATTCTATGCAAATACGCAAGATTCATGCGTTTCGAGCAGCCAAACAAGCCCGTACGAATGCAATGTCGCTTTATAACGAAATCGGACGATTGAGTTTTGCGCTCGCTGTAGGCTTTCCAGATCATATTATAAGATCAAAAACACTTCATTCTATGCAAATACGTAAGATTCGTGGGTTTAGAATCGCCAAACAAGCTCCAAATGAATGCAAAGTCCATTTATAACGATATCGATCATTTGAGTGTTACGCTCGCAGCAGGCGTTCCAGCTCGTATTATGAGATCAATAACACTTCATTCTATGCAAATACGCAAGATTTATGCGTTTCGAGCAGTAAAACAAGGCACAAACGATTGCAAAGTCGCTTTATAACAAAATCGAACGATTGAGTTTTGCGCTCGCTGTAGGCGTTCCAGATCGTATTATAAGATCAAAAACACTTCATTCTATGCAAATACGTAAGATTCGTGGGTTTGGAATCGCCAAACAAGCCCCAAATGAATGCAAAGTCCATGTATAACGAATACGATCATTTGAGTTTTACACTCGCAGCAGGCGTTCCAGATCGTATTATGAGATCAAAAACACTTCATAGTATGCAAACACGCATGATTCATGCGTTTAGAGCCGCCATCAATCCCCAAACGAATGCAAAGTAGCTTTATAACGAAATTTAACGATTGAGTTTTGCGCTCGCTGTGAGCGATCCAGCTCGTATCATAACATCAAAAACACTTCATTCCATGCAAATAAGCAAGATTCATGCGTTTCGAGCAGCCAAACAAGCCCCGTACGATCGCAATGTCGCTTTATAACGAAATCGGACGACTGAGTTTTGCGCTCGCTGTAGGCGTTCCAGATCATATTATAAGAACAAAAACACTTCATTTTATGCAAATACATAAGATTCGTGGGTTTAGAATCGCCAAACAAGCCCTAATCGAATGCAAAGTTGCTTCATAACGAAATCGAATGATTGAGTTTTGCGCTCGCTGTAGGCGTTCCAGCTCGTTATTATAAGATCAAAAACACTTCATTCTATGCAAATACGTAAGATTCGTGGGTTTAGAATCGACAAACAAGCCCCAAATGAATGCAAAGTCTATTTATAACGAAATCGAACGCTTAAGTTTTGCGCTCGCTGTAGGCGTTCCAGCTCGTATTATGAGATCAAAAACACTTCATTCTATGCAAATACGTAAGATGCGTGGGTTTAGAATCGACAAACAAGCCCCAAATGAATGCAAAGTCTATGAATAACGAAATCGAACGCTTGAGTTTTGCGCTCGCTGTAGGCGTTCCAGCTCGTATTATGAGATCAAAAACACTTCATTCTATGCAAATACGCAAGATTTATGCGTTTCGAGCAGCAAAACAAGGCACAAACGATTGTAAAGTCGCTTTATAAAGAAATATAACGGTTGAGTTTTGCGCTCTTTGTAGGCGTTGCAGCTCGTATTATAAGATCAAAAACTCCTCATTCTATACAAATACGCAAGATTCATGCGTTTCAAGCCGCCAAACAAGCCCTAATCGAATGCAAAGTTGCTTTATAACGAAATCGAACGATTGAGTTTTGCGCTCGCTGTAGGCGTTCCAGCTCGTATCATAACATCAAAAACACTTCATTCTATGCAAATAAGCAAGATTCATGCGTTTCGAGTCCCAAACGATTGCAAAGTCGCTTTATAACGAAATCGAACGATTGAGTTTTGCGCTCGCTGTAGGCGTAGCAGATCATATTATAAGATCAAAAACACTTAATTCTATGCAAATACGAAAGATTCATGCGTTTCGAGCAGCCAAACAAGCCCCGAACGATTGCAAAGTCGCTTTATAACGAAATCGGACGATTGAGTTTTGCGCTCGCTTTAGGCGTTCCAGATCGTATTATAAGATCAAAAACACTTCATTCTATGCAAATACGTAAAATTCGTGGGTTTAGAATCGCCAAACAAGCCCCAAATGAATGCAAAGTCTATTTATAACGAATACGATCATTTGAGTTTTACACTCGCAGCAGGCGTTCCAGATCGTATTATGAGATCAAAAACACTTCATTATATGCAAACACGCATGATTCATGCGTTTCGAGCCGCCAATCAATCCCCAAACAAATGCAAAGTAGCTTTATAAAGAAATAGAACGGTTGAGTGTTGCGCTATTTGTAGGCGTTGCAGCTCGTATTATAAGATCAAAAACTCCTCATTCTATACAAATACGCACGATTCATGCGTTTCAAGCCCCCAAACAAGCCCTAATCGAATGCAAAGTTGCTTTATAACGAAATCGAACGATTGAGTTTTGCGCTCGCTGTAGGCGTTCCAGCTCGTATCATAACATCAAAAACACTTCATTCTATGCAAATAAGCAAGATTCATGCGTTTCGAGCAGCCAAACAAGCCCCGAACGATTGCAAAGTCGCTTTATAACGAAATCGAACGATTGAGTTTTGCGCTCGCTGTAGGCGTACTAGATCGCATTTTAAGATGAAAAACACTTTATTCTATGCAAATACGCAAGATTCATGGGTTTAGAACTCCCAAACAAGCCCCAAACGAATGCAAAGTCCATTTATAATGAATAGGATCATTACAGTTTTACACTCGCAGCAGGCGTTCCAGCTCGTATTATGAGATCAAAAATACTTCATTCTATGCAAATACGCAAGATTCATGCGTTTCGAGCCGCCAAACAAGTCCCAAACGATTGCAAAGTCGCTTTATAACGAAATCGAACGATTGAGTTTTGCGCTCGCTGTAGGCGTTCCAGATCGTATTATAAGATCAAAAACACTTCATAATATGCAAATACGTAAGATTCGTGGGTTTAGAATCGACAAACAAGCCCCAAATGAATGCAAAGTCTATTTATAACGATATCGATCATTTGAGTTTTACGCTCGCAGCAGGCGTTCCAGCTCGTATTATGAGATCAAAAACCCTTCATTCTATGCAAATACGCAAGATTTATGCGTTTCGAGCAGCAAAACAAGGCACAAACGATTGTAAAGTCGCTTTATAAAGAAATATAACGGTTGAGTTTTGCGCTCTTTGTAGGCGTTGCAGCTCGTATTATAAGATCAAAAACTCCTCATTCTATACAAATACGCAGGATTCATGCGTTTCAAGCCGCCAAACAAGCCCTAATCGAATGCAAAGTTGCTTTATAACGAAATCGAACGATTGAGTTTTGCAGCTCGTATTATAAGATCAAAAAAACTTCATTCTAAGCAAATACGTAAGATTCGTGGGTTTAGAATCGCCAAACAAGCCCCAAATGAATGCAAAGTCCATTTATAACGATATCGATCATTTGAGTTTTACGCTCGCAGCAAGCGTTCCAGCTCGTATTATGAGATCAAAAATACTTTATTCTATGCAAATACGCAAGATTCATGCGTTTCGAGCAGCCAAACAAGCCCCGTACGATTGCAATGTCGCTTTATAACGAAATCGGACGATTGAGTTTTGCGCTCGCTGTAGGTGTTCCAGATCATATTATAAGATAAAAAACACTTCATTTTATGCAAATACGTAAGATTCGTCGGTTTAGAATCGCCAAACAAGCCCCAAATAAATGCAAAGTCCATTTATAACGATATCGATCATTTGATTTTTACGCTCGCAGCAGGCGTTCGAGCTCGCATTATGAGATCAATAACACTTCATAGTATGCAAACACGCATGTTTCATGCGTTTCGAGCCGCCATCAATCCCCAAACGAATGCAAAGTAGCTTTATAACGAAATTTAACGATTGAGTTTTGCGCTCGCTGTAAGCGATCCAGCTCGTATCATAACATCAAAAACACTTCATTCCATGCAAATAAGCAAGATTCATGCGTTTCGAGCAGCCAAACAAGCCCCGAACGATTGCAAAGTCGCTTTATAACGAAATCGAAGGATTGAGTTTTGCGCTCGCTGTAGGCGTTCCAGATCGTATTATAAGATCAAAAAGACTTCATTTTATGCAAATACGTAAGATTCGTGGGTTTAGAATCCCCAAACAAGCCCCAAATGAATGCAAAATCCATTTATAACGATATCGATCATTTGAGTTTTACGCTCGCAGCAGGCGTTCCAGCTCGTATTATGGGTTCAAAAACACTTCATTCTATGCAAATACGCAAGATTCATGCGTTTCGAGCAGCCAGACAAGCTCCGAACGATTGCAATGTCGCTTTGTAACGAAATTTAACGATTGAGTTTTGCGCTCGCTGTAAGCGATCCAGGTCGTATCATAACATCAAAAACACTTCATTCCATGCAAATAAGCAAGATTCATGCGTTTCGAGCAGCCAAACAAGCCCCGAACGATTGCAAAGTCGCTTTATAACGAAATCGAAGGATTGAGTTTTGCGCTCGCTGTAGGCGTTCCAGATCGTATTATAAGATCAAAAACACTTCATTCTATGCAAATACGTAAGATTCGTGGCTTTAGAATCGCCAAACAAGCCCCAAATGAATGCTAAGTCCATTTATAACGATATCGATCATTTGAGTTTTACGCTCGCAGCAGGCGTTCGAGCTCGCATTATGAGATCAATAACACTTAATTCTATACAAATACGCAAGATTCATGCTTTTCGAGCCGCCAAACAAGTCCCAAACGATTGCAAAGTCGCTTTATAACGAAATCGAACGATTGAGTTTTGCGCTCGCTGTAGGCGTTCCAGATCGTATTATAAGATCAAAAACACTGCATTCTATGCAAATACGTAAGATTCGTGGGTTTAGAATCGACAAAGAAGCCCCAAATGAATGCAAAGTCTATTTATAACGATATCGATCATTTGAGTTTTACGCTCGCAGCAGGCGTTCCAGCTCGTATTATGAGATCGAAAACACTTCATTCTATGCAAATACGCAAGATTCATGCGTTTCGAGTCCCAAACGATTGCAAAGTCGCTTTATAACGAAATCGAACGATTGAGTTTTGCGCTCGCTATAGGCGTACTAGATCGCATTTTAAGATCAAAAACACTTTATTCTATGCAAATACACAAGATTCATGGGTTTAGAACTCCCAAACAAGCCCTAAACGAATGCGAAGTCCATTTATAACGAATAGGATCATTAGAGTTTTACACTCGCAGCAGGCGTTCCAGCTCGTATTATGAGATCAAAAATACTTCATTCTTTGCAAATACGCATGATTCATGCGTTTCGAACCGCCAATCAATCCCCAAACGAATGCAAAGTAGCTTTATAACGAAATCGAACGATTGAGTTTTGCGCTCGCTGTAGGCGTAGCAGATCATATTATAAGATCAAAAACACTTAATTCTATGCAAATACGAAAGATTCATGCGTTTCGAGCAGCCAAACAAGCCCCGAACGATTGCAAAGTCGCTTTATAACGAAATCGGACGATTGAGTTTTGCGCTCGCTTTAGGCGTTCCAGATCGTATTATAAGATCAAAAACACTTCATTCTATGCAAATACGTAAAATTCGTGGGTTTAGAATCGCCAAACAAGCCCCAAATGAATGCAAAGTCTATTTATAACGAATACGATCATTTGAGTTTTACACTCGCAGCAGGCGTTCCAGATCGTATTATGAGATCAAAAACACTTCATTATATGCAAACACGCATGATTCATGCGTTTCGAGCCGCCAATCAATCCCCAAACAAATGCAAAGTAGCTTTATAAAGAAATAGAACGGTTGAGTGTTGCGCTATTTGTAGGCGTTGCAGCTCGTATTATAAGATCAAAAACTCCTCATTCTATACAAATACGCACGATTCATGCGTTTCAAGCCCCCAAACAAGCCCTAATCGAATGCAAAGTTGCTTTATAACGAAATCGAACGATTGAGTTTTGCGCTCGCTGTAGGCGTTCCAGCTCGTATCATAACATCAAAAACACTTCATTCTATGCAAATAAGCAAGATTCATGCGTTTCGAGCAGCCAAACAAGCCCCGAACGATTGCAAAGTCGCTTTATAACGAAATCGAACGATTGAGTTTTGCGCTCGCTGTAGGCGTACTAGATCGCATTTTAAGATGAAAAACACTTTATTCTATGCAAATACGCAAGATTCATGGGTTTAGAACTCCCAAACAAGCCCCAAACGAATGCAAAGTCCATTTATAATGAATAGGATCATTACAGTTTTACACTCGCAGCAGGCGTTCCAGCTCGTATTATGAGATCAAAAATACTTCATTCTATGCAAATACGCAAGATTCATGCGTTTCGAGCCGCCAAACAAGTCCCAAACGATTGCAAAGTCGCTTTATAACGAAATCGAACGATTGAGTTTTGCGCTCGCTGTAGGCGTTCCAGATCGTATTATAAGATCAAAAACACTTCATAATATGCAAATACGTAAGATTCGTGGGTTTAGAATCGACAAACAAGCCCCAAATGAATGCAAAGTCTATTTATAACGATATCGATCATTTGAGTTTTACGCTCGCAGCAGGCGTTCCAGCTCGTATTATGAGATCAAAAACGCTTCATTCTATGCAAATACGGAAGATTTATGCGTTTCGAGCAGCAAAACAAGGCACAAACGATTGTAAAGTCGCTTTATAAAGAAATATAACGGTTGAGTTTTGCGCTCTTTGTAGGCGTTGCAGCTCGTATTATAAGATCAAAAACTCCTCATTCTATACAAATACGCAGGATTCATGCGTTTCAAGCCGCCAAACAAGCCCTAATCGAATGCAAAGTTGCTTTATAACGAAATCGAACGATTGAGTTTTGCAGCTCGTATTATAAGATCAAAAAAACTTCATTCTAAGCAAATACGTAAGATTCGTGGGTTTAGAATCGCCAAACAAGCCCCAAATGAATGCAAAGTCCATTTATAACGATATCGATCATTTGAGTTTTACGCTCGCAGCAAGCGTTCCAGCTCGTATTATGAGATCAAAAATACTTTATTCTATGCAAATACGCAAGATTCATGCGTTTCGAGCAGCCAAACAAGCCCCGTACGATTGCAATGTCGCTTTATAACGAAATCGGACGATTGAGTTTTGCGCTCGCTGTAGGTGTTCCAGATCATATTATAAGATCAAAAACACTTCATTTTATGCAAATACGTAAGATTCGTGGGTTTAGAATCGCCAAACAAGCCCCAAATAAATGCAAAGTCCATTTATAACGATATCGATCATTTGAGTTTTACGCTCGCAGCAGGCGTTCGAGCTCGCATTATGAGATCAATAACACTTCATAGTATGCAAACACGCATGTTTCATGCGTTTCGAGCCGCCATCAATCCCCAAACGAATGCAAAGTAGCTTTATAACGAAATTTAACGATTGAGTTTTGCGCTCGCTGTAAGCGATCCAGCTCGTATCATAACATCAAAAACACTTCATTCCATGCAAATAAGCAAGATTCATGCGTTGCGAGCAGCCAAACAAGCCCCGAACGATTGCAAAGTCGCTTTATAACGAAATCGAAGGATTGAGTTTTGCGCTCGCTGTAGGCGTTCCAGATCGTATTATAAGATCAAAAACACTTCATTTTATGCAAATACGTAAGATTCGTGGGTTTAGAATCGCCAAACAAGCCCCAAATGAATGCAAAATCCATTTATAACGATATCGATCATTTGAGTTTTACGCTCGCAGCAGGCGTTCCAGCTCGTATTATGGGATCAAAAACACTTCATTCTATGCAAATACGCAAGATTCATGCGTTTCGAGCAGCCAGACAAGCTCCGAACGATTGCAATGTCGCTTTGTAACGAAATTTAACGATTGAGTTTTGCGCTCGCTGTAAGCGATCCAGGTCGTATCATAACATCAAAAACACTTCATTCCATGCAAATAAGCAAGATTCATGCGTTTCGAGCAGCCAAACAAGCCCCGAACGATTGCAAAGTCGCTTTATAACGAAATCGAAGGATTGAGTTTTGCGCTCGCTGTAGGCGTTCCAGATCGTATTATAAGATCAAAAACACTTAATTCTATGCAAATACGTAAGATTCGTGGCTTTAGAATCGCCAAACAAGCCCCAAATGAATGCTAAGTCCATTTATAACGATATCGATCATTTGAGTTTTACGCTCGCAGCAGGCGTTCGAGCTCGCATTATGAGATCAATAACACTTAATTTTATACAAATACGCAAGATTCATGCTTTTCGAGCCGCCAAACAAGTCCCAAACGATTGCAAAGTCGCTTTATAACGAAATCGAACGATTGAGTTTTGCGCTCGCTGTAGGCGTTCCAGATCGTATTATAAGATCAAAAACACTGCATTCTATGCAAATACGTAAGATTCGTGGGTTTGGAATCGCCAAACAAGCCCCAAATGAATGCAAAGTCCATGTATAACGAATACGATCATTTGAGTTTTACACACGCAGCAGGCGTTCCAGAACGCATTATGAGATCAAAAACACTTCATAGTATACAAACACGCATGATTCATGCGTTTCGAGCCGCCATCAATCCCCAAACGAATGCAAAGTAGTGAGACGGATGGCCACTTGGGTCTTGAGATGCTTGAATGAAGTTCAAGTCGGATTAAGTATATGAGTCTTTTATTAGTCGTAGCAATTAGAGTGTTAATCGGGAGAGTGTACCGTTCGGCGATCGGAGCTGGACTGATGTGAAGCGGGCGTGAAGCCGAGGGCCTGACGCGCGCCTCACAAAGGGACAAAGTCGCGACAGAGTGTCGCGACGCCCGCGATAAGGCCCGTCTCACGGCTCTAAGCCGTGCGGCCGGATGCAGATAACCTGCAGGGCTTCTCTGAATTAAGATGCGGCGGAAAATAATAGCGCTCGCGATTTCGAAGAGGCTGGGGCCGTTACACTCCCCCTCCAGTGAAAACGATGCTCCGCATCGGATGTTAAACAGAATTTACATTTAATAATTTGTTGTTAAGTGTGATTTTATATAAATGAAAAGTTTCGGGGTTTTTTTTTTTTAATATTTTCATTTTTGTGTAGATGTGTTATGTTTTGTGTTTTCCTTTCTTGGTTTTGTTTCGTTGGTCGTTGATTGGTTCTTCTTTTTTCTTTGTTGTAGTCCGAATCTGGTTTTATTTTTAAAAAATTTCCTTTGTTTGGTATTCGTCTCGGCACTCTCCCGTTGCTGAATATATTTGTGGTGGTAAATATCGGCATCTATGCTGATCTGTAACAATCTAAACAAACCTGTTATTTGTTCGTGTTAGTGGGAATGGTTTGGTTAAATTGGATGGGTTTAAATTTGGTGTTAAAAAACAGTTAAGAAAAAATTAAAATGTTGTCCTGTTTCGTTAGGTTGGTGAAGTTCCATATTTGTTTTTCCAAAAATTCTATCCCGTTTCGGTAAATTTGTCCATATTTGATGGATTTCGGTTTCTCCTTGATTGTATTTCGTTTCTCTACTTCCTGGTATTTCTGTTATAAATTTCGAATTTTGATGGTTGTAAGGCCTGTAACATTCTAAGTTCTAATTAGTGGTGGTTAGTGGGTTAGGTATGTTATTTGGATTGGTTTTGTTGGTAGAAGATGGAAGTCGTTTCTGGAAATTGGTAAAATGATTAACACGAATATTTATGGTATATAAAAAAAACATAGCAAATATATATTGGCCAAAAGGGTAGACAATAATTTCGTTGCGAAAGAAGAAAAAAAAATGAAATAAATCAAATTGATATTGATATTGATTGATATTGGGATATGATTGTTCCCATACGATTTTTTTTGTGTTATAAATATAAAGTTGCTGACTTTCGTTTTTTTTCTTTGTTGCATTAAAATACGTGTGTCGCAGAGCATGTCTCAGACATTGTATATAAACATCTGTTTTTTTTTTGTCATTGTCTCTATCTTATCTCTTTCTTAACTTCCGTTTTCCTCATTTTTACGGTTTATAAAGTAAATTTTATAGTTGAATGTTTTGATATTTGCTCGATTATATTGGAGTATTAATATATTGGACATAAACATAAATATACGTTAAATTTATGAGTGAATAAGTACATGAGTTTCGTGAATATTTGTTTAGTTGTGATTTGTTTTTAAGAAGTGTAGTCCTATTACTATGGTTTATCGTATTTTCTGGTATTCCGAAAAAATAATTTGCAATTCGTTTGGTTCTATTAAGTGTCTGGGTGGCTTGGTATTTATCTACATTCTGTGTGTTTCCGGTTTTTCTGTGTATCTGTTTTATTAAATGTTTCGAATGTTTACTATGTGCAAGATGTGTGTGTTGTCTGTACGTGTAGTTCATTTGTCTTATATCTAGTCTTAACTAAAATATTAATGAATATTCTCCTATTTTTTATGATTTTTTTTTTTATGATCGGGATGTTTGTTTAAGCCACGAATGCGTATTATGCGCTTCCAGGCGATATTCTGCGATTTGATGTTAGTTTCGATAGAAGGTTACTGATCGTTTTTGGCACTTTGTTGCGCGGTATTTGTATCATTGGTTGATAATTGTTAGCTTTTGGTTTATCAATTTTTATGTCACAATGAAGTATTGGTGGTGACCTGAAGTTCGGTTGCACTGGTGTTTGTGCAGGATGTTGTTCAGAATCATTTGTTCGTTCTACGATTATCGGTGGTAGCCTGATTTTGGGATGCACAGATGATGGAGAATCCATTTTGGATTTCGTTGCGCATTCAATACAGCTGAAAGACGATGGTAAACTTCCGAGTTCTGAAACGTTTCTGGAAATTGGTGGTGATCGGAAGTTCGGTGGTACTTCCTGTGGTATGCTGTTTTCATTTTTCTCCGATGCGCTTATTTCTCGATGCCATGGTGGAACGAATTCTCGCAAATCAAATGCTATTGATGGTGATCGCGTTTCGTTTGTTGTATCGCTATTTACTGGCTGATTTTCGAGTTTCGCAACGTCCTTATGTTCTTGTGACATTTCGGGATTCAGTTGTAGTGATGGTTGTACTGAGTTTTCCAAATTTGGTATTTTTTCGTCACGAGTTGGCAGTGAGTTGTCAAGTTGTACTGATATTTGTGCGGCTTTCGGAGGGTTATCCTTTTCTTGCGTAGTTGTTGGAGGTGACCTGAAGGTTGGTTTCACGGGTGGTTTACCACTATTTTCGTCACCAGACGACTCTCCGATGTTCGTCGGCAACGGTTTGAATCCTTGTTTGTTGAAATTTACGTTTTCGGATTCTGTTTCTTTTTCCGTTCCATTTTCCTTATTTTTAGCCTTTTGGTTGTCGTTTTTGTTTTCGGTTCCATTGATTGTTTCGCTTTTGTCACCGTATAAGTAGCCGGTTGCCCCGTCAGGGCTGACTTTTTCACGAAACTCGTTTTTGTTCAGCTGCGATAAGCTTTCTGTTTTATTTGGCCTCATTGAGCTTTTTACTTTTTGCGGCCTCGTTGGGCTCTTTTCTTTTTGTTGCCTCGTTGGGCTTTTTCCGTTTTGTTGCCTCGTTGGGCTTTTTTCGTTTTCCTCTTCATCTTCTGTTGTGCTATCTTCTATATCCGTATACTTATATTTTGTTTCAATATCATCTCGTTTCCTATGTTGTTTGCGTGGTTCGTTTATTTCTCTATCTTCGTCTTCAGATGAGTCCGCTATACATTTTTCGATCGGTATCCGTTGTAGTTTGATTCTGCGTATTCCTTTTAATTTTTGCCTGGTCGGTTTCCGTGTAGGTATTTTCATGAGTTCAGCTTCGTTTTCTGATGTTTCTGTTTGTGGTGTTTCGTTGTGAATATTTGAATCAATTTTTGTGGGTACACTCTCCGTTATTTGTTTTGATTCTTCCATTTTCGGTAATTGGTTTGTTTCTTCTTGTGGTTGCTTTGTCTGTTTAGGGAGAATTTGTTTAGTTTTTTCGGCGTTTGCGTCGTACACTGTTGAGACTTGATTATTGATGCGAAGTCTCGTGGAGCACTTTGCTTCTTTTTGTTTAAGTAGGCGTTGAAAAATCTGTTCGATCTGTGCTACATCGAGGCTCGACTGTTGATTGGATATTTGGCGATTTCGCGAATCGCTGAGACTGCTATCTCGTGATCTGTTTCGATAGTTTCGATCACGTGAACTGTCTTGCTGCTTTCGAGTGTGCGAGTTGTCGCGATAATTTCGGTCGCGCGCGTTGTCACGATATTTTCGGTCGTTTTGATAATTGCGATCTCGCGAATCGTCTCGTCGCGAGTTGTTCTGGTTGTCACGTGGATTGTTATAATTATTGCGCGAGTTGTTGCGGGAATCATTGTGATTGCCGCGCGAATTGTAATTGTCACGCGAATTGTTGTAATTGACACTCGAATTGTTTTGGTAGTTACAATCTCGTGAATCTCGCTTGCGATAGTCGTGTCGATTGTGTGAGTCTCTATCACTATAGTTGAATTGCACTCGAGAATTTCTGTCACGATTTTGATAGTTATCGGATCGTGAATGAATGTTTTCGCGCATATCTTCTTCGGTGTAGCGTCCATGTTGATTGTTCCACTGTGAGAAATGAATTTTCGCTTTATTGGGACTATTTTCCCTAGCTTCGAATTTTTCGCGGCTTCGCGTGTGATGAAGCGTTCGCCTACGTGCGAGTTCGTTTTCTATATTTACTGCTTCGTCGACTGCATCGTTCAGGGTTAGAAATGTTTGTTGCATGATTATGTTCCCAATGTGATCGAATAATCCGCGAATAAAGGCTTTTATCGCTGTTTGCCTTGCTTCTTGTATTCTGTTTAGCAGATACTGTTGTTGGTGTTGCTCTATGTATACTTCGGTGAGTTGTTCTTCGATTCTTTCGGCGATTTTTCGTGTACGCATTGCGTAGTCTCTAACAGACTCGTTGTAATTTTGTACGTTAGATGTTAATTCTAATTCTAAATCGGATAATTCTACGGGTTTTTCGAAGGCGTTTCTGAGATCTCTCAGAAGAGATTCGAGTGTAAGATGCGTCCTCGAATCTGCTATATCTGCAGCCGATCCAGATAGTTTTAGATAAATTACGTTTAAAAATAGCGATTGGTCAATTTCGGGAACCATCTTTGCTCCCTTTCTACAAATGCGTAGAAAGTCGCGAACTGGAATATTTTTACCATTAAACGATGGTATTGCGCTGCAAACATCACAAAACGCAATACTATTGGTCGCCATTGTTGATGATATTGTTGTTTGATCGATTTTTCAGAATTGTTTACTAATCGTAAGTTTGAATTTTGTATTATAATTTTTTTTCTTTTTTTAAATTGCATATGCTAAAATATTTGATTGAATATGTGAAAAAAGAATGAATTGAAATCGAAACGGGATTTATTTGATATTCGCAGGATAAAACGAAATATTGATAAAGGCCAAAGACAAATAAATTTCGAAGTTATGTATGAAAAATTTAATTAAATTATGAGAATAAAAAAAAAAAAGATTTTTGTTATCGTTCAAAAAGGTTTGATAATTTATTGAGGTAAAAAAAGGGTATTAATACTAATAATTTTTGGTAAATATTGTTTATAAATATTTGTAATACTCTATTCGATTTGTTTTATTCAAAATTATCCTTTTTTTTAGCATCGATATAACTTTTCGATCTTTCGTTATATTTTCTTTTTATGTATTTCTATAAATGTTGTATTAATTTTTTTTATCATTATTTGCTGCCATCTACGTGAGGCGCGTTTACTTTGTATTGGGGTGAAAAAGGGCAAAAAGAGAATTGACGTGTAGTAGAGAAAAAGGGAAATTCTACTTCTTCCGTGTGAAATGCCATGAACTACGGTGGTCGTACGTCGTGACACGGCCACGAGTACATAACAAGGTTGTTGCGATACGTTTTCGTAAGTCGACGCTCATTTTTCACGTATTTAATTGCACATTTGAAAACAAATAATAATAATAATTGGCTCAATATACGTTACACGCTGTCAAATAATAATAACAAAAACAATTTAATTAATTGGTTTGTACTTACGTGTACGATGAGGATAAATAATAATTTTATGGAACCTTGGTCAGCTTAGGTTGGGTTTTTTTTTTCTTTTTTTAATTCCGTTTTTTCTGTGGTATGTCGTCCTTCCTTCCTTCCTTCGATTTATGTATTTTTGATGTCCTTCCTTCCTTCTATTTATATATGGCGGAGGTGGATGGTGGATGACGGTGGGCGTCGAGATGTCGGTGCGACGGATCACAGTCGCGGTGAATCGATGCCGCGGTCGATGACGGCTCGCTGGTGGTAACGACGGCGGCTGCCGCCGCGCGAGAACTTTCGGCGGTCGGCAACCCGACGTCGCTCGCCCGTTCGATGACGGGTACACCGTTCGCTCGGCACCCGAAACTCTTTGTTGTTCTTTTTTTTTGCACTGTTTTTTTTTCTTCTATTATTATTATTATTAAGTTTTTATTTAATAAATGTCTTTTAAATCTATATATTTAATGTCTAGGTTATTTATAAAGTGTCTTGGCACTATTTTTTTTTCACTGTATCGTTTTTTCTTTTTTTTTTTCTTCACTTTTCGTGTTGTTTTTTTTTTCACTGTTGTTCACTTTATCTTTGTTCACAGTATGTCACTTCTGTGTGTTTTTCACTGTCCGGTTTTGTTTATTCGTGCGAGCGCGGCTCGAGCACGGTTGTCGCGTCTGGGTGAAAATTTTTTTTTTTTTTTTTAAAGTGAATTTTTTTTTTTTTTTATGCAGGCGTGTTTGCTTAGTTCGTCACTTCTGACACCATGAGACGGATGGCCACTTGGGTCTTGAGATGCTTGAATGAAGTTCAAGTCGGATTAAGTATATGAGTCTTTTATTAGTCGTAGCAATTAGAGTGTTAATCGGGAGAGTGTACCGTTCGGCGATCGGAGCTGGACTGATGTGAAGCGGGCGTGAAGCCGAGGGCCTGACGCGCGCCTCACAAAGGGACAAAGTCGCGACAGAGTGTCGCGACGCCCGCGATAAGGCCCGTCTCACGGCTCTAAGCCGTGCGGCCGGATGCAGATAACCTGCAGGGCTTCTCTGAATTAAGATGCGGCGGAAAATAATAGCGCTCGCGATTTCGAAGAGGCTGGGGCCGTTACAGTAGCTTTATAACGAAATTTAACGATTGAGTTTTGCGCTCGCTGTAAGCGATCCAGCTCGTATCATAACATCAAAAACACTTCATTCTAGCAAATAAGCAAGATTCATGCGTTTCGAGCAGCCAAACAAGCCCCGAACGATTGCAAAGTCGCTTTATAACGAAATCGAAGGATTGAGTTTTGCGCTCGCTGTAGGCGTTCCAGATCGTATTATAAGATCAAAAACACTTCATTTTATGCAAATACGTAAGATTCGTGGGTTTAGAATCGCCAAACAAGCCCCAAATGAATGCAAAGTCCATTTATAACGATATCGATCATTTGAGTCTTACGCTCGTAGTAGGCGTTCCAGCTCGTATTATGAGATCAATAACACTTCATTCTATGCAAATACGCAAGATTTATGCGTTTCGAGCAGCAAAACAAGGCACAAACGATTGCAAAGTCGCTTTATAACGAAATGGAACGGTTGAGTTTTGCGCTCTTTGTAGGCGTTGCAGCTCGTATTATAAGATCAAAAACTCCTCATTCTATACAAATACGCAAGATTCATGCGTTTCAAGCCGCCAAACAAGCCCTAATGGAATGCAAAGTTGCTTTATAACGAAATCGAACGATTGAGTTTTGCGCTCGCTGTAGGCGTTCCAGCTCGTATTATAAGATCAAAAACACTTTATTCTATGCAAATACGCAAGATTCATGCGTTTCGAGCAGCCAAACAAGCCCCGTACGATTGCAATGTCGCTTTATAACGAAATCGGACGATTGAGTTTTGCGCTCGCTGTAGGCGTTCCAGATCATATTATAAGGTCAAAAACACTTAATTCTATGCAAATACGTAAGATTCGTGGGTTTAGAATCGCCAAACAAGCCCCAAATGAATGCAAAGTCCATTTATAACGATATC
Organism: Exephanes ischioxanthus; assembly: GCA_958510785.1. NCBI lineage: Eukaryota > Metazoa > Arthropoda > Insecta > Hymenoptera > Ichneumonidae > Exephanes > Exephanes ischioxanthus. The sequence goes on along the minus strand of OY294016.1, from coordinate 19,229,689 downwards.
GATCATTTGAGTTTTACGCTCGCAGCAGGCGTTCGAGCTCGCATTATGAGATCAATAACCCTTCATTCTATACAAATACGCAAGATTCATGCGTTTCGAGCAGCCAAACAAGTCCCAAACGATTGCAAAGTCGCTTTATAACGAAATCGAACGATTGAGTTTTGCGTTCGCTGTAGGCGTTCCAGATCGTATTATAAGATCAAAAACACTTAATTCTATGCAAATACGTAAGATTCGTGGGTTTGGAATCGCCAAACAAGCCCCAAATGAATGCAAAGTCCATGTATAACGAATACGATCATTTGAGTTTTACACTCTCAGCAGGCGTTCCAGATCGTATTACGAGATCAAAAACACTTCATAGTATGCAAACACGCATGATTCATGCGTTTCGAGCCGCCATCAATCCCCAAACGAATGCAAAGTAGCTTTATAACGAAATTTAACGATTGAGTTTTGCGCTCGCTGTAAGCGATCCAGCTCGTATCATAACATCAAAAACACTTCATTCCATGCAAATAAGCAAGATTCATGCGTTTCGAGCAGCCAAACAAGCCCCGAACGATTGCAAAGTCGCTTTATAACGAAATCGAAGGATTGAGTTTTGCGCTCGCTGTAGGCGTTCCAGATCGTATTATAAGATCAAAAACACTTCATTTTATGCAAATACGTAAGATTCGTGGGTTTAGAATCGCCAAACAAGCCCCAAATGAATGCAAAGTCCATTTATAACGATATCGATCATTTGAGTTTTACGTTCGCAGCAGGCGTTCCAGCTCGTATTATGAGATCAATAACACTTCATTCTATGCAAATACGCAAGATTTATGCGTTTCGAGCAGCAAAACAAGGCACAAACGATTGCAAAGTCGCTTTATAACGAAATGGAACGGTTGAGTTTTGCGCTCTTTGTAGGCGTTGCAGCTCGTATTATAAGATCAAAAACTCCTCATTCTATACAAATACGCAAGATTCATGCGTTTCAAGCCGCCAAACAAGCCCTAATGGAATGCAAAGTTGCTTTATAACGAAATCGAACGATTGAGTTTTGCGCTCGCTGTAGGCGATCGAGCTCGCATTATGAGATCAATAACACTTAATTCTATACAAATACGCAAGATTCATGCTTTTCGAGCCGCCAAACAAGTCCCAAACGATTGCAAAGTCGCTTTATAACGAAATCGAACGATTGAGTTTTGCGCTCGCTGTAGGCGTTCCAGATCGTATTATAAGATCAAAAACACGTCATTCTATGCAAATACGTAAGATTCGTGGGTTTAGAATCGCCAAACAAGCTCCAAATGAATGCAAAGTCCATTTATAACGATATCGATCATTTGAGTGTTACGCTCGCAGCAGGCGTTCCAGCTCGTATTATGAGATCAATAACACTTCATTCTATGCAAATACGCAAGATTTATGCGTTTCGAGCAGTAAAACAAGGCACAAACGATTGCAAAGTCGCTTTATAACAAAATGGAACGATTGAGTTTTGCACTCTTTGTAGGCGTTGCAGCTCGTATTATAAGATCAAAAACTCCTCATTCTATACAAATACGCAAGATTCATGCGTTTCAAGCCGCCAAACAAGCACTAATCGAATGCAAAGTTGCTTTATAACGAAATCGAACGATTGAGTTTTGCGCTCGCTGTAGGCGTTCCAGCTCGTATTATAAGATCAAAAACACTTTATTCTATGCAAATACGCAAGATTCATGCGTTTCGAGCAGCCAAACAAGCCCCGTACGATTGCAATGTCGCTTTATAACGAAATCGGACGATTGAGTTTTGCGCTCGCTGTAGGCGTTCCAGATCATATTATAAGATCAAAAACACTTCATTCTATGCAAATACGTAAGATTCGTGGGTTTAGAATCGCCAAACAAGCCCCAAATGAATGCAAAGTCCATTTATAACGATATCGATCATTTGAGTTTTACGCTCGCAGCAGGCGTTCCAGCTCGTATTATGGGATCAAAAACACTTCATTCTATGCAAATACGCAAGATTCATGCGTTTCGAGCAGCCAAACAAGCCCCGTACGATTGCAATGTCGCTTTATAACGAAATCGAACGATTGAGTTTTGCGCTCGCTGTACGCGTTCCAGATCGTATTATAAGATCAAAAACACTTCATTTTATGCAAATACATAAGATTCGTGGGTTTAGAATCGCCAAACAAGCCCCAAATGAATACAAAGTCCATTTATAACGATATCGATCATTTGAGTCTTACGCTCGCAGCAGGCGTTCCAGCTCGTATTATGAGATCAATAACACTTCATTCTATGCAAATACGCAAGATTTATGCGTTTCGAGCAGTAAAACAAGGCACAAACGATTGCAAAGTCGCTTTATAACAAAATGGAACGGTTGAGTTTTGCGCTCTTTGTAGGCGTTGCAGCTCGTATTATAAGATCAAAAACTCCTCATTCTATACAAATACGCAAGATTCATGCGTTTCAAGCCGCCAAACAAGCCCTAATCGAATGCAAAGTTGCTTTATAACGAAATCGAACGATTGAGTTTTGCGCTCGCTGTAGGCGTTCCAGATCATATTATAAGATCAAAAACACTTCATTCTATGCAAATACGTAAGATTCGTGGGTTTAGAATCGCCAAACAAGCTCCAAATGAATGCAAAGTCCATTTATAACGATATCGATCATTTGAGTGTTACGCTCGCAGCAGGCGTTCCAGCTCGTATTATGAGATCAATAACACTTCATTCTATGCAAATACGCAAGATTTATGCGTTTCGAGCAGTAAAACAAGGCACAAACGATTGCAAAGTCGCTTTATAACAAAATGGAACGGTTGAGTTTTGCGCTCTTTGTAGGCGTTGCAGCTCGTATTATAAGATCAAAAACTCCTCATTCTATACAAATACGCAAGATTCATGCGTTTCAAGCCGCCAAACAAGCCCTAATCGAATGCAAAGTTGCTTTATAACGAAATCGAACGATTGAGTTTTGCGCTCGCTGTAGGCGTTCCAGCTCGTATTATAAGATCAAAAACACTTTATTCTATGCAAATACGCAAGATTCATGCGTTTCGAGCAGCCAAACAAGCCCCGTACGATTGCAATGTCGCTTTATAACGAAATCGGACGATTGAGTTTTGCGCTCGCTGTAGGCGTTCCAGATCATATTATAAGATCAAAAACACTTCATTCTATGCAAATACGTAAGATTCGTGGGTTTAGAATCGCCAAACAAGCTCCAAATGAATGCAAAGTCTATTTATAACGATATCGATCATTTGAGTGTTACGCTCGCAGCAGGCGTTCGAGCTCGCATTATGAGATCAATAACACTTAATTCTATACAAATACGCAAGATTCATGCGTTTCGAGCAGCCAAACAAGTCCCAAACGATTGCAAAGTCGCTTTATAACGAAATCGAACGATTGAGTTTTGCGCTCGCTGTAGGCGTTCCAGATCGTATTATAAGATCAAAAACACTTAATTCTATGCAAATACGTAAGATTCGTGGGTTTGGAATCGCCAAACAAGCCCCAAATGAATGCAAAGTCCATGTATAACGAATACGATCATTTGAGTTTTACACTCTCAGCAGGCGTTCCAGATCGTATTACGAGATCAAAAACACTTCATAGTATGCAAACACGCATGATTCATGCGTTTCGAGCCGCCATCAATCCCCAAACGAATGCAAAGTAGCTTTATAACGAAATTTAACGATTGAGTTTTGCGCTCGCTGTAAGCGATCCAGCTCGTATCATAACATCAAAAACACTTCATTCCATGCAAATAAGCAAGATTCATGCGTTTCGAGCAGCCAAACAATCCCCGAACGATTGCAAAGTCGCTTTATAACGAAATCGAAGGATTGAGTTTTGCGCTCGCTGTAGGCGTTCCAGATCGTATAATAAGATCAAAAACACTTCATTTTATGCAAATACGTAAGATTCGTGGGTTTAGAATCGCCAAACAAACCCCAAATGAATGCAAAGTCCATTTATAACGATATCGATCATTTGAGTTCTACGTTCGCAGCAGGCGTTCCAGCTCGTATTATGGGATCAAAAACACTTAATTCTATGCAAATACGAAAGATTCATGCGTTTCGAGCAGCCAAACAAGCCCCGAACGATTGCAAAGTCGCTTTATAACGAAATCGAACGATTGAGTTTTACGCTCGCAGCAGGCGATCGAGCTCGCATTATGAGATCAATAACACTTAATTCTATACAAATACTCAAGATTCATGCTTTTCGAGCCGCCAAACAAGTCCCAAATGATTGCAAAGTCGCTTTATAACGAAATCGAACGATTGAGTTTTGCGCTCGCTGTAGGCGTTTCAGATCGTATTATAAGATCAAAAACACGTCATTCTATGCAAATACGTAAGATTCGTGGGTTTGGAATCGTCAAACAAGCCCCAAATGAATGCAAAGTCCATGTATAACGAATACGATCATTTGACTTTTACACTCGCAGCAGGCGTTCCAGATCGTATTATGAGATCAAAAACACTTCATAGTATGCAAACACGCATGATTCATGCGTTTCGAGCCGCCATCAATCCCCAAACGAATGCAAAGTAGCTTTATAACGAAATTTAACGATTGAGTTTTGCGCTCGCTGTAAGCGATCCAGCTCGTATCATAACATCAAAAACACTTGATTCTATGCAAATAAGCAAGATTCATGCGTTTCAAGCCGCCAAACAAGCCCTAATCGAATGCAAAGTTGCTTTATAACGAAATCGAACGATTGAGTTTTGCGCTCGCTGTAGGCGTTCCAGCTCGTATTATAAGATCAAAAACACTTTATTCTATGCAAATACGCAAGATTCATGCGTTTCGAGCAGCTAAACAAGCCCCGTACGATTGCAATGTCGCTTTATAACGAAATCGAACGATTGAGTTTTGCGCTCGCTGTAGGCGTACTAGATCGCATTTTAAGATCAAAAACACTTTATTCTATGCAAATACGAAAGATTCATGGGTTTAGAACTCCCAAACAAGCCCCAAACGAATGCAAAGTCCATTTATAACGAATAGGATCATTACAGTTTTACACTCGCAGCAGGCGTTCCAGCTCGTATTATGAGATCAAAAATACTTCATTCTATGCAAATACGCAAGATTCATGCGTTTCGAGTCCCAAACGATTGCAAAGTCGCTTTATAACGAAATCGAACGATTGAGTTTTGCGCTCGCTGTAGGCGTTCCAGATCGTATTATAAGATCAAAAACACTTCATTCTATGCAAATACGTAAGATTCGTGGGTTTAGAATCGCCAAACAAGCCCCAAATAAATGCAAAGTCCATTTATAACGATATCGATCATTTGAGTCTTACGCTCGCAGCAGGCGTTCCAGCTCGTATTATGAGATCAATACCACTTCATTCTATGCAAATACGCAAGATTTATGCGTTTCGAGCAGTAAAACAAGGCACAAACGATTGCAAATTCGCTTTATAACAAAATGGAACGGTTGAGTTTTGCGCTCTTTGTAGGCGTTGCAGCTCGTATTATAAGATCAAAAACTCCTCATTCTATACAAATACGCAAGATTCATGCGTTTCAAGCCGCCAAACAAGCCCTAATCGAATGCAAAGTTGCTTTATAACGAAATCGAACGATTGAGTTTTGCGGTCGCTGTAGGCGTTCCAGCTCGTATTATAAGATCAAAAACACTTTATTCTATGCAAATACGCAAGATTCATGCGTTTCGAGCAGCCAAACAAGCCCCGTACGATTGCAAAGTCGCTTTATAACGAAATCGAACGATTGAGTTTTACGCTCGCAGCAGGCGATCGAGCTCGCATTATGAGATCAATAACACTTAATTCTATACAAATACGCAAGATTCATGCTTTTCGAGCCGCCAAACAAGTCCCAAACGATTGCAAAGTCGCTTTATAACGAAATCGAACGATTGAGTTTTGCGCTCGCTGTAGGCGTTCCAGATCGTATTATAAGATCAAAAACACTTCATTCTATGCAAATACGTAAGATTCGTGGGTTTAGAATCGCCAAACAAGCCCCAAATGAATACAAAGTCCATTTATAACGATATCGATCATTTGAGTCTTACGCTCGCAGCAGGCGTTCCAGCTCGTATTATGAGATCAATAACACTTCATTCTATGCAAATACGCAAGATTTATGCGTTTCGAGCAGTAAAACAAGGCACAAACGATTGCAAAGTCGCTTTATAACAAAATGGAACGGTTGAGTTTTGCGCTCTTTGTAGGCGTTGCAGCTCGTATTATAAGATCAAAAACTCCTCATTCTATACAAATACGCAAGATTCATGCGTTTCAAGCCGCCAAACAAGCCCTAATCGAATGCAAAGTTGCTTTATAACGAAATCGAACGATTGAGTTTTGCGCTCGCTGTAGGCGTTCCAGATCATATTATAAGATCAAAAACACTTCATTCTATGCAAATACGTAAGATTCGTGGGTTTAGAATCGCCAAACAAGCTCCAAATGAATGCAAAGTCCATTTATAACGATATCGATCATTTGAGTGTTACGCTCGCAGCAGGCGTTCCAGCTCGTATTATGAGATCAATAACACTTCATTCTATGCAAATACGCAAGATTTATGCGTTTCGAGCAGTAAAACAAGGCACAAACGATTGCAAAGTCGCTTTATAACAAAATGGAACGGTTGAGTTTTGCGCTCTTTGTAGGCGTTGCAGCTCGTATTATAAGATCAAAAACTCCTCATTCTATACAAATACGCAAGATTCATGCGTTTCAAGCCGCCAAACAAGCCCTAATCGAATGCAAAGTTGCTTTATAACGAAATCGAACGATTGAGTTTTGCGCTCGCTGTAGGCGTTCCAGCTCGTATTATAAGATCAAAAACACTTTATTCTATGCAAATACGCAAGATTCATGCGTTTCGAGCAGCCAAACAAGCCCCGTACGATTGCAATGTCGCTTTATAACGAAATCGGACGATTGAGTTTTGCGCTCGCTGTAGGCGTTCCAGATCATATTATAAGATCAAAAACACTTCATTCTATGCAAATACGTAAGATTCGTGGGTTTAGAATCGCCAAACAAGCTCCAAATGAATGCAAAGTCTATTTATAACGATATCGATCATTTGAGTGTTACGCTCGCAGCAGGCGTTCGAGCTCGCATTATGAGATCAATAACACTTAATTCTATACAAATACGCAAGATTCATGCGTTTCGAGCAGCCAAACAAGTCCCAAACGATTGCAAAGTCGCTTTATAACGAAATCGAACGATTGAGTTTTGCGCTCGCTGTAGGCGTTCCAGATCGTATTATAAGATCAAAAACACTTAATTCTATGCAAATACGTAAGATTCGTGGGTTTGGAATCGCCAAACAAGCCCCAAATGAATGCAAAGTCCATGTATAACGAATACGATCATTTGAGTTTTACACTCTCAGCAGGCGTTCCAGATCGTATTACGAGATCAAAAACACTTCATAGTATGCAAACACGCATGATTCATGCGTTTCGAGCCGCCATCAATCCCCAAACGAATGCAAAGTAGCTTTATAACGAAATTTAACGATTGAGTTTTGCGCTCGCTGTAAGCGATCCAGCTCGTATCATAACATCAAAAACACTTCATTCCATGCAAATAAGCAAGATTCATGCGTTTCGAGCAGCCAAACAAGCCCCGAACGATTGCAAAGTCGCTTTATAACGAAATCGAAGGATTGAGTTTTGCGCTCGCTGTAGGCGTTCCAGATCGTATAATAAGATCAAAAACACTTCATTTTATGCAAATACGTAAGATTCGTGGGTTTAGAATCGCCAAACAAACCCCAAATGAATGCAAAGTCCATTTATAACGATATCGATCATTTGAGTTCTACGTTCGCAGCAGGCGTTCCAGCTCGTATTATGGGATCAAAAACACTTAATTCTATGCAAATACGAAAGATTCATGCGTTTCGAGCAGCCAAACAAGCCCCGAACGATTGCAAAGTCGCTTTATAACGAAATCGAACGATTGAGTTTTACGCTCGCAGCAGGCGATCGAGCTCGCATTATGAGATCAATAACACTTAATTCTATACAAATACTCAAGATTCATGCTTTTCGAGCCGCCAAACAAGTCCCAAATGATTGCAAAGTCGCTTTATAACGAAATCGAACGATTGAGTTTTGCGCTCGCTGTAGGCGTTCCAGATCGTATTATAAGATCAAAAACACGTCATTCTATGCAAATACGTAAGATTCGTGGGTTTGGAATCGTCAAACAAGCCCCAAATGAATGCAAAGTCCATGTATAACGAATACGATCATTTGACTTTTACACTCGCAGCAGGCGTTCCAGATCGTATTATGAGATCAAAAACACTTCATAGTATGCAAACACGCATGATTCATGCGTTTCGAGCCGCCATCAATCCCCAAACGAATGCAAAGTAGCTTTATAACGAAATTTAACGATTGAGTTTTGCGCTCGCTGTAAGCGATCCAGCTCGTATCATAACATCAAAAACACTTGATTCTATGCAAATAAGCAAGATTCATGCGTTTCAAGCCGCCAAACAAGCCCTAATCGAATGCAAAGTTGCTTTATAACGAAATCGAACGATTGAGTTTTGCGCTCGCTGTAGGCGTTCCAGCTCGTATTATAAGATCAAAAACACTTTATTCTATGCAAATACGCAAGATTCATGCGTTTCGAGCAGCTAAACAAGCCCCGTACGATTGCAATGTCGCTTTATAACGAAATCGAACGATTGAGTTTTGCGCTCGCTGTAGGCGTACTAGATCGCATTTTAAGATCAAAAACACTTTATTCTATGCAAATACGAAAGATTCATGGGTTTAGAACTCCCAAACAAGCCCCAAACGAATGCAAAGTCCATTTATAACGAATAGGATCATTACAGTTTTACACTCGCAGCAGGCGTTCCAGCTCGTATTATGAGATCAAAAATACTTCATTCTATGCAAATACGCAAGATTCATGCGTTTCGAGTCCCAAACGATTGCAAAGTCGCTTTATAACGAAATCGAACGATTGAGTTTTGCGCTCGCTGTAGGCGTTCCAGATCGTATTATAAGATCAAAAACACTTCATTCTATGCAAATACGTAAGATTCGTGGGTTTAGAATCGCCAAACAAGCCCCAAATAAATGCAAAGTCTATTTATAACGATATCGATCATTTGAGTCTTACGCTCGCAGCAGGCGTTCCAGCTCGTATTATGAGATCAATAACACTTCATTCTATGCAAATACGCAAGATTTATGCGTTTCGAGCAGTAAAACAAGGCACAAACGATTGGAAAGTCGCTTTATAACAAAATGGAACGGTTGAGTTTTGCGCTCTTTGTAGGCGTTGCAGCTCGTATTATAAGATCAAAAACTCCTCATTCTATACAAATACGCAAGATTCATGCGTTTCAAGCCGCCAAACAAGCCCTAATCGAATGCAAAGTTGCTTTATAACGAAATCGAACGATTGAGTTTTGCGGTCGCTGTAGGCGTTCCAGCTCGTATTATAAGATCAAAAACACTTTATTCTATGCAAATACGCAAGATTCATGCGTTTCGAGCAGCCAAACAAGCCCCGTACGATTGCAATGTCGCTTTATAACGAAATCGGACGATTGAGTTTTGCGCTCGCTGTAGGCGTTCCAGATCATATTATAAGATCAAAAACACTTCATTCTATGCAAATACGTAAGATTCGTGGGTTTAGAATCGCCAAACAAGCTCCAAATGAATGCAAAGTCCATTTATAACGATATCGATCATTTGAGTGTTACGCTCGCAGCAGGCGTTCCAGTTCGTATTATGAGATCAATAACACTTCATTCTATGCAAATACGCAAGATTTATGCGTTTCGAGCAGTAAAACAAGGCACAAACGATTGCAAAGTCGCTTTATAACAAAATGGAACGGTTGAGTTTTGCGCTCTTTGTAGGCGTTGCAGCTCGTATTATAAGATCAAAAACTCCTCATTCTATACAAATACGCAAGATTCATGCGTTTCAAGCCGCCAAACAAGCCCTAATCGAATGCAAAGTTGCTTTATAACGAAATCGAACGATTGAGTTTTGCGCTCGCTGTAGGCGTTCCAGCTCGTATTATAAGATCAAAAACACTTTATTCTATGCAAATACGCAAGATTCATGCGTTTCGAGCAGGCAAACAAGCCCCGTACGATTGCAATGTCGCTTTATAACGAAATCGGACGATTGAGTTTTGCGCTCGCTGTAGGCGTTCCAGATCATATTATAAGATCAAAAACACTTCATTCTATGCAAATACGTAAGATTCGTGGGTTTAGAATCGCCAAACAAGCTCCAAATGAATGCAAAGTCCATTTATAACGATATCGATCATTTGAGTGTTACGCTCGCAGCAGGCGTTCGAGCTCGCATTATGAGATCAATAACACTTAATTCTATACAAATACGCAAGATTCATGCGTTTCGAGCAGCCAAACAAGTCCCAAACGATTGCAAAGTCGCTTTATAACGAAATCGAACGATTGAGTTTTGCGCTCGCTGTAGGCGTTCCAGATCGTATTATAAGATCAAAAACACTTCATTCTATGCAAATACGTAAGATTCGTGGGTTTAGAATCGCCAAACAAGCCCCAAATGAATGCAAAGTCCATGTATAACGAATACGATCATTTGAGTTTTACACTCGCAGCAGGCGTTCCAGATCGTATTATGAGATCAAAAACACTTCATAGTATGCAAACACGCATGATTCATGCGTTTCGAGCCGCCATCAATCCCCAAACGAATGCAAAGTACCTTTATAACGAAATTTAACGATTGATTTTTGCGCTCGCTGTAAGCGATCCAGCTCGTATCATAACATCAAAAACACTTCATTCCGTGGAAATAAGCAAGATTCATGCGTTTCGTGCAGCCAAACAAGCCCCGAACGATTGCAAAGTCGCTTTATAACGAAATCGAAGGATTGAGTTTTGCGCTCGCTGTAGGCGTTCCAGATCGTATTATAAGATCAAAAACACTTCATTTTATGCAAATACGTAAGATTCGTGGGTTTAGAATCGCCAAACAAGCCCCAAATGAATGCAAAGTCCATTTATAACGATATCGATCATTTGAGTTCTACGTTCGCAGCAGGCGTTCCAGCTCGTATTATGGGATCAAAAACACTTAATTCTATGCAAATACGAAAGATTCATGCGTTTCGAGCAGCCAAACAAGCCCCGAACGATTGCAAAGTCGCTTTATAACGAAATCGAACGATTGAGTTTTACGCTCGCAGCAGGCGATCGAGCTCGCATTATGAGATCAATAACACTTAATTCTATACAAATACTCAAGATTCATGCTTTTCGAGCCGCCAAACAAGTCCCAAATGATTGCAAAGTCGCTTTATAACGAAATCGAACGATTGAGTTTTGCGCTCGCTGTAGGCGTTCCAGATCGTATTATAAGATCAAAAACACGTCATTCTATGCAAATACGTAAGATTCGTGGGTTTGGAATCGTCAAACAAGCCCCAAATGAATGCAAAGTCCATGTATAACGAATACGATCATTTGACTTTTACACTCGCAGCAGGCGTTCCAGATCGTATTATGAGATCAAAAACACTTCATAGTATGCAAACACGCATGATTCATGCGTTTCGAGCCGCCATCAATCCCCAAACGAATGCAAAGTAGCTTTATAACGAAATTTAACGATTGAGTTTTGCGCTCGCTGTAAGCGATCCAGCTCGTATCATAACATCAAAAACACTTGATTCTATGCAAATAAGCAAGATTCATGCGTTTCAAGCCGCCAAACAAGCCCTAATCGAATGCAAAGTTGCTTTATAACGAAATCGAACGATTGAGTTTTGCGCTCGCTGTAGGCGTTCCAGCTCGTATTATAAGATCAAAAACACTTTATTCTATGCAAATACGCAAGATTCATGCGTTTCGAGCAGCTAAACAAGCCCCGTACGATTGCAATGTCGCTTTATAACGAAATCGAACGATTGAGTTTTGCGCTCGCTGTAGGCGTACTAGATCGCATTTTAAGATCAAAAACACTTTATTCTATGCAAATACGAAAGATTCATGGGTTTAGAACTCCCAAACAAGCCCCAAACGAATGCAAAGTCCATTTATAACGAATAGGATCATTACAGTTTTACACTCGCAGCAGGCGTTCCAGCTCGTATTATGAGATCAAAAATACTTCATTCTATGCAAATACGCAAGATTCATGCGTTTCGAGTCCCAAACGATTGCAAAGTCGCTTTATAACGAAATCGAACGATTGAGTTTTGCGCTCGCTGTAGGCGTTCCAGATCGTATTATAAGATCAAAAACACTTCATTCTATGCAAATACGTAAGATTCGTGGGTTTAGAATCGCCAAACAAGCCCCAAATAAATGCAAAGTCTATTTATAACGATATCGATCATTTGAGTCTTACGCTCGCAGCAGGCGTTCCAGCTCGTATTATGAGATCAATAACACTTCATTCTATGCAAATACGCAAGATTTATGCGTTTCGAGCAGCAAAACAAGGAACAAACGATTGCAAAGTCGCTTTATAACGAAATGGAACGGTTGAGTTTTGCGCTCTTTGTAGGCGTTGCAGCTCGTATTATAAGATCAAAAACTCCTCATTCTATACAAATACGCAAGATTCATGCGTTTCAAGCCGCCAAACAAGCCCTAATCGAATGCAAAGTTGCTTTATAACGAAATCGAACGATTGAGTTTTGCGCTCGCTGTAGGCGTTCCAGCTCGTATTATAAGATCAAAAACACTTTATTCTATGCAAATACGCAAGATTCATGCGTTTCGAGCAGCCAAACAAGCCCCGTACGATTGCAATGTCGCTTTATAACGAAATCGGACGATTGAGTTTTGCGCTCGCTGTAGGCGTTCCAGATCATATTATAAGATCAAAAACACTTCATTCTATGCAAATACGTAAGATTCGTGGGTTTAGAATCGCCAAACAAGCCCCAAATGAATACAAAGTCCATTTATAACGATATCGATCATTTGAGTCTTACGCTCGCAGCAGGCGTTCCAGCTCGTATTATGAGATCAATAACACTTCATTCTATGCAAATACGCAAGATTTATGCGTTTCGAGCAGTAAAACAAGGCACAAACGATTGCAAAGTCGCTTTATAACAAAATGGAACGGTTGAGTTTTGCGCTCTTTGTAGGCGTTGCAGCTCGTATTATAAGATCAAAAACTCCTCATTCTATACAAATACGCAAGATTCATGCGTTTCAAGCCGCCAAACAAGCCCTAATCGAATGCAAAGTTGCTTTATAACGAAATCGAACGATTGAGTTTTGCGCTCGCTGTAGGCGTTCCAGCTCGTATTATAAGATCAAAAACACTTTATTCTATGCAAATACGCAAGATTCATGCGTTTCGAGCAGCCAAACAAGCCCCGTACGATTGCAATGTCGCTTTATAACGAAATCGGACGATTGAGTTTTGCGCTCGCTGTAGGCGTTCCAGATCATATTATAAGATCAAAAACACTTCATTCTATGCAAATACGTAAGATTCGTGGGTTTAGAATCGCCAAACAAGCTCCAAATGAATGCAAAGTCTATTTATAACGATATCGATCATTTGAGTGTTACGCTCGCAGCAGGCGTTCGAGCTCGCATTATGAGATCAATAACACTTAATTCTATACAAATACGCAAGATTCATGCGTTTCGAGCAGCTAAACAAGCCCCGTACGATTGCAATGTCGCTTTATAACGAAATCGAACGATTGAGTTTTGCGCTCGCTGTAGGCGTTCCAGATCGTATTATAAGATCAAAAACACTTCATTCTATGCAAATACGTAAGATTCGTGGGTTTAGAATCGCCAAACAAGCCCCAAATGAATACAAAGTCCATTTATAACGATATCGATCATTTGAGTGTTACGCTCGCAGCAGGCGTTCCAGCTCGTATTATGAGATCAATAACACTTCATTCTATGCAAATACGCAAGATTTATGCGTTTCGAGCAGTAAAACAAGGCACAAACGATTGCAAAGTCGCTTTATAACAAAATGGAACGGTTGAGTTTTGCACTCTTTGTAGGCGTTGCAGCTCGTATTATAAGATCAAAAACTCCTCATTCTATACAAATACGCAAGATTCATGCGTTTCAAGCCGCCAAACAAGCACTAATCGAATGCAAAGTTGCTTTATAACGAAATCGAACGATTGAGTTTTGCGCTCGCTGTAGGCGTTCCAGCTCGTATTATAAGATCAAAAACACTTTATTCTATGCAAATACGCAAGATTCATGCGTTTCGAGCAGCCAAACAAGCCCCGTACGATTGCAATGTCGCTTTATAACGAAATCGGACGATTGAGTTTTGCGCTCGCTGTAGGCGTTCCAGATCATATTATAAGATCAAAAACACTTCATTCTATGCAAATACGTAAGATTCGTGGGTTTAGAATCGCCAAACAAGCCCCAAATGAATGCAAAGTCCATTTATAACGATATCGATCATTTGAGTGTTACGCTCGCAGCAGGCGTTCCAGCTCGTATTATGGGATCAATAACACTTAATTCTATACAAATACGCAAGATTCATGCTTTTCGAGCCGCCAAACAAGTCCCAAACGATTGCAAAGTCGCTTTATAACGAAATCGAACGATTGAGTTTTGCGCTCGCTGTAGGCGTTCCAGATCGTATTATAAGATCAAAAACACTTCATTCTATGCAAATACGTAAGATTCGTGGGTTTAGAATCGCCAAACAAGCCCCAAATGAATACAAAGTCCATTTATAACGATATCGATCATTTGAGTCTTACGCTCGCAGCAGGCGTTCCAGCTCGTATTATGAGATCAATAACACTTCATTCTATGCAAATACGCAAGATTTATGCGTTTCGAGCAGTAAAACAAGGCACAAACGATTGCAAAGTCGCTTTATAGCAAAATGGAACGGTTGAGTTTTGCGCTCTTTGTAGGCGTTGCAGCTCGTATTATAAGATCAAAAACTCCTCATTCTATACAAATACGCAAGATTCATGCGTTTCAAGCCGCCAAACAAGCCCTAATCGAATGCAAAGTTGCTTTATAACGAAATCGAACGATTGAGTTTTGCGCTCGCTGTAGGCGTTCCAGATCATATTATAAGATCAAAAACACTTCATTCTATGCAAATACGTAAGATTCGTGGGTTTAGAATCGCCAAACAAGCTCCAAATGAATGCAAAGTCCATTTATAACGATATCGATCATTTGAGTGTTACGCTCGCAGCAGGCGTTCCAGCTCGTATTATGAGATCAATAACAGTTCATTCTATGCAAATACGCAAGATTTATGCGTTTCGAGCAGTAAAACAAGGCACAAACGATTGCAAAGTCGCTTTATAACAAAATGGAACGGTTGAGTTTTGCACTCTTTGTAGGCGTTGCAGCTCGTATTATAAGATCAAAAACTCCTCATTCTATACAAATACGCAAGATTCATGCGTTTCAAGCCGCCAAACAAGCACTAATCGAATGCAAAGTTGCTTTATAACGAAATCGAACGATTGAGTTTTGCGCTCGCTGTAGGCGTTCCAGCTCGTATTATAAGATCAAAAACACTTTATTCTATGCAAATACGCAAGATTCATGCGTTTCGAGCAGCCAAACAAGCCCCGTACGATTGCAATGTCGCTTTATAACGAAATCGGACGATTGAGTTTTGCGCTCGCTGTAGGCGTTCCAGATCATATTATAAGATCAAAAACACTTCATTCTATGCAAATACGTAAGATTCGTGGGTTTAGAATCGCCAAACAAGCTCCAAATGAATGCAAAGTCCATTTATAACGATATCGATCATTTGAGTGTTACGCTCGCAGCAGGCGTTCCAGCTCGTATTATGAGAGCAATAACACTTCATTCTATGCAAATACGCAAGATTTATGCGTTTCGAGCAGTAAAACAAGGCACAAACGATTGCAAAGTCGCTTTATAACAAAATGGAACGGTTGAGTTTTGCGCTCTTTGTAGGCGTTGCAGCTCGTATTATAAGATCAAAAACTCCTCATTCTATACAAATACGCAAGATTCATGCGTTTCAAGCCGCCAAACAAGCCCTAATCGAATGCAAAGTTGCTTTATAACGAAATCGAACGATTGAGTTTTGCGCTCGCTGTAGGCGTTCCAGCTCGTATTATAAGATCAAAAACACTTTATTCTATGCAAATACGCAAGATTCATGCGTTTCGAGCAGGCAAACAAGCCCCGTACGATTGCAATGTCGCTTTATAACGAAATCGGACGATTGAGTTTTGCGCTCGCTGTAGGCGTTCCAGATCATATTATAAGATCAAAAACACTTCATTCTATGCAAATACGTAAGATTCGTGGGTTTAGAATCGCCAAACAAGCTCCAAATGAATGCAAAGTCCATTTATAACGATATCGATCATTTGAGTGTTACGCTCGCAGCAGGCGTTCGAGCTCGCATTATGAGATCAATAACACTTAATTCTATACAAATACGCAAGATTCATGCGTTTCGAGCAGCCAAACAAGTCCCAAACGATTGCAAAGTCGCTTTATAACGAAATCGAACGATTGGGTTTTGCGCTCGCTGTAGGCGTTCCAGATCGTATCATAACACCAAAAACACTTCATTCCATGCAAATAAGCAAGATTCATGCGTTTCGAGCAGCCAAACAAGCCCCGTACGATTGCAATGTCGCTTTATAACGAAATCGGACGACTGAGTTTTGCGCTCGCTGTAGGCGTTCCAGATCATATTATAAGATCAAAAACACTTCATTCTATGCAAATACGTAAGATTCGTGGGATTAGAATCGACAAACAAGCCCGAAATGAATGCAAAGTCTATTTATAACGATATCGATCATTTGAGTGTTACGCTCGCAGCAGGCGTTCGAGCTCGCATTATGAGATCAATAACACTTAATTCTATACAAATACGCAAGATTCATGCGTTTCGAGCAGCCAAACAAGTCCCAAACGATTGCAAAGTCGCTTTATAACGAAATCGAACGATTGAGTTTTGCGCTCGCTGTAGGCGTTCCAGATCGTATTATAAGATCAAAAACACTTCATTCTATGCAAATACGTAAGATTCGTGGGTTTAGAATCGCCAAACAAGCCCCAAATGAATGCAAAGTCCATGTATAACGAATACGATCATTTGAGTTTTACACTCGCAGCAGGCGTTCCAGATCGTATTATGAGATCAAAAACACTTCATAGTATGCAAACACGCATGATTCATGCGTTTCGAGCCGCCATCAATCCCCAAACGAATGCAAAGTACCTTTATAACGAAATTTAACGATTGATTTTTGCGCTCGCTGTAAGCGATCCAGCTCGTATCATAACATCAAAAACACTTCATTCCGTGGAAATAAGCAAGATTCATGCGTTTCGTGCAGCCAAACAAGCCCCGAACGATTGCAAAGTCGCTTTATAACGAAATCGAAGGATTGAGTTTTGCGCTCGCTGTAGGCGTTCCAGATCGTATTATAAGATCAAAAACACTTCATTCTATGCAAATACGTAAGATTCGTGGGTTTAGAATCGCCAAACAAGCCCCAAATGAATACAAAGTCCATTTATAACGATATCGATCATTTGAGTCTTACGCTCGCAGCAGGCGTTCCAGCTCGTATTATGAGATCAATAACACTTCATTCTATGCAAATACGCAAGATTTATGCGTTTCGAGCAGTAAAACAAGGCACAAACGATTGCAAAGTCGCTTTATAACAAAATGGAACGGTTGAGTTTTGCGCTCTTTGTAGGCGTTGCAGCTCGTATTATAAGATCAAAAACTCCTCATTCTATACAAATACGCAAGATTCATGCGTTTCAAGCCGCCAAACAAGCCCTAATCGAATGCAAAGTTGCTTTATAACGAAATCGAACGATTGAGTTTTGCGCTCGCTGTAGGCGTTCCAGATCATATTATAAGATCAAAAACACTTCATTCTATGCAAATACGTAAGATTCGTGGGTTTAGAATCGCCAAACAAGCTCCAAATGAATGCAAAGTCCATTTATAACGATATCGATCATTTGAGTGTTACGCTCGCAGCAGGCGTTCCAGCTCGTATTATGAGATCAATAACACTTCATTCTATGCAAATACGCACGATTTATGCGTTTCGAGCAGTAAAGCAAGGCACAAACGATTGCAAAGTCGCTTTATAACAAAATGGAACGGTTGAGTTTTGCGCTCTTTGTAGGCGTTGCAGCTCGTATTATAAGATCAAAAACTCCTCATTCTATACAAATACGCAAGATTCATGCGTTTCAAGCCGCCAAACAAGCCCTAATCGAATGCAAAGTTGTTTTATAACGAAATCGAACGATTGAGTTTTGCGCTCGCTGTAGGCGTTCCAGCTCGTATTATAAGATCAAAAACACTTTATTCTATGCAAATACGCAAGATTCATGCGTTTCGAGCAGCCAAACAAGCCCCGTACGATTGCAATGTCGCTTTATAACGAAATCGGACGATTGAGTTTTGCGCTCGCTGTAGGCGTTCCAGATCATATTATAAGATCAAAAACACTTCATTCTATGCAAATACGTAAGATTCGTGGGTTTAGAATCACCAAACAAGCTCCAAATGAATGCAAAGTCCATTTATAACGATATCGATCATTTGAGTGTTACGCTCGCAGCAGGCTTTCGAGCTCGCATTATGAGATCAATAACACTTAATTCTATACAAATACGCAAGATTCATGCGTTTCGAGCAGCCAAACAAGTCCCAAACGATTGCAAAGTCGCTTTATAACGAAATCGAACGATTGAGTTTTGCGCTCGCTGTAGGCGTTCCAGATCGTATTATAAGATCAAAAACACTTCATTCTATGCAAATACGTAAGATTCGTGGGTTTGGAATCGCCAAACAAGCCCCAAATGAATGCAAAGTCCATGTATAACGAATACGATCATTTGAGTCTTACGCTCGCAGCAGGGGTTCCAGCTCGTATTATGAGATCAATAACACTTCATTCTATGCAAATACGCAAGATTCATGCGTTTCGAGCAGCCAAACAAGCCCCGTACGATTGCAATGTCGCTTTATAACGAAATCGGACGATTGAGTTTTGCGCTCGCTGTAGGCGTTCCAGATCATATTATAAGATCAAAAACACTTCATTCTATGCAAATACGTAAGATTCGTGGGTTTAGAATCGCCAAACAAGCCCCAAATGAATGCAAAGTCCATTTATAACGATATCGATCATTTGAGTGTTACGCTCGCAGCAGGCGTTCCGCTCCAGCTTTATAACGAAATTTAACGATTGAGTTTTGCGCTCGCTGTGAGCGTTCCAGATCGTATTATAAGATCAAAAACACTTCATTCTATGCAAATGCATAAGATTCGTGGGTTTAGAATCGCCAAACAAGCCCCAAATAAATGCAAAGTCCATTTATAACGATATCGATCATTTGAGTCTTACGCTCGCAGCAGGGGTTCCAGCTCGTATTATGAGATCAATAACACTTCATTCTATGCAAATACGCAAGATTTATGCGTTTCGAGCAGCAAAACAAGGAACAAACGATTGCAAAGTCGCTTTATAACGAAATGGAACGGTTGAGTTTTGCGCTCTTTGTAGGCGTTGCAGCTCGTATTATAAGATCAAAAACTCCTCATTCTATACAAATACGCAAGATTCATGCGTTTCAAGCCGCCAAACAAGCCCTAATCGAATGCAAAGTTGCTTTATAACGAAATCGAACGATTGAGTTTTGCGCTCGCTGTAGGCGTTCCAGCTCGTATTATAAGATCAAAAACACTTTATTCTATGCAAATACGCAAGATTCATGCGTTTCGAGCAGCCAAACAAGCCCCGTACGATTGCAATGTCGCTTTATAACGAAATCGGACGATTGAGTTTTGCGCTCGCTGTAGGCGTTCCAGATCATATTATAAGATCAAAAACACTTCATTCTATGCAAATACGTAAGATTCGTGGGTTTAGAATCGCCAAACAAGCCCCAAATGAATGCAAAGTCCATTTATAACGATATCGATCATTTGAGTGTTACGCTCGCAGCAGGCGTTCGAGCTCGCATTATGAGATCAATAACACTTAATTCTATACAAATACGCAAGATTCATGCTTTTCGAGCCGCCAAACAAGTCCCAAACGATTGCAAAGTCGCTTTATAACGAAATCGAACGATTGAGTTTTGCGCTCGCTGTAGGCGTTCCAGATCGTATTATAAGATCAAAAACACTTCATTCTATGCAAATACGTAAGATTCGTGGGTTTGAAATCGCCAAACAAGCCCCAAATGAATGCAAAGTCCATGTATAACGAATACGATCATTTGAGTTTTACACTCGCAGCAGGCGTTCCAGATCGTATTATGAGATCAAAAACACTTCATAGTATGCAAACACGCATGATTCATGCGTTTCGAGCCGCCATCAATCCCCAAACGAATGCAAAGTAGCTTTATAACGAAATTTAACGATTGAGTTTTGCGCTCGCTGTAAGCGATCCAGCTCGTATCATAACATCAAAAACACTTCATTCCATGCAAATAAGCAAGATTCATGCGTTTCGAGCAGCCAAACAAGCCCCGTACGATTGCAATGTCGCTTTATAACGAAATCGGACGATTGAGTTTTGCGCTCGCTGTAGGCGTTCCAGATCATATTATAAGATCAAAAACACTTCATTCTATGCAAATACGTAAGATTCGTGGGTTTAGAATCGCCAAACAAGCCCCAAATGAATGCAAAGTCCATTTATAACGATATCGATCATTTGAGTTTTACGCTCGCAGCAGGCGTTCCAGCTCGTATTATGGGATCAAAAACACTTCATTCTATGCAAATACGCAAGATTCATGCGTTTCGAGCAGCCAAACAAGCCCCGTACGATTGCAATGTCGCTTTATAACGAAATCGAACGATTGAGTTTTGCGCTCGCTGTAGGCGTTCCAGATCGTATTATAAGATCAAAAACACTTCATTCTATGCAAATACGTAAGATTCGTGGGTTTAGAATCGCCAAACAAGCCCCAAATGAATACAAAGTCCATTTATAACGATATCGATCATTTGAGTCTTACGCTCGCAGCAGGCGTTCCAGCTCGTATTATGAGATCAATAACACTTCATTCTATGCAAATACGCAAGATTTATGCGTTTCGAGCAGTAAAACAAGGCACAAACGATTGCAAAGTCGCTTTATAGCAAAATGGAACGGTTGAGTTTTGCGCTCTTTGTAGGCGTTGCAGCTCGTATTATAAGATCAAAAACTCCTCATTCTATACAAATACGCAAGATTCATGCGTTTCAAGCCGCCAAACAAGCCCTAATCGAATGCAAAGTTGCTTTATAACGAAATCGAACGATTGAGTTTTGCGCTCGCTGTAGGCGTTCCAGATCATATTATAAGATCAAAAACACTTCATTCTATGCAAATACGTAAGATTCGTGGGTTTAGAATCGCCAAACAAGCTCCAAATGAATGCAAAGTCCATTTATAACGATATCGATCATTTGAGTGTTACGCTCGCAGCAGGCGTTCCAGCTCGTATTATGAGATCAATAACACTTCATTCTATGCAAATACGCAAGATTTATGCGTTTCGAGCAGTAAAACAAGGCACAAACGATTGCAAAGTCGCTTTATAACAAAATGGAACGGTTGAGTTTTGCGCTCTTTGTAGGCGTTGCAGCTCGTATTATAAGATCAAAAACTCCTCATTCTATACAAATACGCAAGATTCATGCGTTTCAAGCCGCCAAACAAGCCCTAATCGAATGCAAAGTTGCTTTATAACGAAATCGAACGATTGAGTTTTGCGCTCGCTGTAGGCGTTCCAGCTCGTATTATAAGATCAAAAACACTTTATTCTATGCAAATACGCAAGATTCATGCGTTTCGAGCAGCCAAACAAGCCCCGTACGATTGCAATGTCGCTTTATAACGAAATCGGACGATTGAGTTTTGCGCTCGCTGTAGGCGTTCCAGATCATATTATAAGATCAAAAACACTTCATTCTATGCAAATACGTAAGATTCGTGGGTTTAGAATCGCCAAACAAGCTCCAAATGAATGCAAAGTCCATTTATAACGATATCGATCATTTGAGTGTTACGCTCGCAGCAGGCGTTCCAGCTCGTATTATGAGATCAATAACACTTCATTCTATGCAAATACGCAAGATTTATGCGTTTCGAGCAGTAAAACAAGGCACAAACGATTGCAAAGTCGCTTTATAACAAAATGGAACGGTTGAGTTTTGCGCTCTTTGTAGGCGTTGCAGCTCGTATTATAAGATCAAAAACTCCTCATTCTATACAAATACGCAAGATTCATGCGTTTCAAGCCGCCAAACAAGCCCTAATCGAATGCAAAGTTGCTTTATAACGAAATCGAACGATTGAGTTTTGCGCTCGCTGTAGGCGTTCCAGCTCGTATTATAAGATCAAAAACACTTTATTCTATGCAAATACGCAAGATTCATGCGTTTCGAGCAGGCAAACAAGCCCCGTACGATTGCAATGTCGCTTTATAACGAAATCGGACGATTGAGTTTTGCGCTCGCTGTAGGCGTTCCAGATCGTATTATAAGATCAAAAACACGTCATTCTATGCAAATACGTAAGATTCGTGGGTTTGGAATCGTCAAACAAGCCCCAAATGAATGCAAAGTCCATGTATAACGAATACGATCATTTGACTTTTACACTCGCAGCAGGCGTTCCAGATCGCATTATGAGATCAAAAACACTTCATAGTATGCAAACACGCATGATTCATGCGTTTCGAGCCGCCATCAATCCCCAAACGAATGCAAAGTAGCTTTATAACGAAATTTAACGATTGAGTTTTGCGCTCGCTGTAAGCGATCCAGCTCGTATCATAACATCAAAAACACTTGATTCTATGCAAATAAGCAAGATTCATGCGTTTCAAGCCGCCAAACAAGCCCTAATCGAATGCAAAGTTGCTTTATAACGAAATCGAACGATTGAGTTTTGCGCTCGCTGTAGGCGTTCCAGCTCGTATTATAAGATCAAAAACACTTTATTCTATGCAAATACGCAAGATTCATGCGTTTCGAGCAGCTAAACAAGCCCCGTACGATTGCAATGTCGCTTTATAACGAAATCGAACGATTGAGTTTTGCGCTCGCTGTAGGCGTACTAGATCGCATTTTAAGATCAAAAACACTTTATTCTATGCAAATACGAAAGATTCATGGGTTTAGAACTCCCAAACAAGCCCCAAACGAATGCAAAGTCCATTTATAACGAATAGGATCATTACAGTTTTACACTCGCAGCAGGCGTTCCAGCTCGTATTATGAGATCAAAAATACTTCATTCTATGCAAATACGCAAGATTCATGCGTTTCGAGTCCCAAACGATTGCAAAGTCGCTTTATAACGAAATCGAACGATTGAGTTTTGCGCTCGCTGTAGGCGTTCCAGATCGTATTATAAGATCAAAAACACTTCATTCTATGCAAATACGTAAGATTCGTGGGTTTAGAATCGCCAAACAAGCCCCAAATAAATGCAAAGTCCATTTATAACGATATCGATCATTTGAGTCTTACGCTCGCAGCAGGGGTTCCAGCTCGTATTATGAGATCAATAACACTTCATTCTATGCAAATACGCAAGATTCATGCGTTTCGAGCAGCCAAACAAGCCCCGTACGATTGCAATGTCGCTTTATAACGAAATCGAACGATTGAGTTTTGCGCTCGCTGTAGGCGTTCCAGATCGTATTATAAGATCAAAAACACTTCATTCTATGCAAATACGTAAGATTCGTGGGTTTAGAATCGCCAAACAAGCTCCAAATGAATGCAAAGTCCATTTATAACGATGTCGATCATTTGAGTGTTACGCTCGCAGCAGGCGTTCCAGCTCGTATTATGAGATCAATAACACTTCATTCTATGCAAATACGCAAGATTTATGCGTTTCGAGCAGTAAAACAAGGCACAAACGATTGCAAAGTCGCTTTATAACAAAATGGAACGGTTGAGTTTTGCACTCTTTGTAGGCGTTGCAGCTCGTATTATAAGATCAAAAACTCCTCATTCTATACAAATACGCAAGATTCATGCGTTTCAAGCCGCCAAACAAGCACTAATCGAATGCAAAGTTGCTTTATAACGAAATCGAACGATTGAGTTTTGCGCTCGCTGTAGGCGTTCCAGCTCGTATTATAAGATCAAAAACACTTTATTCTATGCAAATACGCAAGATTCATGCGTTTCGAGCAGCCAAACAAGCCCCGTACGATTGCAATGTCGCTTTATAACGAAATCGGACGATTGAGTTTTGCGCTCGCTGTAGGCGTTCCAGATCATATTATAAGATCAAAAACACTTCATTCTATGCAAATACGTAAGATTCGTGGGTTTAGAATCGCCAAACAAGCCCCAAATGAATGCAAAGTCCATTTATAACGATATCGATCATTTGAGTGTTACGCTCGCAGCAGGCGTTCCGCTCCAGCTTTATAACGAAATTTAACGATTGAGTTTTGCGCTCGCTGTGAGCGTTCCAGATCGTATTATAAGATCAAAAACACTTCATTCTATGCAAATGCGTAAGATTCGTGGGTTTAGAATCGCCAAACAAGCCCCAAATAAATGCAAAGTCCATTTATAACGATATCGATCATTTGAGTCTTACGCTCGCAGCAGGGGTTCCAGCTCGTATTAAGAGATCAATAACACTTCATTCTATGCAAATACGCAAGATTTATGCGTTTCGAGCAGCAAAACAAGGAACAAACGATTGCAAAGTCGCTTTATAACGAAATGGAACGGTTGAGTTTTGCGCTCTTTGTAGGCGTTGCAGCTCGTATTATAAGATCAAAAACTCCTCATTCTATACAAATACGCAAGATTCATGCGTTTCAAGCCGCCAAACAAGCCCTAATCGAATGCAAAGTTGCTTTATAACGAAATCGAACGATTGAGTTTTGCGCTCGCTGTAGGCGTTCCAGCTCGTATTATAAGATCAAAAACACTTTATTCTATGCAAATACGCAAGATTCATGCGTTTCGAGCAGCCAAACAAGCCCCGTACGATTGCAATGTCGCTTTATAACGAAATCGGACGATTGAGTTTTGCGCTCGCTGTAGGCGTTCCAGATCATATTATAAGATCAAAAACACTTCATTCTATGCAAATACGTAAGATTCGTGGGTTTAGAATCGCCAAACAAGCCCCAAATGAATACAAAGTCCATTTATAACGATATCGATCATTTGAGTCTTACGCTCGCAGCAGGCGTTCCAGCTCGTATTATGAGATCAATAACACTTCATTCTATGCAAATACGCAAGATTTATGCGTTTCGAGCAGTAAAACAAGGCACAAACGATTGCAAAGTCGCTTTATAACAAAATGGAACGGTTGAGTTTTGCGCTCTTTGTAGGCGTTGCAGCTCGTATTATAAGATCAAAAACTCCTCATTCTATACAAATACGCAAGATTCATGCGTTTCAAGCCGCCAAACAAGCCCTAATCGAATGCAAAGTTGCTTTATAACGAAATCGAACGATTGAGTTTTGCGCTCGCTGTAGGCGTTCCAGCTCGTATTATAAGATCAAAAACACTTTATTCTATGCAAATACGCAAGATTCATGCGTTTCGAGCAGCCAAACAAGCCCCGTACGATTGCAATGTCGCTTTATAACGAAATCGGACGATTGAGTTTTGCGCTCGCTGTAGGCGTTCCAGATCATATTATAAGATCAAAAACACTTCATTCTATGCAAATACGTAAGATTCGTGGGTTTAGAATCGCCAAACAAGCTCCAAATGAATGCAAAGTCTATTTATAACGATATCGATCATTTGAGTGTTACGCTCGCAGCAGGCGTTCGAGCTCGCATTATGAGATCAATAACACTTAATTCTATACAAATACGCAAGATTCATGCGTTTCGAGCAGCTAAACAAGCCCCGTACGATTGCAATGTCGCTTTATAACGAAATCGAACGATTGAGTTTTGCGCTCGCTGTAGGCGTTCCAGATCGTATTATAAGATCAAAAACACTTCATTCTATGCAAATACGTAAGATTCGTGGGTTTAGAATCGCCAAACAAGCCCCAAATGAATACAAAGTCCATTTATAACGATATCGATCATTTGAGTGTTACGCTCGCAGCAGGCGTTCCAGCTCGTATTATGAGATCAATAACACTTCATTCTATGCAAATACGCAAGATTTATGCGTTTCGAGCAGTAAAACAAGGCACAAACGATTGCAAAGTCGCTTTATAACAAAATGGAACGGTTGAGTTTTGCACTCTTTGTAGGCGTTGCAGCTCGTATTATAAGATCAAAAACTCCTCATTCTATACAAATACGCAAGATTCATGCGTTTCAAGCCGCCAAACAAGCACTAATCGAATGCAAAGTTGCTTTATAACGAAATCGAACGATTGAGTTTTGCGCTCGCTGTAGGCGTTCCAGCTCGTATTATAAGATCAAAAACACTTTATTCTATGCAAATACGCAAGATTCATGCGTTTCGAGCAGCCAAACAAGCCCCGTACGATTGCAATGTCGCTTTATAACGAAATCGGACGATTGAGTTTTGCGCTCGCTGTAGGCGTTCCAGATCATATTATAAGATCAAAAACACTTCATTCTATGCAAATACGTAAGATTCGTGGGTTTAGAATCGCCAAACAAGCCCCAAATGAATGCAAAGTCCATTTATAACGATATCGATCATTTGAGTGTTACGCTCGCAGCAGGCGTTCCAGCTCGTATTATGGGATCAATAACACTTAATTCTATACAAATACGCAAGATTCATGCTTTTCGAGCCGCCAAACAAGTCCCAAACGATTGCAAAGTCGCTTTATAACGAAATCGAACGATTGAGTTTTGCGCTCGCTGTAGGCGTTCCAGATCGTATTATAAGATCAAAAACACTTCATTCTATGCAAATACGTAAGATTCGTGGGTTTAGAATCGCCAAACAAGCCCCAAATGAATACAAAGTCCATTTATAACGATATCGATCATTTGAGTCTTACGCTCGCAGCAGGCGTTCCAGCTCGTATTATGAGATCAATAACACTTCATTCTATGCAAATACGCAAGATTTATGCGTTTCGAGCAGTAAAACAAGGCACAAACGATTGCAAAGTCGCTTTATAACAAAATGGAACGGTTGAGTTTTGCGCTCTTTGTAGGCGTTGCAGCTCGTATTATAAGATCAAAAACTCCTCATTCTATACAAATACGCAAGATTCATGCGTTTCAAGCCGCCAAACAAGCCCTAATCGAATGCAAAGTTGCTTTATAACGAAATCGAACGATTGAGTTTTGCGCTCGCTGTAGGCGTTCCAGATCATATTATAAGATCAAAAACACTTCATTCTATGCAAATACGTAAGATTCGTGGGTTTAGAATCGCCAAACAAGCTCCAAATGAATGCAAAGTCCATTTATAACGATATCGATCATTTGAGTGTTACGCTCGCAGCAGGCGTTCCAGCTCGTATTATGAGATCAATAACACTTCATTCTATGCAAATACGCACGATTTATGCGTTTCGAGCAGTAAAGCAAGGCACAAACGATTGCAAAGTCGCTTTATAACAAAATGGAACGGTTGAGTTTTGCGCACTTTGTAGGCGTTGCAGCTCGTATTATAAGATCAAAAACTCCTCATTCTATACAAATACGCAAGATTCATGCGTTTCAAGCCGCCAAACAAGCCCTAATCGAATGCAAAGTTGTTTTATAACGAAATCGAACGATTGAGTTTTGCGCTCGCTGTAGGCGTTCCAGATCATATTATAAGATCAAAAACACTTCATTCTATGCAAATACGTAAGATTCGTGGGTTTAGAATCGCCAAACAAGCTCCAAATGAATGCAAAGTCCATTTATAACGATATCGATCATTTGAGTGTTACGCTCGCAGCAGGCGTTCCAGCTCGTATTATGAGATCAATAACACTTCATTCTATGCAAATACGCACGATTTATGCGTTTCGAGCAGTAAAGCAAGGCACAAACGATTGCAAAGTCGCTTTATAACAAAATGGAACGGTTGAGTTTTGCGCTCTTTGTAGGCGTTGCAGCTCGTATTATAAGATCAAAAACTCCTCATTCTATACAAATACGCAAGATTCATGCGTTTCAAGCCGCCAAACAAGCCCTAATCGAATGCAAAGTTGTTTTATAACGAAATCGAACGATTGAGTTTTGCGCTCGCTGTAGGCGTTCCAGATCATATTATAAGATCAAAAACACTTCATTCTATGCAAATACGTAAGATTCGTGGGTTTAGAATCGCCAAACAAGCTCCAAATGAATGCAAAGTCCATTTATAACGATATCGATCATTTGAGTGTTACGCTCGCAGCAGGCGTTCCAGCTCGTATTATGAGATCAATAACACTTCATTCTATGCAAATACGCAAGATTTATGCGTTTCGAGCAGTAAAACAAGGCACAAACGATTGCAAAGTCGCTTTATAACAAAATGGAACGGTTGAGTTTTGCGCTCTTTGTAGGCGTTGCAGCTCGTATTATAAGATCAAAAACTCCTCATTCTATACAAATACGCAAGATTCATGCGTTTCAAGCCGCCAAACAAGCCCTAATCGAATGCAAAGTTGCTTTATAACGAAATCGAACGATTGAGTTTTGCGGTCGCTGTAGGCGTTCCAGCTCGTATTATAAGATCAAAAACACTTTATTCTATGCAAATACGCAAGATTCATGCGTTTCGAGCAGCCAAACAAGCCCCGTACGATTGCAAAGTCGCTTTATAACGAAATCGAACGATTGAGTTTTACGCTCGCAGCAGGCGATCGAGCTCGCATTATGAGATCAATAACACTTAATTCTATACAAATACGCAAGATTCATGCTTTTCGAGCCGCCAAACAAGTCCCAAACGATTGCAAAGTCGCTTTATAACGAAATCGAACGATTGAGTTTTGCGCTCGCTGTAGGCGTTCCAGATCGTATTATAAGATCAAAAACTCCTCATTCTATACAAATACGCAAGATTCATGCGTTTCAAGCCGCCAAACAAGCCCTAATCGAATGCAAAGTTGCTTTATAACGAAATCGAACGATTGAGTTTTGCGCTCGCTGTAGGCGTTCCAGCTCGTATTATAAGATCAAAAACACTTTATTCTATGCAAATACGCAAGATTCATGCGTTTCGAGCAGCCAAACAAGCCCCGTACGATTGCAATGTCGCTTTATAACGAAATCGGACGATTGAGTTTTGCGCTCGCTGTAGGCGTTCCAGATCATATTATAAGATCAAAAACACTTCATTCTATGCAAATACGTAAGATTCGTGGGTTTAGAATCGCCAAACAAGCCCCAAATGAATGCAAAGTCCATTTATAACGATATCGATCATTTGAGTGTTACGCTCGCAGCAGGCGTTCGAGCTCGCATTATGAGATCAATAACACTTAATTCTATACAAATACGCAAGATTCATGCTTTTCGAGCCGCCAAACAAGTCCCAAACGATTGCAAAGTCGCTTTATAACGAAATCGAACGATTGAGTTTTGCGCTCGCTGTAGGCGTTCCAGATCGTATTATAAGATCAAAAACACTTCATTCTATGCAAATACGTAAGATTCGTGGGTTTAGAATCGCCAAACAAGCTCCAAATGAATGCAAAGTCCATTTATAACGATATCGATCATTTGAGTGTTACGCTCGCAGCAGGCGTTCCAGCTCGTATTATGAGATCAATAACACTTCATTCTATGCAAATACGCAAGATTTATGCGTTTCGAGCAGTAAAACAAGGCACAAACGATTGCAAAGTCGCTTTATAACAAAATGGAACGGTTGAGTTTTGCGCTCTTTGTAGGCGTTGCAGCTCGTATTATAAGATCAAAAACTCCTCATTCTATACAAATACGCAAGATTCATGCGTTTCAAGCCGCCAAACAAGCCCTAATCGAATGCAAAGTTGCTTTATAACGAAATCGAACGATTGAGTTTTGCGCTCGCTGTAGGCGTTCCAGCTCGTATTATAAGATCAAAAACACTTTATTCTATGCAAATACGCAAGATTCATGCGTTTCGAGCAGCTAAACAAGCCCCGTACGATTGCAATGTCGCTTCATAACGAAATCGAACGATTGAGTTTTGCGCTCGCTGTAGGCGTACTAGATCGCATTTTAAGATCAAAAACACTTTATTCTATGCAAATACGAAAGATTCATGGGTTTAGAACTCCCAAACAAGCCCCAAACGAATGCAAAGTCCATTTATAACGAATAGGATCATTACAGTTTTACACTCGCAGCAGGCGTTCCAGCTCGTATTATGAGATCAAAAATACTTCATTCTATGCAAATACGCAAGATTCATGCGTTTCGAGTCCCAAACGATTGCAAAGTCGCTTTATAACGAAATCGAACCATTGAATTTTGCGCTCGCTGTAGGCGTTCCAGATCGTATTATAAGATCAAAAACACTTCATTCTATGCAAATACGTAAGATTCGTGGGTTTAGAATCGCCAAACAAGCCCCAAATAAATGCAAAGTCCATTTATAACGATATCGATCATTTGAGTCTTACGCTCGCAGCAGGCGTTCCAGCTCGTATTATGAGATCAATAACACTTCATTCTATGCAAATACGCAAGATTTATGCGTTTCGAGCAGTAAAACAAGGCACAAACGATTGCAAATTCGCTTTATATCAAAATGGAACGGTTGAGTTTTGCGCTCTTTGTAGGCGTTGCAGCTCGTATTATAAGATCAAAAACTCCTCATTCTATACAAATACGCAAGATTCATGCGTTTCAAGCCGCCAAACAAGCCCTAATCGAATGCAAAGTTGCTTTATAACGAAATCGAACGATTGAGTTTTGCGCTCGCTGTAGGCGTTCCAGCTCGTATTATAAGATCAAAAACACTTTATTCTATGCAAATACGCAAGATTCATGCGTTTCGAGCAGCTAAACAAGCCCCGTACGATTGCAATGTCGCTTTATAACGAAATCGAACGATTGAGTTTTGCGCTCGCTGTAGGCGTACTAGATCGCATTTTAAGATCAAAAACACTTTATTCTATGCAAATACGAAAGATTCATGGGTTTAGAACTCCCAAACAAGCCCCAAACGAATGCAAAGTCCATTTATAACGAATAGGATCATTACAGTTTTACACTCGCAGCAGGCGTTCCAGCTCGTATTATGAGATCAAAAATACTTCATTCTATGCAAATACGCAAGATTCATGCGTTTCGAGTCCCAAACGATTGCAAAGTCGCTTTATAACGAAATCGAACGATTGAGTTTTGCGCTCGCTGTAGGCGTTCCAGATCGTATTATAAGATCAAAAACACTTCATTCTATGCAAATACGTAAGATTCGTGGGTTTAGAATCGCCAAACAAGCCCCATATAAATGCAAAGTCTATTTATAACGATATCGATCATTTGAGTCTTACGCTCGCAGCAGGCGTTCCAGCTCGTATTATGAGATCAATAACACTTCATTCTATGCAAATACGCAAGATTTATGCGTTTCGAGCAGTAAAACAAGGCACAAACGATTGGAAAGTCGCTTTATAACAAAATGGAACGGTTGAGTTTTGCGCTCTTTGTAGGCGTTGCAGCTCGTATTATAAGATCAAAAACTCCTCATTCTATACAAATACGCAAGATTCATGCGTTTCAAGCCGCCAAACAAGCCCTAATCGAATGCAAAGTTGCTTTATAACGAAATCGAACGATTGAGTTTTGCGGTCGCTGTAGGCGTTCCAGCTCGTATTATAAGATCAAAAACACTTTATTCTATGCAAATACGCAAGATTCATGCGTTTCGAGCAGCCAAACAAGCCCCGTACGATTGCAATGTCGCTTTATAACGAAATCGGACGATTGAGTTTTGCGCTCGCTGTAGGCGTTCCAGATCATATTATAAGATCAAAAACACTTCATTCTATGCAAATACGTAAGATTCGTGGGTTTAGAATCGCCAAACAAGCTCCAAATGAATGCAAAGTCCATTTATAACGATATCGATCATTTGAGTGTTACGCTCGCAGCAGGCGTTCCAGCTCGTATTATGAGATCAATAACACTTCATTCTATGCAAATACGCAAGATTTATGCGTTTCGAGCAGTAAAACAAGGCACAAACGATTGCAAAGTCGCTTTATAACAAAATGGAACGGTTAAGTTTTGCGCTCTTTGTAGGCGTTGCAGCTCGTATTATAAGATCAAAAACTCCTCATTCTATACAAATACGCAAGATTCATGCGTTTCAAGCCGCCAAACAAGCCCTAATCGAATGCAAAGTTGCTTTATAACGAAATCGAACGATTGAGTTTTGCGCTCGCTGTAGGCGTTCCAGCTCGTATTATAAGATCAAAAACACTTTATTCTATGCAAATACGCAAGATTCATGCGTTTCGAGCAGGCAAACAAGCCCCGTACGATTGCAATGTCGCTTTATAACGAAATCGGACGATTGAGTTTTGCGCTCGCTGTAGGCGTTCCAGATCATATTATAAGATCAAAAACACTTCATTCTATGCAAATACGTAAGATTCGTGGGTTTAGAATCGCCAAACAAGCTCCAAATGAATGCAAAGTCCATTTATAACGATATCGATCATTTGAGTGTTACGCTCGCAGCAGGCGTTCGAGCTCGCATTATGAGATCAATAACACTTAATTCTATACAAATACGCAAGATTCATGCGTTTCGAGCAGCCAAACAAGTCCCAAACGATTGCAAAGTCGCTTTATAACGAAATCGAACGATTGAGTTTTGCGCTCGCTGTAGGCGTTCCAGATCGTATTATAAGATCAAAAACACTTCATTCTATGCAAATACGTAAGATTCGTGGGTTTAGAATCGCCAAACAAGCCCCAAATGAATGCAAAGTCCATGTATAACGAATACGATCATTTGAGTTTTACACTCGCAGCAGGCGTTCCAGATCGTATTATGAGATCAAAAACACTTCATAGTATGCAAACACGCATGATTCATGCGTTTCGAGCCGCCATCAATCCCCAAACGAATGCAAAGTACCTTTATAACGAAATTTAACGATTGATTTTTGCGCTCGCTGTAAGCGATCCAGCTCGTATCATAACATCAAAAACACTTCATTCCGTGGAAATAAGCAAGATTCATGCGTTTCGTGCAGCCAAACAAGCCCCGAACGTTTGCAAAGTCGCTTTATAACGAAATCGAAGGATTGAGTTTTGCGCTCGCTGTAGGCGTTCCAGATCGTATTATAAGATCAAAAACACTTCATTTTATGCAAATACGTAAGATTCGTGGGTTTAGAATCGCCAAACAAGCCCCAAATGAATGCAAAGTCCATTTATAACGATATCGATCATTTGAGTTCTACGTTCGCAGCAGGCGTTCCAGCTCGTATTATGGGATCAAAAACACTTAATTCTATGCAAATACGAAAGATTCATGCGTTTCGAGCAGCCAAACAAGCCCCGAACGATTGCAAAGTCGCTTTATAACGAAATCGAACGATTGAGTTTTACGCTCGCAGCAGGCGATCGAGCTCGCATTATGAGATCAATAACACTTAATTCTATACAAATACTCAAGATTCATGCTTTTCGAGCCGCCAAACAAGTCCCAAATGATTGCAAAGTCGCTTTATAACGAAATCGAACGATTGAGTTTTGCGCTCGCTGTAGGCGTTCCAGATCGTATTATAAGATCAAAAACACGTCATTCTATGCAAATACGTAAGATTCGTGGGTTTGGAATCGTCAAACAAGCCCCAAATGAATGCAAAGTCCATGTATAACGAATACGATCATTTGACTTTTACACTCGCAGCAGGCGTTCCAGATCGTATTATGAGATCAAAAACACTTCATAGTATGCAAACACGCATGATTCATGCGTTTCGAGCCGCCATCAATCCCCAAACGAATGCAAAGTAGCTTTATAACGAAATTTAACGATTGAGTTTTGCGCTCGCTGTAAGCGATCCAGCTCGTATCATAACATCAAAAACACTTGATTCTATGCAAATAAGCAAGATTCATGCGTTTCAAGCCGCCAAACAAGCCCTAATCGAATGCAAAGTTGCTTTATAACGAAATCGAACGATTGAGTTTTGCGCTCGCTGTAGGCGTTCCAGCTCGTATTATAAGATCAAAAACACTTTATTCTATGCAAATACGCAAGATTCATGCGTTTCGAGCAGCTAAACAAGCCCCGTACGATTGCAATGTCGCTTTATAACGAAATCGAACGATTGAGTTTTGCGCTCGCTGTAGGCGTACTAGATCGCATTTTAAGATCAAAAACACTTTATTCTATGCAAATACGAAAGATTCATGGGTTTAGAACTCCCAAACAAGCCCCAAACGAATGCAAAGTCCATTTATAACGAATAGGATCATTACAGTTTTACACTCGCAGCAGGCGTTCCAGCTCGTATTATGAGATCAAAAATACTTCATTCTATGCAAATACGCAAGATTCATGCGTTTCGAGTCCCAAACGATTGCAAAGTCGCTTTATAACGAAATCGAACGATTGAGTTTTGCGCTCGCTGTAGGCGTTCCAGATCGTATTATAAGATCAAAAACACTTCATTCTATGCAAATACGTAAGATTCGTGGGTTTAGAATCGCCAAACAAGCCCCAAATAAATGCAAAGTCTATTTATAACGATATCGATCATTTGAGTCTTACGCTCGCAGCAGGCGTTCCAGCTCGTATTATGAGATCAATAACACTTCATTCTATGCAAATACGCAAGATTTATGCGTTTCGAGCAGTAAAACAAGGCACAAACGATTGGAAAGTCGCTTTATAACAAAATGGAACGGTTGAGTTTTGCGCTCTTTGTAGGCGTTGCAGCTCGTATTATAAGATCAAAAACTCCTCATTCTATACAAATACGCAAGATTCATGCGTTTCAAGCCGCCAAACAAGCCCTAATCGAATGCAAAGTTGCTTTATAACGAAATCGAACGATTGAGTTTTGCGGTCGCTGTAGGCGTTCCAGCTCGTATTATAAGATCAAAAACACTTTATTCTATGCAAATACGCAAGATTCATGCGTTTCGAGCAGCCAAACAAGCCCCGTACGATTGCAATGTCGCTTTATAACGAAATCGGACGATTGAGTTTTGCGCTCGCTGTAGGCGTTCCAGATCATATTATAAGATCAAAAACACTTCATTCTATGCAAATACGTAAGATTCGTGGGTTTAGAATCGCCAAACAAGCTCCAAATGAATGCAAAGTCCATTTATAACGATATCGATCATTTGAGTGTTACGCTCGCAGCAGGCGTTCCAGCTCGTATTATGAGATCAATAACACTTCATTCTATGCAAATACGCAAGATTTATGCGTTTCGAGCAGTAAAACAAGGCACAAACGATTGCAAAGTCGCTTTATAACAAAATGGAACGGTTGAGTTTTGCGCTCTTTGTAGGCGTTGCAGCTCGTATTATAAGATCAAAAACTCCTCATTCTATACAAATACGCAAGATTCATGCGTTTCAAGCCGCCAAACAAGCCCTAATCGAATGCAAAGTTGCTTTATAACGAAATCGAACGATTGAGTTTTGCGCTCGCTGTAGGCGTTCCAGCTCGTATTATAAGATCAAAAACACTTTATTCTATGCAAATACGCAAGATTCATGCGTTTCGAGCAGCTAAACAAGCCCCGTACGATTGCAATGTCGCTTTATAACGAAATCGAACGATTGAGTTTTGCGCTCGCTGTAGGCGTACTAGATCGCATTTTAAGATCAAAAACACTTTATTCTATGCAAATACGAAAGATTCATGGGTTTAGAACTCCCAAACAAGCCCCAAACGAATGCAAAGTCCATTTATAACGAATAGGATCATTACAGTTTTACACTCGCAGCAGGCGTTCCAGCTCGTATTATGAGATCAAAAATTCTTCATTCTATGCAAATACGCAAGATTCATGCGTTTCGAGTCCCAAACGATTGCAAAGTCGCTTTATAACGAAATCGAACGATTGAATTTTGCGCTCGCTGTAGGCGTTCCAGATCGTATTATAAGATCAAAAACACTTCATTCTATGCAAATACGTAAGATTCGTGGGTTTAGAATCGCCAAACAAGCCCCAAATAAATGCAAAGTCCATTTATAACGATATCGATCATTTGAGTCTTACGCTCGCAGCAGGCGTTCCAGCTCGTATTATGAGATCAATAACACTTCATTCTATGCAAATACGCAAGATTTATGCGTTTCGAGCAGTAAAACAAGGCACAAACGATTGCAAATTCGCTTTATAACAAAATGGAACGGTTGAGTTTTGCGCTCTTTGTAGGCGTTGCAGCTCGTATTATAAGATCAAAAACTCCTCATTCTATACAAATACGCAAGATTCATGCGTTTCAAGCCGCCAAACAAGCCCTAATCGAATGCAAAGTTGCTTTATAACGAAATCGAACGATTGAGTTTTGCGGTCGCTGTAGGCGTTCCAGCTCGTATTATAAGATCAAAAACACTTTATTCTATGCAAATACGCAAGATTCATGCGTTTCGAGCAGCCAAACAAGCCCCGTACGATTGCAAAGTCGCTTTATAACGAAATCGAACGATTGAGTTTTACGCTCGAAGCAGGCGATCGAGCTCGCATTATGAGATCAATAACACTTAATTCTATACAAATACGCAAGATTCATGCTTTTCGAGCCGCCAAACAAGTCCCAAACGATTGCAAAGTCGCTTTATAACGAAATCGAACGATTGAGTTTTGCGCTCGCTGTAGGCGTTCCAGATCGTATTATAAGATCAAAAACACGTCATTCTATGCAAATACGTAAGATTCGTGGGTTTGGAATCGTCAAACAAGCCCCAAATGAATGCAAAGTCCATGTATAACGAATACGATCATTTGACTTTTACACTCGCAGCAGGCGTTCCAGATCGTATTATGAGATCAAAAACACTTCATAGTATGCAAACACGCATGATTCATGCGTTTCGAGCCGCCATCAATCCCCAAACGAATGCAAAGTAGCTTTATAACGAAATTTAACGATTGAGTTTTGCGCTCGCTGTAAGCGATCCAGCTCGTATCATAACATCAAAAACACTTCATTCTATGCAAATAAGCAAGATTCATGCGTTTCAAGCCGCCAAACAAGCCCTAATCGAATGCAAAGTTGCTTTATAACGAAATCGAACGATTGAGTTTTGCGCTAGCTGTAGGCGTTCCAGCTCGTATTATAAGATCAAAAACACTTTATTCTATGCAAATACGCAAGATTCATGCGTTTCGAGCAGCTAAACAAGCCCCGTACGATTGCAATGTCGCTTTATAACGAAATCGAACGATTGAGTTTTGCGCTCGCTGTAGGCGTAGTAGATCGCATTTTAAGATCAAAAACACTTTATTCTATGCAAATACGAAAGATTCATGGGTTTAGAACTCCCAAACAAGCCCCAAACGAATGCAAAGTCCATTTATAACGAATAGGATCATTACAGTTTTACACTCGCAGCAGGCGTTCCAGCTCGTATTATGAGATCAAAAATACTTCATTCTATGCAAATACGCAAGATTCATGCGTTTCGAGTCCCAAACGATTGCAAAGTCGCTTTATAACGAAATCGAACGATTGAGTTTTGCGCTCGCTGTAGGCGTTCCAGATCGTATTATAAGATCAAAAACACTTCATTCTATGCAAATACGTAAGATTCGTGGGTTTAGAATCGCCAAACAAGCCCCAAATAAATGCAAAGTCCATTTATAACGATATCGATCATTTGAGTCTTACGCTCGCAGCAGGGGTTCCAGCTCGTATTATGAGATCAATAACACTTCATTCTATGCAAATACGCAAGATTCATGCGTTTCGAGCAGCCAAACAAGCCCCGTACGATTGCAATGTCGCTTTATAACGAAATCGAACGATTGAGTTTTGCGCTCGCTGTAGGCGTTCCAGATCGTATTATAAGATCAAAAACACTTCATTCTATGCAAATACGTAAGATTCGTGGGTTTAGAATCGCCAAACAAGCCCCAAATGAATACAAAGTCCATTTATAACGATATCGATCATTTGAGTCTTACGCTCGCAGCAGGCGTTCCAGCTCGTATTATGAGATCAATAACACTTCATTCTATGCAAATACGCAAGATTTATGCGTTTCGAGCAGTAAAACAAGGCACAAACGATTGCAAAGTCGCTTTATAACAAAATGGAACGGTTGAGTTTTGCGCTCTTTGTAGGCGTTGCAGCTCGTATTATAAGATCAAAAACTCCTCATTCTATACAAATACGCAAGATTCATGCGTTTCAAGCCGCCAAACAAGCCCTAATCGAATGCAAAGTTGCTTTATAACGAAATCGAACGATTGAGTTTTGCGCTCGCTGTAGGCGTTCCAGATCATATTATAAGATCAAAAACACTTCATTCTATGCAAATACGTAAGATTCGTGGGTTTAGAATCGCCAAACAAGCTCCAAATGAATGCAAAGTCCATTTATAACGATATCGATCATTTGAGTGTTACGCTCGCAGCAGGCGTTCCAGCTCGTATTATGAGATCAATAACACTTCATTCTATGCAAATACGCAAGATTTATGCGTTTCGAGCAGTAAAACAAGGCACAAACGATTGCAAAGTCGCTTTATAACAAAATGGAACGGTTGAGTTTTGCACTCTTTGTAGGCGTTGCAGCTCGTATTATAAGATCAAAAACTCCTCATTCTATACAAATACGCAAGATTCATGCGTTTCAAGCCGCCAAACAAGCACTAATCGAATGCAAAGTTGCTTTATAACGAAATCGAACGATTGAGTTTTGCGCTCGCTGTAGGCGTTCCAGCTCGTATTATAAGATCAAAAACACTTTATTCTATGCAAATACGCAAGATTCATGCGTTTCGAGCAGCCAAACAAGCCCCGTACGATTGCAATGTCGCTTTATAACGAAATCGGACGATTGAGTTTTGCGCTCGCTGTAGGCGTTCCAGATCATATTATAAGATCAAAAACACTTCATTCTATGCAAATACGTAAGATTCGTGGGTTTAGAATCGCCAAACAAGCCCCAAATGAATGCAAAGTCCATTTATAACGATATCGATCATTTGAGTGTTACGCTCGCAGCAGGCGTTCCAGCTCGTATTATGGGATCAATAACACTTAATTCTATACAAATACGCAAGATTCATGCTTTTCGAGCCGCCAAACAAGTCCCAAACGATTGCAAAGTCGCTTTATAACGAAATCGAACGATTGAGTTTTGCGCTCGCTGTAGGCGTTCCAGATCGTATTATAAGATCAAAAACACTTCATTCTATGCAAATACGTAAGATTCGTGGGTTTAGAATCGCCAAACAAGCCCCAAATGAATACAAAGTCCATTTATAACGATATCGATCATTTGAGTCTTACGCTCGCAGCAGGCGTTCCAGCTCGTATTATGAGATCAATAACACTTCATTCTATGCAAATACGCAAGATTTATGCGTTTCGAGCAGTAAAACAAGGCACAAACGATTGCAAAGTCGCTTTATAACAAAATGGAACGGTTGAGTTTTGCGCTCTTTGTAGGCGTTGCAGCTCGTATTATAAGATCAAAAACTCCTCATTCTATACAAATACGCAAGATTCATGCGTTTCAAGCCGCCAAACAAGCCCTAATCGAATGCAAAGTTGCTTTATAACGAAATCGAACGATTGAGTTTTGCGCTCGCTGTAGGCGTTCCAGATCATATTATAAGATCAAAAACACTTCATTCTATGCAAATACGTAAGATTCGTGGGTTTAGAATCGCCAAACAAGCTCCAAATGAATGCAAAGTCCATTTATAACGATATCGATCATTTGAGTGTTACGCTCGCAGCAGGCGTTCCAGCTCGTATTATGAGATCAATAACACTTCATTCTATGCAAATACGCACGATTTATGCGTTTCGAGCAGTAAAGCAAGGCACAAACGATTGCAAAGTCGCTTTATAACAAAATGGAACGGTTGAGTTTTGCGCTCTTTGTAGGCGTTGCAGCTCGTATTATAAGATCAAAAACTCCTCATTCTATACAAATACGCAAGATTCATGCGTTTCAAGCCGCCAAACAAGCCCTAATCGAATGCAAAGTTGTTTTATAACGAAATCGAACGATTGAGTTTTGCGCTCGCTGTAGGCGTTCCAGCTCGTATTATAAGATCAAAAACACTTTATTCTATGCAAATACGCAAGATTCATGCGTTTCGAGCAGCCAAACAAGCCCCGTACGATTGCAATGTCGCTTTATAACGAAATCGGACGATTGAGTTTTGCGCTCGCTGTAGGCGTTCCAGATCATATTATAAGATCAAAAACACTTCATTCTATGCAAATACGTAAGATTCGTGGGTTTAGAATCACCAAACAAGCTCCAAATGAATGCAAAGTCCATTTATAACGATATCGATCATTTGAGTGTTACGCTCGCAGCAGGCTTTCGAGCTCGCATTATGAGATCAATAACACTTAATTCTATACAAATACGCAAGATTCATGCGTTTCGAGCAGCCAAACAAGTCCCAAACGATTGCAAAGTCGCTTTATAACGAAATCGAACGATTGAGTTTTGCGCTCGCTGTAGGCGTTCCAGATCGTATTATAAGATCAAAAACACTTCATTCTATGCAAATACGTAAGATTCGTGGGTTTGGAATCGCCAAACAAGCCCCAAATGAATGCAAAGTCCATGTATAACGAATACGATCATTTGAGTCTTACGCTCGCAGCAGGGGTTCCAGCTCGTATTATGAGATCAATAACACTTCATTCTATGCAAATACGCAAGATTCATGCGTTTCGAGCAGCCAAACAAGCCCCGTACGATTGCAATGTCGCTTTATAACGAAATCGGACGATTGAGTTTTGCGCTCGCTGTAGGCGTTCCAGATCATATTATAAGATCAAAAACACTTCATTCTATGCAAATACGTAAGATTCGTGGGTTTAGAATCGCCAAACAAGCCCCAAATGAATGCAAAGTCCATTTATAACGATATCGATCATTTGAGTGTTACGCTCGCAGCAGGCGTTCCGCTCCAGCTTTATAACGAAATTTAACGATTGAGTTTTGCGCTCGCTGTGAGCGTTCCAGATCGTACTATAAGATCAAAAACACTTCATTCTATGCAAATGCATAAGATTCGTGGGTTTAGAATCGCCAAACAAGCCCCAAATAAATGCAAAGTCCATTTATAACGATATCGATCATTTGAGTCTTACGCTCGCAGCAGGGGTTCCAGCTCGTATTATGAGATCAATAACACTTCATTCTATGCAAATACGCAAGATTTATGCGTTTCGAGCAGCAAAACAAGGAACAAACGATTGCAAAGTCGCTTTATAACGAAATGGAACGGTTGAGTTTTGCGCTCTTTGTAGGCGTTGCAGCTCGTATTATAAGATCAAAAACTCCTCATTCTATACAAATACGCAAGATTCATGCGTTTCAAGCCGCCAAACAAGCCCTACTCGAATGCAAAGTTGCTTTATAACGAAATCGAACGATTGAGTTTTGCGCTCGCTGTAGGCGTTCCAGCTCGTATTATAAGATCAAAAACACTTTATTCTATGCAAATACGCAAGATTCATGCGTTTCGAGCAGCCAAACAAGCCCCGTACGATTGCAATGTCGCTTTATAACGAAATCGGACGATTGAGTTTTGCGCTCGCTGTAGGCGTTCCAGATCATATTATAAGATCAAAAACACTTCATTCTATGCAAATACGTAAGATTCGTGGGTTTAGAATCGCCAAACAAGCCCCAAATGAATGCAAAGTCCATTTATAACGATATCGATCATTTGAGTGTTACGCTCGCAGCAGGCGTTCGAGCTCGCATTATGAGATCAATAACACTTAATTCTATACAAATACGCAAGATTCATGCTTTTCGAGCCGCCAAACAAGTCCCAAACGATTGCAAAGTCGCTTTATAACGAAATCGAACGATTGAGTTTTGCGCTCGCTGTAGGCGTTCCAGATCGTATTATAAGATCAAAAACACTTCATTCTATGCAAATACGTAAGATTCGTGGGTTTGAAATCGCCAAACAAGCCCCAAATGAATGCAAAGTCCATGTATAACGAATACGATCATTTGAGTTTTACACTCGCAGCAGGCGTTCCAGATCGTATTATGAGATCAAAAACACTTCATAGTATGCAAACACGCATGATTCATGCGTTTCGAGCCGCCATCAATCCCCAAACGAATGCAAAGTAGCTTTATAACGAAATTTAACGATTGAGTTTTGCGCTCGCTGTAAGCGATCCAGCTCGTATCATAACATCAAAAACACTTCATTCCATGCAAATAAGCAAGATTCATGCGTTTCGAGCAGCCAAACAAGCCCCGTACGATTGCAATGTCGCTTTATAACGAAATCGGACGATTGAGTTTTGCGCTCGCTGTAGGCGTTCCAGATCATATTATAAGATCAAAAACACTTCATTCTATGCAAATACGTAAGATTCGTGGGTTTAGAATCGCCAAACAAGCCCCAAATGAATGCAAAGTCCATTTATAACGATATCGATCATTTGAGTTTTACGCTCGCAGCAGGCGTTCCAGCTCGTATTATGGGATCAAAAACACTTCATTCTATGCAAATACGCAAGATTCATGCGTTTCGAGCAGCCAAACAAGCCCCGTACGATTGCAATGTCGCTTTATAACGAAATCGAACGATTGAGTTTTGCGCTCGCTGTAGGCGTTCCAGATCGTATTATAAGATCAAAAACACTTCATTCTATGCAAATACGTAAGATTCGTGGGTTTAGAATCGCCAAACAAGCCCCAAATGAATACAAAGTCCATTTATAACGATATCGATCATTTGA
Source organism: Exephanes ischioxanthus (assembly GCA_958510785.1). Lineage (NCBI taxonomy): Eukaryota > Metazoa > Arthropoda > Insecta > Hymenoptera > Ichneumonidae > Exephanes > Exephanes ischioxanthus. The sequence goes on along the minus strand of OY294016.1, from coordinate 19,186,858 downwards.
GTCTTACGCTCGCAGCAGGCGTTCCAGCTCGTATTATGAGATCAATAACACTTCATTCTATGCAAATACGCAAGATTTATGCGTTTCGAGCAGTAAAACAAGGCACAAACGATTGCAAAGTCGCTTTATAGCAAAATGGAACGGTTGAGTTTTGCGCTCTTTGTAGGCGTTGCAGCTCGTATTATAAGATCAAAAACTCCTCATTCTATACAAATACGCAAGATTCATGCGTTTCAAGCCGCCAAACAAGCCCTAATCGAATGCAAAGTTGCTTTATAACGAAATCGAACGATTGAGTTTTGCGCTCGCTGTAGGCGTTCCAGATCATATTATAAGATCAAAAACACTTCATTCTATGCAAATACGTAAGATTCGTGGGTTTAGAATCGCCAAACAAGCTCCAAATGAATGCAAAGTCCATTTATAACGATATCGATCATTTGAGTGTTACGCTCGCAGCAGGCGTTCCAGCTCGTATTATGAGATCAATAACACTTCATTCTATGCAAATACGCAAGATTTATGCGTTTCGAGCAGTAAAACAAGGCACAAACGATTGCAAAGTCGCTTTATAACAAAATGGAACGGTTGAGTTTTGCGCTCTTTGTAGGCGTTGCAGCTCGTATTATAAGATCAAAAACTCCTCATTCTATACAAATACGCAAGATTCATGCGTTTCAAGCCGCCAAACAAGCCCTAATCGAATGCAAAGTTGCTTTATAACGAAATCGAACGATTGAGTTTTGCGCTCGCTGTAGGCGTTCCAGCTCGTATTATAAGATCAAAAACACTTTATTCTATGCAAATACGCAAGATTCATGCGTTTCGAGCAGCCAAACAAGCCCCGTACGATTGCAATGTCGCTTTATAACGAAATCGGACGATTGAGTTTTGCGCTCGCTGTAGGCGTTCCAGATCATATTATAAGATCAAAAACACTTCATTCTATGCAAATACGTAAGATTCGTGGGTTTAGAATCGCCAAACAAGCTCCAAATGAATGCAAAGTCCATTTATAACGATATCGATCATTTGAGTGTTACGCTCGCAGCAGGCGTTCGAGCTCGCATTATGAGATCAATAACACTTAATTCTATACAAATACGCAAGATTCATGCTTTTCGAGCCGCCAAACAAGTCCCAAACGATTGCAAAGTCGCTTTATAACGAAATCGAACGATTGAGTTTTGCGCTCGCTGTAGGCGTTCCAGATCGTATTATAAGATCAAAAACACTTCATTCTATGCAAATACGTAAGATTCGTGGGTTTGAAATCGCCAAACAAGCCCCAAATGAATGCAAAGTCCATGTATAACGAATACGATCATTTGAGTTTTACACTCGCAGCAGGCGTTCCAGATCGTATTATGAGATCAAAAACACTTCATAGTATGCAAACACGCATGATTCATGCGTTTCGAGCCGCCATCAATCCCCAAACGAATGCAAAGTAGCTTTATAACGAAATTTAACGATTGAGTTTTGCGCTCGCTGTAAGCGATCCAGCTCGTATCATAACATCAAAAACACTTCATTCCATGCAAATAAGCAAGATTCATGCGTTTCGAGCAGCCAAACAAGCCCCGTACGATTGCAATGTCGCTTTATAACGAAATCGGACGATTGAGTTTTGCGCTCGCTGTAGGCGTTCCAGATCATATTATAAGATCAAAAACACTTCATTCTATGCAAATACGTAAGATTCGTGGGTTTAGAATCGCCAAACAAGCCCCAAATGAATGCAAAGTCCATTTATAACGATATCGATCATTTGAGTTTTACGCTCGCAGCAGGCGTTCCAGCTCGTATTATGGGATCAAAAACACTTCATTCTATGCAAATACGCAAGATTCATGCGTTTCGAGCAGCCAAACAAGCCCCGTACGATTGCAATGTCGCTTTATAACGAAATCGAACGATTGAGTTTTGCGCTCGCTGTAGGCGTTCCAGATCGTATTATAAGATCAAAAACACTTCATTCTATGCAAATACGTAAGATTCGTGGGTTTAGAATCGCCAAACAAGCCCCAAATGAATACAAAGTCCATTTATAACGATATCGATCATTTGAGTCTTACGCTCGCAGCAGGCGTTCCAGCTCGTATTATGAGATCAATAACACTTCATTCTATGCAAATACGCAAGATTTATGCGTTTCGAGCAGTAAAACAAGGCACAAACGATTGCAAAGTCGCTTTATAGCAAAATGGAACGGTTGAGTTTTGCGCTCTTTGTAGGCGTTGCAGCTCGTATTATAAGATCAAAAACTCCTCATTCTATACAAATACGCAAGATTCATGCGTTTCAAGCCGCCAAACAAGCCCTAATCGAATGCAAAGTTGCTTTATAACGAAATCGAACGATTGAGTTTTGCGCTCGCTGTAGGCGTTCCAGATCATATTATAAGATCAAAAACACTTCATTCTATGCAAATACGTAAGATTCGTGGGTTTAGAATCGCCAAACAAGCTCCAAATGAATGCAAAGTCCATTTATAACGATATCGATCATTTGAGTGTTACGCTCGCAGCAGGCGTTCCAGCTCGTATTATGAGATCAATAACACTTCATTCTATGCAAATACGCAAGATTTATGCGTTTCGAGCAGTAAAACAAGGCACAAACGATTGCAAAGTCGCTTTATAACAAAATGAAACGGTTGAGTTTTGCGCTCTTTGTAGGCGTTGCAGCTCGTATTATAAGATCAAAAACTCCTCATTCTATACAAATACGCAAGATTCATGCGTTTCAAGCCGCCAAACAAGCCCTAATCGAATGCAAAGTTGCTTTATAACGAAATCGAACGATTGAGTTTTGCGCTCGCTGTAGGCGTTCCAGCTCGTATTATAAGATCAAAAACACTTTATTCTATGCAAATACGCAAGATTCATGCGTTTCGAGCAGCCAAACAAGCCCCGTACGATTGCAATGTCGCTTTATAACGAAATCGGACGATTGAGTTTTGCGCTCGCTGTAGGCGTTCCAGATCATATTATAAGATCAAAAACACTTCATTCTATGCAAATACGTAAGATTCGTGGGTTTAGAATCGCCAAACAAGCTCCAAATGAATGCAAAGTCCATTTATAACGATATCGATCATTTGAGTGTTACGCTCGCAGCAGGCGTTCCAGCTCGTATTATGAGATCAATAACACTTCATTCTATGCAAATACGCAAGATTTATGCGTTTCGAGCAGTAAAACAAGGCACAAACGATTGCAAAGTCGCTTTATAACAAAATGGAACGGTTGAGTTTTGCGCTCTTTGTAGGCGTTGCAGCTCGTATTATAAGATCAAAAACTCCTCATTCTATACAAATACGCAAGATTCATGCGTTTCAAGCCGCCAAACAAGCCCTAATCGAATGCAAAGTTGCTTTATAACGAAATCGAACGATTGAGTTTTGCGCTCGCTGTAGGCGTTCCAGATCGTATTATAAGATCAAAAACACTTCATTTTATGCAAATACGTAAGATTCGTGGGTTTAGAATCGCCAAACAAGCCCCAAATGAATGCAAAGTCCATTTATAACGATATCGATCATTTGAGTTTTACGCTCGCAGCAGGCGTTCCAGCTCGTATTATGGGATCAAAAACACTTAATTCTATGCAAATACGAAAGATTCATGCGTTTCGAGCAGCCAAACAAGCCCCGAACGATTGCAAAGTCGCTTTATAACGAAATCGAACGATTGAGTTTTACGCTCGCAGCAGGCGATCGAGCTCGCATTATGAGATCAATAACACTTAATTCTATACAAATACTCAAGATTCATGCTTTTCGAGCCGCTAAACAAGTCCCAAATGATTGTAAAGTCGCTTTATAACGAAATCGAACGATTGAGTTTTGCGCTCGCTGTAGGCGTTCCAGATCGTATTATAAGATCAAAAACACGTCATTCTATGCAAATACGTAAGATTCGTGGGTTTGGAATCGTCAAACAAGCCCCAAATGAATGCAAAGTCCATGTATAACGAATACGATCATTTGACTTTTACACTCGCAGCAGGCGTTCCAGATCGCATTATGAGATCAAAAACACTTCATAGTATGCAAACACGCATGATTCATGCGTTTCGAGCCGCCATCAATCCCCAAACGAATGCAAAGTAGCTTTATAACGAAATTTAACGATTGAGTTTTGCGCTCGCTGTAAGCGATCCAGCTCGTATCATAACATCAAAAACACTTGATTCTATGCAAATAAGCAAGATTCATGCGTTTCAAGCCGCCAAACAAGCCCTAATCGAATGCAAAGTTGCTTTATAACGAAATCGAACGATTGAGTTTTGCGCTCGCTGTAGGCGTTCCAGCTCGTATTATAAGATCAAAAACACTTTATTCTATGCAAATACGCAAGATTCATGCGTTTCGAGCAGCTAAACAAGCCCCGTACGATTGCAATGTCGCTTTATAACGAAATCGAACGATTGAGTTTTGCGCTCGCTGTAGGCGTACTAGATCGCATTTTAAGATCATAAACACTTTATTCTATGCAAATACGAAAGATTCATGGGTTTAGAACTCCCAAACAAGCCCCAAACGAATGCAAAGTCCATTTATAACGAATAGGATCATTACAGTTTTACACTCGCAGCAGGCGTTCCAGCTCGTATTATGAGATCAAAAATACTTCATTCTATGCAAATACGCAAGATTCATGCGTTTCGAGTCCCAAACGATTGCAAAGTCGCTTTATAACGAAATCGAACGATTGAGTTTTGCGCTCGCTGTAGGCGTTCCAGATCGTATTATAAGATCAAAAACACTTCATTCTATGCAAATACGTAAGATTCGTGGGTTTAGAATCGCCAAACAAGCCCCAAATAAATGCAAAGTCCATTTATAACGATATCGATCATTTGAGTCTTACGCTCGCAGCAGGGGTTCCAGCTCGTATTATGAGATCAATAACACTTCATTCTATGCAAATACGCAAGATTCATGCGTTTCGAGCAGCCAAACAAGCCCCGTACGATTGCAATGTCGCTTTATAACGAAATCGAACGATTGAGTTTTGCGCTCGCTGTAGGCGTTCCAGATCGTATTATAAGATCAAAAACACTTCATTCTATGCAAATACGTAAGATTCGTGGGTTTAGAATCGCCAAACAAGCCCCAAATGAATACAAAGTCCATTTATAACGATATCGATCATTTGAGTCTTACGCTCGCAGCAGGCGTTCCAGCTCGTATTATGAGATCAATAACACTTCATTCTATGCAAATACGCAAGATTTATGCGTTTCGAGCAGTAAAACAAGGCACAAACGATTGCAAAGTCGCTTTATAACAAAATGGAACGGTTGAGTTTTGCGCTCTTTGTAGGCGTTGCAGCTCGTATTATAAGATCAAAAACTCCTCATTCTATACAAATACGCAAGATTCATGCGTTTCAAGCCGCCAAACAAGCCCTAATCGAATGCAAAGTTGCTTTATAACGAAATCGAACGATTGAGTTTTGCGCTCGCTGTAGGCGTTCCAGATCATATTATAAGATCAAAAACAGTTCATTCTATGCAAATACGTAAGATTCGTGGGTTTAGAATCGCCAAACAAGCTCCAAATGAATGCAAAGTCCATTTATAACGATATCGATCATTTGAGTGTTACGCTCGCAGCAGGCGTTCCAGCTCGTATTATGAGATCAATAACACTTCATTCTATGCAAATACGCAAGATTTATGCGTTTCGAGCAGTAAAACAAGGCACAAACGATTGCAAAGTCGCTTTATAACAAAATGGAACGGTTGAGTTTTGCACTCTTTGTAGGCGTTGCAGCTCGTATTATAAGATCAAAAACTCCTCATTCTATACAAATACGCAAGATTCATGCGTTTCAAGCCGCCAAACAAGCACTAATCGAATGCAAAGTTGCTTTATAACGAAATCGAACGATTGAGTTTTGCGCTCGCTGTAGGCGTTCCAGCTCGTATTATAAGATCAAAAACACTTTATTCTATGCAAATACGCAAGATTCATGCGTTTCGAGCAGCCAAACAAGCCCCGTACGATTGCAATGTCGCTTTATAACGAAATCGGACGATTGAGTTTTGCGCTCGCTGTAGGCGTTCCAGATCATATTATAAGATCAAAAACACTTCATTCTATGCAAATACGTAAGATTCGTGGGTTTAGAATCGCCAAACAAGCCCCAAATGAATGCAAAGTCCATTTATAACGATATCGATCATTTGAGTGTTACGCTCGCAGCAGGCGTTCCGCTCCAGCTTTATAACGAAATTTAACGATTGAGTTTTGCGCTCGCTGTGAGCGTTCCAGATCGTATTATAAGATCAAAAACACTTCATTCTATGCAAATGCGTAAGATTCGTGGGTTTAGAATCGCCAAACAAGCCCCAAATAAATGCAAAGTCCATTTATAACGATATCGATCATTTGAGTCTTACGCTCGCAGCAGGGGTTCCAGCTCGTATTATGAGATCAATAACACTTCATTCTATGCAAATACGCAAGATTTATGCGTTTCGAGCAGCAAAACAAGGAACAAACGATTGCAAAGTCGCTTTATAACGAAATGGAACGGTTGAGTTTTGCGCTCTTTGTAGGCGTTGCAGCTCGTATTATAAGATCAAAAACTCCTCATTCTATACAAATACGCAAGATTCATGCGTTTCAAGCCGCCAAACAAGCCCTAATCGAATGCAAAGTTGCTTTATAACGAAATCGAACGATTGAGTTTTGCGCTCGCTGTAGGCGTTCCAGCTCGTATTATAAGATCAAAAACACTTTATTCTATGCAAATACGCAAGATTCATGCGTTTCGAGCAGCCAAACAAGCCCCGTACGATTGCAATGTCGCTTTATAACGAAATCGGACGATTGAGTTTTGCGCTCGCTGTAGGCGTTCCAGATCATATTATAAGATCAAAAACACTTCATTCTATGCAAATACGTAAGATTCGTGGGTTTAGAATCGCCAAACAAGCCCCAAATGAATACAAAGTCCATTTATAACGATATCGATCATTTGAGTCTTACGCTCGCAGCAGGCGTTCCAGCTCGTATTATGAGATCAATAACACTTCATTCTATGCAAATACGCAAGATTTATGCGTTTCGAGCAGTAAAACAAGGCACAAACGATTGCAAAGTCGCTTTATAACAAAATGGAACGGTTGAGTTTTGCGCTCTTTGTAGGCGTTGCAGCTCGTATTATAAGATCAAAAACTCCTCATTCTATACAAATACGCAAGATTCATGCGTTTCAAGCCGCCAAACAAGCCCTAATCGAATGCAAAGTTGCTTTATAACGAAATCGAACGATTGAGTTTTGCGCTCGCTGTAGGCGTTCCAGCTCGTATTATAAGATCAAAAACACTTTATTCTATGCAAATACGCAAGATTCATGCGTTTCGAGCAGCCAAACAAGCCCCGTACGATTGCAATGTCGCTTTATAACGAAATCGGACGATTGAGTTTTGCGCTCGCTGTAGGCGTTCCAGATCATATTATAAGATCAAAAACACTTCATTCTATGCAAATACGTAAGATTCGTGGGTTTAGAATCGCCAAACAAGCTCCAAATGAATGCAAAGTCTATTTATAACGATATCGATCATTTGAGTGTTACGCTCGCAGCAGGCGTTCGAGCTCGCATTATGAGATCAATAACACTTAATTCTATACAAATACGCAAGATTCATGCGTTTCGAGCAGCTAAACAAGCCCCGTACGATTGCAATGTCGCTTTATAACGAAATCGAACGATTGAGTTTTGCGCTCGCTGTAGGCGTACTAGATCGCATTTTAAGATCAAAAACACTTTATTCTATGCAAATACGAAAGATTCATGGGTTTAGAACTCCCAAACAAGCCCCAAACGAATGCAAAGTCCATTTATAATGAATAGGATCATTACAGTTTTACACTCGCAGCAGGCGTTCCAGCTCGTATTATGAGATCAAAAATACTTCATTCTATGCAAATACGCAAGATTCATGCGTTTCGAGTCCCAAACGATTGCAAAGTCGCTTTATAACGAAATCGAACGATTGAGTTTTGCGCTCGCTGTAGGCGTTCCAGATCGTATTATAAGATCAAAAACACTTCATTCTATGCAAATACGTAAGATTCGTGGGTTTAGAATCGCCAAACAAGCCCCAAATAAATGCAAAGTCCATTTATAACGATATCGATCATTTGAGTCTTACGCTCGCAGCAGGGGTTCCAGCTCGTATTATGAGATCAATAACACTTCATTCTATGCAAATACGCAAGATTCATGCGTTTCGAGCAGCCAAACAAGCCCCGTACGATTGCAATGTCGCTTTATAACGAAATCGAACGATTGAGTTTTGCGCTCGCTGTAGGCGTTCCAGATCGTATTATAAGATCAAAAACACTTCATTCTATGCAAATACGTAAGATTCGTGGGTTTAGAATCGCCAAACAAGCCCCAAATGAATACAAAGTCCATTTATAACGATATCGATCGTTTGAGTCTTACGCTCGCAGCAGGCGTTCCAGCTCGTATTATGAGATCAATAACACTTCATTCTATGCAAATACGCAAGATTTATGCGTTTCGAGCAGTAAAACAAGGCACAAACGATTGCAAAGTCGCTTTATAACAAAATGGAACGGTTGAGTTTTGCGCTCTTTGTAGGCGTTGCAGCTCGTATTATAAGATCGAAAACTCCTCATTCTATACAAATACGCAAGATTCATGCGTTTCAAGCCGCCAAACAAGCCCTAATCGAATGCAAAGTTGCTTTATAACGAAATCGAACGATTGAGTTTTGCGCTCGCTGTAGGCGTTCCAGATCATATTATAAGATCAAAAACACTTCATTCTATGCAAATACGTAAGATTCGTGGGTTTAGAATCGCCAAACAAGCTCCAAATGAATGCAAAGTCCATTTATAACGATATCGATCATTTGAGTGTTACGCTCGCAGCAGGCGTTCCAGCTCGTATTATGAGATCAATAACACTTCATTCTATGCAAATACGCAAGATTTATGCGTTTCGAGCAGTAAAACAAGGCACAAACGATTGCAAAGTCGCTTTATAACAAAATGGAACGGTTGAGTTTTGCACTCTTTGTAGGCGTTGCAGCTCGTATTATAAGATCAAAAACTCCTCATTCTATACAAATACGCAAGATTCATGCGTTTCAAGCCGCCAAACAAGCACTAATCGAATGCAAAGTTGCTTTATAACGAAATCGAACGATTGAGTTTTGCGCTCGCTGTAGGCGTTCCAGCTCGTATTATAAGATCAAAAACACTTTATTCTATGCAAATACGCAAGATTCATGCGTTTCGAGCAGCCAAACAAGCCCCGTACGATTGCAATGTCGCTTTATAACGAAATCGGACGATTGAGTTTTGCGCTCGCTGTAGGCGTTCCAGATCATATTATAAGATCAAAAACACTTCATTCTATGCAAATACGTAAGATTCGTGGGTTTAGAATCGCCAAACAAGCCCCAAATGAATGCAAAGTCCATTTATAACGATATCGATCATTTGAGTGTTACGCTCGCAGCAGGCGTTCCAGCTCGTATTATGGGATCAATAACACTTAATTCTATACAAATACGCAAGATTCATGCTTTTCGAGCCGCCAAACAAGTCCCAAACGATTGCAAAGTCGCTTTATAACGAAATCGAACGATTGAGTTTTGCGCTCGCTGTAGGCGTTCCAGATCGTATTATAAGATCAAAAACACTTCATTCTATGCAAATACGTAAGATTCGTGGGTTTAGAATCGCCAAACAAGCCCCAAATGAATACAAAGTCCATTTATAACGATATCGATCATTTGAGTCTTACGCTCGCAGCAGGCGTTCCAGCTCGTATTATGAGATCAATAACACTTCATTCTATGCAAATACGCAAGATTTATGCGTTTCGAGCAGTAAAACAAGGCACAAACGATTGCAAAGTCGCTTTATAACAAAATGGAACGGTTGAGTTTTGCGCTCTTTGTAGGCGTTGCAGCTCGTATTATAAGATCAAAAACTCCTCATTCTATACAAATACGCAAGATTCATGCGTTTCAAGCCGCCAAACAAGCCCTAATCGAATGCAAAGTTGCTTTATAACGAAATCGAACGATTGAGTTTTGCGCTCGCTGTAGGCGTTCCAGATCATATTATAAGATCAAAAACACTTCATTCTATGCAAATACGTAAGATTCGTGGGTTTAGAATCGCCAAACAAGCTCCAAATGAATGCAAAGTCCATTTATAACGATATCGATCATTTGAGTGTTACGCTCGCAGCAGGCGTTCCAGCTCGTATTATGAGATCAATAACACTTCATTCTATGCAAATACGCACGATTTATGCGTTTCGAGCAGTAAAGCAAGGCACAAACGATTGCAAAGTCGCTTTATAACAAAATGGAACGGTTGAGTTTTGCGCTCTTTGTAGGCGTTGCAGCTCGTATTATAAGATCAAAAACTCCTCATTCTATACAAATACGCAAGATTCATGCGTTTCAAGCCGCCAAACAAGCCCTAATCGAATGCAAAGTTGTTTTATAACGAAATCGAACGATTGAGTTTTGCGCTCGCTGTAGGCGTTCCAGCTCGTATTATAAGATCAAAAACACTTTATTCTATGCAAATACGCAAGATTCATGCGTTTCGAGCAGCCAAACAAGCCCCGTACGATTGCAATGTCGCTTTATAACGAAATCGGACGATTGAGTTTTGCGCTCGCTGTAGGCGTTCCAGATCATATTATAAGATCAAAAACACTTCATTCTATGCAAATACGTAAGATTCGTGGGTTTAGAATCACCAAACAAGCTCCAAATGAATGCAAAGTCCATTTATAACGATATCGATCATTTGAGTGTTACGCTCGCAGCAGGCTTTCGAGCTCGCATTATGAGATCAATAACACTTAATTCTATACAAATACGCAAGATTCATGCGTTTCGAGCAGCCAAACAAGTCCCAAACGATTGCAAAGTCGCTCTATAACGAAATCGAACGATTGAGTTTTGCGCTCGCTGTAGGCGTTCCAGATCGTATTATAAGATCAAAAACACTTCATTCTATGCAAATACGTAAGATTCGTGGGTTTGGAATCGCCAAACAAGCCCCAAATGAATGCAAAGTCCATGTATAACGAATACGATCATTTGAGTCTTACGCTCGCAGCAGGGGTTCCAGCTCGTATTATGAGATCAATAACACTTCATTCTATGCAAATACGCAAGATTCATGCGTTTCGAGCAGCCAAACAAGCCCCGTACGATTGCAATGTCGCTTTATAACGAAATCGGACGATTGAGTTTTGCGCTCGCTGTAGGCGTTCCAGATCATATTATAAGATCAAAAACACTTCATTCTATGCAAATACGTAAGATTCGTGGGTTTAGAATCGCCAAACAAGCCCCAAATGAATGCAAAGTCCATTTATAACGATATCGATCATTTGAGTGTTACGCTCGCAGCAGGCGTTCCGCTCCAGCTTTATAACGAAATTTAACGATTGAGTTTTGCGCTCGCTGTGAGCGTTCCAGATCGTATTATAAGATCAAAAACACTTCATTCTATGCAAATGCATAAGATTCGTGGGTTTAGAATCGCCAAACAAGCCCCAAATAAATGCAAAGTCCATTTATAACGATATCGATCATTTGAGTCTTACGCTCGCAGCAGGGGTTCCAGCTCGTATTATGAGATCAATAACACTTCATTCTATGCAAATACGCAAGATTTATGCGTTTCGAGCAGCAAAACAAGGAACAAACGATTGCAAAGTCGCTTTATAACGAAATGGAACGGTTGAGTTTTGCGCTCTTTGTAGGCGTTGCAGCTCGTATTATAAGATCAAAAACTCCTCATTCTATACAAATACGCAAGATTCATGCGTTTCAAGCCGCCAAACAAGCCCTAATCGAATGCAAAGTTGCTTTATAACGAAATCGAACGATTGAGTTTTGCGCTCGCTGTAGGCGTTCCAGCTCGTATTATAAGATCAAAAACACTTTATTCTATGCAAATACGCAAGATTCATGCGTTTCGAGCAGCCAAACAAGCCCCGTACGATTGCAATGTCGCTTTATAACGAAATCGGACGATTGAGTTTTGCGCTCGCTGTAGGCGTTCCAGATCATATTATAAGATCAAAAACACTTCATTCTATGCAAATACGTAAGATTCGTGGGTTTAGAATCGCCAAACAAGCCCCAAATGAATGCAAAGTCCATTTATAACGATATCGATCATTTGAGTGTTACGCTCGCAGCAGGCGTTCGAGCTCGCATTATGAGATCAATAACACTTAATTCTATACAAATACGCAAGATTCATGCTTTTCGAGCCGCCAAACAAGTCCCAAACGATTGCAAAGTCGCTTTATAACGAAATCGAACGATTGAGTTTTGCGCTCGCTGTAGGCGTTCCAGATCGTATTATAAGATCAAAAACACTTCATTCTATGCAAATACGTAAGATTCGTGGGTTTGAAATCGCCAAACAAGCCCCAAATGAATGCAAAGTCCATGTATAACGAATACGATCATTTGAGTTTTACACTCGCAGCAGGCGTTCCAGATCGTATTATGAGATCAAAAACACTTCATAGTATGCAAACACGCATGATTCATGCGTTTCGAGCCGCCATCAATCCCCAAACGAATGCAAAGTAGCTTTATAACGAAATTTAACGATTGAGTTTTGCGCTCGCTGTAAGCGATCCAGCTCGTATCATAACATCAAAAACACTTCATTCCATGCAAATAAGCAAGATTCATGCGTTTCGAGCAGCCAAACAAGCCCCGTACGATTGCAATGTCGCTTTATAACGAAATCGGACGATTGAGTTTTGCGCTCGCTGTAGGCGTTCCAGATCATATTATAAGATCAAAAACACTTCATTCTATGCAAATACGTAAGATTCGTGGGTTTAGAATCGCCAAACAAGCCCCAAATGAATGCAAAGTCCATTTATAACGATATCGATCATTTGAGTTTTACGCTCGCAGCAGGCGTTCCAGCTCGTATTATGGGATCAAAAACACTTCATTCTATGCAAATACGCAAGATTCATGCGTTTCGAGCAGCCAAACAAGCCCCGTACGATTGCAATGTCGCTTTATAACGAAATCGAACGATTGAGTTTTGCGCTCGCTGTAGGCGTTCCAGATCGTATTATAAGATCAAAAACACTTCATTCTATGCAAATACGTAAGATTCGTGGGTTTAGAATCGCCAAACAAGCCCCAAATGAATACAAAGTCCATTTATAACGATATCGATCATTTGAGTCTTACGCTCGCAGCAGGCGTTCCAGCTCGTATTATGAGATCAATAACACTTCATTCTATGCAAATACGCAAGATTTATGCGTTTCGAGCAGTAAAACAAGGCACAAACGATTGCAAAGTCGCTTTATAGCAAAATGGAACGGTTGAGTTTTGCGCTCTTTGTAGGCGTTGCAGCTCGTATTATAAGATCAAAAACTCCTCATTCTATACAAATACGCAAGATTCATGCGTTTCAAGCCGCCAAACAAGCCCTAATCGAATGCAAAGTTGCTTTATAACGAAATCGAACGATTGAGTTTTGCGCTCGCTGTAGGCGTTCCAGATCATATTATAAGATCAAAAACACTTCATTCTATGCAAATACGTAAGATTCGTGGGTTTAGAATCGCCAAACAAGCTCCAAATGAATGCAAAGTCCATTTATAACGATATCGATCATTTGAGTGTTACGCTCGCAGCAGGCGTTCCAGCTCGTATTATGAGATCAATAACACTTCATTCTATGCAAATACGCAAGATTTATGCGTTTCGAGCAGTAAAACAAGGCACAAACGATTGCAAAGTCGCTTTATAACAAAATGGAACGGTTGAGTTTTGCGCTCTTTGTAGGCGTTGCAGCTCGTATTATAAGATCAAAAACTCCTCATTCTATACAAATACGCAAGATTCATGCGTTTCAAGCCGCCAAACAAGCCCTAATCGAATGCAAAGTTGCTTTATAACGAAATCGAACGATTGAGTTTTGCGCTCGCTGTAGGCGTTCCAGCTCGTATTATAAGATCAAAAACACTTTATTCTATGCAAATACGCAAGATTCATGCGTTTCGAGCAGCCAAACAAGCCCCGTACGATTGCAATGTCGCTTTATAACGAAATCGGACGATTGAGTTTTGCGCTCGCTGTAGGCGTTCCAGATCATATTATAAGATCAAAAACACTTCATTCTATGCAAATACGTAAGATTCGTGGGTTTAGAATCGCCAAACAAGCTCCAAATGAATGCAAAGTCCATTTATAACGATATCGATCATTTGAGTGTTACGCTCGCAGCAGGCGTTCGAGCTCGCATTATGAGATCAATAACACTTAATTCTATACAAATACGCAAGATTCATGCTTTTCGAGCCGCCAAACAAGTCCCAAACGATTGCAAAGTCGCTTTATAACGAAATCGAACGATTGAGTTTTGCGCTCGCTGTAGGCGTTCCAGATCGTATTATAAGATCAAAAACACTTCATTCTATGCAAATACGTAAGATTCGTGGGTTTGAAATCGCCAAACAAGCCCCAAATGAATGCAAAGTCCATGTATAACGAATACGATCATTTGAGTTTTACACTCGCAGCAGGCGTTCCAGATCGTATTATGAGATCAAAAACACTTCATAGTATGCAAACACGCATGATTCATGCGTTTCGAGCCGCCATCAATCCCCAAACGAATGCAAAGTAGCTTTATAACGAAATTTAACGATTGAGTTTTGCGCTCGCTGTAAGCGATCCAGCTCGTATCATAACATCAAAAACACTTCATTCCATGCAAATAAGCAAGATTCATGCGTTTCGAGCAGCCAAACAAGCCCCGTACGATTGCAATGTCGCTTTATAACAAAATCGGACGATTGAGTTTTGCGCTCGCTGTAGGCGTTCCAGATCATATTATAAGATCAAAAACACTTCATTCTATGCAAATACGTAAGATTCGTGGGTTTAGAATCGCCAAACAAGCCCCAAATGAATGCAAAGTCCATTTATAACGATATCGATCATTTGAGTTTTACGCTCGCAGCAGGCGTTCCAGCTCGTATTATGGGATCAAAAACACTTCATTCTATGCAAATACGCAAGATTCATGCGTTTCGAGCAGCCAAATAAGCCCCGTACGATTGCAATGTCGCTTTATAACGAAATCGAACGATTGAGTTTTGCGCTCGCTGTAGGCGTTCCAGATCGTATTATAAGATCAAAAACACTTCATTCTATGCAAATACGTAAGATTCGTGGGTTTAGAATCGCCAAACAAGCCCCAAATGAATACAAAGTCCATTTATAACGATATCGATCATTTGAGTCTTACGCTCGCAGCAGGCGTTCCAGCTCGTATTATGAGATCAATAACACTTCATTCTATGCAAATACGCAAGATTTATGCGTTTCGAGCAGTAAAACAAGGCACAAACGATTGCAAAGTCGCTTTATAGCAAAATGGAACGGTTGAGTTTTGCGCTCTTTGTAGGCGTTGCAGCTCGTATTATAAGATCAAAAACTCCTCATTCTATACAAATACGCAAGATTCATGCGTTTCAAGCCGCCAAACAAGCCCTAATCGAATGCAAAGTTGCTTTATAACGAAATCGAACGATTGAGTTTTGCGCTCGCTGTAGGCGTTCCAGATCATATTATAAGATCAAAAACACTTCATTCTATGCAAATACGTAAGATTCGTGGGTTTAGAATCGCCAAACAAGCTCCAAATGAATGCAAAGTCCATTTATAACGATATCGATCATTTGAGTGTTACGCTCGCAGCAGGCGTTCCAGCTCGTATTATGAGATCAATAACACTTCATTCTATGCAAATACGCAAGATTTATGCGTTTCGAGCAGTAAAACAAGGCACAAACGATTGCAAAGTCGCTTTATAACAAAATGGAACGGTTGAGTTTTGCGCTCTTTGTAGGCGTTGCAGCTCGTATTATAAGATCAAAAACTCCTCATTCTATACAAATACGCAAGATTCATGCGTTTCAAGCCGCCAAACAAGCCCTAATCGAATGCAAAGTTGCTTTATAACGAAATCGAACGATTGAGTTTTGCGCTCGCTGTAGGCGTTCCAGCTCGTATTATAAGATCAAAAACACTTTATTCTATGCAAATACGCAAGATTCATGCGTTTCGAGCAGCCAAACAAGCCCCGTACGATTGCAATGTCGCTTTATAACGAAATCGGACGATTGAGTTTTGCGCTCGCTGTAGGCGTTCCAGATCATATTATAAGATCAAAAACACTTCATTCTATGCAAATACGTAAGATTCGTGGGTTTAGAATCGCCAAACAAGCTCCAAATGAATGCAAAGTCCATTTATAACGATATCGATCATTTGAGTGTTACGCTCGCAGCAGGCGTTCCAGCTCGTATTATGAGATCAATAACACTTCATTCTATGCAAATACGCAAGATTTATGCGTTTCGAGCAGTAAAACAAGGCACAAACGATTGCAAAGTCGCTTTATAACAAAATGGAACGGTTGAGTTTTGCGCTCTTTGTAGGCGTTGCAGCTCGTATTATAAGATCAAAAACTCCTCATTCTATACAAATACGCAAGATTCATGCGTTTCAAGCCGCCAAACAAGCCCTAATCGAATGCAAAGTTGCTTTATAACGAAATCGAACGATTGAGTTTTGCGCTCGCTGTAGGCGTTCCAGCTCGTATTATAAGATCAAAAACACTTTATTCTATGCAAATACGCAAGATTCATGCGTTTCGAGCAGCCAAACAAGCCCCGTACGATTGCAATGTCGCTTTATAACGAAATCGGACGATTGAGTTTTGCGCTCGCTGTAGGCGTTCCAGATCATATTATAAGATCAAAAACACTTCATTCTATGCAAATACGTAAGATTCGTGGGTTTAGAATCGCCAAACAAGCTCCAAATGAATGCAAAGTCCATTTATAACGATATCGATCATTTGAGTGTTACGCTCGCAGCAGGCGTTCGAGCTCGCATTATGAGATCAATAACACTTAATTCTATACAAATACGCAAGATTCATGCTTTTCGAGCCGCCAAACAAGTCCCAAACGATTGCAAAGTCGCTTTATAACGAAATCGAACGATTGAGTTTTGCGCTCGCTGTAGGCGTTCCAGATCGTATTATAAGATCAAAAACACTTCATTCTATGCAAATACGTAAGATTCGTGGGTTTGAAATCGCCAAACAAGCCCCAAATGAATGCAAAGTCCATGTATAACGAATACGATCATTTGAGTTTTACACTCGCAGCAGGCGTTCCAGATCGTATTATGAGATCAAAAACACTTCATAGTATGCAAACACGCATGATTCATGCGTTTCGAGCCGCCATCAATCCCCAAACGAATGCAAAGTAGCTTTATAACGAAATTTAACGATTGAGTTTTGCGCTCGCTGTAAGCGATCCAGCTCGTATCATAACATCAAAAACACTTCATTCCATGCAAATAAGCAAGATTCATGCGTTTCGAGCAGCCAAACAAGCCCCGTACGATTGCAATGTCGCTTTATAACAAAATCGGACGATTGAGTTTTGCGCTCGCTGTAGGCGTTCCAGATCATATTATAAGATCAAAAACACTTCATTCTATGCAAATACGTAAGATTCGTGGGTTTAGAATCGCCAAACAAGCCCCAAATGAATGCAAAGTCCATTTATAACGATATCGATCATTTGAGTTTTACGCTCGCAGCAGGCGTTCCAGCTCGTATTATGGGATCAAAAACACTTCATTCTATGCAAATACGCAAGATTCATGCGTTTCGAGCAGCCAAATAAGCCCCGTACGATTGCAATGTCGCTTTATAACGAAATCGAACGATTGAGTTTTGCGCTCGCTGTAGGCGTTCCAGATCGTATTATAAGATCAAAAACACTTCATTCTATGCAAATACGTAAGATTCGTGGGTTTAGAATCGCCAAACAAGCCCCAAATGAATACAAAGTCCATTTATAACGATATCGATCATTTGAGTCTTACGCTCGCAGCAGGCGTTCCAGCTCGTATTATGAGATCAATAACACTTCATTCTATGCAAATACGCAAGATTTATGCGTTTCGAGCAGTAAAACAAGGCACAAACGATTGCAAAGTCGCTTTATAGCAAAATGGAACGGTTGAGTTTTGCGCTCTTTGTAGGCGTTGCAGCTCGTATTATAAGATCAAAAACTCCTCATTCTATACAAATACGCAAGATTCATGCGTTTCAAGCCGCCAAACAAGCCCTAATCGAATGCAAAGTTGCTTTATAACGAAATCGAACGATTGAGTTTTGCGCTCGCTGTAGGCGTTCCAGATCATATTATAAGATCAAAAACACTTCATTCTATGCAAATACGTAAGATTCGTGGGTTTAGAATCGCCAAACAAGCTCCAAATGAATGCAAAGTCCATTTATAACGATATCGATCATTTGAGTGTTACGCTCGCAGCAGGCGTTCCAGCTCGTATTATGAGATCAATAACACTTCATTCTATGCAAATACGCAAGATTTATGCGTTTCGAGCAGTAAAACAAGGCACAAACGATTGCAAAGTCGCTTTATAACAAAATGGAACGGTTGAGTTTTGCGCTCTTTGTAGGCGTTGCAGCTCGTATTATAAGATCAAAAACTCCTCATTCTATACAAATACGCAAGATTCATGCGTTTCAAGCCGCCAAACAAGCCCTAATCGAATGCAAAGTTGCTTTATAACGAAATCGAACGATTGAGTTTTGCGCTCGCTGTAGGCGTTCCAGCTCGTATTATAAGATCAAAAACACTTTATTCTATGCAAATACGCAAGATTCATGCGTTTCGAGCAGCCAAACAAGCCCCGTACGATTGCAATGTCGCTTTATAACGAAATCGGACGATTGAGTTTTGCGCTCGCTGTAGGCGTTCCAGATCATATTATAAGATCAAAAACACTTCATTCTATGCAAATACGTAAGATTCGTGGGTTTAGAATCGCCAAACAAGCTCCAAATGAATGCAAAGTCCATTTATAACGATATCGATCATTTGAGTGTTACGCTCGCAGCAGGCGTTCCAGCTCGTATTATGAGATCAATAACACTTCATTCTATGCAAATACGCAAGATTTATGCGTTTCGAGCAGTAAAACAAGGCACAAACGATTGCAAAGTCGCTTTATAACAAAATGGAACGGTTGAGTTTTGCGCTCTTTGTAGGCGTTGCAGCTCGTATTATAAGATCAAAAACTCCTCATTCTATACAAATACGCAAGATTCATGCGTTTCAAGCCGCCAAACAAGCCCTAATCGAATGCAAAGTTGCTTTATAACGAAATCGAACGATTGAGTTTTGCGCTCGCTGTAGGCGTTCCAGATCGTATTATAAGATCAAAAACACTTCATTTTATGCAAATACGTAAGATTCGTGGGTTTAGAATCGCCAAACAAGCCCCAAATGAATGCAAAGTCCATTTATAACGATATCGATCATTTGAGTTTTACGCTCGCAGCAGGCGTTCCAGCTCGTATTATGGGATCAAAAACACTTAATTCTATGCAAATACGAAAGATTCATGCGTTTCGAGCAGCCAAACAAGCCCCGAACGATTGCAAAGTCGCTTTATAACGAAATCGAACGATTGAGTTTTACGCTCGCAGCAGGCGATCGAGCTCGCATTATGAGATCAATAACACTTAATTCTATACAAATACTCAAGATTCATGCTTTTCGAGCCGCTAAACAAGTCCCAAATGATTGTAAAGTCGCTTTATAACGAAATCGAACGATTGAGTTTTGCGCTCGCTGTAGGCGTTCCAGATCGTATTATAAGATCAAAAACACGTCATTCTATGCAAATACGTAAGATTCGTGGGTTTGGAATCGTCAAACAAGCCCCAAATGAATGCAAAGTCCATGTATAACGAATACGATCATTTGACTTTTACACTCGCAGCAGGCGTTCCAGATCGCATTATGAGATCAAAAACACTTCATAGTATGCAAACACGCATGATTCATGCGTTTCGAGCCGCCATCAATCCCCAAACGAATGCAAAGTAGCTTTATAACGAAATTTAACGATTGAGTTTTGCGCTCGCTGTAAGCGATCCAGCTCGTATCATAACATCAAAAACACTTGATTCTATGCAAATAAGCAAGATTCATGCGTTTCAAGCCGCCAAACAAGCCCTAATCGAATGCAAAGTTGCTTTATAACGAAATCGAACGATTGAGTTTTGCGCTCGCTGTAGGCGTTCCAGCTCGTATTATAAGATCAAAAACACTTTATTCTATGCAAATACGCAAGATTCATGCGTTTCGAGCAGCTAAACAAGCCCCGTACGATTGCAATGTCGCTTTATAACGAAATCGAACGATTGAGTTTTGCGCTCGCTGTAGGCGTACTAGATCGCATTTTAAGATCATAAACACTTTATTCTATGCAAATACGAAAGATTCATGGGTTTAGAACTCCCAAACAAGCCCCAAACGAATGCAAAGTCCATTTATAACGAATAGGATCATTACAGTTTTACACTCGCAGCAGGCGTTCCAGCTCGTATTATGAGATCAAAAATACTTCATTCTATGCAAATACGCAAGATTCATGCGTTTCGAGTCCCAAACGATTGCAAAGTCGCTTTATAACGAAATCGAACGATTGAGTTTTGCGCTCGCTGTAGGCGTTCCAGATCGTATTATAAGATCAAAAACACTTCATTCTATGCAAATACGTAAGATTCGTGGGTTTAGAATCGCCAAACAAGCCCCAAATAAATGCAAAGTCCATTTATAACGATATCGATCATTTGAGTCTTACGCTCGCAGCAGGGGTTCCAGCTCGTATTATGAGATCAATAACACTTCATTCTATGCAAATACGCAAGATTCATGCGTTTCGAGCAGCCAAACAAGCCCCGTACGATTGCAATGTCGCTTTATAACGAAATCGAACGATTGAGTTTTGCGCTCGCTGTAGGCGTTCCAGATCGTATTATAAGATCAAAAACACTTCATTCTATGCAAATACGTAAGATTCGTGGGTTTAGAATCGCCAAACAAGCCCCAAATGAATACAAAGTCCATTTATAACGATATCGATCATTTGAGTCTTACGCTCGCAGCAGGCGTTCCAGCTCGTATTATGAGATCAATAACACTTCATTCTATGCAAATACGCAAGATTTATGCGTTTCGAGCAGTAAAACAAGGCACAAACGATTGCAAAGTCGCTTTATAACAAAATGGAACGGTTGAGTTTTGCGCTCTTTGTAGGCGTTGCAGCTCGTATTATAAGATCAAAAACTCCTCATTCTATACAAATACGCAAGATTCATGCGTTTCAAGCCGCCAAACAAGCCCTAATCGAATGCAAAGTTGCTTTATAACGAAATCGAACGATTGAGTTTTGCGCTCGCTGTAGGCGTTCCAGATCATATTATAAGATCAAAAACAGTTCATTCTATGCAAATACGTAAGATTCGTGGGTTTAGAATCGCCAAACAAGCTCCAAATGAATGCAAAGTCCATTTATAACGATATCGATCATTTGAGTGTTACGCTCGCAGCAGGCGTTCCAGCTCGTATTATGAGATCAATAACACTTCATTCTATGCAAATACGCAAGATTTATGCGTTTCGAGCAGTAAAACAAGGCACAAACGATTGCAAAGTCGCTTTATAACAAAATGGAACGGTTGAGTTTTGCACTCTTTGTAGGCGTTGCAGCTCGTATTATAAGATCAAAAACTCCTCATTCTATACAAATACGCAAGATTCATGCGTTTCAAGCCGCCAAACAAGCACTAATCGAATGCAAAGTTGCTTTATAACGAAATCGAACGATTGAGTTTTGCGCTCGCTGTAGGCGTTCCAGCTCGTATTATAAGATCAAAAACACTTTATTCTATGCAAATACGCAAGATTCATGCGTTTCGAGCAGCCAAACAAGCCCCGTACGATTGCAATGTCGCTTTATAACGAAATCGGACGATTGAGTTTTGCGCTCGCTGTAGGCGTTCCAGATCATATTATAAGATCAAAAACACTTCATTCTATGCAAATACGTAAGATTCGTGGGTTTAGAATCGCCAAACAAGCCCCAAATGAATGCAAAGTCCATTTATAACGATATCGATCATTTGAGTGTTACGCTCGCAGCAGGCGTTCCGCTCCAGCTTTATAACGAAATTTAACGATTGAGTTTTGCGCTCGCTGTGAGCGTTCCAGATCGTATTATAAGATCAAAAACACTTCATTCTATGCAAATGCGTAAGATTCGTGGGTTTAGAATCGCCAAACAAGCCCCAAATAAATGCAAAGTCCATTTATAACGATATCGATCATTTGAGTCTTACGCTCGCAGCAGGGGTTCCAGCTCGTATTATGAGATCAATAACACTTCATTCTATGCAAATACGCAAGATTTATGCGTTTCGAGCAGCAAAACAAGGAACAAACGATTGCAAAGTCGCTTTATAACGAAATGGAACGGTTGAGTTTTGCGCTCTTTGTAGGCGTTGCAGCTCGTATTATAAGATCAAAAACTCCTCATTCTATACAAATACGCAAGATTCATGCGTTTCAAGCCGCCAAACAAGCCCTAATCGAATGCAAAGTTGCTTTATAACGAAATCGAACGATTGAGTTTTGCGCTCGCTGTAGGCGTTCCAGCTCGTATTATAAGATCAAAAACACTTTATTCTATGCAAATACGCAAGATTCATGCGTTTCGAGCAGCCAAACAAGCCCCGTACGATTGCAATGTCGCTTTATAACGAAATCGGACGATTGAGTTTTGCGCTCGCTGTAGGCGTTCCAGATCATATTATAAGATCAAAAACACTTCATTCTATGCAAATACGTAAGATTCGTGGGTTTAGAATCGCCAAACAAGCCCCAAATGAATACAAAGTCCATTTATAACGATATCGATCATTTGAGTCTTACGCTCGCAGCAGGCGTTCCAGCTCGTATTATGAGATCAATAACACTTCATTCTATGCAAATACGCAAGATTTATGCGTTTCGAGCAGTAAAACAAGGCACAAACGATTGCAAAGTCGCTTTATAACAAAATGGAACGGTTGAGTTTTGCGCTCTTTGTAGGCGTTGCAGCTCGTATTATAAGATCAAAAACTCCTCATTCTATACAAATACGCAAGATTCATGCGTTTCAAGCCGCCAAACAAGCCCTAATCGAATGCAAAGTTGCTTTATAACGAAATCGAACGATTGAGTTTTGCGCTCGCTGTAGGCGTTCCAGCTCGTATTATAAGATCAAAAACACTTTATTCTATGCAAATACGCAAGATTCATGCGTTTCGAGCAGCCAAACAAGCCCCGTACGATTGCAATGTCGCTTTATAACGAAATCGGACGATTGAGTTTTGCGCTCGCTGTAGGCGTTCCAGATCATATTATAAGATCAAAAACACTTCATTCTATGCAAATACGTAAGATTCGTGGGTTTAGAATCGCCAAACAAGCTCCAAATGAATGCAAAGTCTATTTATAACGATATCGATCATTTGAGTGTTACGCTCGCAGCAGGCGTTCGAGCTCGCATTATGAGATCAATAACACTTAATTCTATACAAATACGCAAGATTCATGCGTTTCGAGCAGCTAAACAAGCCCCGTACGATTGCAATGTCGCTTTATAACGAAATCGAACGATTGAGTTTTGCGCTCGCTGTAGGCGTACTAGATCGCATTTTAAGATCAAAAACACTTTATTCTATGCAAATACGAAAGATTCATGGGTTTAGAACTCCCAAACAAGCCCCAAACGAATGCAAAGTCCATTTATAACGAATAGGATCATTACAGTTTTACACTCGCAGCAGGCGTTCCAGCTCGTATTATGAGATCAAAAATACTTCATTCTATGCAAATACGCAAGATTCATGCGTTTCGAGTCCCAAACGATTGCAAAGTCGCTTTATAACGAAATCGAACGATTGAGTTTTGCGCTCGCTGTAGGCGTTCCAGATCGTATTATAAGATCAAAAACACTTCATTCTATGCAAATACGTAAGATTCGTGGGTTTAGAATCGCCAAACAAGCCCCAAATAAATGCAAAGTCCATTTATAACGATATCGATCATTTGAGTCTTACGCTCGCAGCAGGGGTTCCAGCTCGTATTATGAGATCAATAACACTTCATTCTATGCAAATACGCAAGATTCATGCGTTTCGAGCAGCCAAACAAGCCCCGTACGATTGCAATGTCGCTTTATAACGAAATCGAACGATTGAGTTTTGCGCTCGCTGTAGGCGTTCCAGATCGTATTATAAGATCAAAAACACTTCATTCTATGCAAATACGTAAGATTCGTGGGTTTAGAATCGCCAAACAAGCCCCAAATGAATACAAAGTCCATTTATAACGATATCGATCATTTGAGTCTTACGCTCGCAGCAGGCGTTCCAGCTCGTATTATGAGATCAATAACACTTCATTCTATGCAAATACGCAAGATTTATGCGTTTCGAGCAGTAAAACAAGGCACAAACGATTGCAAAGTCGCTTTATAACAAAATGGAACGGTTGAGTTTTGCGCTCTTTGTAGGCGTTGCAGCTCGTATTATAAGATCGAAAACTCCTCATTCTATACAAATACGCAAGATTCATGCGTTTCAAGCCGCCAAACAAGCCCTAATCGAATGCAAAGTTGCTTTATAACGAAATCGAACGATTGAGTTTTGCGCTCGCTGTAGGCGTTCCAGATCATATTATAAGATCAAAAACACTTCATTCTATGCAAATACGTAAGATTCGTGGGTTTAGAATCGCCAAACAAGCTCCAAATGAATGCAAAGTCCATTTATAACGATATCGATCATTTGAGTGTTACGCTCGCAGCAGGCGTTCCAGCTCGTATTATGAGATCAATAACACTTCATTCTATGCAAATACGCAAGATTTATGCGTTTCGAGCAGTAAAACAAGGCACAAACGATTGCAAAGTCGCTTTATAACAAAATGGAACGGTTGAGTTTTGCACTCTTTGTAGGCGTTGCAGCTCGTATTATAAGATCAAAAACTCCTCATTCTATACAAATACGCAAGATTCATGCGTTTCAAGCCGCCAAACAAGCACTAATCGAATGCAAAGTTGCTTTATAACGAAATCGAACGATTGAGTTTTGCGCTCGCTGTAGGCGTTCCAGCTCGTATTATAAGATCAAAAACACTTTATTCTATGCAAATACGCAAGATTCATGCGTTTCGAGCAGCCAAACAAGCCCCGTACGATTGCAATGTCGCTTTATAACGAAATCGGACGATTGAGTTTTGCGCTCGCTGTAGGCGTTCCAGATCATATTATAAGATCAAAAACACTTCATTCTATGCAAATACGTAAGATTCGTGGGTTTAGAATCGCCAAACAAGCCCCAAATGAATGCAAAGTCCATTTATAACGATATCGATCATTTGAGTGTTACGCTCGCAGCAGGCGTTCCAGCTCGTATTATGGGATCAATAACACTTAATTCTATACAAATACGCAAGATTCATGCTTTTCGAGCCGCCAAACAAGTCCCAAACGATTGCAAAGTCGCTTTATAACGAAATCGAACGATTGAGTTTTGCGCTCGCTGTAGGCGTTCCAGATCGTATTATAAGATCAAAAACACTTCATTCTATGCAAATACGTAAGATTCGTGGGTTTAGAATCGCCAAACAAGCCCCAAATGAATACAAAGTCCATTTATAACGATATCGATCATTTGAGTCTTACGCTCGCAGCAGGCGTTCCAGCTCGTATTATGAGATCAATAACACTTCATTCTATGCAAATACGCAAGATTTATGCGTTTCGAGCAGTAAAACAAGGCACAAACGATTGCAAAGTCGCTTTATAACAAAATGAAACGGTTGAGTTTTGCGCTCTTTGTAGGCGTTGCAGCTCGTATTATAAGATCAAAAACTCCTCATTCTATACAAATACGCAAGATTCATGCGTTTCAAGCCGCCAAACAAGCCCTAATCGAATGCAAAGTTGCTTTATAACGAAATCGAACGATTGAGTTTTGCGCTCGCTGTAGGCGTTCCAGATCATATTATAAGATCAAAAACACTTCATTCTATGCAAATACGTAAGATTCGTGGGTTTAGAATCGCCAAACAAGCTCCAAATGAATGCAAAGTCCATTTATAACGATATCGATCATTTGAGTGTTACGCTCGCAGCAGGCGTTCCAGCTCGTATTATGAGATCAATAACACTTCATTCTATGCAAATACGCACGATTTATGCGTTTCGAGCAGTAAAGCAAGGCACAAACGATTGCAAAGTCGCTTTATAACAAAATGGAACGGTTGAGTTTTGCGCTCTTTGTAGGCGTTGCAGCTCGTATTATAAGATCAAAAACTCCTCATTCTATACAAATACGCAAGATTCATGCGTTTCAAGCCGCCAAACAAGCCCTAATCGAATGCAAAGTTGTTTTATAACGAAATCGAACGATTGAGTTTTGCGCTCGCTGTAGGCGTTCCAGCTCGTATTATAAGATCAAAAACACTTTATTCTATGCAAATACGCAAGATTCATGCGTTTCGAGCAGCCAAACAAGCCCCGTACGATTGCAATGTCGCTTTATAACGAAATCGGACGATTGAGTTTTGCGCTCGCTGTAGGCGTTCCAGATCATATTATAAGATCAAAAACACTTCATTCTATGCAAATACGTAAGATTCGTGGGTTTAGAATCACCAAACAAGCTCCAAATGAATGCAAAGTCCATTTATAACGATATCGATCATTTGAGTGTTACGCTCGCAGCAGGCTTTCGAGCTCGCATTATGAGATCAATAACACTTAATTCTATACAAATACGCAAGATTCATGCGTTTCGAGCAGCCAAACAAGTCCCAAACGATTGCAAAGTCGCTCTATAACGAAATCGAACGATTGAGTTTTGCGCTCGCTGTAGGCGTTCCAGATCGTATTATAAGATCAAAAACACTTCATTCTATGCAAATACGTAAGATTCGTGGGTTTGGAATCGCCAAACAAGCCCCAAATGAATGCAAAGTCCATGTATAACGAATACGATCATTTGAGTCTTACGCTCGCAGCAGGGGTTCCAGCTCGTATTATGAGATCAATAACACTTCATTCTATGCAAATACGCAAGATTCATGCGTTTCGAGCAGCCAAACAAGCCCCGTACGATTGCAATGTCGCTTTATAACGAAATCGGACGATTGAGTTTTGCGCTCGCTGTAGGCGTTCCAGATCATATTATAAGATCAAAAACACTTCATTCTATGCAAATACGTAAGATTCGTGGGTTTAGAATCGCCAAACAAGCCCCAAATGAATGCAAAGTCCATTTATAACGATATCGATCATTTGAGTGTTACGCTCGCAGCAGGCGTTCCGCTCCAGCTTTATAACGAAATTTAACGATTGAGTTTTGCGCTCGCTGTGAGCGTTCCAGATCGTATTATAAGATCAAAAACACTTCATTCTATGCAAATGCATAAGATTCGTGGGTTTAGAATCGCCAAACAAGCCCCAAATAAATGCAAAGTCCATTTATAACGATATCGATCATTTGAGTCTTACGCTCGCAGCAGGGGTTCCAGCTCGTATTATGAGATCAATAACACTTCATTCTATGCAAATACGCAAGATTTATGCGTTTCGAGCAGCAAAACAAGGAACAAACGATTGCAAAGTCGCTTTATAACGAAATGGAACGGTTGAGTTTTGCGCTCTTTGTAGGCGTTGCAGCTCGTATTATAAGATCAAAAACTCCTCATTCTATACAAATACGCAAGATTCATGCGTTTCAAGCCGCCAAACAAGCCCTAATCGAATGCAAAGTTGCTTTATAACGAAATCGAACGATTGAGTTTTGCGCTCGCTGTAGGCGTTCCAGCTCGTATTATAAGATCAAAAACACTTTATTCTATGCAAATACGCAAGATTCATGCGTTTCGAGCAGCCAAACAAGCCCCGTACGATTGCAATGTCGCTTTATAACGAAATCGGACGATTGAGTTTTGCGCTCGCTGTAGGCGTTCCAGATCATATTATAAGATCAAAAACACTTCATTCTATGCAAATACGTAAGATTCGTGGGTTTAGAATCGCCAAACAAGCCCCAAATGAATGCAAAGTCCATTTATAACGATATCGATCATTTGAGTGTTACGCTCGCAGCAGGCGTTCGAGCTCGCATTATGAGATCAATAACACTTAATTCTATACAAATACGCAAGATTCATGCTTTTCGAGCCGCCAAACAAGTCCCAAACGATTGCAAAGTCGCTTTATAACGAAATCGAACGATTGAGTTTTGCGCTCGCTGTAGGCGTTCCAGATCGTATTATAAGATCAAAAACACTTCATTCTATGCAAATACGTAAGATTCGTGGGTTTGAAATCGCCAAACAAGCCCCAAATGAATGCAAAGTCCATGTATAACGAATACGATCATTTGAGTTTTACACTCGCAGCAGGCGTTCCAGATCGTATTATGAGATCAAAAACACTTCATAGTATGCAAACACGCATGATTCATGCGTTTCGAGCCGCCATCAATCCCCAAACGAATGCAAAGTAGCTTTATAACGAAATTTAACGATTGAGTTTTGCGCTCGCTGTAAGCGATCCAGCTCGTATCATAACATCAAAAACACTTCATTCCATGCAAATAAGCAAGATTCATGCGTTTCGAGCAGCCAAACAAGCCCCGTACGATTGCAATGTCGCTTTATAACGAAATCGGACGATTGAGTTTTGCGCTCGCTGTAGGCGTTCCAGATCATATTATAAGATCAAAAACACTTCATTCTATGCAAATACGTAAGATTCGTGGGTTTAGAATCGCCAAACAAGCCCCAAATGAATGCAAAGTCCATTTATAACGATATCGATCATTTGAGTTTTACGCTCGCAGCAGGCGTTCCAGCTCGTATTATGGGATCAAAAACACTTCATTCTATGCAAATACGCAAGATTCATGCGTTTCGAGCAGCCAAACAAGCCCCGTACGATTGCAATGTCGCTTTATAACGAAATCGAACGATTGAGTTTTGCGCTCGCTGTAGGCGTTCCAGATCGTATTATAAGATCAAAAACACTTCATTCTATGCAAATACGTAAGATTCGTGGGTTTAGAATCGCCAAACAAGCCCCAAATGAATACAAAGTCCATTTATAACGATATCGATCATTTGAGTCTTACGCTCGCAGCAGGCGTTCCAGCTCGTATTATGAGATCAATAACACTTCATTCTATGCAAATACGCAAGATTTATGCGTTTCGAGCAGTAAAACAAGGCACAAACGATTGCAAAGTCGCTTTATAGCAAAATGGAACGGTTGAGTTTTGCGCTCTTTGTAGGCGTTGCAGCTCGTATTATAAGATCAAAAACTCCTCATTCTATACAAATACGCAAGATTCATGCGTTTCAAGCCGCCAAACAAGCCCTAATCGAATGCAAAGTTGCTTTATAACGAAATCGAACGATTGAGTTTTGCGCTCGCTGTAGGCGTTCCAGATCATATTATAAGATCAAAAACACTTCATTCTATGCAAATACGTAAGATTCGTGGGTTTAGAATCGCCAAACAAGCTCCAAATGAATGCAAAGTCCATTTATAACGATATCGATCATTTGAGTGTTACGCTCGCAGCAGGCGTTCCAGCTCGTATTATGAGATCAATAACACTTCATTCTATGCAAATACGCAAGATTTATGCGTTTCGAGCAGTAAAACAAGGCACAAACGATTGCAAAGTCGCTTTATAACAAAATGGAACGGTTGAGTTTTGCGCTCTTTGTAGGCGTTGCAGCTCGTATTATAAGATCAAAAACTCCTCATTCTATACAAATACGCAAGATTCATGCGTTTCAAGCCGCCAAACAAGCCCTAATCGAATGCAAAGTTGCTTTATAACGAAATCGAACGATTGAGTTTTGCGCTCGCTGTAGGCGTTCCAGCTCGTATTATAAGATCAAAAACACTTTATTCTATGCAAATACGCAAGATTCATGCGTTTCGAGCAGCCAAACAAGCCCCGTACGATTGCAATGTCGCTTTATAACGAAATCGGACGATTGAGTTTTGCGCTCGCTGTAGGCGTTCCAGATCATATTATAAGATCAAAAACACTTCATTCTATGCAAATACGTAAGATTCGTGGGTTTAGAATCGCCAAACAAGCTCCAAATGAATGCAAAGTCCATTTATAACGATATCGATCATTTGAGTGTTACGCTCGCAGCAGGCGTTCCAGCTCGTATTATGAGATCAATAACACTTCATTCTATGCAAATACGCAAGATTTATGCGTTTCGAGCAGTAAAACAAGGCACAAACGATTGCAAAGTCGCTTTATAACAAAATGGAACGGTTGAGTTTTGCGCTCTTTGTAGGCGTTGCAGCTCGTATTATAAGATCAAAAACTCCTCATTCTATACAAATACGCAAGATTCATGCGTTTCAAGCCGCCAAACAAGCCCTAATCGAATGCAAAGTTGCTTTATAACGAAATCGAACGATTGAGTTTTGCGCTCGCTGTAGGCGTTCCAGCTCGTATTATAAGATCAAAAACACTTTATTCTATGCAAATACGCAAGATTCATGCGTTTCGAGCAGGCAAACAAGCCCCGTACGATTGCAATGTCGCTTTATAACGAAATCGGACGATTGAGTTTTGCGCTCGCTGTAGGCGTTCCAGATCATATTATAAGATCAAAAACACTTCATTCTATGCAAATACGTAAGATTCGTGGGTTTAGAATCGCCAAACAAGCTCCAAATGAATGCAAAGTCCATTTATAACGATATCGATCATTTGAGTGTTACGCTCGCAGCAGGCGTTCGAGCTCGCATTATGAGATCAATAACACTTAATTCTATACAAATACGCAAGATTCATGCGTTTCGAGCAGCCAAACAAGTCCCAAACGATTGCAAAGTCGCTTTATAACGAAATCGAACGATTGGGTTTTGCGCTCGCTGTAGGCGTTCCAGATCGTATCATAACATCAAAAACACTTCATTCCATGCAAATAAGCAAGATTCATGCGTTTCGAGCAGCCAAACAAGCCCCGTACGATTGCAATGTCGCTTTATAACGAAATCGGACGACTGAGTTTTGCGCTCGCTGTAGGCGTTCCAGATCATATTATAAGATCAAAAACACTTCATTCTATGCAAATACGTAAGATTCGTGGGATTAGAATCGACAAACAAGCCCGAAATGAATGCAAAGTCTATTTATAACGATATCGATCATTTGAGTGTTACGCTCGCAGCAGGCGTTCGAGCTCGCATTATGAGATCAATAACACTTAATTCTATACAAATACGCAAGATTCATGCGTTTCGAGCAGCCAAACAAGTCCCAAACGATTGCAAAGTCGCTTTATAACGAAATCGAACGATTGAGTTTTGCGCTCGCTGTAGGCGTTCCAGATCGTATTATAAGATCAAAAACACTTCATTCTATGCAAATACGTAAGATTCGTGGGTTTAGAATCGCCAAACAAGCCCCAAATGAATGCAAAGTCCATGTATAACGAATACGATCATTTGAGTTTTACACTCGCAGCAGGCGTTCCAGATCGTATTATGAGATCAAAAACACTTCATAGTATGCAAACACGCATGATTCATGCGTTTCGAGCCGCCATCAATCCCCAAACGAATGCAAAGTACCTTTATAACGAAATTTAACGATTGATTTTTGCGCTCGCTGTAAGCGATCCAGCTCGTATCATAACATCAAAAACACTTCATTCCGTGGAAATAAGCAAGATTCATGCGTTTCGTGCAGCCAAACAAGCCCCGAACGATTGCAAAGTCGCTTTATAACGAAATCGAAGGATTGAGTTTTGCGCTCGCTGTAGGCGTTCCAGATCGTATTATAAGATCAAAAACACTTCATTTTATGCAAATACGTAAGATTCGTGGGTTTAGAATCGCCAAACAAGCCCCAAATGAATGCAAAGTCCATTTATAACGATATCGATCATTTGAGTTTTACGCTCGCAGCAGGCGTTCCAGCTCGTATTATGGGATCAAAAACACTTAATTCTATGCAAATACGAAAGATTCATGCGTTTCGAGCAGCCAAACAAGCCCCGAACGATTGCAAAGTCGCTTTATAACGAAATCGAACGATTGAGTTTTACGCTCGCAGCAGGCGATCGAGCTCGCATTATGAGATCAATAACACTTAATTCTATACAAATACTCAAGATTCATGCTTTTCGAGCCGCTAAACAAGTCCCAAATGATTGTAAAGTCGCTTTATAACGAAATCGAACGATTGAGTTTTGCGCTCGCTGTAGGCGTTCCAGATCGTATTATAAGATCAAAAACACGTCATTCTATGCAAATACGTAAGATTCGTGGGTTTGGAATCGTCAAACAAGCCCCAAATGAATGCAAAGTCCATGTATAACGAATACGATCATTTGACTTTTACACTCGCAGCAGGCGTTCCAGATCGCATTATGAGATCAAAAACACTTCATAGTATGCAAACACGCATGATTCATGCGTTTCGAGCCGCCATCAATCCCCAAACGAATGCAAAGTAGCTTTATAACGAAATTTAACGATTGAGTTTTGCGCTCGCTGTAAGCGTTCCAGCTCGTATTATAAGATCAAAAACACTTTATTCTATGCAAATACGCAAGATTCATGCGTTTCGAGCAGCTAAACAAGCCCCGTACGATTGCAATGTCGCTTTATAACGAAATCGAACGATTGAGTTTTGCGCTCGCTGTAGGCGTACTAGATCGCATTTTAAGATCAAAAACACTTTATTCTATGCAAATACGAAAGATTCATGGGTTTAGAACTCCCAAACAAGCCCCAAACGAATGCAAAGTCCATTTATAACGAATAGGATCATTACAGTTTTACACTCGCAGCAGGCGTTCCAGCTCGTATTATGAGATCAAAAATACTTCATTCTATGCAAATACGCAAGATTCATGCGTTTCGAGTCCCAAACGATTGCAAAGTCGCTTTATAACGAAATCGAACGATTGAGTTTTGCGCTCGCTGTAGGCGTTCCAGATCGTATTATAAGATCAAAAACACTTCATTCTATGCAAATACGTAAGATTCGTGGGTTTAGAATCGCCAAACAAGCCCCAAATAAATGCAAAGTCCATTTATAACGATATCGATCATTTGAGTCTTACGCTCGCAGCAGGGGTTCCAGCTCGTATTATGAGATCAATAACACTTCATTCTATGCAAATACGCAAGATTCATGCGTTTCGAGCAGCCAAACAAGCCCCGTACGATTGCAATGTCGCTTTATAACGAAATCGAACGATTGAGTTTTGCGCTCGCTGTAGGCGTTCCAGATCGTATTATAAGATCAAAAACACTTCATTCTATGCAAATACGTAAGATTCGTGGGTTTAGAATCGCCAAACAAGCCCCAAATGAATACAAAGTCCATTTATAACGATATCGATCATTTGAGTCTTACGCTCGCAGCAGGCGTTCCAGCTCGTATTATGAGATCAATAACACTTCATTCTATGCAAATACGCAAGATTTATGCGTTTCGAGCAGTAAAACAAGGCACAAACGATTGCAAAGTCGCTTTATAACAAAATGGAACGGTTGAGTTTTGCGCTCTTTGTAGGCGTTGCAGCTCGTATTATAAGATCAAAAACTCCTCATTCTATACAAATACGCAAGATTCATGCGTTTCAAGCCGCCAAACAAGCCCTAATCGAATGCAAAGTTGCTTTATAACGAAATCGAACGATTGAGTTTTGCGCTCGCTGTAGGCGTTCCAGATCATATTATAAGATCAAAAACACTTCATTCTATGCAAATACGTAAGATTCGTGGGTTTAGAATCGCCAAACAAGCTCCAAATGAATGCAAAGTCCATTTATAACGATATCGATCATTTGAGTGTTACGCTCGCAGCAGGCGTTCCAGCTCGTATTATGAGATCAATAACACTTCATTCTATGCAAATACGCAAGATTTATGCGTTTCGAGCAGTAAAACAACGCACAAACGATTGCAAAGTCGCTTTATAACAAAATGGAACGGTTGAGTTTTGCACTCTTTGTAGGCGTTGCAGCTCGTATTATAAGATCAAAAACTCCTCATTCTATACAAATACGCAAGATTCATGCGTTTCAAGCCGCCAAACAAGCACTAATCGAATGCAAAGTTGCTTTATAACGAAATCGAACGATTGAGTTTTGCGCTCGCTGTAGGCGTTCCAGCTCGTATTATAAGATCAAAAACACTTTATTCTATGCAAATACGCAAGATTCATGCGTTTCGAGCAGCCAAACAAGCCCCGTACGATTGCAATGTCGCTTTATAACGAAATCGGACGATTGAGTTTTGCGCTCGCTGTAGGCGTTCCAGATCATATTATAAGATCAAAAACACTTCATTCTATGCAAATACGTAAGATTCGTGGGTTTAGAATCGCCAAACAAGCCCCAAATGAATGCAAAGTCCATTTATAACGATATCGATCATTTGAGTGTTACGCTCGCAGCAGGCGTTCCGCTCCAGCTTTATAACGAAATTTAACGATTGAGTTTTGCGCTCGCTGTGAGCGTTCCAGATCGTATTATAAGATCAAAAACACTTCATTCTATGCAAATGCGTAAGATTCGTGGGTTTAGAATCGCCAAACAAGCCCCAAATAAATGCAAAGTCCATTTATAACGATATCGATCATTTGAGTCTTACGCTCGCAGCAGGGGTTCCAGCTCGTATTATGAGATCAATAACACTTCATTCTATGCAAATACGCAAGATTTATGCGTTTCGAGCAGCAAAACAAGGAACAAACGATTGCAAAGTCGCTTTATAACGAAATGGAACGGTTGAGTTTTGCGCTCTTTGTAGGCGTTGCAGCTCGTATTATAAGATCAAAAACTCCTCATTCTATACAAATACGCAAGATTCATGCGTTTCAAGCCGCCAAACAAGCCCTAATCGAATGCAAAGTTGCTTTATAACGAAATCGAACGATTGAGTTTTGCGCTCGCTGTAGGCGTTCCAGCTCGTATTATAAGATCAAAAACACTTTATTCTATGCAAATACGCAAGATTCATGCGTTTCGAGCAGCCAAACAAGCCCCGTACGATTGCAATGTCGCTTTATAACGAAATCGGACGATTGAGTTTTGCGCTCGCTGTAGGCGTTCCAGATCATATTATAAGATCAAAAACACTTCATTCTATGCAAATACGTAAGATTCGTGGGTTTAGAATCGCCAAACAAGCCCCAAATGAATACAAAGTCCATTTATAACGATATCGATCATTTGAGTCTTACGCTCGCAGCAGGCGTTCCAGCTCGTATTATGAGATCAATAACACTTCATTCTATGCAAATACGCAAGATTTATGCGTTTCGAGCAGTAAAACAAGGCACAAACGATTGCAAAGTCGCTTTATAACAAAATGGAACGGTTGAGTTTTGCGCTCTTTGTAGGCGTTGCAGCTCGTATTATAAGATCAAAAACTCCTCATTCTATACAAATACGCAAGATTCATGCGTTTCAAGCCGCCAAACAAGCCCTAATCGAATGCAAAGTTGCTTTATAACGAAATCGAACGATTGAGTTTTGCGCTCGCTGTAGGCGTTCCAGCTCGTATTATAAGATCAAAAACACTTTATTCTATGCAAATACGCAAGATTCATGCGTTTCGAGCAGCCAAACAAGCCCCGTACGATTGCAATGTCGCTTTATAACGAAATCGGACGATTGAGTTTTGCGCTCGCTGTAGGCGTTCCAGATCATATTATAAGATCAAAAACACTTCATTCTATGCAAATACGTAAGATTCGTGGGTTTAGAATCGCCAAACAAGCTCCAAATGAATGCAAAGTCTATTTATAACGATATCGATCATTTGAGTGTTACGCTCGCAGCAGGCGTTCGAGCTCGCATTATGAGATCAATAACACTTAATTCTATACAAATACGCAAGATTCATGCGTTTCGAGCAGCTAAACAAGCCCCGTACGATTGCAATGTCGCTTTATAACGAAATCGAACGATTGAGTTTTGCGCTCGCTGTAGGCGTACTAGATCGCATTTTAAGATCAAAAACACTTTATTCTATGCAAATACGAAAGATTCATGGGTTTAGAACTCCCAAACAAGCCCCAAACGAATGCAAAGTCCATTTATAACGAATAGGATCATTACAGTTTTACACTCGCAGCAGGCGTTCCAGCTCGTATTATGAGATCAAAAATACTTCATTCTATGCAAATACGCAAGATTCATGCGTTTCGAGTCCCAAACGATTGCAAAGTCGCTTTATAACGAAATCGAACGATTGAGTTTTGCGCTCGCTGTAGGCGTTCCAGATCGTATTATAAGATCAAAAACACTTCATTCTATGCAAATACGTAAGATTCGTGGGTTTAGAATCGCCAAACAAGCCCCAAATAAATGCAAAGTCCATTTATAACGATATCGATCATTTGAGTCTTACGCTCGCAGCAGGCGTTCCAGCTCGTATTATGAGATCAATAACACTTCATTCTATGCAAATACGCAAGATTTATGCGTTTCGAGCAGTAAAACAAGGCACAAACGATTGCAAAGTCGCTTTATAACAAAATGGAACGGTTGAGTTTTGCGC
The DNA here is from genome assembly GCA_958510785.1 of Exephanes ischioxanthus. Taxonomy (NCBI): domain Eukaryota; kingdom Metazoa; phylum Arthropoda; class Insecta; order Hymenoptera; family Ichneumonidae; genus Exephanes; species Exephanes ischioxanthus. Next base: position 19,150,237 of record OY294016.1, on the reverse strand, counting down.
TCTTTGTAGGCGTTGCAGCTCGTATTATAAGATCAAAAACTCCTCATTCTATACAAATACGCAAGATTCATGCGTTTCAAGCCGCCAAACAAGCCCTAATCGAATGCAAAGTTGCTTTATAACGAAATCGAACGATTGAGTTTTGCGCTCGCTGTAGGCGTTCCAGCTCGTATTATAAGATCAAAAACACTTTATTCTATGCAAATACGCAAGATTCATGCGTTTCGAGCAGGCAAAGAAGCCCCGTACGATTGCAATGTCGCTTTATAACGAAATCGGACGATTGAGTTTTGCGCTCGCTGTAGGCGTTCCAGATCATATTATAAGATCAAAAACACTTCATTCTATGCAAATACGTAAGATTCGTGGGTTTAGAATCGCCAAACAAGCTCCAAATGAATGCAAAGTCCATTTATAACGATATCGATCATTTGAGTGTTACGCTCGCAGCAGGCGTTCGAGCTCGCATTATGAGATCAATAACACTTAATTCTATACAAATACGCAAGATTCATGCGTTTCGAGCAGCCAAACAAGTCCCAAACGATTGCAAAGTCGCCTTATAACGAAATCGAACGATTGGGTTTTGCGCTCGCTGTAGGCGTTCCAGATCGTATCATAACATCAAAAACACTTCATTCCATGCAAATAAGCAAGATTCATGCGTTTCGAGCAGCCAAACAAGCCCCGTACGATTGCAATGTCGCTTTATAACGAAATCGGACGACTGAGTTTTGCGCTCGCTGTAGGCGTTCCAGATCATATTATAAGATCAAAAACACTTCATTCTATGCAAATACGTAAGATTCGTGGCATTAGAATCGACAAACAAGCCCGAAATGAATGCAAAGTCTATTTATAACGATATCGATCATTTGAGTGTTACGCTCGCAGCAGGCGTTCGAGCTCGCATTATGAGATCAATAACACTTAATTCTATACAAATACGCAAGATTCATGCGTTTCGAGCAGCCAAACAAGTCCCAAACGATTGCAAAGTCGCTTTATAACGAAATCGAACGATTGAGTTTTGCGCTCGCTGTAGGCGTTCCAGATCGTATTATAAGATCAAAAACACTTCATTCTATGCAAATACGTAAGATTCGTGGGTTTAGAATCGCCAAACAAGCCCCAAATGAATGCAAAGTCCATGTATAACGAATACGATCATTTGAGTTTTACACTCGCAGCAGGCGTTCCAGATCGTATTATGAGATCAAAAACACTTCATAGTATGCAAACACGCATGATTCATGCGTTTCGAGCCGCCATCAATCCCCAAACGAATGCAAAGTACCTTTATAACGAAATTTAACGATTGATTTTTGCGCTCGCTGTAAGCGATCCAGCTCGTATCATAACATCAAAAACACTTCATTCCGTGGAAATAAGCAAGATTCATGCGTTTCGTGCAGCCAAACAAGCCCCGAACGATTGCAAAGTCGCTTTATAACGAAATCGAAGGATTGAGTTTTGCGCTCGCTGTAGGCGTTCCAGATCGTATTATAAGATCAAAAACACTTCATTTTATGCAAATACGTAAGATTCGTGGGTTTAGAATCGCCAAACAAGCCCCAAATGAATGCAAAGTCCATTTATAACGATATCGATCATTTGAGTTTTACGCTCGCAGCAGGCGTTCCAGCTCGTATTATGGGATCAAAAACACTTCATTCTATGCAAATACGCAAGATTCATGCGTTTCGAGCAGCCAAACAAGCCCCGAACGATTGCAAAGTCGCTTTATAACGAAATCGAAGGATTGAGTTTTGCGCTCGCTGTAGGCGTTCCAGATCGTATTATAAGATCAAAAACACTTCATTCTATGCAAATACGTAAGATTCGTGGGTTTGGATATCGCCAAACAAGCCCCAAATGAATGCAAAGTCCATGTATAACGAATACGATCATTTGAGTTTTACACTCGCAGCAGGCGTTCCAGATCGTATTATGAGATCAATAACACTTCATTCTATGCAAATACGCAAGATTTATGCGTTTCGAGCAGCAAAACAAGGAACAAACGATTGCAAAGTCGCTTTATAACGAAATGGAACGGTTGAGTTTTGCGCTCTTTGTAGGCGTTGCAGCTCGTATTATAAGATCAAAAACTCCTCATTCTATACAAATACGCAAGATTCATGCGTTTCAAGCCGCCAAACAAGCCCTAATCGAATGCAAAGTTGCTTTATAACGAAATCGAACGATTGAGTTTTGCGCTCGCTGTAGGCGTTCCAGCTCGTATTATAAGATCAAAAACACTTTATTCTATGCAAATACGCAAGATTCATGCGTTTCGAGCAGCCAAACAATCCCCGTACGATTGCAATGTCGCATTATAACCAAGAAATCGGACGATTGAGTTTTGCGCTCGCTGTAGGCGTTCCAGATCATATTATAAGATCAAAAACACTTCATTCTATGCAAATACGTAAGATTCGTGGCTTTAGAATATCCAAACAAGCCCCAAATGAATGCAAAGTCCATTTATAACGATATCGATAATTTGAGTTTTACGCTCGCAGCAGGCGTTCGAGCTCGCATTATGAGATCAATAACACTTAATTCTATACAAATACGCAAGATTCATGCGTTTCGAGCAGCCAAACAAGTCCCAAACGATTGCAAAGTCGCTTTATAACGAAATCGAACGATTGAGTTGTTGTACGCGAGGTCAACAAATTTAATTTAAAAGGTAATTTGGGATCGTTGCCAAATTAAGAGTAAAACTCAAGTTTGTTCATACAAACTAAATAACAAGTTTATTCAAAGAAAGATAATTAATTTGATCGTTGCCAATATTTCTTATAACAATCGTTGATTTCTTTTGAACATGAGCCTAACTCTGAGACCAACCTCTCTGTTCTCTAGTCGAGTTCAGACTGTCAATTTCCCGATCGCGATCCGCGAGGTGCAAATTGATACGTCTGCAATTTTGGTTTACTTCCTTTATTTCGACATCGAGAATCGACTATCGTCCGATTCTCGCTCAACGATTTCTCAACGCCGGGTGCATTAACCGGGCGTCATACGATACTTACTCGGCAAATTCCTACGCGAGTCGGCTTCGCGACGCGGTGGATTTGCCAGTAAGTATTTCCCGATGTATTTCCTAATTTATTTTATATTTCTTTAATTTTAATTCGGCAAAATAATTCGGGGTACAACATCCCTCCCCCCTTAAAAAGAAAAAATCGAGTCTTCGAGATTTTTTCGTTTGGCTCGATGTCGTACGTCGGCCTCTGTTATCGTTGGTGTGGTCAGATGTCGGCTCATGTTTCGCTCTCGTAACATTCAGCTGTGAGCTGCGCGGTTCATTCATTCCTTGCTCTATATTATTTGTGCGTTCCTAAATTTAATTTTTTGTGCAACCTTTGTTTGTTTATTTATTTATTTTAACCATTTGTTTACTTATTTATTTATTTATTGTTGTCCACGATTTATTTTTTATTTATTTTTTAATTTTTTTTTTTTTCTTTTACATCGTGCTAGTGCTTTGTTTATTTCGTTGGAATCCCACCCGGAGTTGGCCAATTGTCGATTTTCGCTTTGGCGCTCGCGGTATGTTTGAGCGCGTACAAGGTTTTAGTTCGATTTCCTCCGGTGGGGTTACGACTTCGACAGTCGTCCTTTTTCTCGGAATATATCTATATATCATAAAAATGATTAGCGCTATGAGGGTTATCGTCCCTATTGAGTATCCACCTATGGTATAATAATATTGATGTTCGTCATTTGTAATTTTTTCTAAATCCTTTTTCACTTGTTGGATTCGCATACCGATTTGATTTAATTCTTGTGGATTGTTTATGACTCTTTTTAATTTAAGTTGTTCACTTGCGCTTTCCACTTTTGGTATAAGTTCTTTTTCGCTGATGCCTAATGTTAGGTTAAACGATGGTAAATATGTATCGAACACTTTCTGGGTAATTCGTCGCACTGTTTCTATTTTATAATATTTGGCAGTCACGGTACATTTCCCTATCAAAGCCAGTATACCTGAACCCTGAAGTTTTTCATACTTCTGGGGTTGATTATAACATTTAATTGCGACGGTCTCTGTCGTGGGAGTCACGTACAGCCATCTACCCGGTTGTTTCATAGTTATTATTATGGGTCTTTTTAGTGTTACAATTCGTTTCGCGCATTCGGTGTGTGCACTGTCTAGGTTAGAATAGGTTACTACCTCGCAGGGTGCGTCTTCGTTTACAGATAATGAAGGATGATGCGGCTTACATATGTATCTACTTTGTTTATGTTTACATTCGTCGAGCTCTGCCTCGGACATTTTTAAATACCGCTGATGTTCCCTGTCTACTATTACGGGTCCAGCGTTTGTTTCGATGTATTGGTAAGTCTGATTCGCGGCGCGTGTCGGTAACGGATACGCTTTGCTGACGCGGTACTCTTGCGTTCCGACCAGCGGTATCTCTACCACTACTACTACGGCGTCGCGTCGGCTGAAGGCCTTGAGTTCTGCTACCTGTAGCAGATTATGCGCCTCGCTCCGCGCTGTCGGTGTGGGGAAGCTTGTACCCCTTGGTATGTGTGGGAGCGCGTCCGTAAGATACTCTATGAGCTTGTTTGGAGTTATTATATTCGGATTTATTATTCCATGCGATAGGTTGGACACAAAGCTTGTCAACTCGAGTACCTCCTCGAGTAATGATTCTATTATTGCTTCTAACGCGTTTATGTGTTCGTCTAGTGTCTGTCTGGCTATTATGGAGGATATTTTGTAGTTAATGCATTGCTCTACTTTGATTACTATATTTTTTAGAGCTTTCTCATTTTCCTCAATGTGGTTAACTGATTGATTAAATACGTCGAAAGTCGTCTCGATTATTTGAACTTGGTCCTGCATTACTTTTTCGATCGATTTTTGTTTATTTTGAATTGCTTCTATTTCCCTATCTATGCGTGCTGCGTCAGTCGCGTCCATATTTCCGGTAATGGATTTTACTATAGTCCCTAGTCCGTCTATTAGTCCTCTGCGGTCTCGTCAGTTTTTATTTAATATTTCGTGCAGTACATCCATTGTTTCTATTATTCTGCCGTTCATTTCTGTGAGCGTGGTGTCGAGTATGGAGCATAAAAAATCGAACGACATTTGTTTTTTACACAATTGCTCTAACTCTCTTAGATTTGTCAAAATTTCTTGCTCTCTTACGCGTAGCGATTTTAAATCCAGGTTTATTACGAGCCTCCATATATCTTGGGCGACGGTAAGGGTTCCAATTTCTTCGTAGAAGATTCCTGGCGAGTCAGTGAATTTTCGTATCTCGTACGCTGCTGGGTTGGTGGTCGTCGCTGCCTCGTGGTGGCTTGATATTGCCGTGAGCCTGGAAGTCGGATAATATTTCTGAGTTGCATGTACGTGGGAATTTTTTTTTTTTTTTTTTTTCTTAACCCTTATTTAGCAGTTTTCTATTCTCGCGTTATTTCTCGTCTGACCCTGCCTCATTCGTTCTTCGACTCTCGTTGCGAGCAGCACAAAGTACTGTTTTTTTTCTACTGTTGTCATGGACTCATACCGAGTAATTGTTTGTGGACGAGCGGGTATGCCCGTCAATTTACGGAGGCAGGCGGTGAGTCTTCGTGTTTATTTATCCTTTGTTTCTTTTTCTTTTTTTTTTTTGTATGTGAGAGAAGGACGTAAAAAAAATTCTTGGGTTTTTTTTTTGTTGTTTGTTTCTTCAGCTCGCGATGTTTCCGCCGAGGGTGCTCTCCCCGGAGGCGGTTTTTGTTCGCCGCGCCATGGAGACTCGGCGCGCCCGCCGTCGGTTGCGGACCGCCGTCGACGCCCTTTGGGGTGACGGAATGTTCCGTGGGGAGGCGGAGCCGTACCCCGACTTTATCGGGCTGGTGGCCCTATTCGAGGCAGACCGATGATGGTGTATTTTTTGTTACTACCGGCCCGGTATCTGTTCAAGCTAACTTTTTGTGTTATCATAATAAATTAAGGGGTGTTCCCCACGATGGTTTTATTAAACCTTACCCGACTGTGTTGACCTTATTTATTGCGTTTCCTTTTCCTTTGTTTTTATTCGGGGTTAGTGTATGTAGATATTTTGATTTTATTTTATTTTATTTCTGGTGTATGTTTATACTCCGCACCGTACGTGGGTCCAGGCTAGGACTCCACAAAATGCTGAAGTCGGTTCGCGTGAATTTTGACGGATTTCTTCCCCTTTTTGATCGTATAGTTAACTGCGGAGTGCTTGGCGATTATCTCATATGGTCCGATTTTTTTCGGCGTTAATTTAGCTGATCTGCTCCGTTGTACGGAGGGATCGTACACGAGGACTTTGTCTCCTACTTTAAAGTCGATTATTTTGCTCTTTTTATCATAATTTATTTTTGATTTTTCCTTCGCGGCGATTAAATGGGATCGGGCGAGCTTCCATGCTGCTCTTAATCGTTCTTTCAATTCTTGAACGTAGTCATCGTAGGTGTAGGTGAGCCGCGGCTCTTGTTTCAATGCCGTCGGTATCTCCGCCCGGTCACCGTACACCAGCTCGTGTGGCGTGAGACCCGTAGCTGTGTGTGGCGTGGTATTATACGTAAACATTGCGTATGGTAACCACTCGTCCCAGTTTTCCTGGTCTTCGTCGGCGTAATTTTTTAGGTATTCGGCCAATGTTCGGTGAGATCGTTCCAGAGCTCCGTTCGATTCGGGATGGTACGCCGTCGTTTGAATTTTCGTTATTTTTAATAGCTTACACATTTCTTTGAATGTGTCGCTGAGAAAATTAGTCCCTCGGTCGGACAGAATCGTTCCCGGTGTGCCGTAACGGCAAATTATTTCGGTCACGAGGGCTTTCGCTACTTCCTTCGCTTCCTGATTTTTTAGAGGAATCGCGGCGCTGTATTTTGTGAGGGAATCCTGGAAGGTAAGTATGCATTTGTTTCCGGCAGAAGTTTCCGTCAACGGTCCGACAATATCAACAGCGCATTTTTCGAATGCTCGGCTCGGTGTGTCGGTGATGACCATCGGTGCCCTTCCTCTCGGGAATATTTTATTTATTTGACATTTTTTACATTTGGAAATATAGTCTTCGACTTCTTTCCTCATGCCTGGCCAGCGATATTGGAGCTGTATACGCTGAAGCGTTCTCGCCGTGCCCTGGTGCCCACCCAGAGGGGCATCATGATATTCGCGTATTATTTTTTCGCGCTCTACCTCGTCGGGACAGGTTCCGCCTATGCTGCGGCTATCCTCGTCGGAAGCATCGGGTTGCGCGTCGCCGCTATACTCTAGCTGCTGGTGGCTTGCCTCCCCGTGCTCCGCGTCCCGCTCTTGGCTCGCCCGCTTTGTGCGGCTGTCCGTATCCGCTGCCTCGCAGTCGGCATGGGTATCGCTGTCTCTGTCGCGCGTTGCCGCTCTCGCTCGCGCGCTCGCCGTGGTATCTGCCTCCTCGTCGCTCGCTATTGCGCTCTCTCTCTCCTCGGCTGTCCTCTTTATGCGGTCGTTCGTACCCGTCGCGTCGGCGTCTCCGATTTGTTTTCTCGCTTGCGCTCGCGTGGTAGTGTATATACGACTGTTACGTCCTGTGAATTTTCCCGGAATATTTTAGATATTTGTATTGGGCAATTGGTTAATTAACCAATTATTTGGAATTTATTAAGTCGCTAAAAATAAACATTGGAGAAATTGCCATTGTTTAATTTGTTGAATTTAAAGTATCGATAAATAAATAAAATACCAAATGGAGAAATTATCCAATTTGGTAAAAATAATTAGCCTTCAGGTGCGACAGGTTGATGTACAGAGGTGACTGTACGAAGCAAGTCAGCCGTACGAGAGTCGGTAACCTGAGGCGCAAAAATGCAGATAAGGATATCGGCGGAGTGCTCCTCGCAGTTGTCGAACATAGGCCTGCTTGTACAGCGCGTGTCACGATGGGCATGATGCTGAGAGCGACCGTCGAGCATAATGAGTGCAGCACCTCCTGGACAGTGAATATCGATGAATGCTAGATCATCGTTATAGTCCAGGAGTATCATAGTTCAAATAATAAATAGGACAATAAATGGAAAACAGGTTTAAGGGATGAATGCACGGGATTGATAGCATTTTTGGGAAACAATTGATAATAGATTCAGGAAATAAAATAGAGTCAAGAAATAAAGGAAGAAAATTAAGTCATATCGTCATGACAACATTCAACATAAAAGTTAATTAAAATATTAAGAAAGAGGAATAAATATAAAAACAATAAATAACCAATGAATAATCGAATAGCAAATAACGAGGGAAAATATAGAAAATTACGGAAACAAGAAAGAAATGTAAAACCATAAACGTCAAAATCCAGGAAAACAATTAGATAAATATTGAGATAACAATTTGTGTCAACAAATGTTAACTTCGGAATGAAAGGTCGTACAACTTTCATTCAAATTTGTGTGTTTATAAAATCCGCGATAAAATTTAAGTAATAACAAATTAAGATGTCAAAATTGATGTGAACCTACGAAATAGGTAATATTTAATTAGAACAGCCAAAGAAAGAAATCAGGTGATGAGAGTGGGGAGACGTGGCGCAGGTGTGACAGCGGTGACGCGGGGGTATCCGGCACCGAGGTTATTTATTCGCGCGCCCACCGCCCATTCGGGATTACTACTTCTAACTTCTTCGCGACCGGGGCAACGACCTCAATCTTGTATTGTACTAAGACCCATTAACAAAGAACTTGTAAATCAGTTTGTAAAATCTTCGAGCCAGTATTCATTTTAACCAACTTCAATAAACAGTTCATATCTTTCCAATTCATTCTGTCGTAATTGAGTATATTCCTCCTGAAAATCATTTAATCATCGAAATCATCAATCCACATCGTTGAAATCTGGGAAGGACGTTCATTTCTGGAGTCGATCATCATCATCACTCGATTCTGATTCGAGTATTCGGCATTTTGGAGGGACGTTATTTTCGGAAATCGATCGTCATCATTCGATTCTGATTCGAATATTCATCCAGATTGGGAAGGACGTTCAATTTCGATATCGTTATACTTCATTCATCAATCGAATCATTCGACCATTCATTCTGAGGTAAAACCATTTAAATCACATCGTAAGTTTGGAAAAATTACCATCTACATCTCGAAACATACATCTCTTCTGGTTATTTAATTGTCAATGTTTAATTATCAACGTTTGTTCATACTCCAGAAAGGTTAGAATATTTCTTTGGACAATATATATTCGTGTTGGTCAATTTTATTTCAGCTATATCAGTGCGCGTTAAAATATTAGGATAGGTCGGGAGAAAACAGTGAGTGAGCGTGATAGCGCATCGTCGCGAGCCGTGCGTCGAGGGTGACGCGCGAGAGAGTGAGATAGCCGCATATCGTGTTCCATCCTATAGAAAGAGTTAGCATCCAGAATTTTCTTGTCCAGTTTAAAATCGTCACTTAAAATCTAGTAAATTCCAAATTTTAACCGCGAATAAAATTTCCTCAACATCAAATATATACACTCTAGGCCCTATCCCGAATTATTTTCCGAAAGGTTAGGTTCAAAACAGGGCCAAAACCTCGATAAAGCGTCATCTCCGAATAACGTGTAAAGGGAGGGTGTAAATTCTCCTTGACCGAGATGGAGTGAAAATTGCTGATCGGGACGTAACAAAAATTGGGGGCTCGTCCGGGATCTCAAAAAGAGTGTATATATAAATTTATTAATATATAAATAAATAAATAAAATAATTTTTTTTTGTGAAATGAGTAGTAAAGGGAAAATAAAATCATAAATGACTTCAACTCGCTCAAAATGTACTGTTCCGGATCAGATCTTACATGCCTATCCAGAAGACAGGAAAAAATCGGGAACAAGAAAAGTGAGAAAATTAATAGAATCGGAAGAAAAATCAGCGCAAGTGACAGATATTCCAGAATTTGAAGAGGAAAGCAGATTAGTTACTTCAACTCCATATCCCAAAGATTCTTTAGCAAATACAGGGAAAATATCGGAAAATTCGGAAAAAAAAACTGAATCGGACGCGACTAGGGCTCTTGGACAAGACATAAAGTTGCTTGCGAAGACAATTGATGAGTATTTACAAGAATTTCCAGACACAATTCATCCAAATTTCGCGAATCCAGTTGCAACCAATTCTAAATGTGAAACTCTTAATGCAAAGACAGTCGAAGTAGAAGCAGTAGAACCACAAATTAAAGACAAAACCGTAATTAATCAGCAAGACGATTCTGAAAGTTCTTTTACGTCAGCAACTGGACTAACCACACCCTGGTTGAGATTGAGTAGTAGTTCGGGTACACAGTTAAGATAGAGATCCTCAGAAATAGATACAACACCGAGAAGAAGACCTTTGGTAAAATCCTGTTCAAAATCTGTTTCACCCAGAAGGAAAAGTGCACCAGGTGGTAGTGAAAATTTCTTAGTAAAAGCAGCGAGAGTATTCGGGTTAATCGGCGATAAAAAAGATAGTTCAATCGTCAAAAACAAGTCAAGATCAGAGATAAATTTTTCAAAGGGATTTAATAGTTTTTCCAGATTGGCATCATTGTCAGAAAAAACATGTTCTAGAAAACCGGGATATACTGTTAATAGATTGCGATCAAGAAAAGATTCGAGTCAAAATTCTAAAGTGTCGCATAGAAAGAAAATATCGGGAAAAGTCGTACAAAATTTGTCTAAAAAAATGGCTCCAGTCATTTCATCTGCTCAGCGAATGAAAAAGAGTAGAGAGTATGAAACTGGGAATACAGGTAAAAATTGCAGAAATAGTGACAATATCAACTATGATCAAATCGACGATGCAGGTAGCAACGAAGGGCGTGGCGGTGACCACCGTGGCGGCGACGGCGGCGGCGGTGGTGACGGAGGTGGTGACGACGGTGGCGACGGCGGTGGCGACGGCGGAAGGGGAGGAAGGGATCATGATAACCCGAACAAAAAACCGTTTCGTCGGACGGCACCGGATGTAACGCGACCGATATTAAATTTGAGCGCAGGCAGACACGGAAACTTGAGAGACGCTCTACAGGTGATACCGGAGTTCGACGGAAAACGAAGCTCGTTGGATCGGTATATCGTCGGATTGGAAGACGGTCTCGAAATAGTCGGAGTGGAAAATGAGCTACATTTGTTGAGATTGGCGAGGTCAAAGTTAGTGGGAGACGTATGGAGTAGGGCGTCGAAAAACAAGTTCGAGAGCATTGAAGAATATATCGAATATTTGAAGACAACGTATGATCCTCCAAGAGATATTTATCAGTTGCAGGGAGAATTAGGAACCAGTGCACAACTGAATGCGGATACAGTAGACCAGTACGCGCATCGTATTCGGGAATTAGCTGGGAAAATCAACGAGGCGCATTACTACAAGAAAGGATATTTGGGACAGGAAGAAACGGATATGATCGATGAAATGGCATGCAGTTGCTTTAAAAGAGGATTGAAATTGGAAATACAAGATAGAATGGGAAAAGAAGAAACTACCCTCAGCGAAGCAATTCATGAGGCTAAAAGGATTGAACGAGAATTAGGAGATATGAAGAGATTGAGAGAAAATGCTGAAGCAAAGAAAAAACCGGAAAAAGAACCTGAGAAAACTTCGAAGAAAGCAAGCGTGAAAATCATCGAGGAAGCTAAGGAAGAATCAACTGTAGCCGTGGTAAACACCAATACTCCAGCGGTGAATATTTGTCAGATCTGTGGGAAAAAGGGACATCTTGCTACAACTTGTTGGAGTGCTCCAGGCGCAACTCCACCTAATAAGTGTCAGAGTTGTGGAAAACTGGGTCATACAGCTGATAAATGCAGAGCATCGGGAAAAATCGAGCCACAGGCTGCATTAATTTGTCAATATTGTAAAAAATCAGGTCATTCTGCGGATAATTGTTTTAAAATGTCTGGTTCGAACGCACAAACAAATACGATCATGATTTGTCAGATTTGTGGAAAAAGGGGACACACGGCAGATAAGTGTTACAGTAATCCATGTAAAAATTGCGGTCGGAAAGGCCATTTGAGCGAATCCTGCCGTAGTATACAACAACCTATACAGAATCAAGCAAATAATTTCAATCAGATGACTCAGCAAAATCAACCGAAAATACCTCAAGGTCAGACATCTCAAATTCAATGTCAAATCTGTAATGGCTGGGGGCATTCAGCTCTGGTATGCAACCAACAGAAACGGGGAAATATTGGAAATCCAAATGTCGCAGGAGCAATGAATTATTAGCAAGCATTGACACAACAAAATTCAATGAATCAACAACAAAATCAAGCTAATCAAGTAATTTGCAATTATTGTAAAAATCCAGGTCATTATTTAACAGATTGTCAGATCCGCATCAGCAACAACAACCGGAGGGCAGCGCAACAGGGAAACGCGGATGGCCAACCAGCACAGGGTGCCCAGGCACAGGCCAACGTGAATACTCAAGCGCACCCAACCCTTACGATCAAGGCTTATACCGATTCGGATCGGAACCAGAAATAATCGACGTATATTTAGTAAATCCAGAAAAAGACGTAATAGCTCCTACCGTCTTGTTTCGAAGTAGTGAGCTCTCGGAAACAGTAATTATGATGTTGGACACAGGTGCCAGTAAAAATATTCTGAAAGAAAGATGTTTGCTAAACAATTTTGAACTTTATCAGGATAAAATCTTGAGATTGAGCGGGATTACAGACGAATTTGTATATACTTTGGGGTATGTAATAATTAATGCTTTGGGACGAGAAACGGTTTTTCACGTAGTACCAAACAGTTTTCCGACCAAGCAGGGAGGACTACTGTCAACTGAGTATTTTCGTGATAATTTGGCAAAAATTGATTATGAAAACAGTACACTTGAAGTTCGAGACAAGAAAATAGAGTTCCATACTAGAGAAAGTATGATGTTCCCACCGAAAACGACGAAGCTGTTCTATGTCCGCTTGAGAAACGATAACGTTCTTGAGGGATATTTACCAAGGCTCGAAGTCGACGAGGGAATAGAAATTGAGCAAGGATTGGTGAAAAACGTTGGTGGAAAAGCTTACATCTACGTAACCAATCATCGCAACGAGAGGGTCCATATAGAGATCCCTGTCCTGGAATTGACAGCGACTCCACAAGGAGAAAACAAAGAAAAATGTGAAAAGAATGCGATGACTAATTCAGTGTGTATTACAGGTGATCCAGTCTTCAGAAAGGAAATAAAACAGGAAAACTTGGAGCAGTTTAGAAAGTCGGAGAATTCGGAGCAGTTTGGAAAGTCGGAAAATTCGGAGCAGTTTGGAAAGTCGGAAAATTCGGAGCAGTTTGGAAAGTCGGAGAATTCGGAGCAGTTCGGAGGGTCGGAAAATTCGGAGCAGTTCGGAAAGTCGGAAAAGTTGGAGCAATTCGGAGAGTCGTCGGAAAATCAGGGTAAATTCGGAAAGTTGGAAAGAAATCAGGGTAAAGTTGGTGAGTCGGAGAAAAATCAGGGTAAAAACGATTCTGTGAAAAACACGGATGGTTCTGTATTCGGAAGGAAAGAAAGAAAGGTAACGGATTTAGATAAAATTTTCACTGAAGAAGAATGGAAAATCGAGATAAATAAGTCGGAAAGATCAATTCAGAGTAAAGTAGAGGAAGATAATGGAAAAACGGTGAATGATTTTACGGTGGCGGTAAACGCAAACACCGGAGTAAATTGTCAAACGTCTGTTGGAGATATACTGTTACACACGGGAGAGAGTTCGCAAAATATAGAGGAAAATCAAACTGTCAGAGAAACAGAGGAAAAATTGGAAACGTCAGTCAGAGAAAAAGACAAAAACATAGAATCAAAAGAAATAGAAGAACTAAAACCAAGATTTATGTCAAAACAGGAAAATAAAGTAAAAAGGGAAAATAATTCTTATCAGTTTGTCGATTGTTTGATCGGAGTAAAATTCATGACAGAAAAATGTTTTGCTATAAAAGAAAGAGAAAAAGATGAGGCACGGTTCTCTAAAGTTTTGGAATTGCTACGATTAAAGCATTTGGATGAAATAGAAAAAGAAGCTGTGAATAAAATCATCGAATATGGAGTAGATAGATTTCACATCAAAGGAGAAAAATTAGGCGCTACAGACGTGGTAATGCATAGGATCCCAACGACGGATGAATTTCCGGTAAATTCAAAGCAATATCGGTTTCCCGAGATTCACAAAGAGGAAATACGAAAACAGGTAGCCGAATTCTTAGAAGCAGGATTAATCAGGCAGTCGGAATCTCCGTATAACACACCAGTCTGGGTAGTACCAAAGAAATTAGATTCTCAGGGAAATAAAAAATGGAGAGTAGTTCTTGATTTTAGACAACTAAACGAAAAAACGATAGGAGATGCTTATCCTTTGCCAAATATCGTAGATATATTAGATCAGTTGGGTGGTGCTCGATATTTTTCGGTGTTCGATCTGGCTTCGGGGTTCTATCAGATAAAGATGCATCCAGAGGATTGTCATAAAACAGCTTTCACAACTCCATATGGACATTACGAGTACGTCAGAATGCCTATGGGATTGAAAAACGCTCCTCCCACGTTTCAGCGAGCAATGGACATGGTATTGATGGGACTACAAGGACAGGAATTATTCGTGTATCTCGACGACATCGTGATTTACGCAAAAACTTTGGAAGAACACGACGAAAAGTGCAAGAAACTAATCGATCGTCTGAGGACCGCTAATTTGAGTTTGCAACCGGACAAGTGTGAATTTTTGAAAGGGGAAGTGGCATATTTAGGTCACGTGATCAGTGAAGAAGGACTAAAATTAGATCCGAAGAAAGTAGAAGCAGTTCGGGAATTTCCAAGACCAGTTAACGTCAAGGGTATTCGGCAATTTTTGGGACTAACGGGATATTATCGTCGATTCATAGAGGGTTATGCAAAATTGGCTAAACCACTGACAAATCTTCTCAAAAGCGAAACTCCTTTCATATGGGGAGAAAGTCAGGAGGGAAGTTTTCAAGAATTAAAAGAAAAATTATGTACAGAACCAGTTTTGATTTTTCCGGATTTTTCAAAGCCGTTTGTTGTAACTACGGATGCGTCCGGCTACGCAATCGGGGGTATCCTTTCACAAGGACCCATTGGTGCAGATAGACCGGTGGCATACGCTTCACGAACATTAAATGACGCAGAATCACGATAGGATACATACGAAAAAGAGGCGTTGGCGATTGTCTACAGTGTTTTACACTTCAGGCCGTATTTATATGGCAGAGTGTTTACACTCGTGACAGATCACAAGCCCTTAGTTTGGTTTAGAACTTGCAAAGACGGAAACGCACGAGTACTTCGATGGAGATTGAAATTGGCAGAATATGAGTATGATGTAGTATATAAAGCGGGAAAAACGAATGTAAATGCAGATGCATTATCCAGAAATCCAGTAGAATCAGACGAAAGTAGGAACGAATGGACCAAGAGATATTCGCAGTTCGACAGAGAAACAATGATGGGTTGACAAATGAAGAAATAATGATGCTCTTCGAAAATGAAGGGGATGATTTTGAATTTGAGGAAGATGAGGAATACAACGATGAGGAGGATCCTGAGGAACAGTGGCGAGAGTCCCTGACAAAGGAACAACTGGCGGAAGTAATTGAAGAAACAACACCAAAGAAAACACCGAAGGAAACTTTGTATAATTTGGATGCTGATAAGGAACCAATAGTAAACCAGGATGACGAAAACAAAGAAGAAGAGAAGGAAAAAGATGAAACAGGACAATCAACTAGGAAAAGGACCAAAAACAAGGATCCACCGGAACGTCATGCTATGACTACTAGACGCCAGGTGAAAAATCAAAATAAACAAGAAAAACATGAAGAAGCAAATACAAAAGAAGAAGCTAAACCACCAAAGGAAACTCGAAAGCCAAGGAAGAAGAAAAAGAAAAAGAAAATTTCAGAAACAACAGACGAAAGCAGTACAGACGAGGAATCAGTAGTAAAAACGAGAAAAAGAAAGAAAATTCCTCAAGTATCAGAATCAGACGAAGAAAAATCCTGCAGTGAATCTGAAGAAGATGATAAGGAAGAAGATGACAATAACATGGACCACAATTCAGACAATGAGAAGCTAGAAGATGAAGAAAGACAATCAGAAGAGGAAATCGAGAAAATCCCACCGGGGAATATCATACAGAGTCGTGATCTTTTCTTTACTCGCAAGGATGCACTTAGTTATTTTTTGAACACTAAGGGAGAATCTCTTGATTCAGGATCGCGGAAGTTGGCAGATCGAAACGAATTACCGTATTTTCCGGGTCTACAGTTAGGAGAGGCTAGTGCAGTAAAAAAGGGACATAAGTATCATATAGCATTGCCGGTTAGCGATAACTCAGGAGAGGGACCTTCACTGATTTTAGGTCACATCAAAAGAGTAATGAGCAGTTTGAAAAAATTAACAGAGGAATTGGAAATTCAGAGTGTAAGCTTAGCAAAGACAGATTCGGTAGAAAATGTTCCGTGGGATAGAATTGCGACGGAATTACGCTTAGGATTCTTGGGAAGTCCAACCAAAGTAAATGTTTGTCATGGGATTGTCAGATATCCTAGTAAACAGGAGCGTGAAGGAATTATACAGGAAATGCATGGATCGGCTGTAGGAGGTCATAGAGGGGTTACGAAAACCTTTAATCGAATCAGACAACATTATTTTTGGGAAAAGATGAAAGTGGATATTCAAAAATACATACAGAGATGTTTACCATGTCAACTAAAGAAATGCGTGAGAAACAAAACGAAGCAACCAATGGTGTTAACCGATACACCAGGGTCAGCTTTCGACAAGGTAGCTATGGACATAGTCGGACCAATACCAAAGACGAAAGACGGTAACGAGTATATCTTGACAATACAGGACCAATTGACGAAATTTTGCCTTGCTATTCCTTTACCAAACGCAACGTCAGCAACCATCGCGGACGCGATGGTCAAAAACTTTATCAGTATTTTCGGACCACCAAAGTCAGTATTGACCGATCAAGGTCGAAATTTTCTCAGTGGATTGATCAGACGAGTAGCTAAAAGATTTAAAATAAAAAGAATTCGGACAACAGCTTTTCATCCGCAGTCGAACGGTTCATTGGAACGTTCGCATCATGCATTAGGAGAATATTTGAAACAATACGCTGATAAGGAGTTTGACTGGGACGAATGGGTGCAATTGGCAATTTTCAATTACAATACCAGTGTGCATGAGGGTACAAAGCATACTCCGTACGAATTGGTGTTTGGAAAATTGGCAAGGGTACCGTCTAGTGAACCGTTGGGAGTAGAAGATGAACTTCCGACGTACAGTGGTTATTTGATTAAATTGGTAACACAATTACATGAAATTCGGAGAATGGCTAGAGAAAATTTAATAGAAGCAAAAATCAGATCCAAAGAACGACACGACAAAAGACTAAATGTAAAATCTTTCAAAATAGGTGATTATGTATTCTTGCAAAATGGACCGAAACCGAAAAAACTAGCAGATCAATATACTGGACCACACGAGGTGGTCGAAATTATGGGAAATCAAAATATAAAGATAAAAACCAAGAAAAATATTCAGATAGTACATGCAAACCGACTGAGACTTTCACATATTGTACCGGAATAAATATACCATGTTTAATGCAATCATGACAATTACAGACCAGTCAGACTACAAACAATGTCAACCCAAGGGAATTCGGACAGACGTAGACCAACTGAAGGCAGAGTGACATTGAGACGGAACAGAATCATAGGAAAAGAACGAATGTTGCAGTATGAGGAACTACCGAGATTGCCGCATCAGAAGGCGCCTTATCGAATTGAGGCAACTTTTGCGGGACTTCGCGCTGAAGGATGGGGGCGGACTAGACAAATTGCCAGGCAGATAGCTGCTAATGGGTTGTGTAATAGAGTATTGAATCAGACAGAACGGAAAGTTCAAATTGAGCATTGGGAACAGAAAGTAGTGCGTTTGGTTAGTTTAATGGTGAAATCTATTTTGGATAGAATCGATGGAGAGGAAGAGCATGTCACCTTCAGTGACGCGGCAGAATACCTTGAAACTGTGACAAAGGCTTTAAAAGAAATTAACGCGAAATATGAGATCTTGAAGTACCAAGGGGAAAAAGAACACGTAGTAGTAATGACTTTGATTTGGGAAATAGAGGAACCGGATGTAGTGGTTCAGTTCGGAGTGGACGAATTGACTATCGAAATGAAAGCGCTGAAGTTCATGTTGCGAAGAATATTGTCTAAAGTAATGAACATGGAAGAAACACCTGAAGTGGAAATAGAGAGAGAGGAAGTAGATGGGGAAAGTCGTTAACTAAAAATATGACAAAACCAGAGAATAGTAGTATTTACGTAGAATTTTGGGGAAAATTATTTTGATTTAGGGGTAAAATCGGTAGCATAAAATTAAGGAAAAATGAATATATATATATACATCGGTAATGAATTAACAAACATGTAACTTAACCAGCACAACAATAACATTGTATTATCACCAAATTTTACTAATAAATAATCTATATGTATAACTAAACAAAAGGGGCTGAAATAATAAAATAAACAATTATTATAACACCGTCATTTTCTTTCTTGTATAGATCAAAATGAGAGAGAAAATACCCTTGTTCGTGATAGGGGTTATTCTGCTATCGAGGCAATGTAAGGGGATGATCGGGTACGATTGTGGAACAGCTAAGTCCAACATCACAACTGTATCGCTTCTGGAGGTGGAGGAATGCGATATTCCGTCGCCGGCATTGAACGTTACGGCAGTGCGAATTCAACTGCTTCAGATAAACGATTATGCATCTGTACATGTGCGACAGTGCAAAGTTGAGATTAATAGAGATGTTCGAAAGTGTGGAATGTTCTCGCATACCAGTGACGTAACGAATGGAAAGGCATCGTACGTGTACGAAGTATCGCGAGACGCGTGTGATCGAATGTACGAACACGGATCCATTCAAGTAGAAAAGACTCTGATAATGGGAATAACGGGTAATCACAGCGTAACTCATCCTGTAACAATGGCAGGAAAAGTAGGGCAAGATGGTGCTTGTAAGGGAACGGCGTATTCGGATCCTTTTGGTAATTGGGAAGACGTAGTAGTATTGGCTGAAGTAAAAATCACTTTGAGAGACTATCGTGCTACGATCGCCCTAAAAACCAATAAAATCTTCTTGAAATCGGGAATACGTTGTGAACTAAACGAAGGACAATGTGTAGATATGGAAGGAGGACATACTTTTTGGGAATCTGTTCCTGTCGGAAATTGCGGTAGTGGACAGTATGGAGTGTTGTACGAAGGCATAGCTGAAAAAGGTGTAGACCAGGACTCAAAAGTGTTGTATACCGTTACTACATCGGACATAATTTTCGCGCTTGTAGTACGCGGATCAACAAATGTATGTGGACAAACGTTGGTGCGTACGGAACACCCTAAATTATTCATATATGAGATCGAAGATGGGCAAACGTTTTTACAAGGACAATCAATGGAAGTGATAAATATGGACATGTACACTTACGTAAATTCAAAGTTCGTTTATATTGAGCGACATATTCAGACACAAACTCAACAGGTATATCATGATCTTCTGACTCATAAATGCGAACTGGAAAGAGAAATGCTGAAAAATCGTTTGGCAATAGCTACGCAGATACCGGATGAATTCGCATATCATTTGATGAAAGGACCGGGTTACATGGCCGTAATATCTGGAGAGGTGGTGCACATAATAAAGTGTATCCCAAAGAAAGTTCGAGTACAACCACGAGAAGAATGTTATACGCATTTGCCAGTAACCGAGGGAAACAACAGCTATTTCCTGACACCAAAGACTCATATCTTGATGAAAACCGGAATGCAAATCACATGCAACAAGATGGTTGCACCTACATATTATATTGACGAGGATTGGTATGCAATGATGCCTGGACCAATACCCATATATCCACCTGAGAAGATGAGACCGAACACCAAGCCTACGTGGACCTACAAAAGTACCAAGTCATTGGCAACCAGCGGGATCTATACGACGTCGGAACTGGAGCAGCTTCGAGAGCACATCATGTTTTCGGCTGAGAGACCTGCGGTGCTAAACACTGTGGCTAGGGGTTTGTTAGGCAAACCAACCGCGGCACAAGGTGGTTCATTCGCAAAACTATTGGACGGACCGGAACT
Source organism: Exephanes ischioxanthus (assembly GCA_958510785.1). Classification (NCBI taxonomy): domain Eukaryota; kingdom Metazoa; phylum Arthropoda; class Insecta; order Hymenoptera; family Ichneumonidae; genus Exephanes; species Exephanes ischioxanthus. The sequence continues at coordinate 19,130,059 of OY294016.1, read as the reverse complement.
ACAGAAGCTAATGGAGAATGCGTGGAGAAGGATGTTGGAAGGACTAGTTGCATTCGGCAACATAAGTGCAGGTCTGATAGGAGTAATTATGGTCATAAAAGCAGTAAAGTTGATTATAGACACACTCATACATGGATATGCGTTGCACACCGTGTATGGATGGTCATTATTCTTGATCGGAGCAGTATGGGATTCGGTTACAAATCTTTTGCTGCATCTGAATAAGGGAGTAAAAGGGGGTGAGAAAAAGAAAGAGGATAAAACAGAGAGCATAGAAAAGGGTAAAGTAGAATCAGAGGGAGAATATGAATCGGAGGAAGAAGTAGAATATGAAAGACGGACAGGTGAAGATCAGAATAAGGGAGTTCAATCAGTAAACGGTAAGCAGGGGAATGTATACCCACGGCTTCCGTAAATCAAAAAAAAAAAAAAAAAATATATATATATAAGTAAATAAATAAATAAATAAATAAATATATAAGAATAAATATTAAAGATAATAACAATAATAAATAAATAAATAATCAAAATTAAATAATCAGGTAGAATAAAAATTATATCTAAAGGAAATAGAGTAAAAAGGAATTAAAAGGAGAAATTACCGGAAATAATAGTAAGATAGCCGTCTGAAGACGTAGTTGCATGCAAGCGTGAAAGAAAGATAGAGAGGAATACAGGAAGAGAGAAGGATAGAGTACGGCGAACAGCCGCACAAAAGGGAACAGCCGAGAGCGGCTGGTGACGTAGCGTGGAAGGCCGCTTCAAGCAGAAAGAGAACTTAATTATCGACCGCGATCCTATAGTCGAGCGTGAAATTATCGACGCACGAGAATCGACCGTGATTCTGTGGTCGAGCGTGAAGTTATCGATGCATGAGAAAAAGAAAAGAGGAAAGGAAAGAGAAAGGTATAGAGTGAGGGAGAGAAGGGTAGAGCACGGCGAATAGCCGCACAAAAGGGAGAAGCCGAGAGCGGCTGGCGACGTGACGTCACGCCGTACCCCGATTCACGGCTAGTCGCGGGCATATATTTAAAAAAAAAAAAAAAAAAAAAAAAAGGGGGGACTGTACTACGAGAGTACAGTCGCACCCGTATATATATAAATTAAAAAAAAAAATATATAAAAAAAAAAAAAAAAAATATATATATATATAAATAAATAAATATACTAAAACTAAATAAATTGAATAAAATAAAATAAAATAAAAGAGGGAAGGAAAGAAAACGGTAGACAATATAAAAAAATTAGCACATATGTTTTTATTAATAAACTTAAAAATAAAATAAGAATGAAATATATAAAGTGAATAGTTTAATCAATGAATAATATATATAAATGTATCCTTAAGGGATGAGGGTGGCCAGCAGGAAGCCGACCGCTGCCAGGTTGCAAGCCAGGCAGGGCCAGGCCTGGTGATCCTCGGGGTTGTTGACCATCCCTTGGGTTATTAAAAGGGGCAATTCAGCCTCAAAACGGGGGCTGACCAGGCCACGGAGTAGCCCTCTGGCTGCTACGCTGGCAGGGGGGTGACGGGGTCGACGAAGGGGGGCCACGAAGAATGTACGGGGAAGGCGAAAAAGGGCCTGAATCCCCAGGAAGTCTTCAGGGTGGTCCTGATCAAGCTCCTCATCCCCGGTGTCCCCCCATAAAATGGCGACCGTGCGACGTTGGCGGGTTCGGGATGCTCGTATTGTTATCATCTCTCTTACTGTATCCGACGGGCGGTGGTGAGAGGGAATGATGTAATCATCCTGGAAAATAAAAAAAAAAAAAGGAAAATCAATGAAATGATAATGTTGATAATGATAATAATAAAAAAAAAAAAAAAAAAAAAAAAAAAAACCGTAAATAAAAAAAAGGAGGAAATTAATAAAATAAATAAGAGGTACTGACCAATTTCTTTAAAATCCGGGGAGATGGTGGTCCGGAACAGGAAATTATCCTGTACGGACCATCGAACGAGATGAGGGCATTCATAGTAATTCTGAAAGAGGGCAAAATAAATAAATAAGTAAAAAAGAAAAAAAAAAAAAAAAAAAGAGAAAGTGAGGAAGTATAGAAATATGTACAGGATATAATCATATATAAATAATAAATAAATAATAATAATAATAAAAATAACTAATACTTACTTAATATTTTATTTTTTTTGAAGCTGAGGCAGGGAATTTAACGGTGTTCGTTGTCTGAACGCTGAACGAAGAATGAGGAACAAGGGCTAGAGGCGTGAGTCGCGCACCGAGAGTTTAGAGGATGTTTAGAGTAGAGCCGGCGATAACACTTGAGTGTCGGTCCATCGAGAGACAAAGCAAGACTTTTCGTGGGGAAGAGGAATGGTACACTCCATACAAAAACGCATGAGAAGTATTAGGAAATTTGAAAAGAGGATGGTTAAATGGAGTAGGTTAAATAAATAAATAAATGAAATATTATAGCAGAGACAAATAGTCAAATAGAAGGGAAACATAGAATAGTTGGTTAAAAGAAAACCAGTAGGGGAAATCATAAATAAATAACGAGATAAGCAAATAATTAATCAAACAATAAATTTTAAAAAATCTTGACGAGTTGGCTTAATAATCAATTTTTATTTTATTCAGCCTCTACCGAGGTCGAGCGATGTTCTTCGAAGCAACGCTCGTTTAAGGGGGGAGGTGTTACGTCCTGTGAATTTTCCCGGAATATTTTAGATATTTGTATTGGGCAATTGGTTAATTAACCAATTATTTGGAATTTATTAAGTCGCTAAAAATAAACATTGGAGAAATTGCCATTGTTTAATTTGTTGAATTTAAAGTATTGATAAATAAATAAAATACCAAATGGAGAAATTATCCAATTTGGTAAAAATAATTAGCCTTCAGGTGCGACAGGTTGATGTACAGAGGTGACTGTACGAAGCAAGTCAGCCGTACGAGAGTCGGTAACCTGAGGCGCAAAAATGCAGATAAGGATATCGGCGGAGTGCTCCTCGCAGTTGTCGAACATAGGCCTGCTTGTACAGCGCGTGTCACGATGGGCATGATGCTGAGAGCGACCGTCGAGCATAATGAGTGCAGCACCTCCTGGACAGTGAATATCGATGAATGCTAGATCATCGTTATAGTCCAGGAGTATCATAGTTCAAATAATAAATAGGAAAATAAATGGAAAACAGGTTTAAGGGATGAATGCACGGGATTGATAGCATTTTTGGGAAACAATTGATAATAGATTCAGGAAATAAAATAGAGTCAAGAAATAAAGGAAGAAAATTAAGTCATATCGTCATGACAACATTCAACATAAAAGTTAATTAAAATATTAAGAAAGAGGAATAAATATAAAAACAATAAATAACCAATGAATAATCGAATAGCAAATAACGAGGGAAAATATAGAAAATTACGGAAACAAGAAAGAAATGTAAAACCATAAACGTCAAAATCCAGGAAAACAATTAGATAAATATTGAGATAACAATTTGTGTCAACAAATGTTAACTTCGGAATGAAAGGTCGTACAACTTTCATTCAAATTTGTGTGTTTATAAAATCCGCGATAAAATTTAAGTAATAACAAATTAAGATGTCAAAATTGATGTGAACCTACGAAATAGGTAATATTTAATTAGAACAGCCAAAGAAAGAAATCAGGTGATGAGAGTGGGGAGACGTGGCGCAGGTGTGACAGCGGTGACGCGGGGGTGTCCGGCACCGAGGTTATTTATTCGCGCGCCCACCGCCCATTCGGGATTACTACTTCTAACTTCTTCGCGACCGGGGCAACGACCTCAATCTTGTATTGTACTAAGACCCATTAACAAAGAACTTGTAAATCAGTTTGTAAAATCTTCGAGCCAGTATTCATTTTAACCAACTTCAATAAACAGTTCATATCTTTCCAATTCATTCTGTCGTAATTGAGTATATTCCTCCTGAAAATCATTTAATCATCGAAATCATCAATCCACATCGTTGAAATCTGGGAAGGACGTTCATTTCTGGAGTCGATCATCATCATCACTCGATTCTGATTCGAGTATTCGGCATTTTGGAGGGACGTTATTTTCGGAAATCGATCGTCATCATTCGATTCTGATTCGAATATTCATCCAGATTGGGAAGGACGTTCAATTTCGATATCGTTATACTTCATTCATCAATCGAATCATTCGACCATTCATTCTGAGGTAAAACCATTTAAATCACATCGTAAGTTTGGAAAAATTACCATCTACATCTCGAAACATACATCTCTTCTGGTTATTTAATTGTCAATGTTTAATTATCAACGTTTGTTCATACTCCAGAAAGGTTAGAATATTTCTTTGGACAATATATATTCGTGTTGGTCAATTTTATTTCAGCTATATCAGTGCGCGTTAAAATATTAGGATAGGTCGGGAGAAAACAGTGAGTGAGCGTGATAGCGCATCGTCGCGAGCCGTGCGTCGAGGGTGACGCGCGAGAGAGTGAGATAGCCGCATATCGTGTTCCATCCTATAGAAAGAGTTAGCATCCAGAATTTTCTTGTCCAGTTTAAAATCGTCACTTAAAATCTAGTAAATTCCAAATTTTAACCGCGAATAAAATTTCCTCAACATCAAATATATACACTCTAGGCCCTATCCCGAATTATTTTCCGAAAGGTTAGGTTCAAAACAGGGCCAAAACCTCGATAAAGCGTCATCTCCGAATAACGTGTAAAGGGAGGGTGTAAATTCTCCTTGACCGAGATGGAGTGAAAATTGCTGATCGGGACGTAACACGACTAAGAGCGTCGGCGTTCGTGTTAATTTTTCCAGCTTTATAATGTATCTCGATATCATGTTCGGATAGTTTAATTTTCCATCGCATAAGCCTGGATCCTGGATCTTTTACCTCAAATAACCACGTGAGGGGTTTATGGTCGGTAACCACTTTGAAACGGGTTCCATATATGTATGGCCGGAATTGTGTTGTGGCCCATACGATGGCGAGCAATTCTTTTTCCGTCGTCGTATAATTTTGCTCGGCTTTATTAAGCGTGCGGCTCGCGTAGCACACGGGTAGATCCTGACCTACCTCGCCTTGCGATAAGATAGCGCCTATCGCCTTGTCTGATGCGTCGGTTGTTACCACGAATTGCTTCTCGAAGTTTGGGTACTGCAGAATCGGTGCTGTGGTCAGCGTGGTTTTTAATTTTTCGAAGGCCTCGTCTTGCCTCGGAGTCCACTCGAATTTTATATCTTTTTTCGTTAATTCGGAGAGAGGTTTTGCCGTCTTCGCGAAATCTTTAATAAATTTCCGATAATATCCTGCTAGTCCTAAGAATGATTGTACGCCTTTCACGTTTTTTGGCGTAGGAAAATTTTTTACAGCAATGATTTTTTCAGGATCCGGTTTTACTCCTTTTTCAGATATGACGTGCCCGAGGTATTGGGTTTCCTTTTTCAGGAAATGGCATTTTCTCGGCTGGATCGACAGCTTGGCTTCTCTGAGTCGTTGGAAAATCTCTGTTAATCGTTTATTGTGTTCTGCGAGCGTCGTTCCGTAGATTACGATGTCGTCCAAATATACGTAGCATTTAACCCCTTGCAGCCCGGACAATACAGAATTCATTAGTCTTTGGAAAGTCGGCGGTGCGTTTTTTAAACCGAAGGGCATACGTGTATACTCGAAGTGCCCCTGTGGTGTCGAGAATGCCGTTTTTTCTTTGTCGCTCTCCGCCATCGGGATTTGATGGAATCCCGAGGCGAGATCGAGCGTGGTAAAATATTGTGCCTTTCCCAACTGGTCCAATATTTCGGTAATATTGGGCAGTGGGTAGGAGTCTCCAATCGTAGCTTCGTTTAGTTTTCGGAAGTCTACGACGACTCTCATGCGCGCTTTTCCCGTGGCATCGGGCTTTTTTGCTACGACCAATAGCGGTGCATTCCATTGGCTTCTACTTGGTCGAATTATTCCGTCGTCTAACATTTCCTGCGTTTGCTTCTGGACCTCTTTTTTATGGGCTTCAGGTAGTCGATAGGGGTTGACCTTGATCGGTCGAGTCCCTTCCTGGAGGGGTATGGTGTGCTCGGCCTTGTCCGTACATTTAAGTTTGTCCCCCTCCAGGTGAAATATATCTTCATATTTCTCGCAGATTTCTATGAGCGATTTGCGCTCTTCCTCATTCAGATGAGCAGTCCGTAATTCCTCGCGTATTTTTTCTAAACGGCTCGCTCCTCTCGGCGTTCCGACGGTGCTTATCTGGAGCGCCTTGGTGTCACCTTCGCCTGATAGCTCGGTTAGCGTCAGCGGTTCGAGCATGACGGTCGGTCGCTGCACCCGTGCTTCGCTCTCCGTCGTGTTTACGATGCTCACGACGCAGCTGTTTCCCTTCGGCGGGGTGATGCAAGACCCCAGGATTATACCTTTGCCTATTTCAATTTTTTGGACGAATCCGACGAATTTGCTGCTTGTTTTTGCATGCAATAAATTTTCGCTTCGGGGCGGTAATTTTACGGTGGTAGCCCCGTCGATTAGTGGCATACAGTGCCCATACAATTTCAACATTTCTCCTCCTAATATGTCGGCCTTGTGTTTTTTAATGAAGTCCATTCCGAGCAGTCCGTCTACGTTGAGCGGCACGTCGTTGCCCACAACGTAAAACCAATGTTTTATCGCGACTGTCGGGGTGTCCAGTGTCACCTGCGCGCGGCATAGGGGTTTTATGACTTTACCTGCCACGCCTGCCAGGTTGACGACGGCTTCCTCGATTGGGGTGTCGGATGTCAGCGCTGATTCCTTCAGGATGCTGCACTGAGCTCCTGTGTCGGCCTTGAGTGTCAGGATACCTATGGTTGCCACCGGCGATTCGATGTGGAAGTCGCTTGCTGTCTCGCTCGGTGTTGGCAGGTCCACCGTATACAGGCGTACCGTTTCTCGCAATTTTGTGTCGCCTCCCCCTGCGGTGAGGGTGTTCAGGCGCAGCATTCCCAGGGTTTTCTTTTCCGTTTCGGGTACGGAGTTGTTCCCCTGATTGCTGGTCCCCTGTCCGTTTTGTCCTTGAATATTATTTTGGCCTTGCCAATTATTTTGGCCTTGCCAATTATTTTGGCCTTGATAATTGTTTCGGCCCTGGTAGTTCCCTCGTCCACGGTAATTTCCTCGACCTCGATAATTTCCTCGTCCGCGAGAATTATTATTTCCGTTATTTCCCTGACTCTGATTACCTGCGGCTTCGTCGCGCAAGCGTCCTCGGCACTCGTTATAGACGTGACCTTTCTTTTTACAATAATTGCAAATTATTTCCACGGTATTTAGGGACCGGCGTCCCCCAGGTGCGGGTAGACTGGACCGTCCAGTCGGGCCCCTGCACTCCCGGGCGAAGTGCCCGGGCTTCCCGCAATTATGGCATTTTTGCGCGGACTTGTCGCCATGCGTCTGCTTGTTGATGGAGTCATTGCCCTGCGCCGATTTTTCTTCTTCCATGGCCCCTTTCATGGCGGCCGCGAGGTTGGGGAACCCTCGCGCTTTCACAATTATTTGGTACTCTCGCCGGAGTCCCCTTTCGAAATTGTGCAGTCCCGTCTGCCGGATATACCCTTCGATACCCTGTCTAATCGCGGCATTTTCCTCCGTGGCTGTGCTCGCGTCTATCAAGTCCATCATAATTTTCTCTAATCTCTGTCCGAAGGCGAGTACCGTCTCGTTCGGTTTCTGTTTGCTCGTATTAAATTCTACTTGTAACGCGGCGACTGTCCGTTGCGTTCCGTATAGTGCGGTCATTTCCTCTTTAAATTTTTTGAAGCTATCTATCTGTTTGTATTTGATGTCTTTCGCGGCTTTTCCTACTATTTTTGTTTCTAATACGGCTTCCAGTAAGTCGGGTTTGTCGGCCGCGGCTACCTTTCTGTCAGCATAGCCGTACGCGTTTATAACGTCGTCTACCTCCTCGGGCTTTGACCCGTCGAAACGAGGAATTAAAGTCCTCGCCTCCTTCAAGGTCATGGGTACGACCTCGTTCGGCATTTCGGACGGTTCTAATACGGTATTATCGAGCAAAGAAAAATCTATCAAATTTATTTCGTAATTTCTTTCGGTCTCTACGGTATCGTAAAACTCGTGTTCGGTTTCGCGCGAGGTGTCGGGTGACTCTTGCTCTAACCCGGAGGATTTTACGCGTTTTTTCGGATGGATATTTTCTTCCGGCTCTACGGTTTCGAAATTTAGGAAATTATTTACGAATGAGTCTAGTGACCTTGACAGTACTCTTGTACCCGGTAATCTTAACGATCTCGCTCGATCGTCCGCGGACATATATTCCTAACTGGCTTTGATTTTTCGCAACTAAAATTGTGACTGCCACTTACAGTAGTAGAATTTTCCACATTGCGGATTTTCCTGTCTTCCTCTCGTTCAGAGTTGTACGTTGACGAGCTGCTGTCGTCCTTCCTGGATGCTGCTGATCCTTCCGGTAGTCCTCGGGACTTCTGGGTTGGTCTCTCCTCGTCGATCCTCGGGATGACGGTTGTCTCTGCTTTCTTCGTGGCCTCGACGTCTGTGTGTCGGGCTCGGCTACTCGCAATTCAACGTCTGCGTGTTGAACTTGCGTCGGTGTCTCCTTTCAACGTCCGTGTTGTCGAGACCCGGTGTCACCGGTGTTGGTGAATAATATATTTTTCTGTGCGTGTCGATGCTGACGTTTGCACTGGTCTTTTCGGCACTTGCCGTCGTTATTTACTTGTTAAGTTCGGTTACAAGACTTTTGGCGGATCCCACCGCTGCCACCAATTTTGTTGTACGCGAGGTCAACAAATTTAATTTAAAAGGTAATTTGGGATCGTTGCCAAATTAAGAGTAAAACTCAAGTTTGTTCATACAAACTAAATAACAAGTTTATTCAAAGAAAGATAATTAATTTGATCGTTGCCAATATTTCTTATAACAATCGTTGATTTCTTTTGAACATGAGCCTAACTCTGAGACCAACCTCTCTGTTCTCTAGTCGAGTTCAGACTGTCAATTTCCCGATCGCGATCCGCGAGGTGCAAATTGATACGTCTGCAATTTTGGTTTACTTCCTTTATTTCGACATCGAGAATCGACTATCGTCCGATTCTCGCTCAACGATTTCTCAACGCCGGGTGCATTAACCGGGCGTCATACGATACTTACTCGGCAAATTCCTACGCGAGTCGGCTTCGCGACGCGGTGGATTTGCCAGTAAGTATTTCCCGATGTATTTCCTAATTTATTTTATATTTCTTTAATTTTAATTCGGCAAAATAATTCGGGGTACAACAGAGTTTTGCTCTCGCTGTAGGCGTTCCAGATCGTATTATAAGATCAAAAACACTTGATTCTATGCAAATACGTAAGATTCGTGGGTTTGGAATCGCCAAACAAGCCCCAAATGAATGCAAAGTCCATGTATAACGAATACGATCATTTGAGTTTTACACTCGCAGCAGGCGTTCCAGATCGTATTATGAGATCAAAAACACTTCATAGTATGCAAACACGCATGATTCATGCGTTTCGAGCCGCCATCAATCCCCAAACGAATGCAAAGTAGCTTTATAACGAAATTTAACGATTGAGTTTTGCGCTCGCTGTAAGCGATCCAGCTCGTATCATAACATCAAAAACACTTCATTCCATGCAAATAAGCAAGATTCATGCGTTTCGAGCAGCCAAACAAGCCCCGTACGATTGCAATGTCGCTTTATAACGAAATCGGACGATTGAGTTTTGCGCTCGCTGTAGGCGTTCCAGATCATATTATAAGATCAAAAACACTTCATTCTATGCAAATACGTAAGATTCGTGGGATTAGAATCGACAAACAAGCCCGAAATGAATGCAAAGTCTATTTATAACGATATCGATCATTTGAGTTTTACGCTCGCAGCAGGCGTTCCAGCTCGTATTATGAGATCAATAACACTTCATTCTATGCAAATACGCAAGATTTATGCGTTTCGAGCAGCAAAACAAGGAACAAACGATTGCAAAGTCGCTTTATAACGAAATGGAACGGTTGAGTTGATACACTCGACTCCCGAGAATCGAACGCATCGGAAGGGAAGAGAGTGAGAAAACAAAACAAAAAGAAATACAAGCAATTAAATTACCAAGGTACCCTGAGATGGGTCCGAGGGGTTAACGCGCGGCGGTATCAGAGGGCGCGGCGATGTCGACCGTGTCCGGCCCCGCCAGGTCCCGTAGGATCGTGGGCGGCCCGGAGGGGAAGTAGGGGATATCCGGCGGAGGGGGCCCCGGGGTAACGCGCTCCGGAACGTAGGGCTCGACCGCGAGAGCGCTCCGGTACGAGATCCGCGTTTCCAAGATGGTCTCGGCAATGATCCGCGGTTTCGCGGCGTTCCGCGGCGTTGACGGTGTCGCGGTATCGCGAAGCCACGGGGGCAAGACCCGCGGAGGTTCGCGGAGCAGGACCGGAAGGGCCTCTCGGATGCGAGTCTCGGAGTTCGCGATCGCGTCGGCCTCCTGCTGGAGCAGCCAGTCGAGTCCGCGAGGAGCCCGGCGCTTGCCCGCGAGGAACCGGGCGTGGGCGAGGTAGCGCTTGCGCCCGGCACGCTTCGGCATAGGCGAGTTGTCGGCGTAGACGTTGAGGAGTGCGAAGCTCGGCGAGTGGCTCGACGGCGCCCAGCAAAAAGGGAGAGACTCGTTGACCGCGTGTGATGGGCCGTCACACGATGAGCCGGAAGGAATTAGCCTGGAGGTCGGGTGACTCCTAAAGTCCTCGGCCGTTCGTGCTTCCGGTAGCCGGAGCACGTTAAACGGCTAGAGGGCCGTAGAAGGCGGACGAGAGTAGGTAGAGGCCGGGAGCAAGGAGGAGGCGCCTCGACTCCCGAGTCTTGACAGTCGTGCGCCCGAACGGGAGCACGAAGCGTTGCCCAAGACCGGGGTGAGGGGGGAGGAGATGAGTTCGGGAAGTTAACGTTCCACGTTAGGTCGCTCTGAAAAGAGCGGTTTGAGTTTGCCGTATCTCGCTCTGAAAAGAGCGAGATCGAATCGGAGTAGAAGAGAGTCCAGAGAGCGGCCGAGCCGGAGATCCGTAGAGACGAGAGTCGCTCGAAAAACGCACTGATAAGTGCAGTTGGTTCGAGCGAGGAGAAATCCGAGGGAGGCCGATGTCGAAAGTCCGATGAAATCGTGTTCACGTTAGACGCACTGAAAAGTGCGGGTTAGCGAGCGAGAATTGTCCGAGGATGGTGCCGAGTAAAGATTCGTATTGTTGTGGTAGTAGCGGTTTAATATCATTCGTAGTACACGTTCGAGTGCGAAAGACTGCCGATGAGGCGAACTGACCGAACCAAACTAACGAGCACGGACCTCGGAGAGAGGCCCGGCTCCCGGAATCAGTGCGCGCGTGCTCAATTTCCGAAATCTGCGTTGCGATCGTGGCAATTGTTCGGTCAGCTCTCCTCTCCCCCTTCGCTGACTCGATACAATTCTATATTGTCGTACAGAACAGAAAATGCTGAATTTTTTGATACATAGATCGATGGTGTCGGAGTAATTTTGGCGACAAAAAATAATAATTTCCCGATATCGGAGATTCCGCGACGCCGGGATTTCGGCGGAAAAATGGAAATAACTCCCGATGTCCCGGAAGAAGCGAGTCCGGGAAAATACGGGGCGATGGAGAAAAAAAAGTGCAGCTGTAAGATTTTAGCATAACAAGACGATTTTGGCAAAATAGGCGGCTAATTAATTAGCGAAGATTTACTCGTCGAGCGAGGAATAATATCCCGATTACGGGAAACGGGCGTTATGCTTCGATTAAAACGTCGATTGCCTATATTACCAGATAACGCGAACTTAACGCTAGAAATCCTCTACGCGAGGGGTACCGTTGGAAAGCCAAGACTGTTGGCTTTCCATCGGTACAAAGAACGGGGGGAAAATACATATTTACAAGGGGAAAAAGATTGTCGGAAGAGTACATAATTTTTTGGTTACGCGTGCCGCGTACCCGTCGCTCGCGATGACGTCACCGCACGCTCGGTAGTGGCCGAAAATACCGGACTGAACGGGAAAGAATTGCGCGAGGCGCGGAGAACTATTGTCCGGCCGAGCGATAAGCAGTCGATATAGGTATATGATCGGCATGAGACCGTGAAGCGCGTAAACAGGCGCGATGACGTCGTCGCTATAGATATACGGTAGCTCGCAAAGGTCCGTACCGAATTCCGCCTATCTTTCGTTCGCGCGTGGTGTCACGACGATTCGGGTGATTTTACCCAGGGTGATTACCGAGTCCTAATGACCGGAAATGAGGCTCCGCGTGGGGGGAAAAAAGGAGGAAGCCTGCGTACAACAAGAACATTCCCCCAGGCGGGCCGTTTGCGGGAAAACGCGGAGATAGGCAAAATTTGCAGTTGAAAATTACATCTAATCTTATAACTACTTATACCTATATATGTACATTGGTGAGTTTTTCTTTGCTAATAAGCGCGTGGGGACTGTGATAGTGTCTGCAGTACACATATCGCTAAGATCGTAGGGATACACGCGATTCGGTCGATGACCTTGGGGAGAGGGAACGGCGAACGAACTTATACAGCTATATCTATATCCTGCCTTGTACGTAGGGGCGTACGACGAGTGCGTCGGGGAAACAGCGATGTTTCCCGGAGAGTGTTAACGCTATCGTTGCGAGTCGCGAGTAACAGACTGGGTTTTGAAGCGATACATTTCACGGTGGGGTCGGTGCAATAAGCGATTATTGCGGATATTTAACGTTCCGACGAGGACGTAAATAATACGGCGCACAGCGCGAGGGGCGGAGATGACGGGTTTTGCGGAACCCGGCAGGTGAGGAGGTGGCCTGCCCCTCCGGCGATTCGTCTCGGATGCTCTGCTGCGGAGGATCCGGGGCGGTCGGTGAGGGGGTAAGGGTACCCGGAGGCGGTTGATCGTCGGAGGGGTAGCTTCGCGCGGAGTCCGGCCATGGAATCCGAGGTGCCCGTTCCGGCGGTTGAATTCCCGCGGAGGGAAGCGTGGTTGGAACCAGCGATGGTTCCGATTGCTCCGATGATCCGGCCGTAGCATTCGGTGGTTCGGGAGCGGCAGCGGGCGTGAGCGAAGGCGTCGTCTGTTTCGACGCGCTACTTGCTGAGAGGTGGACGGGTTTGAGACCCGTCGCGTGAATTTTTACGATTCCGTCTCCTCGGCGCACGAGGTAGACCCCGTTGCCGACGTGGTCGACCACGGGGAATGGGCCGATCCAGGGGGGGTTGAACCCGGCGTGCACCCCCTGAGGTGCGTTGGAGAGCGTGTGGGTCCTCACCCAGACCGCCTCGCCGGGGAAGAATTTTTTAACGGTGCGGTTCGGAGCGGCGTACCGTCGTTGGTAATGGTCCTGGTGTCTCCGCGCTTCCTGTATCCGTTGTTCCCGCGGTGGCACGGAGATCGGAGGGGGGGGGGGGGGGGGAATCGCCATTCGCCCGGGCGGCGGATGGTCGTACCGAGGAGCATCTCACTCGGGGTGAGTCCGGTAGCCGCGTTTCGGCGCGTACGGAGACTGAAGAGGACCTTGTGGAGATGCAAGTCCCAGTCTCGATGCTGGCACCCCTGAAGGTTGAGACGGAGTCCCTTCTTGATTTCCTGGTTGCGGCGCTCCGTCGGGTTGGCGCGTGGGTGATAGATAGCGGTTGTCCAATGTTGACTCTGCCATCGATCGCAGGCATTGAGCCAATTTCGACTAGCAAATTGCGGGCCGTTATCGGAGAGAAGGGCTCTCGGATAACCCCACCGGGAGAAGACGTCCTGCTCCAAGTGTTTTACGAGGACCGGGGCTTCGGACGACCCGAGGGGGAAGGCTTCCACCCAACGGGAGAATAGGTCGGTGACGACGAGTATAAATTTTTTCCCGCGCCCTGATCGAGGGTAGGGACCCATCAGGTCGAGGGCGACGGTCTCCCAAGGGCGCGTAGGCCGGTGAGGCTGTAGTTGGTCAGGGTGATGGGGACGAGCGGCCTTGGTGCAAGCGCACAGGCGGCAGCGGCGTACATGTTCGCGTACGTCGGTTCGCATTTGATCCCAGAAGAATTTGCCCCGGATGGCCCGCAGGGTTTCGTCCATCCCGGGGTGCCCGGCTAGGGCGGAATCGTGATATTCGCGGAGTATCGCTTCCCGAGACGCCTGAGGGGCTAATAATACCCAATGGTCGTCGCGGCATTGCCATACCCCTCCGTCCATATACCGGTACTGGGGGTGCGACTCCGAGGAGTCGCACGTGGCGGCGATCGATTCGATATGTCGATCGGTTTGTTGATCGCTGATGACTCTTTCGACCAGACTGTCTGTGTGGATGGAGAAGAGCTCAGGGGTGGTCGCCTCTGGTACCTCGGGTCTTTCCGGAGGGGCCAGGTGCGCCTCGTTGTCGGGTTCGGTAGCCTCCTGGGTCGCGGGGTATCGGGAGAGAGCCGTCGGCAATTCGTTCTCTTGACGGGGAAGAGGTTCGACCGTGAAGGTGAATTCTTCGAGCATAATGGCCCACCTTCCGAGCTTCTCCTTGTCGTCCTTCATTTGTCGGAGCCAAGCGAGAGCACGACCGTTCGTCCGGAGGGTGAAAGCTTGCCCGTCGAGGTACCGTTTGTACCGCTTAAGAGCCCAGATTATCGCGAGGCAGTCCCGCTCGTGCTGACAGTAACGCAACTGCGTACTGTCGAACTTGGCACTAGCGTAACTTATGATCCTCCTGCGAGACTCCGCGTCTATCTGGTACAGGACAGCTCCCATGCCCACCTCACTGGCGAGCGTTTGTACGCAGTACCGTAGCTCGGGATCGGGACGACTAAGGTGGAGTGGTTGCCTAACGCGATTCTTCACGTTTGCGAACGCTTGCTCGGCGGCTTCTGTCCATAAAAACTTTTTCTTCCCGGCTAGGAGTCCCGTGATGGGGGCCACGAGCATGGCAAATTCGGATATATATTCCCGGAGCCAGTTACAGGTGCCTAGGAACTTCTGCACGTCGCGCTTGGTCTGCGGTCGAGGGAAGTCGAGGATTCCCTGAACGTGCCCCTCCTTCGCGTCGTTCCCCTCGTTGGTCACGCGGTGTCCTAAGAAGTCGAGGTTCGTGACCCCGAAGTGACATTTATCTATAGCGCAGGTCAGTCCGTGGAGGCTTAGGCGTTCCAGGACCAGTCTCAAATGCTGGAGGTGTTCTGGCCAGCTGTGGGAGTAGACGATGATATCGTCTAAATAGACTATACAGATCTTCTCGAGGAGACCGACCAGCACTTGTTGGCTCATAAAACGTTGAAACGTGTTCGGCGCGTTTTTCAGCCCGAAGGGCATAACTCGGAACTGGTACGTTCCGCCGTCGGGCGAAGCGAAAGCGGTCAGCTTCTTGCACGCAGTGTCCATCGGGATCTGCCAGTAACCGCTCTTGAGGTCCATCGTCGTGAAGATGCGAGCGGTCCCCAAATCTTTCAACGAATCCTGAATCCGAGGGATGGGTTGGGCGGTATCCTCGGTGACTTCGTTTAGGCGTCGGTAGTCTATGCAGAAACGGGGCCGGCCATCCTTCTTGCGCGCGATGACGATTGGTGAGCAGTACGGGGAGGTACAGGGCTCGACGATCCCCTCCGCTAACATGCTCTCCAGCTGTTCGCGAATGATAATTTGCTTTTCTTCCGAGTATCGTCGTAGCGGTACCCGAAACGGTCGGTCATCGGTGAGGCGGATGATTTGTTTCGTGGAGCGGGTCTGGGAGAGTTTGCCCTCGCTCTGAAAGACGCTTCCGAATCGTTGGATGAGCTCGTGGAATTCGATGACCCACTCGGTAGGAAATTCTTGGTGGAATCCCGATAGGTCGGTAGTTACCGGCGTCGATCCCGGGACTGCTGTATCGGTAAGGCGAGCGGTGAGCCGTTCGTGGACGCCGAAATGGAGTATCTCGTATATACTCGGGTAGCCGAGTATAAGCGGTTCCCGAGTGGTGAGCGCGACCCATACTTCTACGTCGAACGAGTGGCCCTGGATGCTTATTCGAACGCGGGCTTTGCCGGTGAGGGGCATCTTAGTTTCTTCGCAGGCGAGATTCGCGGTGGATGCGGTAGGCTCGACCGGGCATCCCCGCGGGAGGAACTCCGGGTGGAGGAAGCAATCGGTCGAGAAACAGTCGATGGCCGCATCGATCTCCCGGTCACCCAGGGTGACGAGCATGTGTGGCAGCTTCCTCCGTCCCGACGCGGCCTCTGTCAGGCCTACTGTGGGTTGGCGGCAGGCCGCGAAGCGTCTGCCGCCCTCCGCCAGTTTCCCTGGGAGCCGGCCCGTTGTTCGGCTATTCTCTGGGCCAGGACCGGGCAGTCCTTGTGCCGGTGGGATTCCGGGCAGTGCCAGCATTTTGGCAGCGTCGGAGTCTCGGCGGCCGGCTTTACTGGTTTTTCGTTGCGCTCCGTCCGGTCTACCTTCGGCCTGGCAGTTGACGGCCCGTCGCCGAGGTCGTACTCGGCTTCCACGGCTCTCGACATTAGTTCCGAGAGAGTCCGAGGCTTCGAAGGACGGATTGCTACGCGGAGGCTGGGACGGAGGAGCTCGAGGAGAGTAGCAACCTTCGTGGCTTCCGGATCGCGACCTCGGATTCTTTGATATAGCAGATATTTCTGCTGTAGGAAGACCGCGGCGTTTTCGCGCTCGCCTTGTTTGCGTGAGAATAAGTTTACATTGAGGCGAGAGCTGACGGCCGGGCTGTCGTATCGACAGAGGAGGAGTTCTTGGAATTCCTCCCACGAGAAGTCCAGACCCTGGTAGCAGCTCCACAACTTCTCCGCCTCTCCGCGTAGCGCTGTGGCGGCGACGTTAGCACGTACCGAGGGGAGTGTTCGTACGGCCGTGAAGTACTCCTCGCACCGGACGATGAATCGGTTTGGATCCTCGTGATCCGCGCCACTGTAAGTTGGGAGTGGCGGCGGGGGAGGCCGATGCAGATTATTCAGGGCGTGAAGAAGCGCTCCGAGTCCCGCGAAGGCTCCATCGTCTTGCGGTGGAGGTGGTTGCTGAGGTAAGTTCCCTTGCTGAGTGCGCGGTGCTCCCCCGTAGTTCCGTGGTGGGTGATTCGCGTCGTGCTGCGCGCGTGGAGGTTCGTTGGTGCGCGGAGGTTGCGGCGGGCGAGGCTCCTCTTGATGAGCTAGCGGCGGACCTTCCGGGAGCGGGGGGGCGACGATACGTATTCGCGGTACTAAGGGGGGATCGAGGTGCATGGACACGTTTGCGTTCTCGTCCCGTAGCGCGACTCGGCCTTCCCCGTCTGGATGGGGGCGGGCTTCGTTATCTATGAGCGCGTCGTCCGCTCGCGGAAGGTCGAGAAGAGCCTCGTGCGCCGGCAAGTCCGCGGATTGGTCGAGACCCGGATCCAACATGATCTCGGGCATCTCTATTTGTTCGATTAAGTCGAAATTCACTAGGCGAGGATCTCCCATCTGATTCTCGTCCCTATCCGCGTTTAACGGGGGTTCTTCGTCCGGAGCAATGCCGCGTACGCGTTGGGATCTCCGAGGAGTTCGGGCTACGGACATCTTAGGCTAGTGCTTCGCCTTTAGGTTGCAAAGGCGAGAGGCGCCGGTAGCGTATAATGTTTCGCGAGTAGGCCCGTTATTTTCCGAGATACGTCTGGCACTAATCTGTAACGTGGCAGAGACGAGAGCGGGCAACCGGTAAAAATTTGTGTTTTTTTTTTAAATTACGGTATGTCCCGTGAAGGAGGCAGCTAGTCGGCCAGCTTGATCGCTAGAGCGGCAAGACTCGGTTTCGGGGGTCGTGGGTTCGAGCCCCACGTTGGGCGCCAGTTGATACACTCGACTCCCGAGAATCGAACGCATCGGAAGGGAAGAGAGTGAGAAAACAAAACAAAAAGAAATACAAGCAATTAAATTACCAAGGTACCCTGAGATGGGTCCGAGGGGTTAACGCGCGGCGGTATCAGAGGGCGCGGCGATGTCGACCGTGTCCGGCCCCGCCAGGTCCCGTAGGATCGTGGGCGGCCCGGAGGGGAAGTAGGGGATATCCGGCGGAGGGGGCCCCGGGTTAACGCGCTCCGGAACGTAGGGCTCGACCGCGAGAGCGCTCCGGTACGAGATCCGCGTTTCCAAGATGGTCTCGGCAATGATCCGCGGTTTCGCGGCGTTCCGCGGCGTTGACGGTGTCGCGGTATCGCGAAGCCACGGGGGCAAGACCCGCGGAGGTTCGCGGAGCAGGACCGGAAGGGCCTCTCGGATGCGAGTCTCGGAGTTCGCGATCGCGTCGGCCTCCTGCTGGAGCAGCCAGTCGAGTCCGCGAGGAGCCCGGCGCTTGCCCGCGAGGAACCGGGCGTGGGCGAGGTAGCGCTTGCGCCCGGCACGCTTCGGCATAGGCGAGTTGTCGGCGTAGACGTTGAGGAGTGCGAAGCTCGGCGAGTGGCTCGACGGCGCCCAGCAAAAAGGGAGAGACTCGTTGACCGCGTGTGATGGGCTGTCACACGATGAGCCGGAAGGAGTTAGCCTGGAGGTCGGGTGACTCCTAAAGTCCTCGGCCGTTCGTGCTTCCGGTAGCCGGAGCACGTTAAACGCCTAGAGGGCCGTAGAAGGCGGACGAGAGTAGGTAGAGGCCGGGAGCAAGGAGGAGGCGCCTCGACTCCCGAGTCTTGACAGTCGTGCGCCCGAACGGGAGCACGAAGCGTTGCCGAAGACCGGGGTGAGGGGGGAGGAGATGAGTTCGGGAAGTTAACGTTCCACGTTAGGTCGCTCTGAAAAGAGCGGTTTGAGTTTGCCGTATCTCGCTCTGAAAAGAGCGAGATCGAATCGGAGTAGAAGAGAGTCCAGAGAGCGGCCGAGCCGGAGATCCGTGGAGACGAGAGTCGCTCGAAAAACGCACTGATAAGTGCAGTTGGTTCGAGCGAGGAGAAATCCGAGGGAGGCCGATGTCGAAAGTCCGATGAAATCGCGTTCACGTTAGACGCACTGAAAAGTGCGGGTTAGCGAGCGAGAATTGTCCGAGGATGGTGCCGAGTAAAGATTCGTATTGTTGTGGTAGTAGCGGTTTAATATCATTCGTAGTACACGTTCGAGTGCGAAAGACTGCCGATGCGGCGAACTGACCGAACCAAACTAACGAGCACGGACCTCGGAGAGAGGCCCGGCTCCCGAAATCAGTGCGCGCGTGCTCAATTTCCGAAATCTGCGTTGCGATCGTGGCAATTGTTCGGTCAGCTCTCCTCTCCCCCTTCGCTGACTCGATACAATTCTATATTGTCGTACAGAACAGAAAATGCTGAATTTTTTGATACATAGATCGATGGTGTCGGAGTAATTTTGGCGACAAAAAATAATAATTTCCCGATATCGGAGATTCCGCGACGCCGGGATTTCGGCGGAAAAATGGAAATAACTCCCGATGTCCCGGGAGCATAACAAGACGGATTTGGCAAAATAGGCGGCTAATTAATTAGCGAAGATTTACTCGTCGAGCGAGGAATAATATCCCGATTACGGGAAACGGGCGTTATGCTTCGATTAAAACGTCGATTGCCTATATTACCAGATAACGCGAACTTAACGCTAGAAATCCTCTACGCGAGGGGTACCGTTGGAAAGCCAAGACTGTTGGCTTTCCATCGGTACAAAGAACGGGGGGAAAATACCTATTTACAAGGGGAAAAAGATTGTCGGAAGAGTACATAATTTTTTGGTTACGCGTGCCGCGTACCCGTCGCTCGCGATGACGTCACCGCACGCTCGGTAGTGGCCGAAAATACCGGGCTGAACGGGAAAGAATTGCGCGAGGCGCGGAGAACTATTGTCCGGCCGAGCGATAAGCAGTCGATATAGGTATATGATCGGCATGAGACCGTGAAGCGCGTAAACAGGCGCGATGACGTCGTCGCTATAGATATACGGTAGCTCGCAAAGGTCCGTACCGAATTCCGCCTATCTTTCGTTCGCGCGTGGTGTCACGACGATTCGGGTGATTTTACCCAGGGTGATTACCGAGTCCTAATGACCGGAAATGAGGCTCCGCGTGGGGGAAAAAAGGAGGAAGCCTGCGTACAACAGAGTTTTGCGCTCTTTGTAGGCGTTGCAGCTCGTATTATAAGATCAAAAACTCCTCATTCTATACAAATACGCAAGATTCATGCGTTTCAAGCCGCCAAACAAGCCCTAATCGAATGCAAAGTTGCTTTATAACGAAATCGAACGATTGAGTTTTGCGCTCGCTGTAGGCGTTCCAGCTCGTATTATAAGATCAAAAACACTTTATTCTATGCAAATACGCAAGATTCATGCGTTTCGAGCAGCCAAACAAGCCCCGTACGATTGCAATGTCGCTTTATAACGAAATCGGACGATTGAGTTTTGCGCTCGCTGTAGGCGTTCCAGATCATATTATAAGATCAAAAACACTTCATTCTATGCAAATACGTAAGATTCGTGGCTTTAGAATCGCCAAACAAGCCCCAAATGAATGCAAAGTCCATTTATAACGATATCGATCATTTGAGTTTTACGCTCGCAGCAGGCGTTCGAGCTCGCATTATGAGATCAATAACACTTAATTCTATACAAATACGCAAGATTCATGCTTTTCGAGCCGCCAAACAAGTCCCAAACGATTGCAAAGTCGCTTTATAACGAAATCGAACGATTGAGTTTTGCGCTCGCTGTAGGCGTTCCAGATCGTATTATAAGATCAAAAACACTTCATTCTATGCAAATACGTAAGATTCGTGGGTTTGGAATCGCCAAACAAGCCCCAAATGAATGCAAAGTCCATGTATAACGAATACGATCATTTGAGTTTTACACTCGCAGCAGGCGTTCCAGATCGTATTATGAGATCAATAACACTTCATTCTATGCAAATACGCAAGATTTATGCGTTTCGAGCAGCAAAACAAGGAACAAACGATTGCAAAGTCGCTTTATAACGAAATGGAACGGTTGAGTTTTGCGCTCTTTGTAGGCGTTGCAGCTCGTATTATAAGATCAAAAAATCCTCATTCTATACAAATACGCAAGATTCGTGCGTTTCAAGCCGCCAAACAAGCCCTAATCGAATGCAAAGTTGCTTTATAACGAAATCGAACGATTGAGTTTTGCGCTCGCTGTAGGCGTTCCAGCTCGTATTATAAGATCAAAAACACTTTATTCTATGCAAATACGCAAGATTCATGCGTTTCGAGCAGCCAAACAATCCCCGTACGATTGCAATGTCGCATTATAACCAAGAAATCGGACAATTAAGTTTTGCGCTCGCTGTAGGCGTTCCAGATCATATTATAAGATCAAAAACACTTCATTCTATGCAAATACGTAAGATTCGTGGCTTTAGAATAGCCAAACAAGCCCCAAATGAATGCAAAGTCCATTTATAACGATATCGATAATTTGAGTTTTACGCTCGCAGCAGGCGTTCGAGCTCGCATTATGAGATCAATAACACTTAATTCTATACAAATACGCAAGATTCATGCGTTTCGAGCAGCCAAACAAGTCCCAAACGATTGCAAAGTCGCTTTATAACGAAATCGAACGATTGAGTTTTGCTCTCGCTGTAGGCGTTCCAGATCGTATTATAAGATCAAAAACACTTCATTCTATGCAAACACGTAAGATTCGTGGGTTTGGAATCGTCAAACAAGCCCCAAATGAATGCAAAGTCCATGTATAACGAATACGATCATTTGACTTTTACACTCGCAGCAGGCGTTCCAGCTCGTATTATGAGATCAATAACACTTCATTCTATGCAAATACGCAAGATTTATGCGTTTCGAGCAGCAAAACAAGGAACAAACGATTGCAAAGTCGCTTTATAACGAAATGGAACGGTTGAGTTTTGCGCTCTTTGTAGGCGTTGCAGCTCGTATTATAAGATCAAAAACTCCTCATTCTATACAAATACGCAAGATTCATGCGTTTCAAGCCGCCAAACAAGCCCTAATCGAATGCAAAGTTGCTTTATAACGAAATCGAACGATTGAGTTTTGCGCTCACTGTAAGCGATCCAGCTCGTATCATAACATCAAAAACACTTCATTCCATGCAAATACGCAAGATTCATGCGTTTCGAGCAGCCAAACAAGCCCCGAACGATTGCAAAGTCGCTTTATAACGAAATCGAAGGATTGAGTTTTGCGCTCGCTGTAGGCGTTCCAGATCGTATTATAAGATCAAAAATTCTTCATTTTATGCAAGTACGTAAGATTCGTGGGTTTAGAATCGCCAAACAAGCCCCAAATGAATGCAAAGTCCATTTATAACGATATCGATCATTTGAGACACTTCATTCTATGCAAATACGCAAGATTTATGCGTTTCGAGCAGCAAAACAAGGCACAAACGATTGTAAAGTCGCTTTATGAAGAAATATAACGGTTGAGTTTTGCGCTCTTTGTAGGCGTTGCAGCTCGTATTATAAGATCAAAAAATCCTCATTCTATACAAATACGCAAGATTCGTGCGTTTCAAGCCGCCAAACAAGCTGTTGTGCCGCAGAAACTCGGTTAGCTACTCCGGGTTCTGTGCCTGAGCCGTGAGCTCGAATGTTCGGGATATATCCAGTAAAGGGTTAGAACCCAAGAGAATGAATGCACAGTTTAATAAAAAGGTCTTTATTAGGTTATTGAATATTTACCAATCTCGGTACACCCCGTAGCGAGCCACTCGCTAATCACATTTATCTCGGTTATGAGATATAGTGTATTGTAATCAACCGTACCGTATCCTGAGTTCTGATCAGACTGCCGAGTACCTGCTCTCGATCCTCTATATACTCATCGAGAGCACGTATGTCAGCTTAATATCTAGCGCAAGTTTATGGTTTACCTTATTCTTATAAACAGATATCTTTCCAAATCCTCGCTTTTCTGCGGGCGAGATTTGGAGCATATTTTATATTTCGCAATATCTTTTTGTAATGATTGCCTCGGTACCCGAGCCGATGCTCCAGTTACCGAGTCACTCGCGGTGGCCTAAGTGCTGCGTCAGCGGTGTCCGGTGACGCGCTCGACGCTCGATGTACGCTCGACGCGTGCCGTTGCGTACCTTGATTATCTCGCAACCGGTGTCCCGAAATAATATCTTACCATGCCAGCCGGGGTACAACATTCCTCCCCCCTAAAAAGAAAAGAAATTTGATTTCTTTTCGCTCGTCTCCGGCGAGCTTTATTTTTACAATTCTTCGTGTACCCCGTGCTTGGTATTACACGCGACTGTTCACATCTTCGGGTTTTTCCCTTTTTTCCCGGTTGCTTAAACGTATTTATACTCCCACAAGTACCTTCGAAATAATCTGACTTTCTAATTATTCGCTCCTTGACCATTGGTTATTTTCCACAATTAGCCCCGTCTCAAGTCCACATACACCAACGTGCACTTGTATATAAATATATATAAAAAATTTCCCCCTTAAAAATGCTCCCATCCTAAAAAATATTCTTCCACAAGGTATTTTCCCCACAATAAGTGCTTCCCCACCATACTAGAAAATCCCCCATACGTGGGTTTTCCCAAACTAAGATCTCCCCCAAAATAACAAAACTTTCTCGCGACTTATTTCCACTTATCATTCCTTTCCGCTTTTTCCATCGGAAGGTGCACACGACGTTGTCCGAGGATGAGCCGGTTACCCCGTTGGTGGTTCGTCCTGGTTCGGCTGGTCTATTCAGCCCGAACGTGAAGGAGGTTGTGCCCGACCAGACCCCTGGTCCGGAGATCTGGATGCGAAGTCGCCCGACGCCACCGGCGCCGCCCCTGGTGGGTTTCCCTACCCGATGTCCACGTCTCACGTTGGCGCCCGTTCGCTTCCGTTCCCGGTCGTCTTCTCAAGGTTATTGCCGTGCCCGGCGACGGTCGTCTGCTGAGGAGCACGTTGCCCGTGCCGTCGCTTGCTGATTCCTTCGTTGCGCCATCCCTCAATTCAGGGTCAATGGTGCTACGCACTGCCGGTCGCCAACCTCGTGCAGGATTGTCTTTCTGCTGTATTGACTCTTCCTGGCGTCTCGCCGCTCACAGACCTGTCGTGCAGCGACGATGAGTCACCGCCCTGGCTACGGTTTGTTATTAGTGAATTTGGTTTTTCCGCTTCCCCTGTCTCTTCTTTTCCCCATGGGCGTCCTCTCGACCTTGGCGCTGGTTGTCATATTTGCCCGGAGTGGTCACCAATTGATGTAATTCTTTTCCGGGATTACGAGATTTGCCATTATGATTTTTCTCGAGTTTATGCGTCTCAGTTTCGGCAGTCGTTGATTCTCCAAAAATTGATTCTGCCGTGGTGTAAGCTTTCAGTACATCTTCAGCGGAATAATTAACATCCGCAGTCAACTGGTGACTTCTTCAAACTTGTTGTCAATACCGTTGGATGCAACGTATCCGTCAAATTCTTCCTTCATACCAGAATTTTTTTCTATGTTTATGTTTTATTTTCATGTGAGCGAGGCGATACCCCGCAGCGAGGCTCCAACGCCGCGGGATCGGATTTCTGCTGCGTCGACTTCCGCGAGCGGTGCACCGAGCCATTGCCCTGGCCGTCGCACATCATATCGTAGCTGTCCCTGACCTACCGCACCCCGGACGGGCGACGTATCCGCATCGCTCTTCCTTCGGGTTCTTCTTTTCTTTTTTTTCCCTACCTCCGTTTATTTATTTTATTATTCCTTTCTTCGTTATTCTCTCCCCTTACTCACTTTTGCTTCCCACAGGAAT
The DNA here is from genome assembly GCA_958510785.1 of Exephanes ischioxanthus. Taxonomy (NCBI): domain Eukaryota; kingdom Metazoa; phylum Arthropoda; class Insecta; order Hymenoptera; family Ichneumonidae; genus Exephanes; species Exephanes ischioxanthus. The sequence continues at coordinate 19,105,401 of OY294016.1, read as the reverse complement.
TATTTTTCCCATTTTCGTTTTAATTCCTTTTTTCCTCTCTTTTTTATATCTTCCTCCCGTGGGGTTTTCCTCCCCATACCGGGATACAGTTTTATTATTTTCCCCCTTAACGGGAGAAAATTTTAGCCGGGCCGTTTTACCCCCAAATTTTTTTTTTTTTTTTTTGACTTTCACTCCGACTATTATTCGTCTGCACTGATCCTCTTCCTGACAGTCTCCGCGACGGATTTCTTCCCAGCTGCTCCCTCAATCGTTTCAGGTTGTTCTCGCCGGCAGATCTTCCCGTGGCTGGACTCGCGCTGGTTATAAATAGGGTGCTCTTTCGCCCTATTTATTGGGAAAAATTCCCTCTCCCGGCGAAGCCCTGTCGTAGGCGGTGACTGTGTAAGCCTTTGCTCGAAATTCCCCTACAGTCCCTTCCTGCCCCGGATGCAGGGCGGCTTCCTCTTCACGATGCTCATTTTGCTGTCCCCTATTATTGTCATAACCTTTGGTCCGCTGGTTGTCCCGCTTACGTGCCCGGCAATCCCTCCAGAGATGCCCAGTTTTTTTACAGTAATTGCACGAAATGCTTGCCATATGAACGTTCCCCGGGGCCGGTAGGGGGAGCCTAACTCGGGCCCCCCGTTGACAGTCCTTGGCCACGTGGCCGGTCTGTCCACATGTATAACAGGTGCGTGCTTCCTCCTTGACCGCGCCGTGTGACCGCCGCGGGTTTCCACCCCCCAGACTGGATCTTGCCGAGTCCTGACTGCCTGGGTGCCCCTTCGTCATTTTCTCGACCTCTATGGCCCCGACGATAGCGTCGTGCAGGCTCGAATAATTACGTGATCGCACGAGGGTCTGTAATTCCTTATTCAGGCCGACCTCGAAATTCATCTGTGCGGTTTTCCGGAAGGCATTTCCGATGTAGCGAGCCCCTGCTGCATCGACTCCTTCACACAACTTCTCGATTAATTCCACCGTCAGGTTTTCGACCCGGGTGGCGTAGGTTGAGACGTTCTCTGTTGGTTCCTGTTTCAGTATGCTGAACTGGTATTGCAGAGAGGCGAGGGACTCTCGTTTCCCATAAAGTGCCTCCAATTCTGTCCGTAAATCCCGCAGGGTCACGATAGTTTTGTGCCTCATTTCCCGCGTTGCTCGATCCTCCAGTTTGCTGCTCCGGATGAGCGTAAGGAGAGTAGACCGCTGCTCGGGAAGAACCAATCCCCATACTGCTTCACATGATAAGATAAAACCGTCGAGCTTCGTGGGATCGTTCCCGTCGAAGGTTTTAATATTTCGCAGGGCGGCGGGTATATCCAAATACACCGGTACCGCCCTAATCTGGGTCGATTCCCGGGTTTGTCGCCGAAATGGTGACTGCCGCCGCGGCGGGGTTACCTCTCCCCGTTGTGGCCCACGGGACTCCAGAATGTGGTCCCTCATGGTTTCCTCCAAGGCCAGGAGACGTTCGACCATGGAATCAGCATCCATCGGTGGTGCCGCCTGGGACCGGTTGCGAGCTTCCTCCAGCTGCCCCTCGAGTTCACTTATTCTCCCCTGCATCTGCGCAATGGTATGTACCGTCTCGTCCTCGGGGCCGGACTGACTCTCATTTCCTCCCCGGGATTCCCTGTTGTCCTCGTGCGTGTCCTCCTGTTCGGTGAATAGGGTTCTTCGGGTAGCCCTCAGGGCAGGTTTGAGCGGAAGACCATTGCCTCCCCCGTGTTCGCCGTTCCCGCCGATAGCCCTGTGCCCGACTTGACCTCGTAATGAGCGCGCCATTCGGGAGATTTCCTGGGATACCATGGCCGGCGTGACCTCATCCGGTCGGCGCTCGAACATCTGCACGTCGATGTTCTCCCAGCCAGTTCCCCTCTGGGTGTTTACCCCGTACAGCGGGTTTGGCGAATTTCCCCGCCCCTCCTCGTTACCTTCAACCGATTGCTCACCCAGCACCTCCCGTGCCCGGTTCGTGATGTCGGCTAGGGCGCCTTGGACGCCCTCAACCACCCCCAATGCTTCCTCCCCCGTGCTTGGGGTTCCCCTGCGCTGCCCTGACCCCGGGGGTCCCTGCGGCAAGTCGCGCTCACTCATTCTATTTTATTTTTCCCGTTTAACTTTTGAAACTGTTGAACTCTTCTCCGTCCCTTATCTGTCACCAGGTTTGTTCCCTCTTTGCTCAGCTTTTTAACCCTGGGTTACTCTCGCGTTGGCCACCGGTAGCGTCCTACCGGTCTTGGCAAAGATCTTCCGCGTCCGCGCGGGCTTTCGATTTACACTCAGTGATGGGGCCACCTCCAGTGTGCCCTACAACTCTTCCGTGAACCTCTTGGTCCCGGGCTTCCCAACGGTTCCCGTCCCCCTCAATGAGGACGCCCTTCGAGGATCCTGCAGCGATCCGCGAAGGCTACGGTTGATTACTCTCGCTGAACACTTGTCGACCCTGGTTCGCGGCACTCTCTTCTCCCTCAATGGAGGCACACAGGTCGCCGTACGATCTGGTAAATATTGTTTTCCTTTTTTTCTTAATTCTCTCTGGATATCCCACCGCTGCCACCAATGTTGTGCCGCAGAAACTCGGTTAGCTACTCCGGGTTCTGTGCCTGAGCCGTGAGCTCGAATGTTCAGGATATATCCAGTAAAGGGTTAGAACCCAAGAGAATGAATGCACAGTTTAATAAAAAGGTCTTTATTAGGTTATTGAATATTTACCAATCTCGGTACACCCCGTAGCGAGCCACTCGCTAATCACATTTATCTCGGTTATGAGATATAGTGTATTGTAATCAACCGTACCGTATCCTGAGTTCCGATCAGACTGCCGAGTACCTGCTCTCGATCCTCTATATACTCATCGAGAGCACGTATGTCAGCTTAATATCTAGCGCAAGTTTATGGTTTACCTTATTCTTATAAACAGATATCTTTCCAAATCCTCGCTTTTCTGCGGGCGAGATTTGGAGCATATTTTATATTTCGCAATATCTTTTTGTAATGATTGCCTCGGTACCCGAGCCGATGCTCCAGTTACCGAGTCACTCGCGGTGGCCTAAGTGCTGCGTCAGCGGTGTCCGGTGACGCGCTCGACGCTCAATGTACGCTCGACGCGTGCCGTTGCGTACCTTGATTATCTCGCAACCGGTGTCCCGAAATAATATCTTACCATGCCAGCCGGGGTACAACAAAGCCCTAATCGAATGCAAAGTTGCTTTATAACGAAATCGAACGATTGAGTTTTGCGCTCGCTGTAGGCGTTCCAGCTCGTATTATAAGATCAAAAACACTTTATTCTATGCAAATACGCAAGATTCATGCGTTTCGAGCAGCCAAACAATCCCCGTACGATTGCAATGTCGCATTATAACCAAGAAATCGGACAATTAAGTTTTGCGCTCGCTGTAGGCGTTCCAGATCATATTATAAGATCAAAAACACTTCATTCTATGCAAATACGTAAGATTCGTGGCTTTAGAATAGCCAAACAAGCCCCAAATGAATGCAAAGTCCATTTATAACGATATCGATAATTTGAGTTTTACGCTCGCAGCAGGCGTTCGAGCTCGCATTATGAGATCAATAACACTTAATTCTATACAAATACGCAAGATTCATGCGTTTCGAGCAGCCAAACAAGTCCCAAACGCTTGCAAAGTCGCTTTATAACGAAATCGAACGATTGAGTTTTGCTCTCGCTGTAGGCGTTCCAGATCGTATTATAAGATCAAAAACACTTCATTCTATGCAAACACGTAAGATTCGTGGGTTTGGAATCGTCAAACAAGCCCCAAATGAATGCAAAGTCCATGTATAACGAATACGATCATTTGACTTTTACACTCGCAGCAGGCGTTCCAGCTCGTATTATGAGATCAATAACACTTCATTCTATGCAAATACGCAAGATTTATGCGTTTCGAGCAGCAAAACAAGGAACAAACGATTGCAAAGTCGCTTTATAACGAAATGGAACGGTTGAGTTTTGCACTCTTTGTAGGCGTTGCAGCTCGTATTATAAGATCAAAAACTCCTCATTCTATACAAATACGCAAGATTCATGCGTTTCAAGCCGCCAAACAAGCCCTAATCGAATGCAAAGTTGCTTTATAACGAAATCGAACGATTGAGTTTTGCGCTCACTGTAAGCGATCCAGCTCGTATCATAACATCAAAAACACTTCATTCCATGCAAATACGCAAGATTCATGCGTTTCGAGCAGCCAAACAAGCCCCGAACGATTGCAAAGTCGCTTTATAACGAAATCGAAGGATTGAGTTTTGCGCTCGCTGTAGGCGTTCCAGATCGTATTATAAGATCAAAAATTCTTCATTTTATGCAAGTACGTAAGATTCGTGGGTTTAGAATCGCCAAACAAGCCCCAAATGAATGCAAAGTCCATTTATAACGATATCGATCATTTGAGTTTTACGCTCGCAGCAGGCGTTCCAGCTCGTATTATGAGATCAAAAACACTTCATTCTATGCAAATACGCAAGATTTATGCGTTTCGAGCAGCAAAACAAGGCACAAACGATTGTAAAGTCGCTTTATGAAGAAATATAACGGTTGAGTTTTGCGCTCTTTGTAGGCGTTGCAGCTCGTATTATAAGATCAAAAATTCCTCATTCTATACAAATACGCAAGATTCATGCGTTTCAAGCCGCTTAACAAGCCCTAATCGAATGCAAAGTTGCTTTATAACGAAATCGAACGATTGAGTTTTGCGCTCGCTGTAGGCGTTCCAGCTCGTATTATAACATCAAAAACACTTTATTCTATGCAAATACGCAAGATTCATGCGTTTCGAGCAGCCAAACAAGCCCCATACGATTGCAATGTCGCTTTATAACGAAATCGAACGATTGAGTTTTGCGCTCGCTGTAGGCGTTCGAGATCGTATTATAAGTTCAAAAACACTTCATTCTATGCAAGTACGTAAGATTCGTGGGTTTAGAATCGCCAAACAAGCCCCAAATGAATGCAAAGTCCATTTATAACGATATCGATCATTTGAGTCTTACGCTCGCAGCAGGCGTTCCAGCTCGTATTATGAGATCAATAACACTTCATTCTATGCAAATACGCAAGATTTATGCGTTTCGAGCAGCAAAACAAGGAACAAACGATTGCAAAGTCGCTTTATAACGAAATGGAACGGTTGAGTTTTGCGCTCTTTGTAGGCGTTGCAGCTCGTATTATAAGATCAAAAACTCCTCATTCTATACAAATACGCAAGATTCGTGCGTTTCAAGCCGCCAAACAAGCCCTAATCGAATGCAAAGTTGCTTTATAACGAAATCGAACGATTGAGTTTTGCGCTCGCTGTAGGCGTTCCAGCTCGTATTATAAGATCAAAAACACTTTATTCTATGCAAATACGCAAGATTCATGCGTTTCGAGCAGCCAAACAATCCCCGTACGATTGCAATGTCGCATTATAACCAAGAAATCGGACCATTAAGTTTTGCGCTCGCTGTAGGCGTTCCAGATCATATTATAAGATCAAAAACACTTCATTCTATGCAAATACGTAAGATTCGTGGCTTTAGAATAGCCAAACAAGCCCCAAATGAATGCAAAGTCCATTTATAACGATATCGATAATTTGAGTTTTACGCTCGCAGCAGGCGTTCGAGCTCGCATTATGAGATCAATAACACTTAATTCTATACAAATACGCAAGATTCATGCGTTTCGAGCAGCCAAACAAGTCCCAAACGATTGCAAAGTCGCTTTATAACGAAATCGAACGATTGAGTTTTGCTCTCGCTGTAGGCGTTCCAGATCGTATTATAAGATCAAAAACACTTCATTCTATGCAAACACGTAAGATTCGTGGGTTTGGAATCGCCAAACAAGCCCCAAATGAATGCAAAGTCCATGTATAACGAATACGATCATTTGAGTTTTACACTCGCAGCAGGCGTTCCAGATCGTATTATGAGATCAAAAACACTTCATAGTATGCAAACACGCATGATTCATGCGTTTAGAGCCGCCATCAATCCCCAAACGAATGCAAAGTAGCTTTATAACGAAATTTAACGATTGAGTTTTGCGCTCGCTGTAAGCGATCCAGCTCGTATCATAACATCAAAAACACTTCATTCCATGCAAATAAGCAAGATTCATGCGTTTCGAGCAGCCAAACAAGCCCCGTACGATTGCAATGTCGCTTTATAACGAAATCGGACGATTGAGTTTTGCGCTCGCTGTAGGCGTTCCAGATCATATTATAAGATCAAAAACACTTCATTCTATGCAAATACGTAAGATTCGTGGGATTAGAATCGACAAACAAGCCCGAAATGAATGCAAAGTCTATTTATAACGATATCGATCATTTGAGTTTTACGCTCGCAGCAGGCGTTCCAGCTCGTATTATGGGATCAAAAACACTTCATTCTATGCAAATACGCAAGATTCATGCGTTTCGAGCAGCCAGACAAGCCCCGAACGATTGCAATGTCGCTTTATAACGAAATCGAACGATTGAGTTTTGCGCTCGCTGTAGGCGTTCCAGATCGTATTATCAGATCAAAAACACTTCATGATATGCAAATACGTAAGATTCGTGGGTTCAGAATCGGTAAAGAAGCCCCAAATGAATGCAAAGTCCATTTATAACGATATCGATCATTTGAGTTTTACGCTCGCAGCAAGCGTTCCAGCTCGTATTATGAGATCGAAAATACTTCATTCTATGCAAATACGTAAGATTCGTGGGTTTAGAATCGCCAAACAAGCCCCAAATGAATGCTAAGTCCATTTATAACGATATCGATCATTTGAGTGTTACGCTCGCAGCAGGCGTTCGAGCTCGCATTATGAGATCAATAACACTTAATTCTATACAAATACGCAAGATTCATGCGTTTCGAGCAGCCAAACAAGTACCAAACGATTGCAAAGTCGCTTTATAACGAAATCGAACGATTGAGTTTTGCGCTCGCTGTAGGCGTTCCAGATCGTATTATAAGATCAAAAACACTTCATTCTATGCAAATACGTAAGATTCGTGGGTTTGGAATCGCCAAACAAGCCCCAAATGAATGCAAAGTCCATGTATAACGAATACGATCATTTGAGTTTTACACTCGCAGCAGGCGTTCCAGATCGTATTATGAGATCAAAAACACTTCATAGTATGCAAACACGCATGATTCATGCGTTTAGAGCCGCCATCAATCCCCAAACGAATGCAAAGTAGCTTTATAACGAAATTTAACGATTGAGTTTTGCGCTCGCTGTAAGCGATCCAGCTCGTATCATAACATCAAAAACACTTCATTCCATGCAAATAAGCAAGATTCATGCGTTTCGAGCAGCCAAACAAGCCCCGTACGATTGCAATGTCGCTTTATAACGAAATCGGACGATTGAGTTTTGCGCTCGCTGTAGGCGTTCCAGATCATATTATAAGATCAAAAACACTTCATTCTATGCAAATACGTAAGATTCGTGGGATTAGAATCGACAAACAAGCCCGAAATGAATGCAAAGTCTATTTATAACGATATCGATCATTTGAGTTTTACGCTCGCAGCAGGCGTTCCAGCTCGTATTATGGGATCAAAAACACTTCATTCTATGCAAATACGCAAGATTCATGCGTTTCGAGCAGCCAGACAAGCCCCGAACGATTGCAATGTCGCTTTATAACGAAATCGAACGATTGAGTTTTGCGCTCGCTGTAGGCGTTCCAGATCGTATTATCAGATCAAAAACACTTCATGATATGCAAATACGTAAGATTCGTGGGTTCAGAATCGGTAAAGAAGCCCCAAATGAATGCAAAGTCCATTTATAACGATATCGATCATTTGAGTTTTACGCTCGCAGCAAGCGTTCCAGCTCGTATTATGAGATCAAAAATACTTCATTCTATGCAAATACGTAAGATTCGTGGGTTTAGAATCGCCAAACAAGCCCCAAATGAATGCTAAGTCCATTTATAACGATATCGATCATTTGAGTGTTACGCTCGCAGCAGGCGTTCGAGCTCGCATTATGAGATCAATAACACTTAATTCTATACAAATACGCAAGATTCATGCGTTTCGAGCAGCCAAACAAGTACCAAACGATTGCAAAGTCGCTTTATAACGAAATCGAACGATTGAGTTTTGCGCTCGCTGTAGGCGTTCCAGATCGTATTATAAGATCAAAAACACTTCATTCTATGCAAATACGTAAGATTCGTGGGTTTGGAATCGCCAAACAAGCCCCAAATGAATGCAAAGTCCATGTATAACGAATACGATCATTTGAGTTTTACACTCGCAGCAGGCGTTCCAGATCGTATTATGAGATCAAAAACACTTCATAGTATGCAAACACGCATGATTCATGCGTTTAGAGCCGCCATCAATCCCCAAACGAATGCAAAGTAGCTTTATAACGAAATTTAACGATTGAGTTTTGCGCTCGCTGTAAGCGATCCAGCTCGTATCATAACATCAAAAACACTTCATTCCATGCAAATAAGCAAGATTCATGCGTTTCGAGCAGCCAAACAAGCCCCGTACGATTGCAATGTCGCTTTATAACGAAATCGGACGATTGAGTTTTGCGCTCGCTGTAGGCGTTCCAGATCATATTATAAGATCAAAAACACTTCATTCTATGCAAATACGTAAGATTCGTGGGATTAGAATCGACAAACAAGCCCGAAATGAATGCAAAGTCTATTTATAACGATATCGATCATTTGAGTTTTACGCTCGCAGCAGGCGTTCCAGCTCGTATTATGGGATCAAAAACACTTCATTCTATGCAAATACGCAAGATTCATGCGTTTCGAGCAGCCAGACAAGCCCCGAACGATTGCAATGTCGCTTTATAACGAAATCGAACGATTGAGTTTTGCGCTCGCTGTAGGCGTTCCAGATCGTATTATCAGATCAAAAACACTTCATGATATGCAAATACGTAAGATTCGTGGGTTCAGAATCGGTAAACAAGCCCCAAATGAATGCAAAGTCCATTTATAACGATATCGATCATTTGAGTTTTACGCTCGCAGCAAGCGTTCCAGCTCGTATTATGAGATCAAAAATACTTCATTCTATGCAAATACGCATGATTCATGCGTTTCGAGCCGCCAAACAAGTCCCAAACGATTGCAAAGTCGCTTTATAACGAAATCGAACGATTGAGTTTTGCGCTCGCTGTAGGCGTTCCAGATCGTATTATAAGATCAAAAACACTTCATTCTATGCAAATACGTAAGATTCGTGGGTTTGGAATCGCCAAACAAGCCCCAAATGAATGCAAAGTCCATGTATAACGAATACGATCATTTGAGTTTTACACTCGCAGCAGGCGTTCCAGATCGTATTATGAGATCAAAAACACTTCATCGTATACAAACACGCATGATTCATGCGTTTCGAGCCGCCATCAATCCCCAAACGAATGCAAAGTAGCTTTATAACGAAATTTAACGATTGAGTTTTGCGCTCGCTGTAAGCGATCCAGCTCGTATCATAACATCAAAAACACTTCATTCCGTGGAAATAAGCAAGATTCATGCGTTTCGAGCAGCCAAACAAGCCCCGAACGATTGCAAAGTCGCTTTATAACGAAATCGAAGGATTGAGTTTTGCGCTCGCTGTAGGCGTTCCAGATCGTATTATAAGATCAAAAACACTTCATTTTATGCAAATACGTAAGATTCGTGGGTTTAGAATCTCCAAACAAGCCCCAAATGAATGCAAAGTCCATTTATAACGATATCGATCATTTGAGTTTTACGCTCGCAGCAGGCGTTCCAGCTCGTATTATGAGATCAAAAACACTTCATTCTATGCAAATACGCAAGATTTATGCGTTTCGAGCAGCAAAACAAGGCACAAACGATTGTAAAGTCGCTTTATGAAGAAATATAACGGTTGAGTTTTGCGCTCTTTGTAGGCGTTGCAGCTCGTATTATATGATCAAAAATTCCTCATTCTATACAAATACGCAAGATTCATGCGTTTCAAGCCGCTTAACAAGCCCTAATCGAATGCAAAGTTGCTTTATAACGAAATCGAACGATTGAGTTTTGCGCTCGCTGTAGGCGTTCCAGCTCGTATTATAACATCAAAAACACTTTATTCTATGCAAATACGCAAGATTCATGCGTTTCGAGCAGCCAAACAAGCCCCATACGATTGCAATGTCGCTTTATAACGAAATCGAACGATTGAGTTTTGCGCTCGCTGTAAGCGTTCGAGATCGTATTATAAGTTCAAAAACACTTCATTCTATGCAAGTACGTAAGATTCGTGGGTTTAGAATCGCCAAACAAGCCCCAAATGAATGCAAAGTCCATTTATAACGATATCGATCATTTGAGTCTTACGCTCGCAGCAGGCGTTCCAGCTCGTATTATGAGATCAATAACACTTCATTCTATGCAAATACGCAAGATTTATGCGTTTCGAGCAGCAAAACAAGGCACAAACGATTGCAAAGTCGCTTTATAACGAAATGGAACGGTTGAGTTTTGCGCTCTTTGTAGGCGTTGCAGCTCGTATTATAAGATCAAAAACTCCTCATTCTATACAAATACGCAAGATTCATGCGTTTCAAGCCGTCAAACAAGCCCTAATCGAATGCAAAGTTGCTTTATAACGAAATCGAACGATTGAGTTTTGCGCTCGCTGTAGGCGTTCCAGCTCGTATTATAAGATCAAAAACACTTTATTCTATACAAATACGCAAGATTCATGCGTTTCGAGCAGCCAAACAAGTCCCAAACGATTGCAAAGTCGCTTTATAACGAAATCGAACGATTGAGTTTTGCGCTCGCTGTAGGCGTTCCAGATCGTATTATAAGATCAAAAACACTTCATTCTATGCAAATACGTAAGATTCGTGGGTTTAGAATCGCCAAGCAAGCCCCAAACGAATGCAAAGTCCATGTATAACGAATACGATCATTTGAGTTTTACACTCGCAGCAGGCGTTCCAGATCGTATTATGAGATCAAAAACACTTCATAGTATGCAAACACGCATGATTCATGCGTTTCGAGCCGCCATCAATCCCCAAACGAATGCAAAGTAGCTTTATAACGAAATTTAACGATTGAGTTTTGCGCTCGCTGTAAGCGATCCAGCTCGTATCATAACATCAAAAACACTTCATTCCGTGGAAATAAGCAAGATTCATGCGTTTCGAGCAGCCAAACAAGCCCCGACCGATTGCAAAGTCGCTTTATAACGAAATCGAAGGATTGAGTTTTGCGCTCGCTGTAGGCGTTCCAGATCGTATTATAAGATCAAAAACACTTCATTTTATGCAAATACGTAAGATTCGTGGGTTTAGAATCGCCAAACAAGCCCCAAATGAATGCAAAGTCCATTTATAACGATATCGATCATTTGAGTTTTACGCTCGCAGCAGGCGTTCCAGCTCGTATTATTGGATAAAAAACACTTCATTCTATGCAAATACGCAAGATTCATGCGTTTCGAGCAGCCAGACAAGCCCCGAACGATTGCCATGTCGCTTTATGACGAAATCGAACGATTGAGTTTTGCGCTCGCTGTAGGCGTTGCAGCTCGTATTATAAGATCAAAAACTCCTCATTCTATACAAATACGCAAGATTCATGCGTTTCAAGCCGCCAAACAAGCCCTAATCGAATGCAAAGTTGCTTTATAACGAAATCGAACGATTGAGTTTTGCGCTCGCTGTAGGCGTTCCAGCTCGTATTATAAGATCAAAAACACTTTATTCTATGCAAATACGCAAGATTCATGCGTTTCGAGCAGCCAAACAAGCCCCGTACGATTGCAATGTCGCTTTATAACGAAATCGGACGATTGAGTTTTGCGCTCGCTGTAGGCGTTCCAGATCATATTATAAGATCAAAAACACTTCATTCTATGCAAATACGTAAGATTCGTGGGTTTAGAATCGCCAAACAAGCCCCAAATGAATGCAAAGTCCATTTATAACGATATCGATCATTTGAGTGTTACGCTCGCAGCAGGCGTTCGAGCTCGCATTATGAGATCAATAACACTTAATTCTATACAAATACGCAAGATTCATGCGTTTCGAGCAGCCAAACAAGTCCCAAACGATTGCAAAGTCGCTTTATAACGAAATCGAACGATTGAGTTTTGCGCTCGCTGTAGGCGTTCCAGATCGTATTATAAGATCAAAAACACTTCATTCTATGCAAATACGTAAGATTCGTGGGTTTAGAATCGCCAAGCAAGCCCCAAACGAATGCAAAGTCCATGTATAACGAATACGATCATTTGAGTTTTACACTCGCAGCAGGCGTTCCAGATCGTATTATGAGATCAAAAACACTTCATAGTATGCAAACACGCATGATTCATGCGTTTCGAGCCGCCATCAATCCCCAAACGAATGCAAAGTAGCTTTATAACGAAATTTAACGATTGAGTTTTGCGCTCGCTGTAAGCGATCCAGCTCGTATCATAACATCAAAAACACTTCATTCCGTGGAAATAAGCAAGATTCATGCGTTTCGAGCAGCCAAACAAGCCCCGAACGATTGCAAAGTCGCTTTATAACGAAATCGAAGGATTGAGTTTTGCGCTCGCTGTAGGCGTTCCAGATCGTATTATAAGATCAAAAACACTTCATTTTATGCAAATACGTAAGATTCGTGGGTTTAGAATCGCCAAACAAGCCCCAAATGAATGCAAAGTCCATTTATAACGATATCGATCATTTGAGTTTTACGCTCGCAGCAGGCGTTCCAGCTCGTATTATGAGATCAAAAACACTTCATTCTATGCAAATACGCAAGATTTATGCGTTTCGAGCAGCAAAACAAGGCACAAACGATTGTAAAGTCGCTTTATGAAGAAATATAACGGTTGAGTTTTGCGCTCTTTGTAGGCGTTGCAGCTCGTATTATATGATCAAAAATTCCTCATTCTATACAAATACGCAAGATTCATGCGTTTCAAGCCGCTTAACAAGCCCTAATCGAATGCAAAGTTGCTTTATAACGAAATCGAACGATTGAGTTTTGCGCTCGCTGTAGGCGTTCCAGCTCGTATTATAACATCAAAAACACTTTATTCTATGCAAATACGCAAGATTCATGCGTTTCGAGCAGCCAAACAAGCCCCATACGATTGCAATGTCGCTTTATAACGAAATCGAACGATTGAGTTTTGCGCTCGCTGTAGGCGTTCCAGCTCGTATTATAAGATCAAAAACACTTTATTCTATACAAATACGCAAGATTCATGCGTTTCGAGCAGCCAAACAAGTCCCAAACGATTGCAAAGTCGCTTTATAACGAAATCGAAGGATTGAGTTTTGCGCTCGCTGTAGGCGTTCCAGATCGTATTATAAGATCAAAAACACTTCATTTTATGCAAATACGTAAGATTCGTGGGTTTAGAATCGCCAAACAAGCCCCAAATGAATGCAAAGTCCATTTATAACGATATCGATCATTTGAGTTTTACGCTCGCAGCAGGCGTTCCAGCTCGTATTATTGGATAAAAAACACTTCATTCTATGCAAATACGCAAGATTCATGCGTTTCGAGCAGCCAGACAAGCCCCGAACGATTGCAATGTCGCTTTATGACGAAATCGAACGATTGAGTTTTGCGCTCGCTGTAGGCGTTCCAGATCGTATTATAAGATCAAAAACACTTCATAATATTCAAATACGTAAGATTCGTGGGTTCAGAATCGCCAAACAAGCCCCAAATGAATGCAAAGTCCATTTATAACGATATCGATCATTTGAGTTTTACGCTCCCAGCAGGCGTTCGAGCTCGTATTATGAGATCAAAAACACTTCATAGTATGCAAACACGCATGATTCATGCGTTTCGAGAGGCCATCAATCCCCAAACGAATACAAAGTAGCTTTATAACGAAATTTAACGATTGAGTTTTGCGCTCGCTGTAAGCGATCCAGCTCGTATCATAACATCAAAAACACTTCATTCCATGGAAATAAGCAAGATTCATGCGTTTCGAGCAGCCAAACAAGCCCCGAACGATTGCAAAGTCGCGTTATAACGAAATCGAAGGATTGAGTTTTGCGCTCGCTGTAGGCGTTCCAGATCGTATTATAAGATCAAAAACACTTCATTTTATGCAAATACGTAAGATTCGTGGGTTTAGAATCGCCAAACAAGCCCCAAATGAATGCAAAGTCCATTTATAACGATATCGATCATTTGAGTTTTACGCTCGCAGCAGGCGTTCCAGCTCGTATTATGGGATCAAAAACACTTCATTCTATGCAAATACGCAAGATTCATGCGTTTCGAGCAGCCAGACAAGCCCCGAACGATTGCAATGTCGCTTTATGACGAAATCGAACGATTGAGTTTTGCGCTCGCTGTAGGCGTTCCAGATCGTATTATAAGATCAAAAACACTTCATAATATGCAAATACGTAAGATTCGTGGGTTCAGAATCGCCAAACAAGCCCCAAATGAATGCAAAGTCCATTTATAACGATATCGATAATTTGAGTTTTACGCTCGCAGCAGGCGTTCCAGCTCGTATTATGGGATCAAAAACACTTCATTCTATGCAAATACGCAAGATTCATGCGGTTCGAGCAGCCAGACAAGCCCCGAACGATTGCAATGTCGCTTTATGACGAAATCGAACGATTGAGTTTTGCGCTCGCTGTAGGCGTTCCAGATCGTATTATAAGATCAAAAACACTTCATAATATGCAAATACGTAAGATTCGTGGGTTCAGAATCGCCAAACAAGCCCCAAATGAATGCAAAGTCCATTTATAACGATATCGATAATTTGAGTTTTACGCTCGCAGCAAGCGTTCCAGCTCGTATTATAAGATCAAAAACACTTCATTCTATGCAAATACGTAAGATTCGTGGGTTTAGAATCGCCAAACAAGCCCCAAATGAATGCAAAGTCCATTTATAACGATATCGATCATTTGAGTGTTACGCTCGCAGCAGGCGTTCGAGCTCGCATTATGAGATCAATAACACTTAATTCTATACAAATACGCAAGATTCATGCGTTTCGAGCAGCCAAACAAGTCCCAAACGATTGCAAAGTCGCTTTATAACGAAATCGAACGATTGAGTTTTGCGCTCGCTGTAGGCGTTCCAGATCGTATTATAAGATCAAAAACACTTCATTCTATGCAAATACGTAAGATTCGTGGGTTTAGAATCGCCAAGCAAGCCCCAAACGAATGCAAAGTCCATGTATAACGAATACGATCATTTGAGTTTTACACTCGCAGCAGGCGTTCCAGATCGTATTATGAGATCAAAAACACTTCATAGTATGCAAACACGCATGATTCATGCGTTTCGAGCCGCCATCAATCCCCAAACGAATGCAAAGTAGCTTTATAACGAAATTTAACGATTGAGTTTTGCGCTCGCTGTAAGCGATCCAGCTCGTATCATAACATCAAAAACACTTCATTCCGTGGAAATAAGCAAGATTCATGCGTTTCGAGCAGCCAAACAAGCCCCGAACGATTGCAAAGTCGCTTTATAACGAAATCGAAGGATTGAGTTTTGCGCTCGCTGTAGGCGTTCCAGATCGTATTATAAGATCAAAAACACTTCATTTTATGCAAATACGTAAGATTCGTGGGTTTAGAATCGCCAAACAAGCCTCAAATGAATGCAAATTCCATTTATAACGATATCGATCATTTGAGTTTTACGCTCGCAGCAGGCGTTCCAGCTCGTATTATGGGATCAAAAACACTTCATTCTATGCAAATACGCAAGATTCATGCGTTTCGAGCAGCCAGACAAGCCCAGAACGATTGCAATGTCGCTTTATGACGAAATCGAACGATTGAGTTTTGCGCTCGCTGTAGGCGTTCCAGATCGTATTATAAGATCAAAAACACTTCATAATATTCAAATACGTAAGATTCGTGGGTTCAGAATCGCCAAACAAGCCCCAAATGAATGCAAAGTCCATTTATAACGATATCGATAATTTGAGTTTTACGCTCGCAGCAAGCGTTCCAGCTCGTATTATGAGATCAAAAACACTTCATTCTATGCAAATACGCAAGATTTATGCGTTTCGAGCAGCAAAACAAGGCACAAACGATTGTCAAGTCGCTTCATAACGAATTATAACGGTTGAGTTTTGCGCTCTTTGTAGGCGTTGCAGCTCGTATCATAAGATCAAAATACTTCATTCTATGCAAATACGTAAGATTCGTGGGTTTAGAATCGCCAAACAAGCCCCAAATGAATGCAAAGTCCATGTATAACGAATACGATCATTTGAGTTTTACGATCGCAGCAGGCGTTCCAGATCGTATTATAAGATCAAAAACACTTCATTCTATGCAAATACGTAAGATTCGTGGGTTTGGAATCGCCTAACAAGCCCCAAATGAATGCAAAGTCCATGTATAACGAATACGATCATTTGAGTTTTACACTCGCAGCAGGCGTTCCAGATCGTATTATGAGATCAAAAACACTTCATAGTATGCAAACACGCATGATTCATGCGTTTCGAGCCGCCATCAATCCCCAAACGAATGCAAAGTAGCTTTATAACGAAATTTAACGATTGAGTTTTGCGCTCGCCGTAAGCGATCCAGCTCGTATCATAACTTCAAAAACACTTCATTCCATGCAAATAAGCAAGATTCATGCGTTTCGAGCAGCCAAACAAGCCCCGTACGATTGCAATGTCGCTATATAACGAAATCGGACGATTGAGTTTTGCGCTCGCTGTAGGCGTTCCAGATCATATTATAAGATCAAAAACACTTCATTCTATGCAAATACGTAAGATTCGTGGGTTTAGAATCGCCAAACAAGCCCCAAATGAATGCAAAGTCCATTTATAACGATATCGATCATTTGAGTTTTACGCTCGCAGCAGGCGTTCGATCTCGCATTATGAGATCAATAACACTTAATTCTATACAAATACGCAAGATTCATGCTTTTCGAGCCGCCAAACAAGTCCCAAACGATTGCAAAGTCGCTTTATAACGAAATCGAACGATTGAGTTTTGCGCTTGCTGTAGGCGTTCCAGATCGTATAATAAGATCAAACACACTTCATTCTATGCAAATACGTAAGATTCGTGGGTTTGGAATCGCCAAACAAGCCCCAAATGAATGCAAAGTCCATGTATAACGAATACGATCATTTGAGTTTTACACTCGCAGCAGGCGTTCCAGATCGTATTATGCGATCAAAAACACTTCATAGTATGCAAACACGCATGGTTCATGCGTTTCGAGCCGCCATCAATCCCCAAACGAATGCAAAGTAGCTTTATAACGAAATTTAACGATTGAGTTTTGCGCTCGCTGTAAGCGATCGAGCTCGTATCATAACATCAAAAACACTTCATTCCATGCAAATAAGCAAGATTCATGCGTTTCGAGCAGCCAAACAAGCCCCGAACGATTGCAAAGTCGCTTTATAACGAAATCGACGGATTGAGTTTAGCGCTCGCTGTAGGCGTTTCAGATCGTATTATGAGATCAATAACACTTCATTCTATGCAAATACGCAAGATTTATGCGTTTCGAGCAGCAAAACAAGGAACAAACGATTGCAAAGTCGCTTTATAACGAAATGGAACGGTTGAGTTTTGCGCTCTTTGTAGGCGTTGCAGCTCGTATTATAAGATCAAAAACTCCTCATTCTATACAAATACGCAAGATTCATGCGTTTCAAGCCGCCAAACAAGCCCTAATCGAATGCAAAGTTGCTTTATAACGAAATCGAACGATTGAGTTTTGCGCTCGCTGTAGGCGTTCCAGCTCGTATTATAAGATCAAAAACACTTTATTCTATGCAAATACGTAAGATTCATGCGTTTCGAGCAGCCAAACAATCCCCGTACGATTGCAATGTCGCATTATAAAGAAGAAATCGGACGATTGAGTTTTGCGCTCGCTGTAGGCGTTCCAGATCATATTATAAGATCAAAAACACTTCATTCTATGCAAATACGTAAGATTCGTGGCTTTAGAATATCCAAACAAGCCCCAAATGAATGCAAAGTCCATTTATAACGATATCGATAATTTGAGTTTTACGCTCGCAGCAGGCGTTCGAGCTCGCATTATGAGATCAATAACACTTAATTCTATACAAATACGCAAGATTCATGCGTTTCGAGCAGCCAAACAAGTCCCAAACGATTGCAAAGTCGCTTTATAACGAAATCGAACGATTGAGTTTTGCTCTCGCTGTAGGCGTTCCAGATCGTATTATAAGATCAAAAACACTTCATTCTATGCAAATACGTAAGATTCGTGGGTTTGGAATCGCCAAACAAGCCCCAAATGAATGCAAAGTCCATGTATAACGAATACGATCATTTGAGTTTTACACTCGCAGCAGGCGTTCCAGATCGTATTATGAGATCAAAAACACTTCATAGTATGCAAACACGCATGATTCATGCGTTTCGAGCCGCCATCAATCCCCAAACGAATGCAAAGTAGCTTTATAACGAAATTTAACGATTGAGTTTTGCGCTCGCTGTAAGCGATCCAGCTCGTATCATAACATCAAAAACACTTCATTCCATGCAAATAAGCAAGATTCATGCGTTTCGAGCAGCCAAACAAGCCCCGTACGATTGCAATGTCGCTTTATAACGAAATCGAAGGATTGAGTTTTGCGCTCGCTGTAGGCGTTCCAGATCGTATTATAAGATCCAAAACTCTTCATTTTATGCAAATACGTAAGATTCGTGGGTTTAGAATCGCCAAACAAGCCAAATGAATGCAAAGTCCATTTATAACGATATCGATCATTTGAGTTTTACGCTCGCAGCAGGCGTTCCAGCTCGTATTATGGGATCAAAAACACTTCATTCTATGCAAATACGCAAGATTCATGCGTTTCGAGCAGCCAGACAAGCCCCGAACGATTGCAATGTCGCTTTATAACGTAATCGAACGATTGAGTTTTGCGCTCGCTGTAGGCGTTCCAGATCGTATTATAAGATCAAAAACACTTCATTCTATGCAAATACGTAAGATTCGTGGGTTTGGAATCGCCAAACAAGCCCCAAATGAATGCAAAGGCCATGGATAACGAATACGATCATTTGAGTTTTACACTCGCAGCAGGCGTTCCAGATCGAATTATGAGAGCAAAAACACTTCATAGTATGCAAACACGCATGATTCATGCGTTTCGAGCCGCCATCAATCCCCAAACGAATGCAAAGTAGCTTTATAACGAAATTTAACGATTGAGTTTTGCGCTCGCTGTAAGCGATCCAGCTCGTATCATAACATCAAAAACACTTCATTCCATGCAAATAAGCAAGATTCATGCGTTTCGAGCAGCCAAACAAGCCCCGAACGATTGCAAAGTCGCTTTATAACGAAATCGAAGGATTGAGTTTTGCGCTCGCTGTAGGCGTTCCAGATCGTATTATAAGATCAAAAACACTTCATTTTATGCAAATACGTAAGATTCGTGGGTTTAGAATCGCCAAACAAGCCCCAAATGAATGCAAAGTCCATTTATAACGATATCGATCATTTGAGTTTTACGCTCGCAGCAGGCGTTCCAGCTCGTATTATGAGATCAAAAACACTTCATTCTATGCAAATACGCAAGATTTATGCGTTTCGAGCAGCAAAACAAGGCACAAACGATTGTAAAGTCGCTTTATGAAGAAATATAACGGTTGAGTTTTGCGCTCTTTGTAGGCGTTGCAGCTCGTATTATATGATCAAAAATTCCTCATTCTATACAAATACGCAAGATTCATGCGTTTCAAGCCGCCAAACAAGCCCTAATCGAATGCAAAGTTGCTTTATAACGAAATCGAACGATTGAGTTTTGAATGACAAATGAATGCAAAGTCCATTTATAACGATATCGATCATTTGAGTCTTACGCTCGCAGCAGGCGTTCCAGCTCGTATTATGAGATCAATAACACTTCATTCTATGCAAATACGCAAGATTTATGCGTTTCGAGCAGCAAAACAAGGCACAAACGATTGCAAAGTCGCTTTATAACGAAATGGAACGGTTGAGTTTTGCGCTCTTTGTAGGCGTTGCAGCTCGTATTATAAGATCAAAAACTCCTCATTCTATACAAATACGCAAGATTCATGCGTTTCAAGCCGCCAAACAAGCCCTAATCGAATGCAAAGTTGCTTTATAACGAAATCGAACGATTGAGTTTTGCGCTCGCTGTAGGCGTTCCAGCTCGTATTATAAGATCAAAAACACTTTATTCTATGCAAATACGCAAGATTCATGCGTTTCGAGCAGCCAAACAAGCCCCGTACGATTGCAATGTCGCTTTATAACGAAATCGGACGATTGGGTTTTGCGCTCGCTGTAGGCGTTCCAGATCATATTATAAGATCAAAAACACTTCATTCTATGCAAATACGTAAGATTCGTGGGTTTAGAATCGCCAAACAAGCCCCAAATGAATGCAAAGTCCATTTATAACGATATCGATCATTTGAGTGTTACGCTCGCAGCAGGCGTTCGAGCTCGCATTATGAGATCAATAACACTTAATTCTATACAAATACGCAAGATTCATGCGTTTCGAGCAGCCAAACAAGTCCCAAACGATTGCAAAGTCGCTTTATAACGAAATCGAACGATTGAGTTTTGCGCTCGCTGTAGGCGTTCCAGATCGTATTATAAGATCAAAAACACTTCATTCTATGCAAATACGTAAGATTCGTGGGTTTAGAATCGCCAAGCAAGCCCCAAACGAATGCAAAGTCCATGTATAACGAATACGATCATTTGAGTTTTACACTCGCAGCAGGCGTTCCAGATCGTATTATGAGATCAAAAACACTTCATAGTATGCAAACACGCATGATTCATGCGTTTCGAGCCGCCATCAATCCCCAAACGAATGCAAAGTAGCTTTATAACGAAATTTAACGATTGAGTTTTGCGCTCGCTGTAAGCGATCCAGCTCGTATCATAACATCAAAAACACTTCATTCTGTGGAAATAAGCAAGATTCATGCGTTTCGAGCAGCCAAACAAGCCCCGAACGATTGCAATGTCGCTTTATGACGAAATCGAACGATTGAGTTTTGCGCTCGCTGTAGGCGTTCCAGATCGTATTATAAGATCAAAAACACTTCATAATATTCAAATACGTAAGATTCGTGGCTTTAGAATCGCCAAACAAGCCCCAAATGAATGCAAAGTCCATTTATAACGATATCGATCATTTGAGTTTTACGCTCCCAGCAGGCGTTCGAGCTCGTATTATGAGATCAAAAACACTTCATAGTATGCAAACACGCATGATTCATGCGTTTCGAGCCGCCATCAATCCCCAAACGAATGCAAAGTAGCTTTATAACGAAATTTAACGATTGAGTTTTGCGCTCGCTGGAAGCGATCCAGCTCGTATCATAACATCAAAAACACTTCATTCCATAAAAAAAAGCAAGATTCATGCGTTTCGAGCAGCCAAACAAGCCCCGAACGATTGCAAAGTCGCTTTATAACGAAATCGAAGGATTGAGTTTTGCGCTCGCTGTAGGCGTTCCAGATCGTATTATACGATCAAAAACACTTCATTTTATGCAAATACGTAAGATTCGTGGGTTTAGAATCGCCAAACAAGCCCCAAATGAATGCAAAGTCCATTTATAACGATATCGATAATTTGAGTTTTACGCTCGCAGCAGGCGTTCCAGCTCGTATTATGGGATCAAAAACACTTCATTCTATGCAAATACGCAAGATTCATGCGTTTCGAGCAGCCAGACAAGCCCCGAACGATTGCAATGTCGCTTTATGACGAAATCGAACGATTGAGTTTTGCGCTCGCTGTAGGCGTTCCAGATCGTATTATAAGATCAAAAACACTTCATAATATGCAAATACGTAAGATTCGTGGGTTCAGAATCGCCAAACAAGCCCCAAATGAATGCAAAGTCCATTTATAACGATATCGATAATTTGAGTTTTACGCTCGCAGCAAGCGTTCCAGCTCGTATTATAAGATCAAAAACACTTCATTCTATGCAAATACGTAAGATTCGTGGGTTTGGAATCGCCAAACAAGCCCCAAATGAATGCAAAGTCCATGTATAACGAATACGATCATTTGAGTTTTACGCTCGCAGCAGGCGTTCCAGCTCGTATTATGAGATCAAAAACACTTCATTCTATGCAAATACGCAAGATTTATGCGTTTCGAGCAGCAAAACAAGGCACAAACGATTGTAAAGTCGCTTTATGAAGAAATATAACGGTTGAGTTTTGCGCTCTTTGTAGGCGTTGCAGCTCGTATTATATGATCAAAAATTCCTCATTCTATACAAATACGCAAGATTCATGCGTTTCAAGCCGCCAAACAAGCCCTAATCGAATGCAAAGTTGCTTTATAACGAAATCGAACGATTGAGTTTTGAATGACAAATGAATGCAAAGTCCATTTATAACGATATCGATCATTTGAGTCTTACGCTCGCAGCAGGCGTTCCAGCTCGTATTATGAGATCAATAACACTTCATTCTATGCAAATACGCAAGATTTATGCGTTTCGAGCAGCAAAACAAGGCACAAACGATTGCAAAGTCGCTTTATAACGAAATGGAACGGTTGAGTTTTGCGCTCTTTGTAGGCGTTGCAGCTCGTATTATAAGATCAAAAACTCCTCATTCTATACAAATACGCAAGATTCATGCGTTTCAAGCCGCCAAACAAGCCCTAATCGAATGCAAAGTTGCTTTATAACGAAATCGAACGATTGAGTTTTGCGCTCGCTGTAGGCGTTCCAGCTCGTATTATAAGATCAAAAACACTTTATTCTATGCAAATACGCAAGATTCATGCGTTTCGAGCAGCCAAACAAGCCCCGTACGATTGCAATGTCGCTTTATAACGAAATCGGACGATTGAGTTTTGCGCTCGCTGTAGGCGTTCCAGATCATATTATAAGATCAAAAACACTTCATTCTATGCAAATACGTAAGATTCGTGGGTTTAGAATCGCCAAACAAGCCCCAAATGAATGCAAAGTCCATTTGTAACGATATCGATCATTTGAGTGTTACGCTCGCAGCAGGCGTTCGAGCTCGCATTATGAGATCAATAACACTTAATTCTATACAAATACGCAAGATTCATGCGTTTCGAGCAGCCAAACAAGTCCCAAACGATTGCAAAGTCGCTTTATAACGAAATCGAACGATTGAGTTTTGCGCTCGCTGTAGGCGTTCCAGATCGTATTATAAGATCAAAAACACTTCATTCTATGCAAATACGTAAGATTCGTGGGTTTAGAATCGCCAAGCAAGCCCCAAACGAATGCAAAGTCCATGTATAACGAATACGATCATTTGAGTTTTACACTCGCAGCAGGCGTTCCAGATCGTATTATGAGATCAAAAACACTTCATAGTATGCAAACACGCATGATTCATGCGTTTCGAGCCGCCATCAATCCCCAAACGAATGCAAAGTAGCTTTATAACGAAATTTAACGATTGAGTTTTGCGCTCGCTGTAAGCGATCCAGCTCGTATCATAACATCAAAAACACTTCATTCTGTGGAAATAAGCAAGATTCATGCGTTTCGAGCAGCCAAACAAGCCCCGAACGATTGCAATGTCGCTTTATGACGAAATCGAACGATTGAGTTTTGCGCTCGCTGTAGGCGTTCCAGATCGTATTATAAGATCAAAAACACTTCATAATATTCAAATACGTAAGATTCGTGGCTTTAGAATCGCCAAACAAGCCCCAAATGAATGCAAAGTCCATTTATAACGATATCGATCATTTGAGTTTTACGCTCCCAGCAGGCGTTCGAGCTCGTATTATGAGATCAAAAACACTTCATAGTATGCAAACACGCATGATTCATGCGTTTCGAGCCGCCATCAATCCCCAAACGAATGCAAAGTAGCTTTATAACGAAATTTAACGATTGAGTTTTGCGCTCGCTGGAAGCGATCCAGCTCGTATCATAACATCAAAAACACTTCATTCCATAAAAAAAAGCAAGATTCATGCGTTTCGAGCAGCCAAACAAGCCCCGAACGATTGCAAAGTCGCTTTATAACGAAATCGAAGGATTGAGTTTTGCGCTCGCTGTAGGCGTTCCAGATCGTATTATACGATCAAAAACACTTCATTTTATGCAAATACGTAAGATTCGTGGGTTTAGAATCGCCAAACAAGCCCCAAATGAATGCAAAGTCCATTTATAACGATATCGATAATTTGAGTTTTACGCTCGCAGCAGGCGTTCCAGCTCGTATTATGGGATCAAAAACACTTCATTCTATGCAAATACGCAAGATTCATGCGTTTCGAGCAGCCAGACAATCCCCGAACGATTGCAATGTCGCTTTATGACGAAATCGAACGATTGAGTTTTGCGCTCGCTGTAGGCGTTCCAGATCGTATTATAAGATCAAAAACACTTCATTCCGTGGAAATAAGCAAGATTCATGCGTTTCGAGCAGCCAAACAAGCCCCGAACGATTGCAAAGTCGCTTTATAACGAAATCGAAGGATTGAGTTTTGCGCTCGCTGTAGGCGTTCCAGATCGTATTATAAGATCAAAAACACTTCATTTTATGCAAATACGTAAGATTCGTGGGTTTAGAATCGCCAAACAAGCCTCAAATGAATGCAAAGTCCATTTATAACGATATCGATCATTTGAGTTTTACGCTCGCAGCAGGCGTTCCAGCTCGTATTATGGGATCAAAAACACTTCATTCTATGCAAATACGCAAGATTCATGCGTTTCGAGCAGCCAGACAAGCCCCGAACGATTGCAATGTCGCTTTATGACGAAATCGAACGATTGAGTTTTGCGCTCGCTGTAGGCGTTCCAGATCGTATTATAAGATCAAAAACACTTCATAATATTCAAATACGTAAGATTCGTGGGTTCAGAATCGCCAAACAAGCCCCAAATGAATGCAAAGTCCATTTATAACGATATCGATAATTTGAGTTTTACGCTCGCAGCAAGCGTTCCAGCTCGTATTATGAGATCAAAAACACTTCATTCTATGCAAATACGCAAGATTTATGCGTTTCGAGCAGCAAAACAAGGCACAAACGATTGTCAAGTCGCTTCATAACGAATTATAACGGTTGAGTTTTGCGCTCTTTGTAGGCGTTGCAGCTCGTATCATAAGATCAAAATACTTCATTCTATGCAAATACGTAAGATTCGTGGGTTTAGAATCGCCAAACAAGCCCCAAATGAATGCAAAGTCCATGTATAACGAATACGATCATTTGAGTTTTACGATCGCAGCAGGCGTTCCAGCTCGTATTATGAGATCAAAAACACTTCATTCTATGCAAATACGCAAGATTCATGCGTTTCGAGCAGCCAAACAAGCCCTGAACGATTGCAATGTCGCTTTATAACGAAATCGAACGATTGAGTTTTGCGCTCGCTGTAGGCGTTCCAGATCGTATTATAAGATCAAAAACACTTCATAATATGCAAATACGTAAGATTCGTGGCTTTAGAATCGCCAAACAAGCCCCAAATGAATGCAAAGTCCATTTATAACGATATCGATCATTTGAGTTTTACGCTCCCAGCAGGCGTTCGAGCTCGTATTATGAGATCAAAAACACTTCATAGTATGCAAACACGCATGATTCATGCGTTTCGAGCCGCCATCAATCCCCAAACGAATGCAAAGTAGCTTTATAACGAAATTTAACGATTGAGTTTTGCGCTCGCTGTAAGCGATCCAGCTCGTATCATAACATCAAAAACACTTCATTCCCTGGAAATAAGCAAGATTCATGCGTTTCGAGCAGCCAAACAAGCCCCGAACGATTGCAAAGTCGCTTTATAACGAAATCGAAGGATTGAGTTTTGCGCTCGCTGTAGGCGTTCCAGATCGTATTATAAGATTAAAAACACTTCATTTTATGCAAATACGTAAGATTCGTGGGTTTAGAATCGCCAAACAAGCCCTAAATGAATGCAAAGTCCATTTATAACGATATCGATCATTTGAGTTTTACGCTCGCAGCAGGCGTTCCAGCTCGTGTTATGGGATCAAAAACACTTCATTCTATGCAAATACGCAAGATTCATGCGTTTCGAGCAGCCAGACAAGCCCCGAACGATTGCAATGTCGCTTTATGACGAAATCGAACGATTGAGTTTTGCGCTCGCTGTAGGCGTTCCAGATCGTATTATAAGATCAAAAACACTTCATAATATGCAAATACGTAAGATTCGTGGGTTCAGAAACGCCAAACAAGCCCCAAATGAATGCAAAGTCCATTTATAACGATATCGATAATTTGAGTTTTACGCTCGCAGCAGGCGTTCCAGCTCGTATTATGGGATCAAAAACACTTCATTCTATGCAAATACGCAAGATTCATGCGTTTCGAGCAGCCAGACAAGCCCCGAACGATTGCAATGTCGCTTTATGACGAAATCGAACGATTGAGTTTTGCGCTCGCTGTAGGCGTTCCAGATCGTATTATAAGATCAAAAACACTTCATAATATGCAAATACGTAAGATTCGTGGGTTCAGAATCGCCAAACAAGCCCCAAATGAATGCAAAGTCCATTTATAACGATATCGATAATTTGAGTTTTACGCTCGCAGCAAGCGTTCCAGCTCGTATTATAAGATCAAAAACACTTCATTCTATGCAAATACGTAAGATTCGTGGGTTTGGAATCGCCAAACAAGCCCCAAATGAATGCAAAGTCCATGTATAACGAATACGATCATTTGAGTTTTACACTCGCAGCAGGCGTTCCAGATCGTATTATGAGATCAAAAACACTTCATAGTATGCAAACACGCATGATTCATGCGTTTCGAGCCGCCATCAATCCCCAAACGAATGCAAAGTAGCTTTATAACGAAATTTAACGATTGAGTTTTGCGCTCGCCGTAAGCGATCCAACTCGTATCATAACTTCAAAAACACTTCATTCCATGCAAATAAGCAAGATTCATGCGTTTCGAGCAGCCAAACAAGCCCCGTACGATTGCAATGTCGCTTTATAACGAAATCGGACGATTGAGTTTTGCGCTCGCTGTAGGCGTTCCAGATCATATTATAAGATCAAAAACACTTCATTCTATGCAAATACGTAAGATTCGTGGGTTTAGAATCGCCAAACAAGCCCCAAATGAATGCAAAGTCCATTTATAACGATATCGATCATTTGAGTTTTACGCTCGCAGCAGGCGTTCGAGCTCGCATTATGAGATCAATAACACTTAATTCTATACAAATACGCAAGATTCATGCTTTTCGAGCCGCCAAACAAGTCCCAAACGATTGCAAAGTCGCTTTATAACGAAATCGAACGATTGAGTTTTGCGCTTGCTGTAGGCGTTCCAGATCGTATAATAAGATCAAAAACACTTCATTCTATGCAAATACGTAAGATTCGTGGGTTTGGAATCGCCAAACAAGCCCCAAATGAATGCAAAGTCCATGTATAACGAATACGATCATTTGAGTTTTACACTCGCAGCAGGCGTTCCAGATCGTATTATGCGATCAAAAACACTTCATGGTATGCAAACACGCATGATTCATGCGTTTCGAGCCGCCATCAATCCCCAAACGAATGCAAAGTAGCTTTATAACGAAATTTAACGATTGAGTTTTGCGCTCGCTGTAAGCGATCGAGCTCGTATCATAACATCAAAAACACTTCATTCCATGCAAATAAGCAAGATTCATGCGTTTCGAGCAGCCAAACAAGCCCCGAACGATTGCAAAGTCGCTTTATAACGAAATCGACGGATTGAGTTTTGCGCTCGCTGTAGGCGTTCCAGATCGTATTATAAGATCAAAAACACTTCATTCTATGCAAATACGTAAGATTCGTGGGTTTGGATATCGCCAAACAAGCCCCAAATGAATGCAAAGTCCATGTATAACGAATACGATCATTTGAGTTTTACACTCGCAGCAGGCGTTCCAGATCGTATTATGAGATCAATAACACTTCATTCTATGCAAATACGCAAGATTTATGCGTTTCGAGCAGCAAAACAAGGAACAAACGATTGCAAAGTCGCTTTATAACGAAATGGAACGGTTGAGTTTTGCGCTCTTTGTAGGCGTTGCAGCTCGTATTATAAGATCAAAAACACTTCATAATATGCAAATACGTAAGATTCGTGGGTTCAGAATCGCCAAACAAGCCCCAAATGAATGCAAAGTCCATTTATAACGATATCGATAATTTGAGTTTTACGCTCGCAGCAGGCGTTCCAGCTCGTATTATGGGATCAAAAACACTTCATTCTATGCAAATACGCAAGATTCATGTGTTTCGAGCAGCCAGACAAGCCCCGAACGATTGCAATGTCGCTTTATGACGAAATCGAACGATTGAGTTTTGCGCTCGCTGTAGGCGTTCCAGATCGTATTATAAGATCAAAAACACTTCATAATATGCAAATACGTAAGATTCGTGGGTTCAGAATCGCCAAACAAGCCCCAAATGAATGCAAAGTCCATTTATAACGATATCGATAATTTGAGTTTTACGCTCGCAGCAAGCGTTCCAGCTCGTATTATAAGATCAAAAACACTTCATTCTATGCAAATACGTAAGATTCGTGGGTTTGGAATCGCCAAACAAGCCCCAAATGAATGCAAAGTCCATGTATAACGAATACGATCATTTGAGTTTTACACTCGCAGCAGGCGTTCCAGATCGTATTATGAGATCAAAAACACTTCATAGTATGCAAACACGCATGATTCATGCGTTTCGAGCCGCCATCAATCCCCAAACGAATGCAAAGTAGCTTTATAACGAAATTTAACGATTGAGTTTTGCGCTCGCCGTAAGCGATCCAGCTCGTATCATAACTTCAAAAACACTTCATTCCATGCAAATAAGCAAGATTCATGCGTTTCGAGCAGCCAAACAAGCCCCGTACGATTGCAATGTCGCTTTATAACGAAATCGGACGATTGAGTTTTGCGCTCGCTGTAGGCGTTCCAGATCATATTATAAGATCAAAAACACTTCATTCTATGCAAATACGTAAGATTCGTGGGTTTAGAATCGCCAAACAAGCCCCAAATGAATGCAAAGTCCATTTATAACGATATCGATCATTTGAGTTTTACGCTCGCAGTAGGCGTTCGAGCTCGCATTATGAGATCAATAACACTTAATTCTATACAAATACGCAAGATTCATGCTTTTCGAGCCGCCAAACAAGTCCCAAACGATTGCAAAGTCGCTTTATAACGAAATCGAACGATTGAGTTTTGCGCTTGCTGTAGGCGTTCCAGATCGTATAATAAGATCAAAAACACTTCATTCTATGCAAATACGTAAGATTCGTGGGTTTGGAATCGCCAAACAAGCCCCAAATGAATGCAAAGTCCATGTATAACGAATACGATCATTTGAGTTTTACACTCGCAGCAGGCGTTCCAGATCGTATTATGCGATCAAAAACACTTCATAGTATGCAAACACGCATGATTCATGCGTTTCGAGCCGCCATCAATCCCCAAACGAATGCAAAGTAGCTTTATAACGAAATTTAACGATTGAGTTTTGCGCTCGCTGTAAGCGATCGAGCTCGTATCATAACATCAAAAACACTTCATTCCATGCAAATAAGCAAGATTCATGCGTTTCGAGCAGCCAAACAAGCCCCGAACGATTGCAAAGTCGCTTTATAACGAAATCAACGGATTGAGTTTTGCGCTCGCTGTAGGCGTTCCAGATCGTATTATAAGATCAAAAACACTTCATTCTATGCAAATACGTAAGATTCGTGGGTTTGGATATCGCCAAACAAGCCCCAAATGAATGCAAAGTCCATGTATAACGAATACGATCATTTGAGTTTTACACTCGCAGCAGGCGTTCCAGATCGTATTATGAGATCAATAACACTTCATTCTATGCAAATACGCAAGATTTATGCGTTTCGAGCAGCAAAACAAGGAACAAACGATTGCAAAGTCGCTTTATAACGAAATGGAACGGTTGAGTTTTGCGCTCTTTGTAGGCGTTGCAGCTCGTATTATAAGATCAAAAACTCCTCATTCTATACAAATACGCAAGATTCATGCGTTTCAAGCCGCCAAACAAGCCCTAATCGAATGCAAAGTTGCTTTATAACGAAATCGAACGATTGAGTTTTGCGCTCGCTGTAGGCGTTCCAGCTCGTATTATAAGATCAAAAACACTTTATTCTATGCAAATACGCAAGATTTATGCGTTTCGAGCAGCAAAACAAAGCACAAACGATTGCAAAGTCGCTTTATAACGAAATGGAACGGTTGAGTTTTGCGTCCTTTGTAGACGTTGCAGCTCGTATTATAAGATCAAAAACTCCTCATTCTATACAAATACGCAAGATTCATGCGTTTCAAGCCGCCAAACAAGCCCTAATCGAATGCAAAGTTGCTTTATAACGAAATCGAACGATTGAGTTTTGCGCTCGCTGTAGGCGTTCCAGCTCGTATTATAAGATCAAAAACACTTTATTCTATGCAAATACGCAACATTCATGCGTTTCGAGCAGCCAAACAAGCCCCGTACGATTGCAATGTCGCTTTATAACGAAATCGGACGATTGAGTTTTGCGCTCGCTGTAGGCGTTCCAGATCATATTATAAGATCAAAAACACTTCATTCTATGCAAATACGTAAGATTCGTGGGTTTAGAATCGCCAAACAAGCCCCAAATGAATGCAAAGTCCATTTATAACGATATCGATCATTTGAGTTTTACGCTCGCAGCAGGCTTTCCAGCTCGTATTGTGGGATCAAAAACACTTCATTCTATGCAAATACGCAAGATTCATGCGTTTCGAGCAGCCAGACAAGCCCCGAACGATTGCAATGTCGCTTTATAACGAAATCGAACGATTGAGTTTTGCGCTCGCTGTAGGCGTTCCAGATCGTATTATAAGATCAAAAACACTTCATAATATGCAAATACGTAAGATTCGTGGGTTTAGAATCGCCAAACAAGCCCCAAATGAATGCAAAGTCCATGTATAACGAATACGATCATTTGAGTTTTACGCTCGCAGCAGGCGTTCCAGCTCGTATTATGAGATCAAAAACACTTCATTCTATGCAAATACGCAAGATTCATGCGTTTCGAGCAGCCAAACAAGCCGCGAACGATTGCAATGTCGCTTTATAATGAAATCGAAGGATTGAGTTTTGCGCTCGCTGTAGGCGTTCCAGATCGTATTATAAGATCAAAAACACTTCATTTTATGCAAATACGTAAGATTCGTGGGTTTAGAATCGCCAAACAAGCCCCAAATGAATGCAAAGTCCATGTATAACGATATCGATCATTTGAGTTTTACGCTGGCAGCAGGCATTCGAGCTCGCATTATGAGATCAATAACACTTAATTCTATACAAATACGCAAGATTCATGCTTTTCGAGCCGCCATACAAGTCCCAAACGATTGCAAAGTCGCTTTATAACGAAATCGAACGATTGAGTTTTGCGCTCGCTGTAGGCGTTCCAGATCGTATTATAAGATCAAAAACACTTCATTCTATGCAAATACGTAAGATTCGTGGGTTTGGAATCGCCAAACAAGCCCCAAATGAATGCAAAGTCCATGTATAAAGAATACGATCATTTGAGTTTTACACTCGCAGCAGGCGTTCCAGATCGTATTATGAGATCAAAAACACTTCATAGTATGCAAACACGCATGATTCATGCGTTTCGAGCCGCCATCAATCCCCAAACGAATGCAAAGTAGCTTTATAACGAAATTTAACGATTGAGTTTTGCGCTCGCTGTAAGCGATCCAGCTCGTATCATAACATCAAAAACACTTCATTCTATGCAAATAAGCAAGATTCATGCGTTTCGAGCAGCCAAACAAGCCCCGAACGATTGCAACGTCGCTTTATAACGAAATCGAAGGATTGAGTTTTGCGCTCGCTGTAGGCGTTCCAGATCGTATTATAAGATCAAAAACACTTCATTTTATGCAAATACGTAAGATTCGTGGGTTTAGAATCGCCAAACAAGCCCCAAATGAATGCAAAGTCCATTTATAACGATATCGATCATTTGAGTTTTACGCTCGCAGCAGGCGTTCCAGCTCGTATTGTGGGATCAAAAACACTTCATTCTATGCAAATACGCAAGATTCATGCGTTTCGAGCAGCCAGACAAGCCCCGAACGATTGCAATGTCGCTTTATAACGAAATCGAACGATTGAGTTTTGCGCTCGCTGTAGGCGTTCCAGATCGTATTATAAGATCAAAAACACTTCATAATATGCAAATACGTAAGATTCGTGGGTTTAGAATCCCCAAACAAGCCCCAAATGAATGCAAAGTCCATGTATAACGAATACGATCATTTGAGTTTTACGCTCGCAGCAGGCGTTCCAGCTCGTATTATGAGATCAAAAACACTTCATTCTATGCAAATAGGCAAGATTCATGCGTTTCGAGCAGCCAAACAAGCCCCGAACGATTGCAATGTCGCTTTATAATGAAATCGAACGATTGAGTTTTGCGCTCGCTGTAGGCGTTCCAGATCGTATTATAAGATCAAAAACACTTCATAATATGCAAATACGTAAGATTCGTGGGTTTCGAATCCACAAACAAGCCCCAAATGAATGCAAAGTCTATTTATAACGATATCGATCATTTGAGTTTTACGCTCGCAGCAGGCGTTCCAGCTCGTATTATAAGATCAAAAACTCCTCATTCTATACAAATACGCAAGATTCATGCGTTTCAAGCCGCCAAACAAGCCCTAATCGAATGCAAAGTTGCTTTATAACGAAATCGAACGATTGAGTTTT
Organism: Exephanes ischioxanthus; assembly: GCA_958510785.1. Classification (NCBI taxonomy): domain Eukaryota; kingdom Metazoa; phylum Arthropoda; class Insecta; order Hymenoptera; family Ichneumonidae; genus Exephanes; species Exephanes ischioxanthus. The sequence continues at coordinate 19,072,633 of OY294016.1, read as the reverse complement.
GCGCTCGCTGTAGGCGTTCCCGATCATATTATAAGATCAAAAACACTTCATTCTATGCAAATACGTAAGATTCGTGGGTTTAGAATCGCCAAACAAGCCCCAAATGAATGCAAAGTCCATTTATAACGATATCGATCTTTTGAGTTTTACGCTCGCAGCAGGCGTTCCAGCTCGTATTATGAGATCAATAACACTTAATTCTATGCAAATACGCAAGATTTATGCGTTTCGAGCAGCAAAACAAGGCACAAACGATTGCAAAGTCGCTTTATAACGAAATGGAACGGTTGAGTTTTGCGCCCTTTGTAGGCGTTGCAGCTCGTATTATAGGATCAAAAACTCCTCATTCTATACAAATACGCAAGATTCATGCGTTTCAAGCCGCCAAACAAGCCCTAATCGAATGCAAAGTTGCTCTATAACGAAATCGAACGATTGAGTTTTGCGCTCGCTGTAGGCGTTCCAGCTCGTATTATAAGATCAAAAACACTTTATTCTATGCAAATACGCAAGATTCATGCGTTTCGAGCAGCCAGACAAGCCCCGTACGATTGCAATGTCGCTTTATAACGAAATCGAACGATTGAGTTTTGCGCTCGCTGTAGACGTTCCAGATCGTATTATAAGATCAAAAACACTTCATAATATGCAAATACGTAAGATTCGTGGGTTCAGAATCGCCAAACAAGCCCCAAATGAATGCAAAGTCCATTTATAACGATATCGATCATTTGAGTTTTACGCTCGCAGCAAGCGTTCCAGCTCGTATTATGAGATCAAAAACACTTCATTCTATGCAAATACGCAAGATTTATGCGTGTCGAGCAGCTAAACAAGGCTCAAACGATTGTAAAGTCGCTTTATAACGAATTATAACGGTTGAGTTTTGCGCTCTTTGTAGGCGTTGCAGCTCGTATTGTAAGATCAAAAATACTTCATTCTATGCAAATACGTAAGATTCGTGGGTTTAGAATCGCCAAACAAGCCCCAAATGAATGCACAGTCCATGTATAACGAATACGATCATTTGAGTTTTACGCTCGCAGCAGGCGTTCCAGCTCGTATTATGAGATCAAAGACACTTCATTCTATGCAAATACGCAAGATTCATGCGTTTCGAGCAGCCAAACAAGCCCCGAACGATTGCAAAGTCGCTTTATAACGAAATCGAAGGATTGAGTTTTGCGCTCGCTGTAGGCGTTCCAGATCGTATTATAAGATCAAAAACACTTCATTTTATGCAAATACGTAAGATTCGTGCGTTTAGAATCGCCAAACAAGCCCCAAATGAATGCAAAGTCCATTTATAACGATATCGATCATTTGAGTTTTACGCTCGCAGCAGGCGTTCCAGCTCGTATTATGAGATCAAAAACACATCATTCTATGCAAATACGCAAGATTTATGCGTTTCGAGCAGCAAAACAAGGCACAAACGATTGTAAATTCGCTTTAGAAAGAAATATAACGGTTGAGTTTTGCGCTCTTTGTAGGCGTTGCAGCTCGTATTATAAGATCAAAAACTCCTCATTCTATACAAATACGCAAGATTCATGCGTTTCAAGCCGCCAAACAAGCCCTAATCGAATGCAAAGTTGCTTTATAACGAAATCGAACGATTGAGTTTTGCGCTCGCTGTAGGCGTTCCAGCTCGTATTATAAGATCAAAAACACTTTATTCTATGCAAATACGCAAGATTTATGCGTTTCGAGCAGCAAAACAAAGCACAAACGATTGCAAAGTCGCTTTATAACGAAATGGAACAGTTGAGTTTTGCGCCCTTTGTAGGCGTTGCAGCTCGTATTATAAGATCAAAAACTCCTCATTCTATACAAATACGCAAGATTCATGCGTTTCAAGCCGCCAAACAAGCCCTAATCGAATGCAAAGTTGCTTTATAACGAAATCGAACGATTGAGTTTTGCGCTCGCTGTAGGCGTTCCAGCTCGTATTATAAGATCAAAAACACTTTATTCTATGCAAATACGCAAGATTCATGCGTTTCGAGCAGCCAAACAAGCCCCGTACGATTGCAATGCCGCTTTATAACGAAATCGGACGATTGAGTTTTGCGCTCGCTGTAGGCGTTCCAGATCATATTATAAGATCAAAAACACTTCATTCTATGCAAATACGTAAGATTCGTGGGTTTAGAATCGCCAAACAAGCCCCAAATGAATGCAAAGTCCATTTATAACGATATCGATCATTTGAGTTTTACGCTCGCTGTAGGCGTTCCAGATCGTATTATAAGATCAAAAACACTTCATAATATGCAAATACGTAAGATTCGTGGGTTTAGAATCGCCAAACAAGCCCCAAATGAATGCAAAGTCCATGTATAACGAATACGATCATTTGAGTTTTACGCTCGCAGCAGGCGTTCCAGCTTGTATTATGAGATCAAAAACACTTCATTCTATGCAAATACGCAAGATTCATGCGTTTCGAGCAGCCAAACAAGCCCCGAACGATTGCAATGTCGCTTTATAATGAAATCGAAGGATTGAGTTTTGCGCTCGCTGTAGGCGTTCCAGATCGTATTATAAGATCAAAAACACTTCATAATATGCAAATACGTAAGATTCGTGGGTTTCGAATCGACAAACAAGGCCCAAATGAATGCAAAGTCTATTTATAACGATATCGATCATTTGAGTTTTACGCTCGCAGCAGGCGTTCCAGCTCGTATTATGAGATCAAAAACACATCATTCTATGCAAATACGCAAGATTTATGCGTTTCGAGCAGCAAAACAAGGCACAAACGATTGTAAAGACGCTTTATAAAGAAATATAACGGTTGAGTTTTGCGCTCTTTGTAGGCGTTGCAGCTCGTATTATAAGATCAAAAACTCCTCATTCTATACAAATACGCAAGATTCATGCGTTTCAAGCCGCCAAACAAGCCCTAATCGAATGCAAAGTTGCTTTATAACGAAATCGAACGATTGAGTTTTGCGCTCGCTGTAGGCGTTCCCGATCATATTATAAGATCAAAAACACTTCATTCTATGCAAATACGTAAGATTCGTGGGTTTAGAATCGCCAAACAAGCCCCAAATGAATGCAAAGTCCATGTATAACGATATCGATCATTTGAGTTTTACGCTCGCAGCAGGCATTCGAGCTCGCATTATGAGATCAATAACACTTAATTCTATACAAATACGCAAGATTCATGCTTTTCGAGCCACCATACAAGTCCCAAACGATTGCAAAGTCGCTTTATAACGAAATCGAACGATTGAGTTTTGCGCTCGCTGTAGGCGTTCCAGATCGTATTATAAGATCAAAAACACTTCATTCTATGCAAATACGTAAGATTCGTGGGTTTGGAATCGCCAAACAAGCCCCAAATGAATGCAAAGTCCATGTATAACGAATACGATCATTTGAGTTTTACACTCGCAGCAGGCGTTCCAGATCATATTATGAGATCAAAAACACTTCATAGTATGCAAACACGCATGATTCATGCGTTTTGAGCCGCCATCAATCCCCAAACGAATGCAAAGTAGCTTTATAACGAAATTTAACGATTGAGTTTTGCGCTCGCTGTAAGCGATCCAGCTCGTATCATAACATCAAAAACACTTCATTCTATGCAAATAAGCAAGATTCATGCGTTTCGAGCAGCCAAACAAGCCCCGAACGATTGCAAAGTCGCTTTATAACGAAATCGAAGGATTGAGTTTTGCGCTCGCTGTAGGCGTTCCAGATCGTATTATAAGATCAAGAACACTTCATTTTATGCAAATACGTAAGATTCGTGGGTTTAGAATCGCCAAACAAGCCCCAAGTGAATGCAAAGTCCATTTATAACGATATCGATCATTTGAGTTTTACGCTCGCAGCAGGCGTTCCAGCTCGTATTGTGGGATCAAAAACACTTCATTCTATGCAAATACGCAAGATTCATGCGTTTCGAGCAGCCAGACAAGCCCCGAACGATTGCAATGTCGCTTTATAACGAAATCGAACGATTGAGTTTTGCGCTCGCTGTAGGCGTTCCAGATCGTATTATAAGATCAAAAACACTTCAGAATATGCAAATACGTAAGATTCGTGGGTTTAGAATCGCCAAACAAGCCCCAAATGAATGCAAAGTCCATGTATAACGAATACGATCATTTGAGTTTTACGCTCGCAGCAGGCGTTCCAGCTCGTATTATGAGATCAAAAACACTTCATTCTATGCAAATAGGCAAGATTCATGCGTTTCGAGCAGCCAAACAAGCCCCGAACGATTGCAAAGTTGCTTTATAACGAAATCGAACGATTGAGTTTTGCGCTCGCTGTAGGCGTTCCCGATCATATTATAAGATCAAAAACACTTCATTCTATGCAAATACGTAAGATTCGTGGGTTTAGAATCGCCAAACAAGCCCCAAATGAATGCAAAGTCCATTTATAACGATATCGATCATTTGAGTTTTACGCTCGCAGCAGGCGTTCCAGCTCGTATTATGAGATCAATAACACTTAATTCTATGCAAATACGCAAGATTTATGCGTTTCGAGCAGCAAAACAAGGCACAAACGATTGCAAAGTCGCTTTATAACGAAATGGAACGGTTGAGTTTTGCGCCCTTTGTAGGCGTTGCAGCTCGTATTATAAGATCAAAAACTCCTCATTCTATACAAATACGCAAGATTCATGCGTTTCAAGCCGCCAAACAAGCCCTAATCGAATGCAAAGTTGCTTTATAACGAAATCGAACGATTGAGTTTTGCGCTCGCTGTAGGCGTTCCAGCTCGTATTATAAGATCAAAAACACTTTATTCTATGCAAATACGCAAGATTCATGCGTTTCGAGCAGCCAGACAAGCCCCGTACGATTGCAATGTCGCTTTATAACGAAATCGAACGATTGAGTTTTGCGCTCGCTGTAGACGTTCCAGATCGTATTATAAGATCAAAAACACTTCATAATATGCAAATACGTAAGATTCGTGGGTTCGGAAGCGCCAAACAAGCCCCAAATGAATGCAAAGTCCATTTATAACGATATCGATCATTTGAGTTTTACGCTCGCAGCAAGCGTTCCAGCTCGTATTATGAGATCAAAAACACTTCATTCTATGCAAATACGCAAGATTTATGCGTGTCGAGCAGCTAAACAAGGCTCAAACGATTGTAAAGTCGCTTTATAACGAATTATAACGGTTGAGTTTTGCGCTCTTTGTAGGCGTTGCAGCTCGTATTGTAAGATCAAAAATACTTCATTCTATGCAAATACGTAAGATTCGTGGGTTTAGAATCGCCAAACAAGCCCCAAATGAATGCACAGTCCATGTATAACGAATACGATCATTTGAGTTTTACGCTCGCAGCAGGCGTTCCAGCTCGTATTATGAGATCAAAGACACTTCATTCTATGCAAATACGCAAGATTCATGCGTTTCGAGCAGCCAAACAAGCCCCGAACGATTGCAAAGTCGCTTTATAACGAAATCGAAGGATTGAGTTTTGCGCTCGCTGTAGGCGTTCCAGATCGTATTATAAGATGAAAAACACTTCATTTTATGCAAATACGTAAGATTCGTGCGTTTAGAATCGCCAAACAAGCCCCAAATGAATGCAAAGTCCATTTATAACGATATCGATCATTTGAGTTTTACGCTCGCAGCAGGCGTTCCAGCTCGTATTATGAGATCAAAAACACATCATTCTATGCAAATACGCAAGATTTATGCGTTTCGAGCAGCAAAACAAGGCACAAACGATTGTAAATTCGCTTTAGAAAGAAATATAACGGTTGAGTTTTGCGCTCTTTGTAGGCGTTGCAGCTCGTATTATAAGATCAAAAACTCCTCATTCTATACAAATACGCAAGATTCATGCGTTTCAAGCCGCCAAACAAGCCCTAATCGAATGCAAAGTTGCTTTATAACGAAATCGAACGATTGAGTTTTGCGCTCGCTGTAGGCGTTCCAGCTCGTATTATGAGATCAAAAACACATCATTCTATGCAAATACGCAAGATTTATGCGTTTCGAGCAGCAAAACAAGGCACAAACGATTGTAAAGTCGCTTTATAAAGAAATATAACGGTTGAGTTTTGGGCTCTTTGTAGGCGTTGCAGCTTGTATTATAAGATCAAAAACTCCTCATTCTATACAAATACGCAAGATTCATGCGTTTCAAGCCGCCAAACAAGCTCTAATCGAATGCAAAGTTGCTTTATAACGAAATCGAACGATTGAGTTTTGCGCTCGCTGTAGGCGTTCCCGATCATATTATAAGATCAAAAACACTTCATTCTATGCAAATACGTAAGATTCGTGGGTTTAGAATCGCCAAACAAGCCCCAAATGAATGCAAAGTCCATTTATAACGATATCGATCATTTGAGTTTTACGCTCGCAGCAGGCGTTCCAGCTCGTATTATGAGATCAATAACAATTAATTCTATGCAAATACGCAAGATTTATGCGTTTCGAGCAGCAAAACAAGGCACAAACGATTGCAAAGTCGCTTTATAACGAAATGGAACGGTTGAGTTTTGCGCCCTTTGTAGGCGTTGCAGCTCGTATTATAAGATCAAAAACTCCTCATTCTATACAAATACGCAAGATTCATGCGTTTCAAGCCGCCAAACAAGCCCTAATCGAATGCAAAGTTGCTCTATAACGAAATCGAACGATTGAGTTTTGCGCTCGCTGTAGGCGTTCCAGCTCGTATTATAAGATCAAAAACACTTTATTCTATGCAAATACGCAAGATTCATGCGTTTCGAGCAGCCAGACAAGCCCCGTACGATTGCAATGTCGCCTTATAACGAAATCGAACGATTGAGTTTTGCGCTCGCTGTAGACGTTCCAGATCGTATTATAAGATCAAAAACACTTCATAATATGCAAATACGTAAGATTCGTGGGTTCAGAATCGCCAAACAAGCCCCAAATGAATGCAAAGTCCATTTATAACGATATCGATCATTTGAGTTTTACGCTCGCAGCAAGCGTTCCAGCTCGTATTATGAGATCAAAAACACATCATTCTATGCAAATACGCAAGATTTATGCGTTTCGAGCAGCAAAACAAGGCACAAACGATTGTAAAGTCGCTTTATAAAGAAATATAACGGTTGAGTTTTGCGCTCTTTGTAGGCGTTGCAGCTCGTATTATAAGATCAAAAACTCCTCATTCTATACAAATACGCAAGATTCATGCGTTTCAAGCCGCCAAACAAGCCCTAATCGAATGCAAAGTTGCTTTATAACGAAATCGAACGATTGAGTTTTGCGCTCGCTGTAGGCGTTCCCGATCATATTATAAGATCAAAAACACTTCATTCTATGCAAATACGTCAGATTCGTGGGTTTAGAATCGCCAAACAAGCCCCAAATGAATGCAAAGTCCATTTATAACGATATCGATCTTTTGAGTTTTACGCTCGCAGCAGCCGTTCCAGCTCGTATTATGAGATCAATAACACTTAATTCTATGCAAATACGCAAGATTTATGCGTTTCGAGCAGCAAAACAAGGCACAAACGATTGCAAAGTCGCTTTATAACGAAATGGAACGGTTGAGTTTTGCGCCCTTTGTAGGCGTTGCAGCTCGTATTATAAGATCAAAAACTCCTCATTCTATACAAATACGCAAGATTCATGCGTTTCAAGCCGCCAAACAAGCCCTAATCGAATGCAAAGTTGCTCTATAACGAAATCGAACGATTGAGTTTTGCGCTCGCTGTAGGCGTTCCAGCTCGTATTATAAGATCAAAAACACTTTATTCTATGCAAATACGCAAGATTCATGCGTTTCGAGCAGCCAGACAAGCCCCGTACGATTGCAATGTCGCTTTATAACGAAATCGAACGATTGAGTTTTGCGCTCGCTGTAGACGTTCCAGATCGTATTATAAGATCAAAAACACTTCATAATATGCAAATACGTAAGATTCGTGGGTTCAGAATCGCCAAACAAGCCCCAAATGAATGCAAAGTCCATTTATAACGATATCGATCATTTGAGTTTTACGCTCGCAGCAAGCGTTCCAGCTCGTATTATGAGATCAAAAACACTTCATTCTATGCAAATACGCAAGATTTATGCGTGTCGAGCAGCTAAACAAGGCTCAAACGATTGTAAAGTCGCTTTATAACGAATTATAACGGTTGAGTTTTGCGCTCTTTGTAGGCGTTGCAGCTCGTATTGTAAGATCAAAAATACTTCATTCTATGCAAATACGTAAGATTCGTGGGTTTAGAATCGCCAAACAAGCCCCAAATGAATGCACAGTCCATGTATAACGAATACGATCATTTGAGTTTTACGCTCGCAGCAGGCGTTCCAGCTCGTATTATGAGATCAAAGACACTTCATTCTATGCAAATACGCAAGATTCATGCGTTTCGAGCAGCCAAACAAGCCCCGAACGATTGCAAAGTCGCTTTATAACGAAATCGAAGGATTGAGTTTTGCGCTCGCTGTAGGCGTTCCAGATCGTATTATAAGATGAAAAACACTTCATTTTATGCAAATACGTAAGATTCGTGCGTTTAGAATCGCCAAACAAGCCCCAAATGAATGCAAAGTCCATTTATAACGATATCGATCATTTCAGTTTTACGCTCGCAGCAGGCGTTCCAGCTCGTATTATGAGATCAAAAACACATCATTCTATGCAAATACGCAAGATTTATGCGTTTCGAGCAGCAAAACAAGGCACAAACGATTGTAAATTCGCTTTAGAAAGAAATATAACGGTTGAGTTTTGCGCTCTTTGTAGGCGTTGCAGCTCGTATTATAAGATCAAAAACTCCTCATTCTATACAAATACGCAAGATTCATGCGTTTCAAGCCGCCAAACAAGCCCTAATCGAATGCAAAGTTGCTTTATAACGAAATCGAACGATTGAGTTTTGCGCTCGCTGTAGGCGTTCCAGCTCGTATTATAAGATCAAAAACACTTTATTCTATGCAAATACGCAAGATTTATGCGTTTCGAGCAGCAAAACAAAGCACAAACGATTGCAAAGTCGCTTTATAACGAAATGGAACAGTTGAGTTTTGCGCCCTTTGTAGGCGTTGCAGCTCGTATTATAAGATCAAAAACTCCTCATTCTATACAAATACGCAAGATTCATGCGTTTCAAGCCGCCAAACAAGCCCTAATCGAATGCAAAGTTGCTTTATAACGAAATCGAACGATTGAGTTTTGCGCTCGCTGTAGGCGTTCCAGCTCGTATTATAAGATCAAAAACACTTTATTCTATGCAAATACGCAAGATTCATGCGTTTCGAGCAGCCAAACAAGCCCCGTACGATTGCAATGTCGCTTTATAACGAAATCGGACGATTGAGTTTTGCGCTCGCTGTAGGCGTTCCAGATCATATTATAAGATCAAAAACACTTCATTCTATGCAAATACGTAAGATTCGTGGGTTTAGAATCGCCAAACAAGCCCCAAATGAATGCAAAGTCCATTTATAACGATATCGATCATTTGAGTTTTACGCTCGCTGTAGGCGTTCCAGATCGTATTATAAGATCAAAAACACTTCATAATATGCAAATACGTAAGATTCGTGGGTTTAGAAACGCCAAACAAGCCCCAAATGAATGCAAAGTCCATGTATAACGAATACGATCATTTGAGTTTTACGCTCGCAGCAGGCGTTCCAGCTTGTATTATGAGATCAAAAACACTTCATTCTATGCAAATACGCAAGATTCATGCGTTTCGAGCAGCCAAACAAGCCCCGAACGATTGCAATGTCGCTTTATAATGAAATCGAAGGATTGAGTTTTGCGCTCGCTGTAGGCGTTCCAGATCGTATTATAAGATCAAAAACACTTCATAATATGCAAATACGTAAGATTCGTGGGTTTCGAATCGACAAACAAGGCCCAAATGAATGCAAAGTCTATTTATAACGATATCGATCATTTGAGTTTTACGCTCGCAGCAGGCGTTCCAGCTCGTATTATGAGATCAAAACACATCATTCTATGCAAATACGCAAGATTTATGCGTTTCGAGCAGCAAAACAAGGCACAAACGATTGTAAAGACGCTTTATAAAGAAATATAACGGTTGAGTTTTGCGCTCTTTGTAGGCGTTGCAGCTCGTATTATAAGATCAAAAACTCCTCATTCTATACAAATACGCAAGATTCATGCGTTTCAAGCCGCCAAACAAGCCCTAATCGAATGCAAAGTTGCTTTATAACGAAATCGAACGATTGAGTTTTGCGCTCGCTGTAGGCGTTCCCGATCATATTATAAGATCAAAAACACTTCATTCTATGCAAATACGTAAGATTCGTGGGTTTAGAATCGCCAAACAAGCCCCAAATGAATGCAAAGTCCATGTATAACGATATCGATCATTTGAGTTTTACGCTCGCAGCAGGCATTCGAGCTCGCATTATGAGATCAATAACACTTAATTCTATACAAATACGCAAGATTCATGCTTTTCGAGCCACCATACAAGTCCCAAACGATTGCAAAGTCGCTTTATAACGAAATCGAACGATTGAGTTTTGCGCTCGCTGTAGGCGTTCCAGATCGTATTATAAGATCAAAAACACTTCATTCTATGCAAATACGTAAGATTCGTGGGTTTGGAATCGCCAAACAAGCCCCAAATGAATGCAAAGTCCATGTATAACGAATACGATCATTTGAGTTTTACACTCGCAGCAGGCGTTCCAGATCGTATTATGAGATCAAAAACACTTCATAGTATGCAAACACGCATGATTCATGCGTTTTGAGCCGCCATCAATCCCCAAACGAATGCAAAGTAGCTTTATAACGAAATTTAACGATTGAGTTTTGCGCTCGCTGTAAGCGATCCAGCTCGTATCATAACATCAAAAACACTTCATTCTATGCAAATAAGCAAGATTCATGCGTTTCGAGCAGCCAAACAAGCCCCGAACGATTGCAAAGTCGCTTTATAACGAAATCGAAGGATTGAGTTTTGCGCTCGCTGTAGGCGTTCCAGATCATATTATAAGATCAAAAACACTTCATAATATGCAAATACGTAAGATTCGTGGGTTTCGAATCGACAAACAAGGCCCAAATGAATGCAAAGTCTATTTATAACGATATCGATCATTTGAGTTTTACGCTCGCAGCAGGCGTTCCAGCTCGTATTATGAGATCAAAACACATCATTCTATGCAAATACGCAAGATTTATGCGTTTCGAGCAGCAAAACAAGGCACAAACGATTGTAAAGTCGCTTTATAAAGAAATATAACGGTTGAGTTTTGCGCTCTTTGTAGGCGTTGCAGCTCGTATTATAAGATCAAAAACTCCTCATTCTATACAAATACGCAAGATTCATGCGTTTCAAGCCGCCAAACAAGCCCTAATCGAATGCAAAGTTGCTTTATAACGAAATCGAACGATTGAGTTTTGCGCTCGCTGTAGGCGTTCCCGATCATATTATAAGATCAAAAACACTTCATTCTATGCAAATACGTCAGATTCGTGGGTTTAGAATCGCCAAACAAGCCCCAAATGAATGCAAAGTCCATTTATAACGATATCGATCTTTTGAGTTTTACGCTCGCAGCAGCCGTTCCAGCTCGTATTATGAGATCAATAACACTTAATTCTATGCAAATACGCAAGATTTATGCGTTTCGAGCAGCAAAACAAGGCACAAACGATTGCAAAGTCGCTTTATAACGAAATGGAACGGTTGAGTTTTGCGCCCTTTGTAGGCGTTGCAGCTCGTATTATAGGATCAAAAACTCCTCATTCTATACAAATACGCAAGATTCATGCGTTTCAAGCCGCCAAACAAGCCCTAATCGAATGCAAAGTTGCTCTATAACGAAATCGAACGATTGAGTTTTGCGCTCGCTGTAGGCGTTCCAGCTCGTATTATAAGATCAAAAACACTTTATTCTATGCAAATACGCAAGATTCATGCGTTTCGAGCAGCCAGACAAGCCCCGTACGATTGCAATGTCGCTTTATAACGAAATCGAACGATTGAGTTTTGCGCTCGCTGTAGACGTTCCAGATCGTATTATAAGATCAAAAACACTTCATAATATGCAAATACGTAAGATTCGTGGGTTCAGAATCGCCAAACAAGCCCCAAATGAATGCAAAGTCCATTTATAACGATATCGATCATTTGAGTTTTACGCTCGCAGCAAGCGTTCCAGCTCGTATTATGAGATCAAAAACACTTCATTCTATGCAAATACGCAAGATTTATGCGTGTCGAGCAGCTAAACAAGGCTCAAACGATTGTAAAGTCGCTTTATAACGAATTATAACGGTTGAGTTTTGCGCTCTTTGTAGGCGTTGCAGCTCGTATTGTAAGATCAAAAATACTTCATTCTATGCAAATACGTAAGATTCGTGGGTTTAGAATCGCCAAACAAGCCCCAAATGAATGCACAGTCCATGTATAACGAATACGATCATTTGAGTTTTACGCTCGCAGCAGGCGTTCCAGCTCGTATTATGAGATCAAAGACACTTCATTCTATGCAAATACGCAAGATTCATGCGTTTCGAGCAGCCAAACAAGCCCCGAACGATTGCAAAGTCGCTTTATAACGAAATCGAAGGATTGAGTTTTGCGCTCGCTGTAGGCGTTCCAGATCGTATTATAAGATCAAAAACACTTCATTTTATGCAAATACGTAAGATTCGTGCGTTTAGAATCGCCAAACAAGCCCCAAATGAATGCAAAGTCCATTTATAACGATATCGATCATTTGAGTTTTACGCTCGCAGCAGGCGTTCCAGCTCGTATTATGAGATCAAAAACACATCATTCTATGCAAATACGCAAGATTTATGCGTTTCGAGCAGCAAAACAAGGCACAAACGATTGTAAATTCGCTATAGAAAGAAATATAACGGTTGAGTTTTGCGCTCTTTGTAGGCGTTGCAGCTCGTATTATAAGATCAAAAACTCCTCATTCTATACAAATACGCAAGATTCATGCGTTTCAAGCCGCCAAACAAGCCCTAATCGAATGCAAAGTTGCTTTATAACGAAATCGAACGATTGAGTTTTGCGCTCGCTGTAGGCGTTCCAGCTCGTATTATAAGATCAAAAACACTTTATTCTATGCAAATACGCAAGATTTATGCGTTTCGAGCAGCAAAACAAAGCACAAACGATTGCAAAGTCGCTTTATAACGAAATGGAACAGTTGAGTTTTGCGCCCTTTGTAGGCGTTGCAGCTCGTATTATAAGATCAAAAACTCCTCATTCTATACAAATACGCAAGATTCATGCGTTTCAAGCCGCCAAACAAGCCCTAATCGAATGCAAAGTTGCTTTATAACGAAATCGAACGATTGAGTTTTGCGCTCGCTGTAGGCGTTCCAGCTCGTATTATAAGATCAAAAACACTTTATTCTATGCAAATACGCAAGATTCATGCGTTTCGAGCAGCCAAACAAGCCCCGTACGATTGCAATGCCGCTTTATAACGAAATCGGACGATTGAGTTTTGCGCTCGCTGTAGGCGTTCCAGATCATATTATAAGATCAAAAACACTTCATTCTATGCAAATACGTAAGATTCGTGGGTTTAGAATCGCCAAACAAGCCCCAAATGAATGCAAAGTCCATTTATAACGATATCGATCATTTGAGTTTTACGCTCGCTGTAGGCGTTCCAGATCGTATTATAAGATCAAAAACACTTCATAATATGCAAATACGTAAGATTCGTGGGTTTAGAATCGCCAAACAAGCCCCAAATGAATGCAAAGTCCATGTATAACGAATACGATCATTTGAGTTTTACGCTCGCAGCAGGCGTTCCAGCTTGTATTATGAGATCAAAAACACTTCATTCTATGCAAATACGCAAGATTCATGCGTTTCGAGCAGCCAAACAAGCCCCGAACGATTGCAATGTCGCTTTATAATGAAATCGAAGGATTGAGTTTTGCGCTCGCTGTAGGCGTTCCAGATCGTATTATAAGATCAAAAACACTTCATAATATGCAAATACGTAAGATTCGTGGGTTTCGAATCGACAAACAAGGCCCAAATGAATGCAAAGTCTATTTATAACGATATCGATCATTTGAGTTTTACGCTCGCAGCAGGCGTTCCAGCTCGTATTATGAGATCAAAAACACATCATTCTATGCAAATACGCAAGATTTATGCGTTTCGAGCAGCAAAACAAGGCACAAACGATTGTAAAGACGCTTTATAAAGAAATATAACGGTTGAGTTTTGCGCTCTTTGTAGGCGTTGCAGCTCGTATTATAAGATCAAAAACTCCTCATTCTATACAAATACGCAAGATTCATGCGTTTCAAGCCGCCAAACAAGCCCTAATCGAATGCAAAGTTGCTTTATAACGAAATCGAACGATTGAGTTTTGCGCTCGCTGTAGGCGTTCCCGATCATATTATAAGATCAAAAACACTTCATTCTATGCAAATACGTAAGATTCGTGGGTTTAGAATCGCCAAACAAGCCCCAAATGAATGCAAAGTCCATGTATAACGATATCGATCATTTGAGTTTTACGCTCGCAGCAGGCATTCGAGCTCGCATTATGAGATCAATAACACTTAATTCTATACAAATACGCAAGATTCATGCTTTTCGAGCCACCATACAAGTCCCAAACGATTGCAAAGTCGCTTTATAACGAAATCGAACGATTGAGTTTTGCGCTCGCTGTAGGCGTTCCAGATCGTATTATAAGATCAAAAACACTTCATTCTATGCAAATACGTAAGATTCGTGGGTTTGGAATCGCCAAACAAGCCCCAAATGAATGCAAAGTCCATGTATAACGAATACGATCATTTGAGTTTTACACTCGCAGCAGGCGTTCCAGATCATATTATGAGATCAAAAACACTTCATAGTATGCAAACACGCATGATTCATGCGTTTTGAGCCGCCATCAATCCCCAAACGAATGCAAAGTAGCTTTATAACGAAATTTAACGATTGAGTTTTGCGCTCGCTGTAAGCGATCCAGCTCGTATCATAACATCAAAAACACTTCATTCTATGCAAATAAGCAAGATTCATGCGTTTCGAGCAGCCAAACAAGCCCCGAACGATTGCAAAGTCGCTTTATAACGAAATCGAAGGATTGAGTTTTGCGCTCGCTGTAGGCGTTCCAGATCGTATTATAAGATCAAGAACACTTCATTTTATGCAAATACGTAAGATTCGTGGGTTTAGAATCGCCAAACAAGCCCCAAGTGAATGCAAAGTCCATTTATAACGATATCGATCATTTGAGTTTTACGCTCGCAGCAGGCGTTCCAGCTCGTATTGTGGGATCAAAAACACTTCATTCTATGCAAATACGCAAGATTCATGCGTTTCGAGCAGCCAGACAAGCCCCGAACGATTGCAATGTCGCTTTATAACGAAATCGAACGATTGAGTTTTGCGCTCGCTGTAGGCGTTCCAGATCGTATTATAAGATCAAAAACACTTCAGAATATGCAAATACGTAAGATTCGTGGGTTTAGAATCGCCAAACAAGCCCCAAATGAATGCAAAGTCCATGTATAACGAATACGATCATTTGAGTTTTACGCTCGCAGCAGGCGTTCCAGCTCGTATTATGAGATCAAAAACACTTCATTCTATGCAAATAGGCAAGATTCATGCGTTTCGAGCAGCCAAACAAGCCCCGAACGATTGCAATGTCGCTTTATAATGAAATCGAACGATTGAGTTTTGCGCTCGCTGTAGGCGTTCCAGATCGTATTATAAGATCAAAAACACTTCATAATATGCAAATACGTAAGATTCGTGGGTTTCGAATCGACAAACAAGCCCCAAATGAATGCAAAGTCTATTTATAACGATATCGATCATTTGAGTTTTACGCTCGCAGCAGGCGTTCCAGCTCGTATTATAAGATCAAAAACTCCTCATTCTATACAAATACGCAAGATTCATGCGGTTCAAGCCGCCAAACAAGCCCTAATCGAATGCAAAGTTGCTTTATAACGAAATCGAACGATTGAGTTTTGCGCTCGCTGTAGGCGTTCCCGATCATATTATAAGATCAAAAACACTTCATTCTATGCAAATACGTAAGATTCGTGGGTTTAGAATCGCCAAACAAGCCCCAAATGAATGCAAAGTCCATTTATAACGATATCGATCATTTGAGTTTTACGCTCGCAGCAGGCGTTCCAGCTCGTATTATGAGATCAATAACACTTAATTCTATGCAAATACGCAAGATTTATGCGTTTCGAGCAGCAAAACAAGGCACAAACGATTGCAAAGTCGCTTTATAACGAAATGGAACGGTTGAGTTTTGCGCCCTTTGTAGGCGTTGCAGCTCGTATTATAAGATCAAAAACTCCTCATTCTATACAAATACGCAAGATTCATGCATTTCAAGCCGCCAAACAAGCCCTAATCGAATGCAAAGTTGCTTTATAACGAAATCGAACGATTGAGTTTTGCGCTCGCTGTAGGCGTTCCAGCTCGTATTATAAGATCAAAAACACTTTATTCTATGCAAATACGCAAGATTCATGCGTTTCGAGCAGCCAGACAAGCCCCGTACGATTGCAATGTCGCTTTATAACGAAATCGAACGATTGAGTTTTGCGCTCGCTGTAGACGTTCCAGATCGTATTATAAGATCAAAAACACTTCATAATATGCAAATACGTAAGATTCGTGGGTTCGGAAGCGCCAAACAAGCCCCAAATGAATGCAAAGTCCATTTATAACGATATCGATCATTTGAGTTTTACGCTCGCAGCAAGCGTTCCAGCTCGTATTATGAGATCAAAAACACTTCATTCTATGCAAATACGCAAGATTTATGCGTGTCGAGCAGCTAAACAAGGCTCAAACGATTGTAAAGTCGCTTTATAACGAATTATAACGGTTGAGTTTTGCGCTCTTTGTAGGCGTTGCAGCTCGTATTGTAAGATCAAAAATACTTCATTCTATGCAAATACGTAAGATTCGTGGGTTTAGAATCGCCAAACAAGCCCCAAATGAATGCACAGTCCATGTATAACGAATACGATCATTTGAGTTTTACGCTCGCAGCAGGCGTTCCAGCTCGTATTATGAGATCAAAGACACTTCATTCTATGCAAATACGCAAGATTCATGCGTTTCGAGCAGCCAAACAAGCCCCGAACGATTGCAAAGTCGCTTTATAACGAAATCGAAGGATTGAGTTTTGCGCTCGCTGTAGGCGTTCCAGATCGTATTATAAGATGAAAAACACTTCATTTTATGCAAATACGTAAGATTCGTGCGTTTAGAATCGCCAAACAAGCCCCAAATGAATGCAAAGTCCATTTATAACGATATCGATCATTTGAGTTTTACGCTCGCAGCAGGCGTTCCAGCTCGTATTATGAGATCAAAAACACATCATTCTATGCAAATACGCAAGATTTATGCGTTTCGAGCAGCAAAACAAGGCACAAACGATTGTAAATTCGCTTTAGAAAGAAATATAACGGTTGAGTTTTGCGCTCTTTGTAGGCGTTGCAGCTCGTATTATAAGATCAAAAACTCCTCATTCTATACAAATACGCAAGATTCATGCGTTTCAAGCCGCCAAACAAGCCCTAATCGAATGCAAAGTTGCTTTATAACGAAATCGAACGATTGAGTTTTGCGCTCGCTGTAGGCGTTCCAGCTCGTATTATGAGATCAAAAACACATCATTCTATGCAAATACGCAAGATTTATGCGTTTCGAGCAGCAAAACAAGGCACAAACGATTGTAAAGTCGCTTTATAAAGAAATATAACGGTTGAGTTTTGGGCTCTTTGTAGGCGTTGCAGCTTGTATTATAAGATCAAAAACTCCTCATTCTATACAAATACGCAAGATTCATGCGTTTCAAGCCGCCAAACAAGCTCTAATCGAATGCAAAGTTGCTTTATAACGAAATCGAACGATTGAGTTTTGCGCTCGCTGTAGGCGTTCCCGATCATATTATAAGATCAAAAACACTTCATTCTATGCAAATACGTAAGATTCGTGGGTTTAGAATCGCCAAACAAGCCCCAAATGAATGCAAAGTCCATTTATAACGATATCGATCATTTGAGTTTTACGCTCGCAGCAGGCGTTCCAGCTCGTATTATGAGATCAATAACAATTAATTCTATGCAAATACGCAAGATTTATGCGTTTCGAGCAGCAAAACAAGGCACAAACGATTGCAAAGTCGCTTTATAACGAAATGGAACGGTTGAGTTTTGCGCCCTTTGTAGGCGTTGCAGCTCGTATTATAAGATCAAAAACTCCTCATTCTATACAAATACGCAAGATTCATGCGTTTCAAGCCGCCAAACAAGCCCTAATCGAATGCAAAGTTGCTCTATAACGAAATCGAACGATTGAGTTTTGCGCTCGCTGTAGGCGTTCCAGCTCGTATTATAAGATCAAAAACACTTTATTCTATGCAAATACGCAAGATTCATGCGTTTCGAGCAGCCAGACAAGCCCCGTACGATTGCAATGTCGCCTTATAACGAAATCGAACGATTGAGTTTTGCGCTCGCTGTAGACGTTCCAGATCGTATTATAAGATCAAAAACACTTCATAATATGCAAATACGTAAGATTCGTGGGTTCAGAATCGCCAAACAAGCCCCAAATGAATGCAAAGTCCATTTATAACGATATCGATCATTTGAGTTTTACGCTCGCAGCAAGCGTTCCAGCTCGTATTATGAGATCAAAAACACATCATTCTATGCAAATACGCAAGATTTATGCGTTTCGAGCAGCAAAACAAGGCACAAACGATTGTAAAGTCGCTTTATAAAGAAATATAACGGTTGAGTTTTGCGCTCTTTGTAGGCGTTGCAGCTCGTATTATAAGATCAAAAACTCCTCATTCTATACAAATACGCAAGATTCATGCGTTTCAAGCCGCCAAACAAGCCCTAATCGAATGCAAAGTTGCTTTATAACGAAATCGAACGATTGAGTTTTGCGCTCGCTGTAGGCGTTCCCGATCATATTATAAGATCAAAAACACTTCATTCTATGCAAATACGTCAGATTCGTGGGTTTAGAATCGCCAAACAAGCCCCAAATGAATGCAAAGTCCATTTATAACGATATCGATCTTTTGAGTTTTACGCTCGCAGCAGCCGTTCCAGCTCGTATTATGAGATCAATAACACTTAATTCTATGCAAATACGCAAGATTTATGCGTTTCGAGCAGCAAAACAAGGCACAAACGATTGCAAAGTCGCTTTATAACGAAATGGAACGGTTGAGTTTTGCGCCCTTTGTAGGCGTTGCAGCTCGTATTATAAGATCAAAAACTCCTCATTCTATACAAATACGCAAGATTCATGCGTTTCAAGCCGCCAAACAAGCCCTAATCGAATGCAAAGTTGCTCTATAACGAAATCGAACGATTGAGTTTTGCGCTCGCTGTAGGCGTTCCAGCTCGTATTATAAGATCAAAAACACTTTATTCTATGCAAATACGCAAGATTCATGCGTTTCGAGCAGCCAGACAAGCCCCGTACGATTGCAATGTCGCTTTATAACGAAATCGAACGATTGAGTTTTGCGCTCGCTGTAGACGTTCCAGATCGTATTATAAGATCAAAAACACTTCATAATATGCAAATACGTAAGATTCGTGGGTTCAGAATCGCCAAACAAGCCCCAAATGAATGCAAAGTCCATTTATAACGATATCGATCATTTGAGTTTTACGCTCGCAGCAAGCGTTCCAGCTCGTATTATGAGATCAAAAACACTTCATTCTATGCAAATACGCAAGATTTATGCGTGTCGAGCAGCTAAACAAGGCTCAAACGATTGTAAAGTCGCTTTATAACGAATTATAACGGTTGAGTTTTGCGCTCTTTGTAGGCGTTGCAGCTCGTATTGTAAGATCAAAAATACTTCATTCTATGCAAATACGTAAGATTTGTGGGTTTAGAATCGCCAAACAAGCCCCAAATGAATGCACAGTCCATGTATAACGAATACGATCATTTGAGTTTTACGCTCGCAGCAGGCGTTCCAGCTCGTATTATGAGATCAAAGACACTTCATTCTATGCAAATACGCAAGATTCATGCGTTTCGAGCAGCCAAACAAGCCCCGAACGATTGCAAAGTCGCTTTATAACGAAATCGAAGGATTGAGTTTTGCGCTCGCTGTAGGCGTTCCAGATCGTATTATAAGATGAAAAACACTTCATTTTATGCAAATACGTAAGATTCGTGCGTTTAGAATCGCCAAACAAGCCCCAAATGAATGCAAAGTCCATTTATAACGATATCGATCATTTGAGTTTTACGCTCGCAGCAGGCGTTCCAGCTCGTATTATGAGATCAAAAACACATCATTCTATGCAAATACGCAAGATTTATGCGTTTCGAGCAGCAAAACAAGGCACAAACGATTGTAAATTCGCTTTAGAAAGAAATATAACGGTTGAGTTTTGCGCTCTTTGTAGGCGTTGCAGCTCGTATTATAAGATCAAAAACTCCTCATTCTATACAAAT
Source organism: Exephanes ischioxanthus (assembly GCA_958510785.1). NCBI lineage: Eukaryota > Metazoa > Arthropoda > Insecta > Hymenoptera > Ichneumonidae > Exephanes > Exephanes ischioxanthus. Next base: position 19,052,152 of record OY294016.1, on the reverse strand, counting down.
ACGCAAGATTCATGCGTTTCAAGCCGCCAAACAAGCCCTAATCGAATGCAAAGTTGCTTTATAACGAAATCGAACGATTGAGTTTTGCGCTCGCTGTAGGCGTTCCAGCTCGTATTATAAGATCAAAAACACTTTATTCTATGCAAATACGCAAGATTTATGCGTTTCGAGCAGCAAAACAAAGCACAAACGATTGCAAAGTCGCTTTATAACGAAATGGAACAGTTGAGTTTTGCGCCCTTTGTAGGCGTTGCAGCTCGTATTATAAGATCAAAAACTCCTCATTCTATACAAATACGCAAGATTCATGCGTTTCAAGCCGCCAAACAAGCCCTAATCGAATGCAAAGTTGCTTTATAACGAAATCGAACGATTGAGTTTTGCGCTCGCTGTAGGCGTTCCAGCTCGTATTATAAGATCAAAAACACTTTATTCTATGCAAATACGCAAGATTCATGCGTTTCGAGCAGCCAAACAAGCCCCGTACGATTGCAATGTCGCTTTATAACGAAATCGGACGATTGAGTTTTGCGCTCGCTGTAGGCGTTCCAGATCATATTATAAGATCAAAAACACTTCATTCTATGCAAATACGTAAGATTCGTGGGTTTAGAATCGCCAAACAAGCCCCAAATGAATGCAAAGTCCATTTATAACGATATCGATCATTTGAGTTTTACGCTCGCTGTAGGCGTTCCAGATCGTATTATAAGATCAAAAACACTTCATAATATGCAAATACGTAAGATTCGTGGGTTTAGAAACGCCAAACAAGCCCCAAATGAATGCAAAGTCCATGTATAACGAATACGATCATTTGAGTTTTACGCTCGCAGCAGGCGTTCCAGCTTGTATTATGAGATCAAAAACACTTCATTCTATGCAAATACGCAAGATTCATGCGTTTCGAGCAGCCAAACAAGCCCCGAACGATTGCAATGTCGCTTTATAATGAAATCGAAGGATTGAGTTTTGCGCTCGCTGTAGGCGTTCCAGATCGTATTATAAGATCAAAAACACTTCATAATATGCAAATACGTAAGATTCGTGGGTTTCGAATCGACAAACAAGGCCCAAATGAATGCAAAGTCTATTTATAACGATATCGATCATTTGAGTTTTACGCTCGCAGCAGGCGTTCCAGCTCGTATTATGAGATCAAAACACATCATTCTATGCAAATACGCAAGATTTATGCGTTTCGAGCAGCAAAACAAGGCACAAACGATTGTAAAGACGCTTTATAAAGAAATATAACGGTTGAGTTTTGCGCTCTTTGTAGGCGTTGCAGCTCGTATTATAAGATCAAAAACTCCTCATTCTATACAAATACGCAAGATTCATGCGTTTCAAGCCGCCAAACAAGCCCTAATCGAATGCAAAGTTGCTTTATAACGAAATCGAACGATTGAGTTTTGCGCTCGCTGTAGGCGTTCCCGATCATATTATAAGATCAAAAACACTTCATTCTATGCAAATACGTAAGATTCGTGGGTTTAGAATCGCCAAACAAGCCCCAAATGAATGCAAAGTCCATGTATAACGATATCGATCATTTGAGTTTTACGCTCGCAGCAGGCATTCGAGCTCGCATTATGAGATCAATAACACTTAATTCTATACAAATACGCAAGATTCATGCTTTTCGAGCCACCATACAAGTCCCAAACGATTGCAAAGTCGCTTTATAACGAAATCGAACGATTGAGTTTTGCGCTCGCTGTAGGCGTTCCAGATCGTATTATAAGATCAAAAACACTTCATTCTATGCAAATACGTAAGATTCGTGGGTTTGGAATCGCCAAACAAGCCCCAAATGAATGCAAAGTCCATGTATAACGAATACGATCATTTGAGTTTTACACTCGCAGCAGGCGTTCCAGATCGTATTATGAGATCAAAAACACTTCATAGTATGCAAACACGCATGATTCATGCGTTTTGAGCCGCCATCAATCCCCAAACGAATGCAAAGTAGCTTTATAACGAAATTTAACGATTGAGTTTTGCGCTCGCTGTAAGCGATCCAGCTCGTATCATAACATCAAAAACACTTCATTCTATGCAAATAAGCAAGATTCATGCGTTTCGAGCAGCCAAACAAGCCCCGAACGATTGCAAAGTCGCTTTATAACGAAATCGAAGGATTGAGTTTTGCGCTCGCTGTAGGCGTTCCAGATCATATTATAAGATCAAAAACACTTCATAATATGCAAATACGTAAGATTCGTGGGTTTCGAATCGACAAACAAGCCCCAAATGAATGCAAAGTCTATTTATAACGATATCTATCATTTGAGTTTTACGCTCACAGCAGGCGTTCCAGCTCGTATTATGAGATCAAAAACACATCATTCTATGCAAATACGCAAGATTTATGCGTTTCGAGCAGCAAAACAAGGCACAAACGATTGTAAAGTCGCTTTATAAAGAAATATAACGGTTGAGTTTTGCGCTCTTTGTAGGCGTTGCAGCTTGTATTATAAGATCAAAAACTCCTCATTCTATACAAATACGCAAGATTCATGCGTTTCAAGCCGCCAAACAAGCCCTAATCGAATGCAAAGTTGCTTTATAACGAAATCGAACGATTGAGTTTTGCGCTCGCTGTAGGCGTTCCCGATCATATTATAAGATCAAAAACACTTCATTCTATGCAAATACGTAAGATTCGTGGGTTTAGAATCGCCAAACAAGCCCCAAATGAATGCAAAGTCCATTTATAACGATATCGATCATTTGAGTTTTACGCTCGCAGCAGGCGTTCCAGCTCGTATTATGAGATCAATAACACTTAATTCTATGCAAATACGCAAGATTTATGCGTTTCGAGCAGCAAAACAAGGCACAAACGATTGCAAAGTCGCTTTATAACGAAATGGAACGGTTGAGTTTTGCGCCCTTTGTAGGCGTTGCAGCTCGTATTATAAGATCAAAAACTCCTCATTCTATACAAATACGCAAGATTCATGCGTTTCAAGCCGCCAAACAAGCCCTAATCGAATGCAAAGTTGCTCTATAACGAAATCGAACGATTGAGTTTTGCGCTCGCTGTAGGCGTTCCAGCTCGTATTATAAGATCAAAAACACTTTATTCTATGCAAATACGCAAGATTCATGCGTTTCGAGCAGCCAGACAAGCCCCGTACGATTGCAATGTCGCCTTATAACGAAATCGAACGATTGAGTTTTGCGCTCGCTGTAGACGTTCCAGATCGTATTATAAGATCAAAAACACTTCATAATATGCAAATACGTAAGATTCGTGGGTTCAGAATCGCCAAACAAGCCCCAAATGAATGCAAAGTCCATTTATAACGATATCGATCATTTGAGTTTTACGCTCGCAGCAAGCGTTCCAGCTCGTATTATGAGATCAAAAACACATCATTCTATGCAAATACGCAAGATTTATGCGTTTCGAGCAGCAAAACAAGGCACAAACGATTGTAAAGTCGCTTTATAAAGAAATATAACGGTTGAGATTTGCGCTCTTTGTAGGCGTTGCAGCTCGTATTATAAGATCAAAAACTCCTCATTCTATACAAATACGCAAGATTCATGCGTTTCAAGCCGCCAAACAAGCCCTAATCGAATGCAAAGTTGCTTTATAACGAAATCGAACGATTGAGTTTTGCGCTCGCTGTAGGCGTTCCCGATCATATTATAAGATCAAAAACACTTCATTCTATGCAAATACGTAAGATTCGTGGGTTTAGAATCGCCAAACAAGCCCCAAATGAATGCAAAGTCCATTTATAACGATATCGATCATTTGAGTTTTACGCTCGCAGCAGGCGTTCCAGCTCGTATTATGACATCAATAACACTTAATTCTATGCAAATACGCAAGATTTATGCGTTTCGAGCAGCAAAACAAGGCACAAACGATTGCAAAGTCGCTTTATAACGAAATGGAACGGTTGAGTTTTGCGCCCTTTGTAGGCGTTGCAGCTCGTATTATAAGATCAAAAACTCCTCATTCTATACAAATACGCAAGATTCATGCGTTTCAAGCCGCCAAACAAGCCCTAATCGAATGCAAAGTTGCTCTATAACGAAATCGAACGATTGAGTTTTGCGCTCGCTGTAGGCGTTCCAGCTCGTATTATAAGATCAAAAACACTTTATTCTATGCAAATACGCAAGATTCATGCGTTTCGAGCAGCCAGACAAGCCCCGTACGATTGCAATGTCGCTTTATAACGAAATCGAACGATTGAGTTTTGCGCTCGCTGTAGACGTTCCAGATCGTATTATAAGATCAAAAACCCTTCATAATATGCAAATACGTAAGATTCGTGGGTTCAGAATCGCCAAACAAGCCCCAAATGAATGCAAAGTCCATTTATAACGATATCGATCATTTGAGTTTTACGCTCGCAGCAAGCGTTCCAGCTCGTATTGTGGGATCAAAAACACTTCATTCTATGCAAATACGCAAGATTCATGCGTTTCGAGCAGCCAGACAAGCCCCGAACGATTGCAATGTCGCTTTATAACGAAATCGAACGATTGAGTTTTGCGCTCGCTGTAGGCGTTCCAGATCGTATTATAAGATCAAAAACACTTCAGAATATGCAAATACGTAAGATTCGTGGGTTTAGAATCGCCAAACAAGCCCCAAATGAATGCAAAGTCCATGTATAACGAATACGATCATTTGAGTTTTACGCTCGCAGCAGGCGTTCCAGCTCGTATTATGAGATCAAAAACACTTCATTCTATGCAAATAGGCAAGATTCATGCGTTTCGAGCAGCCAAACAAGCCCCGAACGATTGCAATGTCGCTTTATAATGAAATCGAACGATTGAGTTTTGCGCTCGCTGTAGGCGTTCCAGATCGTATTATAAGACCAAAAACACTTCATAATATGCAAATACGTAAGATTCGTGGGTTTCGAATCGACAAACAAGCCCCAAATGAATGCAAAGTCTATTTATAACGATATCGATCATTTGAGTTTTACGCTCGCAGCAGGCGTTCCAGCTCGTATTATAAGATCAAACACTCCTCATTCTATACAAATACGCAAGATTCATGCGGTTCAAGCCGCCAAACAAGCCCTAATCGAATGCAAAGTTGCTTTATAACGAAATCGAACGATTGAGTTTTGCGCTCGCTGTAGGCGTTCCCGATCATATTATAAGATCAAAAACACTTCATTCTATGCAAATACGTAAGATTCGTGGGTTTAGAATCGCCAAACAAGCCCCAAATGAATGCAAAGTCCATTTATAACGATATCGATCATTTGAGTTTTACGCTCGCAGCAGGCGTTCCAGCTCGTATTATGAGATCAATAACACTTAATTCTATGCAAATACGCAAGATTTATGCGTTTCGAGCAGCAAAACAAGGCACAAACGATTGCAAAGTCGCTTTATAACGAAATGGAACGGTTGAGTTTTGAGCCCTTTGTAGGCGTTGCAGCTCGTATTATAAGATCAAAAACTCCTCATTCTATACAAATACGCAAGATTCATGCGTTTCAAGCCGCCAAACAAGCCCTAATCGAATGCAAAGTTGCTTTATAACGAAATCGAACGATTGAGTTTTGCGCTCGCTGTAGGTGTTCCAGCTCGTATTATAAGATCAAAAACACTTTATTCTATGCAAATACGCAAGATTCATGCGTTTCGAGCAGCCAGACAAGCCCCGTACGATTGCAATGTCGCTTTATAACGAAATCGAACGATTGAGTTTTGCGCTCGCTGTAGACGTTCCAGATCGTATTATAAGATCAAAAACACTTCATAATATGCAAATACGTAAGATTCGTGGGTTCGGAAGCGCCAAACAAGCCCCAAATGAATGCAAAGTCCATTTATAACGATATCGATCATTTGAGTTTTACGCTCGCAGCAAGCGTTCCAGCTCGTATTATGAGATCAAAAACACTTCATTCTATGCAAATACGCAAGATTTATGCGTGTCGAGCAGCTAAACAAGGCTCAAACGATTGTAAAGTCGCTTTATAACGAATTATAACGGTTGAGTTTTGCGCTCTTTGTAGGCGTTGCAGCTCGTATTGTAAGATCAAAAATACTTCATTCTATGCAAATACGTAAGGTTCGTGGGTTTAGAATCGCCAAACAAGCCCCAAATGAATGCAAAGTCCATGTATAACGAATACGATCATTTGAGTTTTATGCTCGCAGCAGGCGTTCCAGCTCGTATTATGAGATCAAAAACACTTCATTCTATGCAAATACGCAAGATTCATGCGTTTCGAGCAGCCAAACAAGCCCCGAACGATTGCAAAGTCGCTTTATAACGAAATCGAAGGATTGAGTTTTGCGCTCGCTGTAGGCGTTCCAGATCGTATTATAAGATCAAAAACACTTCATTTTATGCAAATACGTAAGATTCGTGGGATTAGAATCGCCAAACAAGCCCCAAATGAATGCAAAGTCCATTTATAACGATATCGATCATTTGAGTTTTACGCTCGCAGCAGGCGTTCCAGCTCCTATTATGAGATCAAAAACACTTCATTCTATGCAAATACGCAAGATTCATGCGTTTCGAGCAGCCAAACAAGCCCCGAACGATTGCAATGTCGCTTTATAATGAAATCGAACGATTGAGTTTTGCGCTCGCTGTAGGCGTTCCAGATCGTATTATAAGATCAAAAACACTTCATAATATGCAAATACGTAAGATTCGTGGGTTTCGAATCGACAAACAAGCCCCAAATGAATGCAAAGTCTATTTATAACGATATCGATCATTTGAGTTTTACGCTCGCAGCAGGCGTTCCAGCTCGTATTATGAGATCAAAAACACATCATTCTATGCAAATACGCAAGATTTATGCGTTTCGAGCAGCAAAACAAGGCACAAACGATTGTAAAGTCGCTTTATAAAGAAATATAACGGTTGAGTTTTGCGCTCGCTGTAGGCGTTCCCGATCATATTATAAGATCAAAAAAACTTCATTCTATGCAAATACGTAAGATTCGTGGGTTTAGAATCGCCAAACAAACCCCAAATGAATGCAAAGTCCATTTATAACGATATCGATCATTTGAGTCTTACGCGCGCAGCATGCGTTCCAGCTCGTATTATGAGATCAATAACACTTCATTCTATGCAAATACGCAAGATTTATGCGTTTCGAGCAGCAAAACAAGGCACAAACGATTGCAAAGTCGCTTTATAACAAAATGGAACGGTTGAGTTTTGCGCTCTTTGTAGGCGTTGCAGCTCGTATTATAAGATCAAAAACTCCTCATTCTATACAAATACGCAAGATTCATGCGTTTCAAGCCGCCAAACAAGCCATAATCGAATGCAAAGTTGCTTTATAACGAAATCGAACGATTGAGTTTTGCGCTCGCTGTAGGCGTTCCAGCTCGTATTATAAGATCAAAAACACTTTATTCTATGCAAATACGCAAGATTCATGCGTTTCGAGCAGCCAAACAAGCCCCGTACGATTGCAATGTCGCTTTATAACGAAATCGGACGATTGAGTTTTGCGCTCGCTGTAGGCGTTCCAGATCGTATTATAAGATCAAAAACACTTCATTCTATGCAAATACGCAAGATTCATGCGTTTCGAGCAGCCAGACAAGCCCCGAACGATTGCAATGTCGCTTTATAACGAAATCGAACGATTGAGTTTTGCGCTCGCTGTAGGCGTTCCAGATCGTATTATAAGATCAAAAACACTTCATAATATACAAATACGTAAGATTCGTGGGTTTGGAATCGCCAAACAAGCCCCAAATGAATGCAAAGTCCATTTATAACGATATCGATCATTTGAGTGTTACGCTCGCAGTAGGCGTTCGAGCTCGCATTATGAGATCAATAACACTTAATTCTATACAAATACGCAAGATTCATGCGTTTCGAGCAGCCAAACAAGTCCCAAACGATTGCAAAGTCGCTTTATAACGAAATCGAACGATTGAGTTTTGCGCTCGCTGTAGGCGTTCCAGATCGTATTATAAGATCAAAAACACTACATTCTATGCAAATACGTAAGATTCGTGGGTTCAGAATCGCCAAACAAGCCCCAAATGAATGCAAAGTCCATTTATAACGAAATCGAACGATTGAGTTTTGCGCTCGCTGTAGGCGTTCCAGATCGTATTATAAGATCAAAAACACTTCATAATATACAAATACGTAAGATTCGTGGCTTTAGAATCGCCAAACAAGCCCCAATTGAATGCAAAGTCCATTTATAACGATATCGATCATTTGAGTTTTACGCTCGCAGCAGGCGTTCGAGCTCGCATTATGAGATCAATAACACTTAATTCTATACAAATACGCAAGATTCATGCTTTTCGAGCCGCCAAACAAGTCCAAAACGATTGCAAAGTCGCTTTATAACGAAATCGAACGATTGAGTTTTGCGCTCGCTGTAGGCGTTCCAGATCGTATTATAAGATCAAAAACACTTCATTCTATGCAAATACGTAAGATTCGTGGGTTTGGAATCGCCAAACAAGCCCCAAATGAATGCAAAGTCCATTTATAACGATATCGATCATTTGAGTGTTACGCCCGCAGTAGGCGTTCGAGCTCGCATTATGAGATCAATAACACTTAATTCTATACAAATACGCAAGATTCATGCGTTTCGAGCAGCCAAACAAGGCACAAACGATTGTAAAGTCGCTTTATAAAGAAATATAACGGTTGAGTTTTGCGCTCTTTGTAGGCGTTGCAGCTTGTATTATAAGATCAAAAACTCCTCATTCTATACAAATACGCAAGATTCATGCGTTTCAAGCCGCCAAACAAGCCCTAATCGAATGCAAAGTTGCTTTATAACGAAATCGAACGATTGAGTTTTGCGCTCGCTGTAGGCGTTCCCGATCATATTATAAGATCAAAAACACTTCATTCTATGCAAATACGTAAGATTCGTGGGTTTAGAATCGCCAAACAAGCCCCAAATGAATGCAAAGTCCATTTATAACGATATCGATCATTTGAGTTTTACGCTCGCAGCAGGCGTTCCAGCTCGTATTATGAGATCAATAACACTTAATTCTATGCAAATACGCAAGATTTATGCGTTTCGAGCAGCAAAACAAGGCACAAACGATTGCAAAGTCGCTTTATAACGAAATGGAACGGTTGAGTTTTGCGCCCTTTGTAGGCGTTGCAGCTCGTATTATAAGATCAAAAACTCCTCATTCTATACAAATACGCAAGATTCATGCGTTTCAAGCCGCCAAACAAGCCCTAATCGAATGCAAAGTTGCTCTATAACGAAATCGAACGATTGAGTTTTGCGCTCGCTGTAGGCGTTCCAGCTCGTATTATAAGATCAAAAACACTTTATTCTATGCAAATACGCAAGATTCATGCGTTTCGAGCAGCCAGACAAGCCCCGTACGATTGCAATGTCGCCTTATAACGAAATCGAACGATTGAGTTTTGCGCTCGCTGTAGACGTTCCAGATCGTATTATAAGATCAAAAACACTTCATAATATGCAAATACGTAAGATTCGTGGGTTCAGAATCGCCAAACAAGCCCCAAATGAATGCAAAGTCCATTTATAACGATATCGATCATTTGAGTTTTACGCTCGCAGCAAGCGTTCCAGCTCGTATTATGAGATCAAAAACACATCATTCTATGCAAATACGCAAGATTTATGCGTTTCGAGCAGCAAAACAAGGCACAAACGATTGTAAAGTCGCTTTATAAAGAAATATAACGGTTGAGTTTTGCGCTCTTTGTAGGCGTTGCAGCTCGTATTATAAGATCAAAAACTCCTCATTCTATACAAATACGCAAGATTCATGCGTTTCAAGCCGCCAAACAAGCCCTAATCGAATGCAAAGTTGCTTTATAACGAAATCGAACGATTGAGTTTTGCGCTCGCTGTAGGCGTTCCCGATCATATTATAAGATCAAAAACACTTCATTCTATGCAAATACGTCAGATTCGTGGGTTTAGAATCGCCAAACAAGCCCCAAATGAATGCAAAGTCCATTTATAACGATATCGATCTTTTGAGTTTTACGCTCGCAGCAGCCGTTCCAGCTCGTATTATGAGATCAATAACACTTAATTCTATGCAAATACGCAAGATTTATGCGTTTCGAGCAGCAAAACAAGGCACAAACGATTGCAAAGTCGCTTTATAACGAAATGGAACGGTTGAGTTTTGCGCCCTTTGTAGGCGTTGCAGCTCGTATTATAAGATCAAAAACTCCTCATTCTATACAAATACGCAAGATTCATGCGTTTCAAGCCGCCAAACAAGCCCTAATCGAATGCAAAGTTGCTCTATAACGAAATCGAACGATTGAGTTTTGCGCTCGCTGTAGGCGTTCCAGCTCGTATTATAAGATCAAAAACACTTTATTCTATGCAAATACGCAAGATTCATGCGTTTCGAGCAGCCAGACAAGCCCCGTACGATTGCAATGTCGCTTTATAACGAAATCGAACGATTGAGTTTTGCGCTCGCTGTAGACGTTCCAGATCGTATTATAAGATCAAAAACACTTCATAATATGCAAATACGTAAGATTCGTGGGTTCAGAATCGCCAAACAAGCCCCAAATGAATGCAAAGTCCATTTATAACGATATCGATCATTTGAGTTTTACGCTCGCAGCAAGCGTTCCAGCTCGTATTATGAGATCAAAAACACTTCATTCTATGCAAATACGCAAGATTTATGCGTGTCGAGCAGCTAAACAAGGCTCAAACGATTGTAAAGTCGCTTTATAACGAATTATAACGGTTGAGTTTTGCGCTCTTTGTAGGCGTTGCAGCTCGTATTGTAAGATCAAAAATACTTCATTCTATGCAAATACGTAAGATTCGTGGGTTTAGAATCGCCAAACAAGCCCCAAATGAATGCACAGTCCATGTATAACGAATACGATCATTTGAGTTTTACGCTCGCAGCAGGCGTTCCAGCTCGTATTATGAGATCAAAGACACTTCATTCTATGCAAATACGCAAGATTCATGCGTTTCGAGCAGCCAAACAAGCCCCGAACGATTGCAAAGTCGCTTTATAACGAAATCGAAGGATTGAGTTTTGCGCTCGCTGTAGGCGTTCCAGATCGTATTATAAGATGAAAAACACTTCATTTTATGCAAATACGTAAGATTCGTGCGTTTAGAATCGCCAAACAAGCCCCAAATGAATGCAAAGTCCATTTATAACGATATCGATCATTTGAGTTTTACGCTCGCAGCAGGCGTTCCAGCTCGTATTATGAGATCAAAAACACATCATTCTATGCAAATACGCAAGATTTATGCGTTTCGAGCAGCAAAACAAGGCACAAACGATTGTAAATTCGCTTTAGAAAGAAATATAACGGTTGAGTTTTGCGCTCTTTGTAGGCGTTGCAGCTCGTATTATAAGATCAAAAACTCCTCATTCTATACAAATACGCAAGATTCATGCGTTTCAAGCCGCCAAACAAGCCCTAATCGAATGCAAAGTTGCTTTATAACGAAATCGAACGATTGAGTTTTGCGCTCGCTGTAGGCGTTCCAGCTCGTATTATAAGATCAAAAACACTTTATTCTATGCAAATACGCAAGATTTATGCGTTTCGAGCAGCAAAACAAAGCACAAACGATTGCAAAGTCGCTTTATAACGAAATGGAACAGTTGAGTTTTGCGCCCTTTGTAGGCGTTGCAGCTCGTATTATAAGATCAAAAACTCCTCATTCTATACAAATACGCAAGATTCATGCGTTTCAAGCCGCCAAACAAGCCCTAATCGAATGCAAAGTTGCTTTATAACGAAATCGAACGATTGAGTTTTGCGCTCGCTGTAGGCGTTCCAGCTCGTATTATAAGATCAAAAACACTTTATTCTATGCAAATACGCAAGATTCATGCGTTTCGAGCAGCCAAACAAGCCCCGTACGATTGCAATGTCGCTTTATAACGAAATCGGACGATTGAGTTTTGCGCTCGCTGTAGGCGTTCCAGATCATATTATAAGATCAAAAACACTTCATTCTATGCAAATACGTAAGATTCGTGGGTTTAGAATCGCCAAACAAGCCCCAAATGAATGCAAAGTCCATTTATAACGATATCGATCATTTGAGTTTTACGCTCGCTGTAGGCGTTCCAGATCGTATTATAAGATCAAAAACACTTCATAATATGCAAATACGTAAGATTCGTGGGTTTAGAAACGCCAAACAAGCCCCAAATGAATGCAAAGTCCATGTATAACGAATACGATCATTTGAGTTTTACGCTCGCAGCAGGCGTTCCAGCTTGTATTATGAGATCAAAAACACTTCATTCTATGCAAATACGCAAGATTCATGCGTTTCGAGCAGCCAAACAAGCCCCGAACGATTGCAATGTCGCTTTATAATGAAATCGAAGGATTGAGTTTTGCGCTCGCTGTAGGCGTTCCAGATCGTATTATAAGATCAAAAACACTTCATAATATGCAAATACGTAAGATTCGTGGGTTTCGAATCGACAAACAAGGCCCAAATGAATGCAAAGTCTATTTATAACGATATCGATCATTTGAGTTTTACGCTCGCAGCAGGCGTTCCAGCTCGTATTATGAGATCAAAACACATCATTCTATGCAAATACGCAAGATTTATGCGTTTCGAGCAGCAAAACAAGGCACAAACGATTGTAAAGACGCTTTATAAAGAAATATAACGGTTGAGTTTTGCGCTCTTTGTAGGCGTTGCAGCTCGTATTATAAGATCAAAAACTCCTCATTCTATACAAATACGCAAGATTCATGCGTTTCAAGCCGCCAAACAAGCCCTAATCGAATGCAAAGTTGCTTTATAACGAAATCGAACGATTGAGTTTTGCGCTCGCTGTAGGCGTTCCCGATCATATTATAAGATCAAAAACACTTCATTCTATGCAAATACGTAAGATTCGTGGGTTTAGAATCGCCAAACAAGCCCCAAATGAATGCAAAGTCCATGTATAACGATATCGATCATTTGAGTTTTACGCTCGCAGCAGGCATTCGAGCTCGCATTATGAGATCAATAACACTTAATTCTATACAAATACGCAAGATTCATGCTTTTCGAGCCACCATACAAGTCCCAAACGATTGCAAAGTCGCTTTATAACGAAATCGAACGATTGAGTTTTGCGCTCGCTGTAGGCGTTCCAGATCGTATTATAAGATCAAAAACACTTCATTCTATGCAAATACGTAAGATTCGTGGGTTTGGAATCGCCAAACAAGCCCCAAATGAATGCAAAGTCCATGTATAACGAATACGATCATTTGAGTTTTACACTCGCAGCAGGCGTTCCAGATCGTATTATGAGATCAAAAACACTTCATAGTATGCAAACACGCATGATTCATGCGTTTTGAGCCGCCATCAATCCCCAAACGAATGCAAAGTAGCTTTATAACGAAATTTAACGATTGAGTTTTGCGCTCGCTGTAAGCGATCCAGCTCGTATCATAACATCAAAAACACTTCATTCTATGCAAATAAGCAAGATTCATGCGTTTCGAGCAGCCAAACAAGCCCCGAACGATTGCAAAGTCGCTTTATAACGAAATCGAAGGATTGAGTTTTGCGCTCGCTGTAGGCGTTCCAGATCATATTATAAGATCAAAAACACTTCATAATATGCAAATACGTAAGATTCGTGGGTTTCGAATCGACAAACAAGCCCCAAATGAATGCAAAGTCTATTTATAACGATATCTATCATTTGAGTTTTACGCTCACAGCAGGCGTTCCAGCTCGTATTATGAGATCAAAAACACATCATTCTATGCAAATACGCAAGATTTATGCGTTTCGAGCAGCAAAACAAGGCACAAACGATTGTAAAGTCGCTTTATAAAGAAATATAACGGTTGAGTTTTGCGCTCTTTGTAGGCGTTGCAGCTTGTATTATAAGATCAAAAACTCCTCATTCTATACAAATACGCAAGATTCATGCGTTTCAAGCCGCCAAACAAGCCCTAATCGAATGCAAAGTTGCTTTATAACGAAATCGAACGATTGAGTTTTGCGCTCGCTGTAGGCGTTCCCGATCATATTATAAGATCAAAAACACTTCATTCTATGCAAATACGTAAGATTCGTGGGTTTAGAATCGCCAAACAAGCCCCAAATGAATGCAAAGTCCATTTATAACGATATCGATCATTTGAGTTTTACGCTCGCAGCAGGCGTTCCAGCTCGTATTATGAGATCAATAACACTTAATTCTATGCAAATACGCAAGATTTATGCGTTTCGAGCAGCAAAACAAGGCACAAACGATTGCAAAGTCGCTTTATAACGAAATGGAACGGTTGAGTTTTGCGCCCTTTGTAGGCGTTGCAGCTCGTATTATAAGATCAAAAACTCCTCATTCTATACAAATACGCAAGATTCATGCGTTTCAAGCCGCCAAACAAGCCCTAATCGAATGCAAAGTTGCTCTATAACGAAATCGAACGATTGAGTTTTGCGCTCGCTGTAGGCGTTCCAGCTCGTATTATAAGATCAAAAACACTTTATTCTATGCAAATACGCAAGATTCATGCGTTTCGAGCAGCCAGACAAGCCCCGTACGATTGCAATGTCGCCTTATAACGAAATCGAACGATTGAGTTTTGCGCTCGCTGTAGACGTTCCAGATCGTATTATAAGATCAAAAACACTTCATAATATGCAAATACGTAAGATTCGTGGGTTCAGAATCGCCAAACAAGCCCCAAATGAATGCAAAGTCCATTTATAACGATATCGATCATTTGAGTTTTACGCTCGCAGCAAGCGTTCCAGCTCGTATTATGAGATCAAAAACACATCATTCTATGCAAATACGCAAGATTTATGCGTTTCGAGCAGCAAAACAAGGCACAAACGATTGTAAAGTCGCTTTATAAAGAAATATAACGGTTGAGATTTGCGCTCTTTGTAGGCGTTGCAGCTCGTATTATAAGATCAAAAACTCCTCATTCTATACAAATACGCAAGATTCATGCGTTTCAAGCCGCCAAACAAGCCCTAATCGAATGCAAAGTTGCTTTATAACGAAATCGAACGATTGAGTTTTGCGCTCGCTGTAGGCGTTCCCGATCATATTATAAGATCAAAAACACTTCATTCTATGCAAATACGTAAGATTCGTGGGTTTAGAATCGCCAAACAAGCCCCAAATGAATGCAAAGTCCATTTATAACGATATCGATCATTTGAGTTTTACGCTCGCAGCAGGCGTTCCAGCTCGTATTATGACATCAATAACACTTAATTCTATGCAAATACGCAAGATTTATGCGTTTCGAGCAGCAAAACAAGGCACAAACGATTGCAAAGTCGCTTTATAACGAAATGGAACGGTTGAGTTTTGCGCCCTTTGTAGGCGTTGCAGCTCGTATTATAAGATCAAAAACTCCTCATTCTATACAAATACGCAAGATTCATGCGTTTCAAGCCGCCAAACAAGCCCTAATCGAATGCAAAGTTGCTCTATAACGAAATCGAACGATTGAGTTTTGCGCTCGCTGTAGGCGTTCCAGCTCGTATTATAAGATCAAAAACACTTTATTCTATGCAAATACGCAAGATTCATGCGTTTCGAGCAGCCAGACAAGCCCCGTACGATTGCAATGTCGCTTTATAACGAAATCGAACGATTGAGTTTTGCGCTCGCTGTAGACGTTCCAGATCGTATTATAAGATCAAAAACCCTTCATAATATGCAAATACGTAAGATTCGTGGGTTCAGAATCGCCAAACAAGCCCCAAATGAATGCAAAGTCCATTTATAACGATATCGATCATTTGAGTTTTACGCTCGCAGCAAGCGTTCCAGCTCGTATTGTGGGATCAAAAACACTTCATTCTATGCAAATACGCAAGATTCATGCGTTTCGAGCAGCCAGACAAGCCCCGAACGATTGCAATGTCGCTTTATAACGAAATCGAACGATTGAGTTTTGCGCTCGCTGTAGGCGTTCCAGATCGTATTATAAGATCAAAAACACTTCAGAATATGCAAATACGTAAGATTCGTGGGTTTAGAATCGCCAAACAAGCCCCAAATGAATGCAAAGTCCATGTATAACGAATACGATCATTTGAGTTTTACGCTCGCAGCAGGCGTTCCAGCTCGTATTATGAGATCAAAAACACTTCATTCTATGCAAATAGGCAAGATTCATGCGTTTCGAGCAGCCAAACAAGCCCCGAACGATTGCAATGTCGCTTTATAATGAAATCGAACGATTGAGTTTTGCGCTCGCTGTAGGCGTTCCAGATCGTATTATAAGACCAAAAACACTTCATAATATGCAAATACGTAAGATTCGTGGGTTTCGAATCGACAAACAAGCCCCAAATGAATGCAAAGTCTATTTATAACGATATCGATCATTTGAGTTTTACGCTCGCAGCAGGCGTTCCAGCTCGTATTATAAGATCAAACACTCCTCATTCTATACAAATACGCAAGATTCATGCGGTTCAAGCCGCCAAACAAGCCCTAATCGAATGCAAAGTTGCTTTATAACGAAATCGAACGATTGAGTTTTGCGCTCGCTGTAGGCGTTCCCGATCATATTATAAGATCAAAAACACTTCATTCTATGCAAATACGTAAGATTCGTGGGTTTAGAATCGCCAAACAAGCCCCAAATGAATGCAAAGTCCATTTATAACGATATCGATCATTTGAGTTTTACGCTCGCAGCAGGCGTTCCAGCTCGTATTATGAGATCAATAACACTTAATTCTATGCAAATACGCAAGATTTATGCGTTTCGAGCAGCAAAACAAGGCACAAACGATTGCAAAGTCGCTTTATAACGAAATGGAACGGTTGAGTTTTGAGCCCTTTGTAGGCGTTGCAGCTCGTATTATAAGATCAAAAACTCCTCATTCTATACAAATACGCAAGATTCATGCGTTTCAAGCCGCCAAACAAGCCCTAATCGAATGCAAAGTTGCTTTATAACGAAATCGAACGATTGAGTTTTGCGCTCGCTGTAGGTGTTCCAGCTCGTATTATAAGATCAAAAACACTTTATTCTATGCAAATACGCAAGATTCATGCGTTTCGAGCAGCCAGACAAGCCCCGTACGATTGCAATGTCGCTTTATAACGAAATCGAACGATTGAGTTTTGCGCTCGCTGTAGACGTTCCAGATCGTATTATAAGATCAAAAACACTTCATAATATGCAAATACGTAAGATTCGTGGGTTCGGAAGCGCCAAACAAGCCCCAAATGAATGCAAAGTCCATTTATAACGATATCGATCATTTGAGTTTTACGCTCGCAGCAAGCGTTCCAGCTCGTATTATGAGATCAAAAACACTTCATTCTATGCAAATACGCAAGATTTATGCGTGTCGAGCAGCTAAACAAGGCTCAAACGATTGTAAAGTCGCTTTATAACGAATTATAACGGTTGAGTTTTGCGCTCTTTGTAGGCGTTGCAGCTCGTATTGTAAGATCAAAAATACTTCATTCTATGCAAATACGTAAGGTTCGTGGGTTTAGAATCGCCAAACAAGCCCCAAATGAATGCAAAGTCCATGTATAACGAATACGATCATTTGAGTTTTATGCTCGCAGCAGGCGTTCCAGCTCGTATTATGAGATCAAAAACACTTCATTCTATGCAAATACGCAAGATTCATGCGTTTCGAGCAGCCAAACAAGCCCCGAACGATTGCAAAGTCGCTTTATAACGAAATCGAAGGATTGAGTTTTGCGCTCGCTGTAGGCGTTCCAGATCGTATTATAAGATCAAAAACACTTCATTTTATGCAAATACGTAAGATTCGTGGGATTAGAATCGCCAAACAAGCCCCAAATGAATGCAAAGTCCATTTATAACGATATCGATCATTTGAGTTTTACGCTCGCAGCAGGCGTTCCAGCTCCTATTATGAGATCAAAAACACTTCATTCTATGCAAATACGCAAGATTCATGCGTTTCGAGCAGCCAAACAAGCCCCGAACGATTGCAATGTCGCTTTATAATGAAATCGAACGATTGAGTTTTGCGCTCGCTGTAGGCGTTCCAGATCGTATTATAAGATCAAAAACACTTCATAATATGCAAATACGTAAGATTCGTGGGTTTCGAATCGACAAACAAGCCCCAAATGAATGCAAAGTCTATTTATAACGATATCGATCATTTGAGTTTTACGCTCGCAGCAGGCGTTCCAGCTCGTATTATGAGATCAAAAACACATCATTCTATGCAAATACGCAAGATTTATGCGTTTCGAGCAGCAAAACAAGGCACAAACGATTGTAAAGTCGCTTTATAAAGAAATATAACGGTTGAGTTTTGCGCTCGCTGTAGGCGTTCCCGATCATATTATAAGATCAAAAAAACTTCATTCTATGCAAATACGTAAGATTCGTGGGTTTAGAATCGCCAAACAAACCCCAAATGAATGCAAAGTCCATTTATAACGATATCGATCATTTGAGTCTTACGCGCGCAGCATGCGTTCCAGCTCGTATTATGAGATCAATAACACTTCATTCTATGCAAATACGCAAGATTTATGCGTTTCGAGCAGCAAAACAAGGCACAAACGATTGCAAAGTCGCTTTATAACAAAATGGAACGGTTGAGTTTTGCGCTCTTTGTAGGCGTTGCAGCTCGTATTATAAGATCAAAAACTCCTCATTCTATACAAATACGCAAGATTCATGCGTTTCAAGCCGCCAAACAAGCCATAATCGAATGCAAAGTTGCTTTATAACGAAATCGAACGATTGAGTTTTGCGCTCGCTGTAGGCGTTCCAGCTCGTATTATAAGATCAAAAACACTTTATTCTATGCAAATACGCAAGATTCATGCGTTTCGAGCAGCCAAACAAGCCCCGTACGATTGCAATGTCGCTTTATAACGAAATCGGACGATTGAGTTTTGCGCTCGCTGTAGGCGTTCCAGATCGTATTATAAGATCAAAAACACTTCATTCTATGCAAATACGCAAGATTCATGCGTTTCGAGCAGCCAGACAAGCCCCGAACGATTGCAATGTCGCTTTATAACGAAATCGAACGATTGAGTTTTGCGCTCGCTGTAGGCGTTCCAGATCGTATTATAAGATCAAAAACACTTCATAATATACAAATACGTAAGATTCGTGGGTTTGGAATCGCCAAACAAGCCCCAAATGAATGCAAAGTCCATTTATAACGATATCGATCATTTGAGTGTTACGCTCGCAGTAGGCGTTCGAGCTCGCATTATGAGATCAATAACACTTAATTCTATACAAATACGCAAGATTCATGCGTTTCGAGCAGCCAAACAAGTCCCAAACGATTGCAAAGTCGCTTTATAACGAAATCGAACGATTGAGTTTTGCGCTCGCTGTAGGCGTTCCAGATCGTATTATAAGATCAAAAACACTACATTCTATGCAAATACGTAAGATTCGTGGGTTCAGAATCGCCAAACAAGCCCCAAATGAATGCAAAGTCCATTTATAACGAAATCGAACGATTGAGTTTTGCGCTCGCTGTAGGCGTTCCAGATCGTATTATAAGATCAAAAACACTTCATAATATACAAATACGTAAGATTCGTGGCTTTAGAATCGCCAAACAAGCCCCAATTGAATGCAAAGTCCATTTATAACGATATCGATCATTTGAGTTTTACGCTCGCAGCAGGCGTTCGAGCTCGCATTATGAGATCAATAACACTTAATTCTATACAAATACGCAAGATTCATGCTTTTCGAGCCGCCAAACAAGTCCAAAACGATTGCAAAGTCGCTTTATAACGAAATCGAACGATTGAGTTTTGCGCTCGCTGTAGGCGTTCCAGATCGTATTATAAGATCAAAAACACTTCATTCTATGCAAATACGTAAGATTCGTGGGTTTGGAATCGCCAAACAAGCCCCAAATGAATGCAAAGTCCATTTATAACGATATCGATCATTTGAGTGTTACGCCCGCAGTAGGCGTTCGAGCTCGCATTATGAGATCAATAACACTTAATTCTATACAAATACGCAAGATTCATGCGTTTCGAGCAGCCAAACAAGGCACAAACGATTGTAAAGTCGGTTTATAAAGAAATATAACGGTTGAGTTTTGCGCTCTTTGTAGGCGTTGCAGCTTGTATTATAAGATCAAAAACTCCTCATTCTATACAAATACGCAAGATTCATGCGTTTCAAGCCGCCAAACAAGCCCTAATCGAATGCAAAGTTGCTTTATAACGAAATCGAACGATTGAGTTTTGCGCTCGCTGTAGGCGTTCCCGATCATATTATAAGATCAAAAACACTTCATTCTATGCAAATACGTAAGATTCGTGGGTTTAGAATCGCCAAACAAGCCCCAAATGAATGCAAAGTCCATTTATAACGATATCGATCATTTGAGTTTTACGCTCGCAGCAGGCGTTCCAGCTCGTATTATGAGATCAATAACACTTAATTCTATGCAAATACGCAAGATTTATGCGTTTCGAGCAGCAAAACAAGGCACAAACGATTGCAAAGTCGCTTTATAACGAAATGGAACGGTTGAGTTTTGCGCCCTTTGTAGGCGTTGCAGCTCGTATTATAAGATCAAAAACTCCTCATTCTATACAAATACGCAAGATTCATGCGTTTCAAGCCGCCAAACAAGCCCTAATCGAATGCAAAGTTGCTCTATAACGAAATCGAACGATTGAGTTTTGCGCTCGCTGTAGGCGTTCCAGCTCGTATTATAAGATCAAAAACACTTTATTCTATGCAAATACGCAAGATTCATGCGTTTCGAGCAGCCAGACAAGCCCCGTACGATTGCAATGTCGCCTTATAACGAAATCGAACGATTGAGTTTTGCGCTCGCTGTAGACGTTCCAGATCGTATTATAAGATCAAAAACACTTCATAATATGCAAATACGTAAGATTCGTGGGTTCAGAATCGCCAAACAAGCCCCAAATGAATGCAAAGTCCATTTATAACGATATCGATCATTTGAGTTTTACGCTCGCAGCAAGCGTTCCAGCTCGTATTATGAGATCAAAAACACATCATTCTATGCAAATACGCAAGATTTATGCGTTTCGAGCAGCAAAACAAGGCACAAACGATTGTAAAGTCGCTTTATAAAGAAATATAACGGTTGAGATTTGCGCTCTTTGTAGGCGTTGCAGCTCGTATTATAAGATCAAAAACTCCTCATTCTATACAAATACGCAAGATTCATGCGTTTCAAGCCGCCAAACAAGCCCTAATCGAATGCAAAGTTGCTTTATAACGAAATCGAACGATTGAGTTTTGCGCTCGCTGTAGGCGTTCCCGATCATATTATAAGATCAAAAACACTTCATTCTATGCAAATACGTAAGATTCGTGGGTTTAGAATCGCCAAACAAGCCCCAAATGAATGCAAAGTCCATTTATAACGATATCGATCATTTGAGTTTTACGCTCGCAGCAGGCGTTCCAGCTCGTATTATGAGATCAATAACACTTAATTCTATGCAAATACGCAAGATTTATGCGTTTCGAGCAGCAAAACAAGGCACAAACGATTGCAAAGTCGCTTTATAACGAAATGGAACGGTTGAGTTTTGCGCCCTTTGTAGGCGTTGCAGCTCGTATTATAAGATCAAAAACTCCTCATTCTATACAAATACGCAAGATTCATGCGTTTCAAGCCGCCAAACAAGCCCTAATCGAATGCAAAGTTGCTCTATAACGAAATCGAACGATTGAGTTTTGCGCTCGCTGTAGGCGTTCCAGCTCGTATTATAAGATCAAAAACACTTTATTCTATGCAAATACGCAAGATTCATGCGTTTCGAGCAGCCAGACAAGCCCCGTACGATTGCAATGTCGCTTTATAACGAAATCGAACGATTGAGTTTTGCGCTCGCTGTAGACGTTCCAGATCGTATTATAAGATCAAAAACCCTTCATAATATGCAAATACGTAAGATTCGTGGGTTCAGAATCGCCAAACAAGCCCCAAATGAATGCAAAGTCCATTTATAACGATATCGATCATTTGAGTTTTACGCTCGCAGCAAGCGTTCCAGCTCGTATTGTGGGATCAAAAACACTTCATTCTATGCAAATACGCAAGATTCATGCGTTTCGAGCAGCCAGACAAGCCCCGAACGATTGCAATGTCGCTTTATAACGAAATCGAACGATTGAGTTTTGCGCTCGCTGTAGGCGTTCCAGATCGTATTATAAGATCAAAAACACTTCAGAATATGCAAATACGTAAGATTCGTGGGTTTAGAATCGCCAAACAAGCCCCAAATGAATGCAAAGTCCATGTATAACGAATACGATCATTTGAGTTTTACGCTCGCAGCAGGCGTTCCAGCTCGTATTATGAGATCAAAAACACTTCATTCTATGCAAATAGGCAAGATTCATGCGTTTCGAGCAGCCAAACAAGCCCCGAACGATTGCAATGTCGCTTTATAATGAAATCGAACGATTGAGTTTTGCGCTCGCTGTAGGCGTTCCAGATCGTATTATAAGATCAAAAACACTTCATAATATGCAAATACGTAAGATTCGTGGGTTTCGAATCGACAAACAAGCCCCAAATGAATGCAAAGTCTATTTATAACGATATCGATCATTTGAGTTTTACGCTCACAGCAGGCGTTCCAGCTCGTATTATAAGATCAAACACTCCTCATTCTATACAAATACGCAAGATTCATGCGGTTCAAGCCGCCAAACAAGCCCTAATCGAATGCAAAGTTGCTTTATAACGAAATCGAACGATTGAGTTTTGCGCTCGCTGTAGGCGTTCCCGATCATATTATAAGATCAAAAACACTTCATTCTATGCAAATACGTAAGATTCGTGGGTTTAGAATCGCCAAACAAGCCCCAAATGAATGCAAAGTCCATTTATAACGATATCGATCATTTGAGTTTTACGCTCGCAGCAGGCGTTCCAGCTCGTATTATGAGATCAATAACACTTAATTCTATGCAAATACGCAAGATTTATGCGTTTCGAGCAGCAAAACAAGGCACAAACGATTGCAAAGTCGCTTTATAACGAAATGGAACGGTTGAGTTTTGCGCCCTTTGTAGGCGTTGCAGCTCGTATTATAAGATCAAAAACTCCTCATTCTATACAAATACGCAAGATTCATGCGTTTCAAGCCGCCAAACAAGCCCTAATCGAATGCAAAGTTGCTTTATAACGAAATCGAACGATTGAGTTTTGCGCTCGCTGTAGGTGTTCCAGCTCGTATTATAAGATCAAAAACACTTTATTCTATGCAAATACGCAAGATTCATGCGTTTCGAGCAGCCAGACAAGCCCCGTACGATTGCAATGTCGCTTTATAACGAAATCGAACGATTGAGTTTTGCGCTCGCTGTAGACGTTCCAGATCGTATTATAAGATCAAAAACACTTCATAATATGCAAATACGTAAGATTCGTGGGTTCGGAAGCGCCAAACAAGCCCCAAATGAATGCAAAGTCCATTTATAACGATATCGATCATTTGAGTTTTACGCTCGCAGCAAGCGTTCCAGCTCGTATTATGAGATCAAAAACACTTCATTCTATGCAAATACGCAAGATTTATGCGTGTCGAGCAGCTAAACAAGGCTCAAACGATTGTAAAGTCGCTTTATAACGAATTATAACGGTTGAGTTTTGCGCTCTTTGTAGGCGTTGCAGCTCGTATTGTAAGATCAAAAATACTTCATTCTATGCAAATACGTAAGGTTCGTGGGTTTAGAATCGCCAAACAAGCCCCAAATGAATGCAAAGTCCATGTATAACGAATACGATCATTTGAGTTTTATGCTCGCAGCAGGCGTTCCAGCTCGTATTATGAGATCAAAAACACTTCATTCTATGCAAATACGCAAGATTCATGCGTTTCGAGCAGCCAAACAAGCCCCGAACGATTGCAAAGTCGCTTTATAACGAAATCGAAGGATTGAGTTTTGCGCTCGCTGTAGGCGTTCCAGATCGTATTATAAGATCAAAAACACTTCATTTTATGCAAATACGTAAGATTCGTGGGATTAGAATCGCCAAACAAGCCCCAAATGAATGCAAAGTCCATTTATAACGATATCGATCATTTGAGTTTTACGCTCGCAGCAGGCGTTCCAGCTCCTATTATGAGATCAAAAACACTTCATTCTATGCAAATACGCAAGATTCATGCGTTTCGAGCAGCCAAACAAGCCCCGAACGATTGCAATGTCGCTTTATAATGAAATCGAACGATTGAGTTTTGCGCTCGCTGTAGGCGTTCCAGATCGTATTATAAGATCAAAAACACTTCATAATATGCAAATACGTAAGATTCGTGGGTTTCGAATCGACAAACAAGCCCCAAATGAATGCAAAGTCTATTTATAACGATATCGATCATTTGAGTTTTACGCTCGCAGCAGGCGTTCCAGCTCGTATTATGAGATCAAAAACACATCATTCTATGCAAATACGCAAGATTTATGCGTTTCGAGCAGCAAAACAAGGCACAAACGATTGTAAAGTCGCTTTATAAAGAAATATAACGGTTGAGTTTTGCGCTCGCTGTAGGCGTTCCCGATCATATTATAAGATCAAAAAAACTTCATTCTATGCAAATACGTAAGATTCGTGGGTTTATAATCGCCAAACAAACCCCAAATGAATGCAAAGTCCATTTATAACGATATCGATCATTTGAGTCTTACGCGCGCAGCATGCGTTCCAGCTCGTATTATGAGATCAATAACACTTCATTCTATGCAAATACGCAAGATTTATGCGTTTCGAGCAGCAAAACAAGGCACAAACGATTGCAAAGTCGCTTTATAAAGAAATATAACGGTTGAGATTTGCGCTCTTTGTAGGCGTTGCAGCTCGTATTATAAGATCAAAAACTCCTCATTCTATACAAATACGCAAGATTCATGCGTTTCAAGCCGCCAAACAAGCCCTAATCGAATGCAAAGTTGCTTTATAACGAAATCGAACGATTGAGTTTTGCGCTCGCTGTAGGCGTTCCCGATCATATTATAAGATCAAAAACACTTCATTCTATGCAAATACGTAAGATTCGTGGGTTTAGAATCGCCAAACAAGCCCCAAATGAATGCAAAGTCCATTTATAACGATATCGATCATTTGAGTTTTACGCTCGCAGCAGGCGTTCCAGCTCGTATTATGAGATCAATAACACTTAATTCTATGCAAATACGCAAGATTTATGCGTTTCGAGCAGCAAAACAAGGCACAAACGATTGCAAAGTCGCTTTATAACGAAATGGAACGGTTGAGTTTTGCGCCCTTTGTAGGCGTTGCAGCTCGTATTATAAGATCAAAAACTCCTCATTCTATACAAATACGCAAGATTCATGCGTTTCAAGCCGCCAAACAAGCCCTAATCGAATGCAAAGTTGCTCTATAACGAAATCGAACGATTGAGTTTTGCGCTCGCTGTAGGCGTTCCAGCTCGTATTATAAGATCAAAAACACTTTATTCTATGCAAATACGCAAGATTCATGCGTTTCGAGCAGCCAGACAAGCCCCGTACGATTGCAATGTCGCTTTATAACGAAATCGAACGATTGAGTTTTGCGCTCGCTGTAGACGTTCCAGATCGTATTATAAGATCAAAAACCCTTCATAATATGCAAATACGTAAGATTCGTGGGTTCAGAATCGCCAAACAAGCCCCAAATGAATGCAAAGTCCATTTATAACGATATCGATCATTTGAGTTTTACGCTCGCAGCAAGCGTTCCAGCTCGTATTGTGGGATCAAAAACACTTCATTCTATGCAAATACGCAAGATTCATGCGTTTCGAGCAGCCAGACAAGCCCCGAACGATTGCAATGTCGCTTTATAACGAAATCGAACGATTGAGTTTTGCGCTCGCTGTAGGCGTTCCAGATCGTATTATAAGATCAAAAACACTTCAGAATATGCAAATACGTAAGATTCGTGGGTTTAGAATCGCCAAACAAGCCCCAAATGAATGCAAAGTCCATGTATAACGAATACGATCATTTGAGTTTTACGCTCGCAGCAGGCGTTCCAGCTCGTATTATGAGATCAAAAACACTTCATTCTATGCAAATAGGCAAGATTCATGCGTTTCGAGCAGCCAAACAAGCCCCGAACGATTGCAATGTCGCTTTATAATGAAATCGAACGATTGAGTTTTGCGCTCGCTGTAGGCGTTCCAGATCGTATTATAAGATCAAAAACACTTCATAATATGCAAATACGTAAGATTCGTGGGTTTCGAATCGACAAACAAGCCCCAAATGAATGCAAAGTCTATTTATAACGATATCGATCATTTGAGTTTTACGCTCACAGCAGGCGTTCCAGCTCGTATTATAAGATCAAACACTCCTCATTCTATACAAATACGCAAGATTCATGCGGTTCAAGCCGCCAAACAAGCCCTAATCGAATGCAAAGTTGCTTTATAACGAAATCGAACGATTGAGTTTTGCGCTCGCTGTAGGCGTTCCCGATCATATTATAAGATCAAAAACACTTCATTCTATGCAAATACGTAAGATTCGTGGGTTTAGAATCGCCAAACAAGCCCCAAATGAATGCAAAGTCCATTTATAACGATATCGATCATTTGAGTTTTACGCTCGCAGCAGGCGTTCCAGCTCGTATTATGAGATCAATAACACTTAATTCTATGCAAATACGCAAGATTTATGCGTTTCGAGCAGCAAAACAAGGCACAAACGATTGCAAAGTCGCTTTATAACGAAATGGAACGGTTGAGTTTTGCGCCCTTTGTAGGCGTTGCAGCTCGTATTATAAGATCAAAAACTCCTCATTCTATACAAATACGCAAGATTCATGCGTTTCAAGCCGCCAAACAAGCCCTAATCGAATGCAAAGTTGCTTTATAACGAAATCGAACGATTGAGTTTTGCGCTCGCTGTAGGTGTTCCAGCTCGTATTATAAGATCAAAAACACTTTATTCTATGCAAATACGCAAGATTCATGCGTTTCGAGCAGCCAGACAAGCCCCGTACGATTGCAATGTCGCTTTATAACGAAATCGAACGATTGAGTTTTGCGCTCGCTGTAGACGTTCCAGATCGTATTATAAGATCAAAAACACTTCATAATATGCAAATACGTAAGATTCGTGGGTTCGGAAGCGCCAAACAAGCCCCAAATGAATGCAAAGTCCATTTATAACGATATCGATCATTTGAGTTTTACGCTCGCAGCAAGCGTTCCAGCTCGTATTATGAGATCAAAAACACTTCATTCTATGCAAATACGCAAGATTTATGCGTGTCGAGCAGCTAAACAAGGCTCAAACGATTGTAAAGTCGCTTTATAACGAATTATAACGGTTGAGTTTTGCGCTCTTTGTAGGCGTTGCAGCTCGTATTGTAAGATCAAAAATACTTCATTCTATGCAAATACGTAAGGTTCGTGGGTTTAGAATCGCCAAACAAGCCCCAAATGAATGCAAAGTCCATGTATAACGAATACGATCATTTGAGTTTTATGCTCGCAGCAGGCGTTCCAGCTCGTATTATGAGATCAAAAACACTTCATTCTATGCAAATACGCAAGATTCATGCGTTTCGAGCAGCCAAACAAGCCCCGAACGATTGCAAAGTCGCTTTATAACGAAATCGAAGGATTGAGTTTTGCGCTCGCTGTAGGCGTTCCAGATCGTATTATAAGATCAAAAACACTTCATTTTATGCAAATACGTAAGATTCGTGGGATTAGAATCGCCAAACAAGCCCCAAATGAATGCAAAGTCCATTTATAACGATATCGATCATTTGAGTTTTACGCTCGCAGCAGGCGTTCCAGCTCCTATTATGAGATCAAAAACACTTCATTCTATGCAAATACGCAAGATTCATGCGTTTCGAGCAGCCAAACAAGCCCCGAACGATTGCAATGTCGCTTTATAATGAAATCGAACGATTGAGTTTTGCGCTCGCTGTAGGCGTTCCAGATCGTATTATAAGATCAAAAACACTTCATAATATGCAAATACGTAAGATTCGTGGGTTTCGAATCGACAAACAAGCCCCAAATGAATGCAAAGTCTATTTATAACGATATCGATCATTTGAGTTTTACGCTCGCAGCAGGCGTTCCAGCTCGTATTATGAGATCAAAAACACATCATTCTATGCAAATACGCAAGATTTATGCGTTTCGAGCAGCAAAACAAGGCACAAACGATTGTAAAGTCGCTTTATAAAGAAATATAACGGTTGAGTTTTGCGCTCGCTGTAGGCGTTCCCGATCATATTATAAGATCAAAAAAACTTCATTCTATGCAAATACGTAAGATTCGTGGGTTTATAATCGCCAAACAAACCCCAAATGAATGCAAAGTCCATTTATAACGATATCGATCATTTGAGTCTTACGCGCGCAGCATGCGTTCCAGCTCGTATTATGAGATCAATAACACTTCATTCTATGCAAATACGCAAGATTTATGCGTTTCGAGCAGCAAAACAAGGCACAAACGATTGCAAAGTCGCTTTATAACAAAATGGAACGGTTGAGTTTTGCGCTCTTTGTAGGCGTTGCAGCTCGTATTATAAGATCAAAAACTCCTCATTCTATACAAATACGCAAGATTCATGCGTTTCAAGCCGCCAAACAAGCCATAATCGAATGCAAAGTTGCTTTATAACGAAATCGAACGATTGAGTTTTGCGCTCGCTGTAGGCGTTCCAGCTCGTATTATAAGATCAAAAACACTTTATTCTATGCAAATACGCAAGATTCATGCGTTTCGAGCAGCCAAACAAGCCCCGTACGATTGCAATGTCGCTTTATAACGAAATCGGACGATTGAGTTTTGCGCTCGCTGTAGGCGTTCCAGATCGTATTATAAGATCAAAAACACTTCATTCTATGCAAATACGCAAGATTCATGCGTTTCGAGCAGCCAGACAAGCCCCGAACGATTGCAATGTCGCTTTATAACGAAATCGAACGATTGAGTTTTGCGCTCGCTGTAGGCGTTCCAGATCGTATTATAAGATCAAAAACACTTCATAATATACAAATACGTAAGATTCGTGGGTTTGGAATCGCCAAACAAGCCCCAAATGAATGCAAAGTCCATTTATAACGATATCGATCATTTGAGTGTTACGCTCGCAGTAGGCGTTCGAGCTCGCATTATGAGATCAATAACACTTAATTCTATACAAATACGCAAGATTCATGCGTTTCGAGCAGCCAAACAAGTCCCAAACGATTGCAAAGTCGCTTTATAACGAAATCGAACGATTGAGTTTTGCGCTCGCTGTAGGCGTTCCAGATCGTATTATAAGATCAAAAACACTACATTCTATGCAAATACGTAAGATTCGTGGGTTCAGAATCGCCAAACAAGCCCCAAATGAATGCAAAGTCCATTTATAACGAAATCGAACGATTGAGTTTTGCGCTCGCTGTAGGCGTTCCAGATCGTATTATAAGATCAAAAACACTTCATAATATACAAATACGTAAGATTCGTGGCTTTAGAATCGCCAAACAAGCCCCAATTGAATGCAAAGTCCATTTATAACGATATCGATCATTTGAGTTTTACGCTCGCAGCAGGCGTTCGAGCTCGCATTATGAGATCAATAACACTTAATTCTATACAAATACGCAAGATTCATGCTTTTCGAGCCGCCAAACAAGTCCAAAACGATTGCAAAGTCGCTTTATAACGAAATCGAACGATTGAGTTTTGCGCTCGCTGTAGGCGTTCCAGATCGTATTATAAGATCAAAAACACTTCATTCTATGCAAATACGTAAGATTCGTGGGTTTGGAATCGCCAAACAAGCCCCAAATGAATGCAAAGTCCATTTATAACGATATCGATCATTTGAGTGTTACGCTCGCAGTAGGCGTTCGAGCTCGCATTATGAGATCAATAACACTCAATTCTATACAAATACGCAAGATTCATGCGTTTCGAGCAGCCAAACAAGTCCCAAACGATTGCAAAGTCGCTTTATAACGAAATCGAACGATTGAGTTTTGCGCTCGCTGTAGGCGTTCCAGATCGTATTATAAGATCAAAAACACTTCATAATATGCAAATACGTAAGATTCGTGGGTTTGGAATCGCCAAACAAGCCCCAAATGAATGCAAAGTCCATTTATAACGATATCGATCATTTGAGTGTTACGCCCGCAGTAGGCGTTCGAGCTCGCATTATGAGATCAATAACACTTAATTCTATACAAATACGCAAGATTCATGCGTTTCGAGCAGCCAAACAAGTCCCAAACGATTGCAAAGTCGCTTTATAACGAAATCGAACGATTGAGTTTTGCGCTCGCTGTAGGCGTTCCAGATCGTATTATAAGATCAAAAACACTTCATTCTATGCAAATACGTAAGATTCGTGGGTTTGGAATCGCCAAACAAGCCCCAAATGAATGCAAAGTCCATTTATAACGATATCGATCATTTGAGTTTTACGCTCGCAGCAAGCGTTTCAGCTCGTATTATGAGATCAAAAATACTTCATTCTATGCAAATACGCATGATTCATGCGTTTCAAGCCGCCAAACAAGCCATAATCGAATGCAAAGTTGCTTTATAACGAAATCGAACGATTGAGTTTTGCGCTCGCTGTAGGCGTTCCAGCTCGTATTATAAGATCAAAAACACTTTATTCTATGCAAATACGCAAGATTCATGCGTTTCGAGCAGCCAAACAAGCCCCGTACGATTGCAATGTCGCTTTATAACGAAATCGGACGATTGAGTTTTGCGCTCGCTGTAGGCGTTCCAGATTATATTGTAAGATCAAAAACACTTCATTCTATGCAAATACGTCAGATTCGTGGGTTTAGAATCGCCAAACAAGCCCCAAATGAATGCAAAGTCCATTTATAACGATATCGATCATTTGAGTGTTACGCTCGCAGCAGGTGTTCGAGCTCGCATTATGAGATCAATAACACTTAATTCTATACAAATACGCAACATTCATGCGTTTCGAGCAGCCAAACAAGTCCCAAACGATTGCAAAGTCGCTTTATAACGAAATCGAACGATTGAGTTTTGCGCTCGCTGTAGGCGTTCCAGATCGTATTATAAGATCAAAAACACTACATTCTATGCAAATACGCAAGATTCATGCGTTTCGAGCAGCCAGACAAGCCCCGAACGATTGCAATGTCGCTTTATAACGAAATCGAACGATTGAGTTTTGCGCTCGCTGTAGGCGTTCCAGATCGTATTATAAGATCAAAAACACTTCATAATATACAAATACGTAAGATTCGTGGGTTCAGAATCGCCAAACAAGCCCCAAATGAATGCAAAGTGCATTTATAACGAAATCGAACGATTGAGTTTTGCGCTCGCTGTAGGCGTTCCAGATCGTATTATAAGATCAAAAACACTTCATAATATACAAATACGTAAGATTCGTGGGTTCAGAATCGCCAAACAAGCCCCAAATGAATGCAAAGTCCATTTATAACGATATCGATCATTTGAGTTTTACGCTCGCAGCAAGCGTTTCAGCTCGTATTATGAGATCAAAAATACTTCATTCTATGCAAATACGCAAGATTCATGCGTTTCGAGCAGCCAGACAAGCCCCGAACGATTGCAATGTCGCTTTATAACGAAATCGAACGATTGAGTTTTGCGCTCGCTGTAGGCGTTCCAGATCGTACTATAAGATCAAAAACACTTCATAATATGCAAATACGTAAGATTCGTGGGTTTGGAATCGCCAAACAAGCCCCAAATGAATGCAAATTCCATGTATAACGAATACGATCATTTGAGTTTTACACTCGCAGCAGGCGTTCCAGATCGTATTATGAGATCAAAAACACTTCATAGTATGCAAACACGCATGATTCATGCGTTTCGAGCCGCCATCAATCCCCAAACGAATGCAAAGTAGCTTTATAACAAAATGGAACGGTTGAGTTTTGCGCTCTTTGTAGGCGTTGCAGCTCGTATTATAAGATCAAAAACTCCTCATTCTATACAAATACGCAAGATTCATGCGTTTCAAGCCGCCAAACAAGCCATAATCGAATGCAAAGTTGCTTTATAACGAAATCGAACGATTGAGTTTTGCGCTCGCTGTAGGCGTTCTAGATCGTATTATAAGATCAAAAACACTTCATTCTATGCAAATACGTAAGATTCGTGGGTTTAGAATCGCCAAACAAGCCCCAAATGAATGCAAAGTCCATTTATAACGATATCGATCATTTGAGTGTTACGCCCGCAGTAGGCGTTCGAGCTCGCATTATGAGATCAATAACACTTAATTCTATACAAATACGCAAGATTCATGCGTTTCGAGCAGCCAAACAAGTCCCAAACGATTGCAAAGTCGCTTTATAACGAAATCGAACGATTGAGTTTTGCGCTCGCTGTAGGCGTTCCAGATCGTATTATAAGATCAAAAACACTTCATTCTATGCAAATACGTAAGATTGGTGGGTTTGGAATCGCCAAACAAGCCCCAAATGAATGCAAAGTCCATTTATAACGATATCGATCATTTGAGTTTTACGCTCGCAGCAAGCGTTTCAGCTCGTATTATGAGATCAAAAATACTTCATTCTATGCAAATACGCATGATTCATGCGTTTCAAGCCGCCAAACAAGCCATAATCGAATGCAAAGTTGCTTTATAACGAAATCGAACGATTGAGTTTTGCGCTCGCTGTAGGCGTTCCAGATCGTATTATAAGATCAAAAACACTTCATAATATACAAATACGTAAGATTCGTGGGTTCAGAATCGCCAAACAAGCCCCAAATGAATGCAAAGTCCATTTATAACGAAATCGAACGATTGAGTTTTGCGCTCGCTGTAGGCGTTCCAGATCGTATTATAAGATCAAAAACACTTCATAATATACAAATACGTAAGATTCGTGGGTTCAGAATCGCCAAACAAGCCCCAAATGAATGCAAAGTCCATTTATAACGATATCGATCATTTGAGTTTTACGCTCGCAGCAAGCGTTTCAGCTCGTATTATGAGATCAAAAATACTTCATTCTATGCAAATACGCATGATTCATGCGTTTCGAGCCGCCAAACAAGTCCCAAACGATTGCAAAGTCGCTTTATTATGAAATCGAACGATTGAGTTTTGCGCTCGCTGTAGGCGTTCCAGATCGTACTATAAGATCAAAAACACTTCATAATATGCAAATACGTAAGATTCGTGGCTTTAGAATCGCCAAACAAGCCCCAATTGAATGCAAAGTCCATTTATAACGATATCGATCATTTGAGTTTTACGCTCGCAGCAGGCGTTCGAGCTCGCATTATGAGATCAATAACACTTAATTCTATACAAATACGCAAGATTCATGCTTTTCGAGCCGCCAAACAAGTCCAAAACGATTGCAAAGTCGCTTTATAACGAAATCGAACGATTGAGTTTTGCGCTCGCTGTAGGCGTTCCAGATTGTATTATAAGATCAAAAACACTTCATTCTATGCAAATACGTAAGATTCGTGGGTTTGGAATCGCCAAACAAGCCCCAAATGAATGCAAAGTCGATTTATAACGATATCGATCATTTGAGTGTTACGCTCGCAGTAGGCGTTCGAGCTCGCATTATGAGATCAATAACACTCAATTCTATACAAATACGCAAGATTCATGCGTTTCGAGCAGCCAAACAAGTCCCAAACGATTGCAAAGTCGCTTTATAACGAAATCGAACGATTGAGTTTTGCGCTCGCTGTAGGCGTTCCAGATCGTATTATAAGATCAAAAACACTTCATAATATACAAATACGTAAGATTCGTGGGTTTGGAATCGCCAAACAAGCCCCAAATGAATGCAAAGTCCATTTATAACGATATCGATCATTTGAGTTTTACGCTCGCAGCAAGCGTTTCAGCTCGTATTATGAGATCAAAAATACTTCATTCTATGC
Organism: Exephanes ischioxanthus; assembly: GCA_958510785.1. Taxonomy (NCBI): domain Eukaryota; kingdom Metazoa; phylum Arthropoda; class Insecta; order Hymenoptera; family Ichneumonidae; genus Exephanes; species Exephanes ischioxanthus. The sequence goes on along the minus strand of OY294016.1, from coordinate 19,018,269 downwards.
AAATACGCATGATTCATGCGTTTCAAGCCGCCAATCAAGCCATAATCGAATGCAAAGTTGCTTTATAACGAAATCGAACGATTGAGTTTTGCGCTCGCTGTAGGCGTTCCAGCTCGTATTATAAGATCAAAAACACTTTATTCTATGCAAATACGCAAGGTTCATGCGTTTCGAGCAGCCAAACAAGCCCCGTACGATTGCAATGTCGCTTTATAACGAAATCGGACGATTGAGTTTTGCGCTCGCTGTAGGCGTTCCAGATCATATTGTAAGATCAAAAACACTTCATTCTATGCAAATACGTCAGATTCGTGGGTTTAGAATCGCCAAACAAGCCCCAAATGAATGCAAAGTCCATTTATAACGATATCGATCATTTGAGTGTTACGCTCGCAGCAGGTGTTCGAGCTCGCATTATGAGATCAATAACACTTAATTCTATACAAATACGCAACATTCATGCGTTTCGAGCAGCCAAACAAGTCCCAAACGATTGCAAAGTCGCTTTATAACGAAATCGAACGATTGAGTTTTGCGCTCGCTGTAGGCGTTCCAGATCGTATTATAAGATCAAAAACACTACATTCTATGCAAATACGCAAGATTCATGCGTTTCGAGCAGCCAGACAAGCCCCGAACGATTGCAATGTCGCTTTATAACGAAATCGAACGATTGAGTTTTGCGCTCGCTGTAGGCGTTCCAGATCGTATTATAAGATCAAAAACACTTCATAATATACAAATACGTAAGATTCGTGGGTTCAGAATCGCCAAACAAGCCCCAAATGAATGCAAAGTCCATTTATAACGATATCGATCATTTGAGTTTTACGCTCGCAGCAAGCGTTTCAGCTCGTATTATGAGATCAAAAATACTTCATTCTATGCAAATACGCATGATTCATGCGTTTCAAGCCGCCAAACAAGCCATAATCGAATGCAAAGTTGCTTTATAACGAAATCGAACGATTGAGTTTTGCGCTCGCTGTAGGCGTTCCAGCTCGTATTATAAGATCAAAAACACTTTATTCTATGCAAATACGCAAGATTCATGCGTTTCGAGCAGCCAAAAAAGCCCCGTACGATTGCAATGTCGCTTTATAACGAAATCGAACGATTGAGTTTTGCGCTCGCTGTAGGCGTTCCAGATCGTATTATAAGATCAAAAACACTTCATTCTATGCAAATACGTAAGATTCGTGGGTTTAGAATCGCCAAACAAGCCCCAAATGAATACAAAGTCCATTTATAACAATATCGATCATTTGAGTCTTACGCTCGCAGCATGCGTTCCAGCTCGTATTATGAGATCAATAACACTTCATTCTATGCAAATACGCAAGATTTATTCGTTTCGAGCAGCAAAACAAGGCACAAACGATTGCAAAGTCGCTTTATAACGAAATCGAACGATTGAGTTTTGCGCTCGCTGTAGGCGTTCCAGATCGTATTATAAGATCAAAAACACTTCATTCTATGCAAATACGTAAGATTCGTGGTTTTGGAATCGCCAAACAAGCCCCAAATGAATGCAAAGTCCATTTATAACGATATCGATAATTTGAGTGTTACGCTCGCAGTAGGCGTTCGAGCTCGCATTATGAGATCAATAACACTTAATTCTATACAAATACGCAAGATTCATGCGTTTCGAGCAGCCAAACAAGTCCCAAACGATTGCAAAGTCGCTTTATAACGAAATCGAACGATTGAGTTTTGCGCTCGCTGTAGGCGTTCCAGATCGTATTATAAGATCAAAAACACTTCATTCTATGCAAATACGTAAGATTCGTGGGTTTGGAATCGCCAAACAAGCCCCAAATGAATGCAAAGTCCATTTATAACGATATCGATCATTTGAGTGTTACGCTCGCAGTAGGCGTTCGAGCTCGCATTATGAGATCAATAACACTCATTTCTATACAAATACGCAAGATTCATGCGTTTCGAGCAGCCAAACAAGTCCCAAACGATTGCAAAGTCGCTTTATAACGAAATCGAACGATTGAGTTTTGCGCTCGCTGTAGGCGTTCCAGATCGTATTATAAGATCAAAAACACTTCATAATATGCAAATACGTAAGATTCGTGGGTTCAGAATCGCCAAACAAGCCCCAAATGAATGCAAAGTCCATTTATAACGATATCGATCATTTGAGTTTTACGCTCGCAGCAAGCGTTTCAGCTCGTATTATGAGATCAAAAATACTTCATTCTATGCAAATACGCATGATTCATGCGTTTCAAGCCGCCAATCAAGCCATAATCGAATGCAAAGTTGCTTTATAACGAAATCGAACGATTGAGTTTTGCGCTCGCTGTAGGCGTTCCAGCTCGTATTATAAGATCAAAAACACTTTATTCTATGCAAATACGCAAGGTTCATGCGTTTCGAGCAGCCAAACAAGCCCCGTACGATTGCAATGTCGCTTTATAACGAAATCGAACGATTGAGTTTTGCGCTCGCTGTAGGCGTTCCAGATCATTTTGTAAGATCAAAAACACTTCATTCTATGCAAATACGTCAGATTCGTGGGTTTAGAATCGCCAAACAAGCCCCAAATGAATGCAAAGTCCATTTATAACGATATCGATCATTTGAGTGTTACGCTCGCAGCAAGCGTTTCAGCTCGTATTATAAGTTCAAAAACACTTCATAATATGCAAATACGTAAGATTCGTGGCTTTAGAATCGCCAAACAAGCCCCAATTGAATGCAAAGTCCATTTATAACGATATCGATCATTTGAGTTTTACGCTCGCAGCAGGCGTTCGAGCTCGCATTATGAGATCAATAACACTTAATTCTATACAAATACGCAAGATTCATGCGTTTCGAGCAGCCAAACAAGTCCCAAACGATTGCAAAGTCGCTATATAACGAAATCGAACGATTGAGTTTTGCGCTCGCTGTAGGCGTTCCAGATCGTATTATAAGATCAACAACACTTCATTCTATGCAAATACGTAAGATTCGTGGGTTTGTAATCGCCAAACAAGCCCCAAATGAATGCAAAGTCCATGTATAACGAATACGATCATTTGAGTTTTACACTCGCAGCAGGCGTTCCAGATCGTATTATGAGATCAAAAACACTTCATAGTATGCAAACACGCATGATTCATGCGTTTCGAGCCGCCATCAATCCCCAAACGAATGCAAAGTAGCTTTATAACGAAATTTAACGATTGATTTTTGCGCTCGCTGTAAGCGATCCAGCTCGTATCATAACATCAAAAACACTTCATTCTGTGGAAATAAGCAAGATTCATGCGTTTCGAGCAGCCAAACAAGCCCCGAACGATTGCAATGTCGCTTTATGACGAAATCGAACGATTGAGTTTTGCGCTCGCTGTAGGCGTTCCAGATCGTATTATAAGATCAAAAACACTTCATAATATTCAAATACGTAAGATTCGTGGCTTTAGAATCGCCAAACAAGCCCCAAATGAATGCAAAGTCCATTTATAACGATATCGATCATTTGAGTTTTACGCTCCCAGCAGGCGTTCGAGCTCGTATTATGAGATCAAAAACACTTCATAGTATGCAAACACGCATGATTCATGCGTTTCGAGCCGCCATCAATCCCCAAACGAATGCAAAGTAGCTTTATAACGAAATTTAACGATTGAGTTTTGCGCTCGCTGGAAGCGATCCAGCTCGTATCATAACATCAAAAACACTTCATTCCATAAAAAAAAGCAAGATTCATGCGTTTCGAGCAGCCAAACAAGCCCCGAACGATTGCAAAGTCGCTTTATAACGAAATCGAAGGATTGAGTTTTGCGCTCGCTGTAGGCGTTCCAGATCGTATTATACGATCAAAAACACTTCATTTTATGCAAATACGTAAGATTCGTGGGTTTAGAATCGCCAAACAAGCCCCAAATGAATGCAAAGTCCATTTATAACGATATCGATAATTTGAGTTTTACGCTCGCAGCAGGCGTTCCAGCTCGTATTATGGGATCAAAAACACTTCATTCTATGCAAATACGCAAGATTCATGCGTTTCGAGCAGCCAGACAATCCCCGAACGATTGCAATGTCGCTTTATGACGAAATCGAACGATTGAGTTTTGCGCTCGCTGTAGGCGTTCCAGATCGTATTATAAGATCAAAAACACTTCATTCCGTGGAAATAAGCAAGATTCATGCGTTTCGAGCAGCCAAACAAGCCCCGAACGATTGCAAAGTCGCTTTATAACGAAATCGAAGGATTGAGTTTTGCGCTCGCTGTAGGCGTTCCAGATCGTATTATAAGATCAAAAACACTTCATTTTATGCAAATACGTAAGATTCGTGGGTTTAGAATCGCCAAACAAGCCTCAAATGAATGCAAAGTCCATTTATAACGATATCGATCATTTGAGTTTTACGCTCGCAGCAGGCGTTCCAGCTCGTATTATGGGATCAAAAACACTTCATTCTATGCAAATACGCAAGATTCATGCGTTTCGAGCAGCCAGACAAGCCCCGAACGATTGCAATGTCGCTTTATGACGAAATCGAACGATTGAGTTTTGCGCTCGCTGTAGGCGTTCCAGATCGTATTATAAGATCAAAAACACTTCATAATATTCAAATACGTAAGATTCGTGGGTTCAGAATCGCCAAACAAGCCCCAAATGAATGCAAAGTCCATTTATAACGATATCGATAATTTGAGTTTTACGCTCGCAGCAAGCGTTCCAGCTCGTATTATGAGATCAAAAACACTTCATTCTATGCAAATACGCAAGATTTATGCGTTTCGAGCAGCAAAACAAGGCACAAACGATTGTCAAGTCGCTTCATAACGAATTATAACGGTTGAGTTTTGCGCTCTTTGTAGGCGTTGCAGCTCGTATCATAAGATCAAAATACTTCATTCTATGCAAATACGTAAGATTCGTGGGTTTAGAATCGCCAAACAAGCCCCAAATGAATGCAAAGTCCATGTATAACGAATACGATCATTTGAGTTTTACGATCGCAGCAGGCGTTCCAGCTCGTATTATGAGATCAAAAACACTTCATTCTATGCAAATACGCAAGATTCATGCGTTTCGAGCAGCCAAACAAGCCCTGAACGATTGCAATGTCGCTTTATAACGAAATCGAACGATTGAGTTTTGCGCTCGCTGTAGGCGTTCCAGATCGTATTATAAGATCAAAAACACTTCATAATATGCAAATACGTAAGATTCGTGGCTTTAGAATCGCCAAACAAGCCCCAAATGAATGCAAAGTCCATTTATAACGATATCGATCATTTGAGTTTTACGCTCCCAGCAGGCGTTCGAGCTCGTATTATGAGATCAAAAACACTTCATAGTATGCAAACACGCATGATTCATGCGTTTCGAGCCGCCATCAATCCCCAAACGAATGCAAAGTAGCTTTATAACGAAATTTAACGATTGAGTTTTGCGCTCGCTGTAAGCGATCCAGCTCGTATCATAACATCAAAAACACTTCATTCCCTGGAAATAAGCAAGATTCATGCGTTTCGAGCAGCCAAACAAGCCCCGAACGATTGCAAAGTCGCTTTATAACGAAATCGAAGGATTGAGTTTTGCGCTCGCTGTAGGCGTTCCAGATCGTATTATAAGATTAAAAACACTTCATTTTATGCAAATACGTAAGATTCGTGGGTTTAGAATCGCCAAACAAGCCCTAAATGAATGCAAAGTCCATTTATAACGATATCGATCATTTGAGTTTTACGCTCGCAGCAGGCGTTCCAGCTCGTGTTATGGGATCAAAAACACTTCATTCTATGCAAATACGCAAGATTCATGCGTTTCGAGCAGCCAGACAAGCCCCGAACGATTGCAATGTCGCTTTATGACGAAATCGAACGATTGAGTTTTGCGCTCGCTGTAGGCGTTCCAGATCGTATTATAAGATCAAAAACACTTCATAATATGCAAATACGTAAGATTCGTGGGTTCAGAAACGCCAAACAAGCCCCAAATGAATGCAAAGTCCATTTATAACGATATCGATAATTTGAGTTTTACGCTCGCAGCAGGCGTTCCAGCTCGTATTATGGGATCAAAAACACTTCATTCTATGCAAATACGCAAGATTCATGCGTTTCGAGCAGCCAGACAAGCCCCGAACGATTGCAATGTCGCTTTATGACGAAATCGAACGATTGAGTTTTGCGCTCGCTGTAGGCGTTCCAGATCGTATTATAAGATCAAAAACACTTCATAATATGCAAATACGTAAGATTCGTGGGTTCAGAATCGCCAAACAAGCCCCAAATGAATGCAAAGTCCATTTATAACGATATCGATAATTTGAGTTTTACGCTCGCAGCAAGCGTTCCAGCTCGTATTATAAGATCAAAAACACTTCATTCTATGCAAATACGTAAGATTCGTGGGTTTGGAATCGCCAAACAAGCCCCAAATGAATGCAAAGTCCATGTATAACGAATACGATCATTTGAGTTTTACACTCGCAGCAGGCGTTCCAGATCGTATTATGAGATCAAAAACACTTCATAGTATGCAAACACGCATGATTCATGCGTTTCGAGCCGCCATCAATCCCCAAACGAATGCAAAGTAGCTTTATAACGAAATTTAACGATTGAGTTTTGCGCTCGCCGTAAGCGATCCAACTCGTATCATAACTTCAAAAACACTTCATTCCATGCAAATAAGCAAGATTCATGCGTTTCGAGCAGCCAAACAAGCCCCGTACGATTGCAATGTCGCTTTATAACGAAATCGGACGATTGAGTTTTGCGCTCGCTGTAGGCGTTCCAGATCATATTATAAGATCAAAAACACTTCATTCTATGCAAATACGTAAGATTCGTGGGTTTAGAATCGCCAAACAAGCCCCAAATGAATGCAAAGTCCATTTATAACGATATCGATCATTTGAGTTTTACGCTCGCAGCAGGCGTTCGAGCTCGCATTATGAGATCAATAACACTTAATTCTATACAAATACGCAAGATTCATGCTTTTCGAGCCGCCAAACAAGTCCCAAACGATTGCAAAGTCGCTTTATAACGAAATCGAACGATTGAGTTTTGCGCTTGCTGTAGGCGTTCCAGATCGTATAATAAGATCAAAAACACTTCATTCTATGCAAATACGTAAGATTCGTGGGTTTGGAATCGCCAAACAAGCCCCAAATGAATGCAAAGTCCATGTATAACGAATACGATCATTTGAGTTTTACACTCGCAGCAGGCGTTCCAGATCGTATTATGCGATCAAAAACACTTCATGGTATGCAAACACGCATGATTCATGCGTTTCGAGCCGCCATCAATCCCCAAACGAATGCAAAGTAGCTTTATAACGAAATTTAACGATTGAGTTTTGCGCTCGCTGTAAGCGATCGAGCTCGTATCATAACATCAAAAACACTTCATTCCATGCAAATAAGCAAGATTCATGCGTTTCGAGCAGCCAAACAAGCCCCGAACGATTGCAAAGTCGCTTTATAACGAAATCGACGGATTGAGTTTTGCGCTCGCTGTAGGCGTTCCAGATCGTATTATAAGATCAAAAACACTTCATTCTATGCAAATACGTAAGATTCGTGGGTTTGGATATCGCCAAACAAGCCCCAAATGAATGCAAAGTCCATGTATAACGAATACGATCATTTGAGTTTTACACTCGCAGCAGGCGTTCCAGATCGTATTATGAGATCAATAACACTTCATTCTATGCAAATACGCAAGATTTATGCGTTTCGAGCAGCAAAACAAGGAACAAACGATTGCAAAGTCGCTTTATAACGAAATGGAACGGTTGAGTTTTGCGCTCTTTGTAGGCGTTGCAGCTCGTATTATAAGATCAAAAACACTTCATAATATGCAAATACGTAAGATTCGTGGGTTCAGAATCGCCAAACAAGCCCCAAATGAATGCAAAGTCCATTTATAACGATATCGATAATTTGAGTTTTACGCTCGCAGCAGGCGTTCCAGCTCGTATTATGGGATCAAAAACACTTCATTCTATGCAAATACGCAAGATTCATGCGTTTCGAGCAGCCAGACAAGCCCCGAACGATTGCAATGTCGCTTTATGACGAAATCGAACGATTGAGTTTTGCGCTCGCTGTAGGCGTTCCAGATCGTATTATAAGATCAAAAACACTTCATAATATGCAAATACGTAAGATTCGTGGGTTCAGAATCGCCAAACAAGCCCCAAATGAATGCAAAGTCCATTTATAACGATATCGATAATTTGAGTTTTACGCTCGCAGCAAGCGTTCCAGCTCGTATTATAAGATCAAAAACACTTCATTCTATGCAAATACGTAAGATTCGTGGGTTTGGAATCGCCAAACAAGCCCCAAATGAATGCAAAGTCCATGTATAACGAATACGATCATTTGAGTTTTACACTCGCAGCAGGCGTTCCAGATCGTATTATGAGATCAAAAACACTTCATAGTATGCAAACACGCATGATTCATGCGTTTCGAGCCGCCATCAATCCCCAAACGAATGCAAAGTAGCTTTATAACGAAATTTAACGATTGAGTTTTGCGCTCGCCGTAAGCGATCCAGCTCGTATCATAACTTCAAAAACACTTCATTCCATGCAAATAAGCAAGATTCATGCGTTTCGAGCAGCCAAACAAGCCCCGTACGATTGCAATGTCGCTTTATAACGAAATCGGACGATTGAGTTTTGCGCTCGCTGTAGGCGTTCCAGATCATATTATAAGATCAAAAACACTTCATTCTATGCAAATACGTAAGATTCGTGGGTTTAGAATCGCCAAACAAGCCCCAAATGAATGCAAAGTCCATTTATAACGATATCGATCATTTGAGTTTTACGCTCGCAGTAGGCGTTCGAGCTCGCATTATGAGATCAATAACACTTAATTCTATACAAATACGCAAGATTCATGCTTTTCGAGCCGCCAAACAAGTCCCAAACGATTGCAAAGTCGCTTTATAACGAAATCGAACGATTGAGTTTTGCGCTTGCTGTAGGCGTTCCAGATCGTATAATAAGATCAAAAACACTTCATTCTATGCAAATACGTAAGATTCGTGGGTTTGGAATCGCCAAACAAGCCCCAAATGAATGCAAAGTCCATGTATAACGAATACGATCATTTGAGTTTTACACTCGCAGCAGGCGTTCCAGATCGTATTATGCGATCAAAAACACTTCATAGTATGCAAACACGCATGATTCATGCGTTTCGAGCCGCCATCAATCCCCAAACGAATGCAAAGTAGCTTTATAACGAAATTTAACGATTGAGTTTTGCGCTCGCTGTAAGCGATCGAGCTCGTATCATAACATCAAAAACACTTCATTCCATGCAAATAAGCAAGATTCATGCGTTTCGAGCAGCCAAACAAGCCCCGAACGATTGCAAAGTCGCTTTATAACGAAATCAACGGATTGAGTTTTGCGCTCGCTGTAGGCGTTCCAGATCGTATTATAAGATCAAAAACACTTCATTCTATGCAAATACGTAAGATTCGTGGGTTTGGATATCGCCAAACAAGCCCCAAATGAATGCAAAGTCCATGTATAACGAATACGATCATTTGAGTTTTACACTCGCAGCAGGCGTTCCAGATCGTATTATGAGATCAATAACACTTCATTCTATGCAAATACGCAAGATTTATGCGTTTCGAGCAGCAAAACAAGGAACAAACGATTGCAAAGTCGCTTTATAACGAAATGGAACGGTTGAGTTTTGCGCTCTTTGTAGGCGTTGCAGCTCGTATTATAAGATCAAAAACTCCTCATTCTATACAAATACGCAAGATTCATGCGTTTCAAGCCGCCAAACAAGCCCTAATCGAATGCAAAGTTGCTTTATAACGAAATCGAACGATTGAGTTTTGCGCTCGCTGTAGGCGTTCCAGCTCGTATTATAAGATCAAAAACACTTTATTCTATGCAAATACGCAAGATTTATGCGTTTCGAGCAGCAAAACAAAGCACAAACGATTGCAAAGTCGCTTTATAACGAAATGGAACGGTTGAGTTTTGCGTCCTTTGTAGACGTTGCAGCTCGTATTATAAGATCAAAAACTCCTCATTCTATACAAATACGCAAGATTCATGCGTTTCAAGCCGCCAAACAAGCCCTAATCGAATGCAAAGTTGCTTTATAACGAAATCGAACGATTGAGTTTTGCGCTCGCTGTAGGCGTTCCAGCTCGTATTATAAGATCAAAAACACTTTATTCTATGCAAATACGCAACATTCATGCGTTTCGAGCAGCCAAACAAGCCCCGTACGATTGCAATGTCGCTTTATAACGAAATCGGACGATTGAGTTTTGCGCTCGCTGTAGGCGTTCCAGATCATATTATAAGATCAAAAACACTTCATTCTATGCAAATACGTAAGATTCGTGGGTTTAGAATCGCCAAACAAGCCCCAAATGAATGCAAAGTCCATTTATAACGATATCGATCATTTGAGTTTTACGCTCGCAGCAGGCTTTCCAGCTCGTATTGTGGGATCAAAAACACTTCATTCTATGCAAATACGCAAGATTCATGCGTTTCGAGCAGCCAGACAAGCCCCGAACGATTGCAATGTCGCTTTATAACGAAATCGAACGATTGAGTTTTGCGCTCGCTGTAGGCGTTCCAGATCGTATTATAAGATCAAAAACACTTCATAATATGCAAATACGTAAGATTCGTGGGTTTAGAATCGCCAAACAAGCCCCAAATGAATGCAAAGTCCATGTATAACGAATACGATCATTTGAGTTTTACGCTCGCAGCAGGCGTTCCAGCTCGTATTATGAGATCAAAAACACTTCATTCTATGCAAATACGCAAGATTCATGCGTTTCGAGCAGCCAAACAAGCCCCGAACGATTGCAATGTCGCTTTATAATGAAATCGAAGGATTGAGTTTTGCGCTCGCTGTAGGCGTTCCAGATCGTATTATAAGATCAAAAACACTTCATTTTATGCAAATACGTAAGATTCGTGGGTTTAGAATCGCCAAACAAGCCCCAAATGAATGCAAAGTCCATGTATAACGATATCGATCATTTGAGTTTTACGCTGGCAGCAGGCATTCGAGCTCGCATTATGAGATCAATAACACTTAATTCTATACAAATACGCAAGATTCATGCTTTTCGAGCCGCCATACAAGTCCCAAACGATTGCAAAGTCGCTTTATAACGAAATCGAACGATTGAGTTTTGCGCTCGCTGTAGGCGTTCCAGATCGTATTATAAGATCAAAAACACTTCATTCTATGCAAATACGTAAGATTCGTGGGTTTGGAATCGCCAAACAAGCCCCAAATGAATGCAAAGTCCATGTATAAAGAATACGATCATTTGAGTTTTACACTCGCAGCAGGCGTTCCAGATCGTATTATGAGATCAAAAACACTTCATAGTATGCAAACACGCATGATTCATGCGTTTCGAGCCGCCATCAATCCCCAAACGAATGCAAAGTAGCTTTATAACGAAATTTAACGATTGAGTTTTGCGCTCGCTGTAAGCGATCCAGCTCGTATCATAACATCAAAAACACTTCATTCTATGCAAATAAGCAAGATTCATGCGTTTCGAGCAGCCAAACAAGCCCCGAACGATTGCAACGTCGCTTTATAACGAAATCGAAGGATTGAGTTTTGCGCTCGCTGTAGGCGTTCCAGATCGTATTATAAGATCAAAAACACTTCATTTTATGCAAATACGTAAGATTCGTGGGTTTAGAATCGCCAAACAAGCCCCAAATGAATGCAAAGTCCATTTATAACGATATCGATCATTTGAGTTTTACGCTCGCAGCAGGCGTTCCAGCTCGTATTGTGGGATCAAAAACACTTCATTCTATGCAAATACGCAAGATTCATGCGTTTCGAGCAGCCAGACAAGCCCCGAACGATTGCAATGTCGCTTTATAACGAAATCGAACGATTGAGTTTTGCGCTCGCTGTAGGCGTTCCAGATCGTATTATAAGATCAAAAACACTTCATAATATGCAAATACGTAAGATTCGTGGGTTTAGAATCCCCAAACAAGCCCCAAATGAATGCAAAGTCCATGTATAACGAATACGATCATTTGAGTTTTACGCTCGCAGCAGGCGTTCCAGCTCGTATTATGAGATCAAAAACACTTCATTCTATGCAAATAGGCAAGATTCATGCGTTTCGAGCAGCCAAACAAGCCCCGAACGATTGCAATGTCGCTTTATAATGAAATCGAACGATTGAGTTTTGCGCTCGCTGTAGGCGTTCCAGATCGTATTATAAGATCAAAAACACTTCATAATATGCAAATACGTAAGATTCGTGGGTTTCGAATCCACAAACAAGCCCCAAATGAATGCAAAGTCTATTTATAACGATATCGATCATTTGAGTTTTACGCTCGCAGCAGGCGTTCCAGCTCGTATTATAAGATCAAAAACTCCTCATTCTATACAAATACGCAAGATTCATGCGTTTCAAGCCGCCAAACAAGCCCTAATCGAATGCAAAGTTGCTTTATAACGAAATCGAACGATTGAGTTTTGCGCTCGCTGTAGGCGTTCCCGATCATATTATAAGATCAAAAACACTTCATTCTATGCAAATACGTAAGATTCGTGGGTTTAGAATCGCCAAACAAGCCCCAAATGAATGCAAAGTCCATTTATAACGATATCGATCTTTTGAGTTTTACGCTCGCAGCAGGCGTTCCAGCTCGTATTATGAGATCAATAACACTTAATTCTATGCAAATACGCAAGATTTATGCGTTTCGAGCAGCAAAACAAGGCACAAACGATTGCAAAGTCGCTTTATAACGAAATGGAACGGTTGAGTTTTGCGCCCTTTGTAGGCGTTGCAGCTCGTATTATAGGATCAAAAACTCCTCATTCTATACAAATACGCAAGATTCATGCGTTTCAAGCCGCCAAACAAGCCCTAATCGAATGCAAAGTTGCTCTATAACGAAATCGAACGATTGAGTTTTGCGCTCGCTGTAGGCGTTCCAGCTCGTATTATAAGATCAAAAACACTTTATTCTATGCAAATACGCAAGATTCATGCGTTTCGAGCAGCCAGACAAGCCCCGTACGATTGCAATGTCGCTTTATAACGAAATCGAACGATTGAGTTTTGCGCTCGCTGTAGACGTTCCAGATCGTATTATAAGATCAAAAACACTTCATAATATGCAAATACGTAAGATTCGTGGGTTCAGAATCGCCAAACAAGCCCCAAATGAATGCAAAGTCCATTTATAACGATATCGATCATTTGAGTTTTACGCTCGCAGCAAGCGTTCCAGCTCGTATTATGAGATCAAAAACACTTCATTCTATGCAAATACGCAAGATTTATGCGTGTCGAGCAGCTAAACAAGGCTCAAACGATTGTAAAGTCGCTTTATAACGAATTATAACGGTTGAGTTTTGCGCTCTTTGTAGGCGTTGCAGCTCGTATTGTAAGATCAAAAATACTTCATTCTATGCAAATACGTAAGATTCGTGGGTTTAGAATCGCCAAACAAGCCCCAAATGAATGCACAGTCCATGTATAACGAATACGATCATTTGAGTTTTACGCTCGCAGCAGGCGTTCCAGCTCGTATTATGAGATCAAAGACACTTCATTCTATGCAAATACGCAAGATTCATGCGTTTCGAGCAGCCAAACAAGCCCCGAACGATTGCAAATTCGCTTTATAACGAAATCGAAGGATTGAGTTTTGCGCTCGCTGTAGGCGTTCCAGATCGTATTATAAGATCAAAAACACTTCATTTTATGCAAATACGTAAGATTCGTGCGTTTAGAATCGCCAAACAAGCCCCAAATGAATGCAAAGTCCATTTATAACGATATCGATCATTTGAGTTTTACGCTCGCAGCAGGCGTTCCAGCTCGTATTATGAGATCAAAAACACATCATTCTATGCAAATACGCAAGATTTATGCGTTTCGAGCAGCAAAACAAGGCACAAACGATTGTAAATTCGCTTTAGAAAGAAATATAACGGTTGAGTTTTGCGCTCTTTGTAGGCGTTGCAGCTCGTATTATAAGATCAAAAACTCCTCATTCTATACAAATACGCAAGATTCATGCGTTTCAAGCCGCCAAACAAGCCCTAATCGAATGCAAAGTTGCTTTATAACGAAATCGAACGATTGAGTTTTGCGCTCGCTGTAGGCGTTCCAGCTCGTATTATAAGATCAAAAACACTTTATTCTATGCAAATACGCAAGATTTATGCGTTTCGAGCAGCAAAACAAAGCACAAACGATTGCAAAGTCGCTTTATAACGAAATGGAACAGTTGAGTTTTGCGCCCTTTGTAGGCGTTGCAGCTCGTATTATAAGATCAAAAACTCCTCATTCTATACAAATACGCAAGATTCATGCGTTTCAAGCCGCCAAACAAGCCCTAATCGAATGCAAAGTTGCTTTATAACGAAATCGAACGATTGAGTTTTGCGCTCGCTGTAGGCGTTCCAGCTCGTATTATAAGATCAAAAACACTTTATTCTATGCAAATACGCAAGATTCATGCGTTTCGAGCAGCCAAACAAGCCCCGTACGATTGCAATGCCGCTTTATAACGAAATCGGACGATTGAGTTTTGCGCTCGCTGTAGGCGTTCCAGATCATATTATAAGATCAAAAACACTTCATTCTATGCAAATACGTAAGATTCGTGGGTTTAGAATCGCCAAACAAGCCCCAAATGAATGCAAAGTCCATTTATAACGATATCGATCATTTGAGTTTTACGCTCGCTGTAGGCGTTCCAGATCGTATTATAAGATCAAAAACACTTCATAATATGCAAATACGTAAGATTCGTGGGTTTAGAATCGCCAAACAAGCCCCAAATGAATGCAAAGTCCATGTATAACGAATACGATCATTTGAGTTTTACGCTCGCAGCAGGCGTTCCAGCTTGTATTATGAGATCAAAAACACTTCATTCTATGCAAATACGCAAGATTCATGCGTTTCGAGCAGCCAAACAAGCCCCGAACGATTGCAATGTCGCTTTATAATGAAATCGAAGGATTGAGTTTTGCGCTCGCTGTAGGCGTTCCAGATCGTATTATAAGATCAAAAACACTTCATAATATGCAAATACGTAAGATTCGTGGGTTTCGAATCGACAAACAAGGCCCAAATGAATGCAAAGTCTATTTATAACGATATCGATCATTTGAGTTTTACGCTCGCAGCAGGCGTTCCAGCTCGTATTATGAGATCAAAAACACATCATTCTATGCAAATACGCAAGATTTATGCGTTTCGAGCAGCAAAACAAGGCACAAACGATTGTAAAGACGCTTTATAAAGAAATATAACGGTTGAGTTTTGCGCTCTTTGTAGGCGTTGCAGCTCGTATTATAAGATCAAAAACTCCTCATTCTATACAAATACGCAAGATTCATGCGTTTCAAGCCGCCAAACAAGCCCTAATCGAATGCAAAGTTGCTTTATAACGAAATCGAACGATTGAGTTTTGCGCTCGCTGTAGGCGTTCCCGATCATATTATAAGATCAAAAACACTTCATTCTATGCAAATACGTAAGATTCGTGGGTTTAGAATCGCCAAACAAGCCCCAAATGAATGCAAAGTCCATGTATAACGATATCGATCATTTGAGTTTTACGCTCGCAGCAGGCATTCGAGCTCGCATTATGAGATCAATAACACTTAATTCTATACAAATACGCAAGATTCATGCTTTTCGAGCCACCATACAAGTCCCAAACGATTGCAAAGTCGCTTTATAACGAAATCGAACGATTGAGTTTTGCGCTCGCTGTAGGCGTTCCAGATCGTATTATAAGATCAAAAACACTTCATTCTATGCAAATACGTAAGATTCGTGGGTTTGGAATCGCCAAACAAGCCCCAAATGAATGCAAAGTCCATGTATAACGAATACGATCATTTGAGTTTTACACTCGCAGCAGGCGTTCCAGATCATATTATGAGATCAAAAACACTTCATAGTATGCAAACACGCATGATTCATGCGTTTTGAGCCGCCATCAATCCCCAAACGAATGCAAAGTAGCTTTATAACGAAATTTAACGATTGAGTTTTGCGCTCGCTGTAAGCGATCCAGCTCGTATCATAACATCAAAAACACTTCATTCTATGCAAATAAGCAAGATTCATGCGTTTCGAGCAGCCAAACAAGCCCCGAACGATTGCAAAGTCGCTTTATAACGAAATCGAAGGATTGAGTTTTGCGCTCGCTGTAGGCGTTCCAGATCGTATTATAAGATCAAGAACACTTCATTTTATGCAAATACGTAAGATTCGTGGGTTTAGAATCGCCAAACAAGCCCCAAGTGAATGCAAAGTCCATTTATAACGATATCGATCATTTGAGTTTTACGCTCGCAGCAGGCGTTCCAGCTCGTATTGTGGGATCAAAAACACTTCATTCTATGCAAATACGCAAGATTCATGCGTTTCGAGCAGCCAGACAAGCCCCGAACGATTGCAATGTCGCTTTATAACGAAATCGAACGATTGAGTTTTGCGCTCGCTGTAGGCGTTCCAGATCGTATTATAAGATCAAAAACACTTCAGAATATGCAAATACGTAAGATTCGTGGGTTTAGAATCGCCAAACAAGCCCCAAATGAATGCAAAGTCCATGTATAACGAATACGATCATTTGAGTTTTACGCTCGCAGCAGGCGTTCCAGCTCGTATTATGAGATCAAAAACACTTCATTCTATGCAAATAGGCAAGATTCATGCGTTTCGAGCAGCCAAACAAGCCCCGAACGATTGCAATGTCGCTTTATAATGAAATCGAACGATTGAGTTTTGCGCTCGCTGTAGGCGTTCCAGATCGTATTATAAGATCAAAAACACTTCATAATATGCAAATACGTAAGATTCGTGGGTTTCGAATCGACAAACAAGCCCCAAATGAATGCAAAGTCTATTTATAACGATATCGATCATTTGAGTTTTACGCTCGCAGCAGGCGTTCCAGCTCGTATTATAAGATCAAAAACTCCTCATTCTATACAAATACGCAAGATTCATGCGGTTCAAGCCGCCAAACAAGCCCTAATCGAATGCAAAGTTGCTTTATAACGAAATCGAACGATTGAGTTTTGCGCTCGCTGTAGGCGTTCCCGATCATATTATAAGATCAAAAACACTTCATTCTATGCAAATACGTAAGATTCGTGGGTTTAGAATCGCCAAACAAGCCCCAAATGAATGCAAAGTCCATTTATAACGATATCGATCATTTGAGTTTTACGCTCGCAGCAGGCGTTCCAGCTCGTATTATGAGATCAATAACACTTAATTCTATGCAAATACGCAAGATTTATGCGTTTCGAGCAGCAAAACAAGGCACAAACGATTGCAAAGTCGCTTTATAACGAAATGGAACGGTTGAGTTTTGCGCCCTTTGTAGGCGTTGCAGCTCGTATTATAAGATCAAAAACTCCTCATTCTATACAAATACGCAAGATTCATGCGTTTCAAGCCGCCAAACAAGCCCTAATCGAATGCAAAGTTGCTTTATAACGAAATCGAACGATTGAGTTTTGCGCTCGCTGTAGGCGTTCCAGCTCGTATTATAAGATCAAAAACACTTTATTCTATGCAAATACGCAAGATTCATGCGTTTCGAGCAGCCAGACAAGCCCCGTACGATTGCAATGTCGCTTTATAACGAAATCGAACGATTGAGTTTTGCGCTCGCTGTAGACGTTCCAGATCGTATTATAAGATCAAAAACACTTCATAATATGCAAATACGTAAGATTCGTGGGTTCGGAAGCGCCAAACAAGCCCCAAATGAATGCAAAGTCCATTTATAACGATATCGATCATTTGAGTTTTACGCTCGCAGCAAGCGTTCCAGCTCGTATTATGAGATCAAAAACACTTCATTCTATGCAAATACGCAAGATTTATGCGTGTCAAGCAGCTAAACAAGGCTCAAACGATTGTAAAGTCGCTTTATAACGAATTATAACGGTTGAGTTTTGCGCTCTTTGTAGGCGTTGCAGCTCGTATTGTAAGATCAAAAATACTTCATTCTATGCAAATACGTAAGATTCGTGGGTTTAGAATCGCCAAACAAGCCCCAAATGAATGCACAGTCCATGTATAACGAATACGATCATTTGAGTTTTACGCTCGCAGCAGGCGTTCCAGCTCGTATTATGAGATCAAAGACACTTCATTCTATGCAAATACGCAAGATTCATGCGTTTCGAGCAGCCAAACAAGCCCCGAACGATTGCAAAGTCGCTTTATAACGAAATCGAAGGATTGAGTTTTGCGCTCGCTGTAGGCGTTCCAGATCGTATTATAAGATGAAAAACACTTCATTTTATGCAAATACGTAAGATTCGTGCGTTTAGAATCGCCAAACAAGCCCCAAATGAATGCAAAGTCCATTTATAACGATATCGATCATTTGAGTTTTACGCTCGCAGCAGGCGTTCCAGCTCGTATTATGAGATCAAAAACACATCATTCTATGCAAATACGCAAGATTTATGCGTTTCGAGCAGCAAAACAAGGCACAAACGATTGTAAATTCGCTTTAGAAAGAAATATAACGGTTGAGTTTTGCGCTCTTTGTAGGCGTTGCAGCTCGTATTATAAGATCAAAAACTCCTCATTCTATACAAATACGCAAGATTCATGCGTTTCAAGCCGCCAAACAAGCCCTAATCGAATGCAAAGTTGCTTTATAACGAAATCGAACGATTGAGTTTTGCGCTCGCTGTAGGCGTTCCAGCTCGTATTATGAGATCAAAAACACATCATTCTATGCAAATACGCAAGATTTATGCGTTTCGAGCAGCAAAACAAGGCACAAACGATTGTAAAGTCGCTTTATAAAGAAATATAACGGTTGAGTTTTGGGCTCTTTGTAGGCGTTGCAGCTTGTATTATAAGATCAAAAACTCCTCATTCTATACAAATACGCAAGATTCATGCGTTTCAAGCCGCCAAACAAGCTCTAATCGAATGCAAAGTTGCTTTATAACGAAATCGAACGATTGAGTTTTGCGCTCGCTGTAGGCGTTCCCGATCATATTATAAGATCAAAAACACTTCATTCTATGCAAATACGTAAGATTCGTGGGTTTAGAATCGCCAAACAAGCCCCAAATGAATGCAAAGTCCATTTATAACGATATCGATCATTTGAGTTTTACGCTCGCAGCAGGCGTTCCAGCTCGTATTATGAGATCAATAACAATTAATTCTATGCAAATACGCAAGATTTATGCGTTTCGAGCAGCAAAACAAGGCACAAACGATTGCAAAGTCGCTTTATAACGAAATGGAACGGTTGAGTTTTGCGCCCTTTGTAGGCGTTGCAGCTCGTATTATAAGATCAAAAACTCCTCATTCTATACAAATACGCAAGATTCATGCGTTTCAAGCCGCCAAACAAGCCCTAATCGAATGCAAAGTTGCTCTATAACGAAATCGAACGATTGAGTTTTGCGCTCGCTGTAGGCGTTCCAGCTCGTATTATAAGATCAAAAACACTTTATTCTATGCAAATACGCAAGATTCATGCGTTTCGAGCAGCCAGACAAGCCCCGTACGATTGCAATGTCGCCTTATAACGAAATCGAACGATTGAGTTTTGCGCTCGCTGTAGACGTTCCAGATCGTATTATAAGATCAAAAACACTTCATAATATGCAAATACGTAAGATTCGTGGGTTCAGAATCGCCAAACAAGCCCCAAATGAATGCAAAGTCCATTTATAACGATATCGATCATTTGAGTTTTACGCTCGCAGCAAGCGTTCCAGCTCGTATTATGAGATCAAAAACACATCATTCTATGCAAATACGCAAGATTTATGCGTTTCGAGCAGCAAAACAAGGCACAAACGATTGTAAAGTCGCTTTATAAAGAAATATAACGGTTGAGTTTTGCGCTCTTTGTAGGCGTTGCAGCTCGTATTATAAGATCAAAAACTCCTCATTCTATACAAATACGCAAGATTCATGCGTTTCAAGCCGCCAAACAAGCCCTAATCGAATGCAAAGTTGCTTTATAACGAAATCGAACGATTGAGTTTTGCGCTCGCTGTAGGCGTTCCCGATCATATTATAAGATCAAAAACACTTCATTCTATGCAAATACGTCAGATTCGTGGGTTTAGAATCGCCAAACAAGCCCCAAATGAATGCAAAGTCCATTTATAACGATATCGATCTTTTGAGTTTTACGCTCGCAGCAGCCGTTCCAGCTCGTATTATGAGATCAATAACACTTAATTCTATGCAAATACGCAAGATTTATGCGTTTCGAGCAGCAAAACAAGGCACAAACGATTGCAAAGTCGCTTTATAACGAAATGGAACGGTTGAGTTTTGCGCCCTTTGTAGGCGTTGCAGCTCGTATTATAAGATCAAAAACTCCTCATTCTATACAAATACGCAAGATTCATGCGTTTCAAGCCGCCAAACAAGCCCTAATCGAATGCAAAGTTGCTCTATAACGAAATCGAACGATTGAGTTTTGCGCTCGCTGTAGGCGTTCCAGCTCGTATTATAAGATCAAAAACACTTTATTCTATGCAAATACGCAAGATTCATGCGTTTCGAGCAGCCAGACAAGCCCCGTACGATTGCAATGTCGCTTTATAACGAAATCGAACGATTGAGTTTTGCGCTCGCTGTAGACGTTCCAGATCGTATTATAAGATCAAAAACACTTCATAATATGCAAATACGTAAGATTCGTGGGTTCAGAATCGCCAAACAAGCCCCAAATTAATGCAAAGTCCATTTATAACGATATCGATCATTTGAGTTTTACGCTCGCAGCAAGCGTTCCAGCTCGTATTATGAGATCAAAAACACTTCATTCTATGCAAATACGCAAGATTTATGCGTGTCGAGCAGCTAAAGAAGGCTCAAACGATTGTAAAGTCGCTTTATAACGAATTATAACGGTTGAGTTTTGCGCTCTTTGTAGGCGTTGCAGCTCGTATTGTAAGATCAAAAATACTTCATTCTATGCAAATACGTAAGATTCGTGGGTTTAGAATCGCCAAACAAGCCCCAAATGAATGCACAGTCCATGTATAACGAATACGATCATTTGAGTTTTACGCTCGCAGCAGGCGTTCCAGCTCGTATTATGAGATCAAAGACACTTCATTCTATGCAAATACGCAAGATTCATGCGTTTCGAGCAGCCAAACAAGCCCCGAACGATTGCAAAGTCGCTTTATAACGAAATCGAAGGATTGAGTTTTGCGCTCGCTGTAGGCGTTCCAGATCGTATTATAAGATGAAAAACACTTCATTTTATGCAAATACGTAAGATTCGTGCGTTTAGAATCGCCAAACAAGCCCCAAATGAATGCAAAGTCCATTTATAACGATATCGATCATTTGAGTTTTACGCTCGCAGCAGGCGTTCCAGCTCGTATTATGAGATCAAAAACACATCATTCTATGCAAATACGCAAGATTTATGCGTTTCGAGCAGCAAAACAAGGCACAAACGATTGTAAATTCGCTTTAGAAAGAAATATAACGGTTGAGTTTTGCGCTCTTTGTAGGCGTTGCAGCTCGTATTATAAGATCAAAAACTCCTCATTCTATACAAATACGCAAGATTCATGCGTTTCAAGCCGCCAAACAAGCCCTAATCGAATGCAAAGTTGCTTTATAACGAAATCGAACGATTGAGTTTTGCGCTCGCTGTAGGCGTTCCAGCTCGTATTATAAGATCAAAAACACTTTATTCTATGCAAATACGCAAGATTTATGCGTTTCGAGCAGCAAAACAAAGCACAAACGATTGCAAAGTCGCTTTATAACGAAATGGAACAGTTGAGTTTTGCGCCCTTTGTAGGCGTTGCAGCTCGTATTATAAGATCAAAAACTCCTCATTCTATACAAATACGCAAGATTCATGCGTTTCAAGCCGCCAAACAAGCCCTAATCGAATGCAAAGTTGCTTTATAACGAAATCGAACGATTGAGTTTTGCGCTCGCTGTAGGCGTTCCAGCTCGTATTATAAGATCAAAAACACTTTATTCTATGCAAATACGCAAGATTCATGCGTTTCGAGCAGCCAAACAAGCCCCGTACGATTGCAATGTCGCTTTATAACGAAATCGGACGATTGAGTTTTGCGCTCGCTGTAGGCGTTCCAGATCATATTATAAGATCAAAAACACTTCATTCTATGCAAATACGTAAGATTCGTGGGTTTAGAATCGCCAAACAAGCCCCAAATGAATGCAAAGTCCATTTATAACGATATCGATCATTTGAGTTTTACGCTCGCTGTAGGCGTTCCAGATCGTATTATAAGATCAAAAACACTTCATAATATGCAAATACGTAAGATTCGTGGGTTTAGAAACGCCAAACAAGCCCCAAATGAATGCAAAGTCCATGTATAACGAATACGATCATTTGAGTTTTACGCTCGCAGCAGGCGTTCCAGCTTGTATTATGAGATCAAAAACACTTCATTCTATGCAAATACGCAAGATTCATGCGTTTCGAGCAGCCAAACAAGCCCCGAACGATTGCAATGTCGCTTTATAATGAAATCGAAGGATTGAGTTTTGCGCTCGCTGTAGGCGTTCCAGATCGTATTATAAGATCAAAAACACTTCATAATATGCAAATACGTAAGATTCGTGGGTTTCGAATCGACAAACAAGGCCCAAATGAATGCAAAGTCTATTTATAACGATATCGATCATTTGAGTTTTACGCTCGCAGCAGGCGTTCCAGCTCGTATTATGAGATCAAAACACATCATTCTATGCAAATACGCAAGATTTATGCGTTTCGAGCAGCAAAACAAGGCACAAACGATTGTAAAGACGCTTTATAAAGAAATATAACGGTTGAGTTTTGCGCTCTTTGTAGGCGTTGCAGCTCGTATTATAAGATCAAAAACTCCTCATTCTATACAAATACGCAAGATTCATGCGTTTCAAGCCGCCAAACAAGCCCTAATCGAATGCAAAGTTGCTTTATAACGAAATCGAACGATTGAGTTTTGCGCTCGCTGTAGGCGTTCCCGATCATATTATAAGATCAAAAACACTTCATTCTATGCAAATACGTAAGATTCGTGGGTTTAGAATCGCCAAACAAGCCCCAAATGAATGCAAAGTCCATGTATAACGATATCGATCATTTGAGTTTTACGCTCGCAGCAGGCATTCGAGCTCGCATTATGAGATCAATAACACTTAATTCTATACAAATACGCAAGATTCATGCTTTTCGAGCCACCATACAAGTCCCAAACGATTGCAAAGTCGCTTTATAACGAAATCGAACGATTGAGTTTTGCGCTCGCTGTAGGCGTTCCAGATCGTATTATAAGATCAAAAACACTTCATTCTATGCAAATACGTAAGATTCGTGGGTTTGGAATCGCCAAACAAGCCCCAAATGAATGCAAAGTCCATGTATAACGAATACGATCATTTGAGTTTTACACTCGCAGCAGGCGTTCCAGATCGTATTATGAGATCAAAAACACTTCATAGTATGCAAACACGCATGATTCATGCGTTTTGAGCCGCCATCAATCCCCAAACGAATGCAAAGTAGCTTTATAACGAAATTTAACGATTGAGTTTTGCGCTCGCTGTAAGCGATCCAGCTCGTATCATAACATCAAAAACACTTCATTCTATGCAAATAAGCAAGATTCATGCGTTTCGAGCAGCCAAACAAGCCCCGAACGATTGCAAAGTCGCTTTATAACGAAATCGAAGGATTGAGTTTTGCGCTCGCTGTAGGCGTTCCAGATCATATTATAAGATCAAAAACACTTCATAATATGCAAATACGTAAGATTCGTGGGTTTCGAATCGACAAACAAGCCCCAAATGAATGCAAAGTCTATTTATAACGATATCTATCATTTGAGTTTTACGCTCACAGCAGGCGTTCCAGCTCGTATTATGAGATCAAAAACACATCATTCTATGCAAATACGCAAGATTTATGCGTTTCGAGCAGCAAAACAAGGCACAAACGATTGTAAAGTCGCTTTATAAAGAAATATAACGGTTGAGTTTTGCGCTCTTTGTAGGCGTTGCAGCTTGTATTATAAGATCAAAAACTCCTCATTCTATACAAATACGCAAGATTCATGCGTTTCAAGCCGCCAAACAAGCCCTAATCGAATGCAAAGTTGCTTTATAACGAAATCGAACGATTGAGTTTTGCGCTCGCTGTAGGCGTTCCCGATCATATTATAAGATCAAAAACACTTCATTCTATGCAAATACGTAAGATTCGTGGGTTTAGAATCGCCAAACAAGCCCCAAATGAATGCAAAGTCCATTTATAACGATATCGATCATTTGAGTTTTACGCTCGCAGCAGGCGTTCCAGCTCGTATTATGAGATCAATAACACTTAATTCTATGCAAATACGCAAGATTTATGCGTTTCGAGCAGCAAAACAAGGCACAAACGATTGCAAAGTCGCTTTATAACGAAATGGAACGGTTGAGTTTTGCGCCCTTTGTAGGCGTTGCAGCTCGTATTATAAGATCAAAAACTCCTCATTCTATACAAATACGCAAGATTCATGCGTTTCAAGCCGCCAAACAAGCCCTAATCGAATGCAAAGTTGCTCTATAACGAAATCGAACGGTTGAGTTTTGCGCTCTTTGTAGGCGTTGCAGCTCGTATTGTAAGATCAAAAATACTTCATTCTATGCAAATACGTAAGATTCGTGGGTTTAGAATCGCCAAACAAGCCCCAAATGAATGCACAGTCCATGTATAACGAATACGATCATTTGAGTTTTACGCTCGCAGCAGGCGTTCCAGCTCGTATTATGAGATCAAAGACACTTCATTCTATGCAAATACGCAAGATTCATGCGTTTCGAGCAGCCAAACAAGCCCCGAACGATTGCAAAGTCGCTTTATAACGAAATCGAAGGATTGAGTTTTGCGCTCGCTGTAGGCGTTCCAGATCGTATTATAAGATGAAAAACACTTCATTTTATGCAAATACGTAAGATTCGTGCGTTTAGAATCGCCAAACAAGCCCCAAATGAATGCAAAGTCCATTTATAACGATATCGATCATTTGAGTTTTACGCTCGCAGCAGGCGTTCCAGCTCGTATTATGAGATCAAAAACACATCATTCTATGCAAATACGCAAGATTTATGCGTTTCGAGCAGCAAAACAAGGCACAAACGATTGTAAATTCGCTTTAGAAAGAAATATAACGGTTGAGTTTTGCGCTCTTTGTAGGCGTTGCAGCTCGTATTATAAGATCAAAAACTCCTCATTCTATACAAATACGCAAGATTCATGCGTTTCAAGCCGCCAAACAAGCCCTAATCGAATGCAAAGTTGCTTTATAACGAAATCGAACGATTGAGTTTTGCGCTCGCTGTAGGCGTTCCAGCTCGTATTATAAGATCAAAAACACTTTATTCTATGCAAATACGCAAGATTTATGCGTTTCGAGCAGCAAAACAAAGCACAAACGATTGCAAAGTCGCTTTATAACGAAATGGAACAGTTGAGTTTTGCGCCCTTTGTAGGCGTTGCAGCTCGTATTATAAGATCAAAAACTCCTCATTCTATACAAATACGCAAGATTCATGCGTTTCAAGCCGCCAAACAAGCCCTAATCGAATGCAAAGTTGCTTTATAACGAAATCGAACGATTGAGTTTTGCGCTCGCTGTAGGCGTTCCAGCTCGTATTATAAGATCAAAAACACTTTATTCTATGCAAATACGCAAGATTCATGCGTTTCGAGCAGCCAAACAAGCCCCGTACGATTGCAATGTCGCTTTATAACGAAATCGGACGATTGAGTTTTGCGCTCGCTGTAGGCGTTCCAGATCATATTATAAGATCAAAAACACTTCATTCTATGCAAATACGTAAGATTCGTGGGTTTAGAATCGCCAAACAAGCCCCAAATGAATGCAAAGTCCATTTATAACGATATCGATCATTTGAGTTTTACGCTCGCTGTAGGCGTTCCAGATCGTATTATAAGATCAAAAACACTTCATAATATGCAAATACGTAAGATTCGTGGGTTTAGAAACGCCAAACAAGCCCCAAATGAATGCAAAGTCCATGTATAACGAATACGATCATTTGAGTTTTACGCTCGCAGCAGGCGTTCCAGCTTGTATTATGAGATCAAAAACACTTCATTCTATGCAAATACGCAAGATTCATGCGTTTCGAGCAGCCAAACAAGCCCCGAACGATTGCAATGTCGCTTTATAATGAAATCGAAGGATTGAGTTTTGCGCTCGCTGTAGGCGTTCCAGATCGTATTATAAGATCAAAAACACTTCATAATATGCAAATACGTAAGATTCGTGGGTTTCGAATCGACAAACAAGGCCCAAATGAATGCAAAGTCTATTTATAACGATATCGATCATTTGAGTTTTACGCTCGCAGCAGGCGTTCCAGCTCGTATTATGAGATCAAAACACATCATTCTATGCAAATACGCAAGATTTATGCGTTTCGAGCAGCAAAACAAGGCACAAACGATTGTAAAGACGCTTTATAAAGAAATATAACGGTTGAGTTTTGCGCTCTTTGTAGGCGTTGCAGCTCGTATTATAAGATCAAAAACTCCTCATTCTATACAAATACGCAAGATTCATGCGTTTCAAGCCGCCAAACAAGCCCTAATCGAATGCAAAGTTGCTTTATAACGAAATCGAACGATTGAGTTTTGCGCTCGCTGTAGGCGTTCCCGATCATATTATAAGATCAAAAACACTTCATTCTATGCAAATACGTAAGATTCGTGGGTTTAGAATCGCCAAACAAGCCCCAAATGAATGCAAAGTCCATGTATAACGATATCGATCATTTGAGTTTTACGCTCGCAGCAGGCATTCGAGCTCGCATTATGAGATCAATAACACTTAATTCTATACAAATACGCAAGATTCATGCTTTTCGAGCCACCATACAAGTCCCAAACGATTGCAAAGTCGCTTTATAACGAAATCGAACGATTGAGTTTTGCGCTCGCTGTAGGCGTTCCAGATCGTATTATAAGATCAAAAACACTTCATTCTATGCAAATACGTAAGATTCGTGGGTTTGGAATCGCCAAACAAGCCCCAAATGAATGCAAAGTCCATGTATAACGAATACGATCATTTGAGTTTTACACTCGCAGCAGGCGTTCCAGATCGTATTATGAGATCAAAAACACTTCATAGTATGCAAACACGCATGATTCATGCGTTTTGAGCCGCCATCAATCCCCAAACGAATGCAAAGTAGCTTTATAACGAAATTTAACGATTGAGTTTTGCGCTCGCTGTAAGCGATCCAGCTCGTATCATAACATCAAAAACACTTCATTCTATGCAAATAAGCAAGATTCATGCGTTTCGAGCAGCCAAACAAGCCCCGAACGATTGCAAAGTCGCTTTATAACGAAATCGAAGGATTGAGTTTTGCGCTCGCTGTAGGCGTTCCAGATCATATTATAAGATCAAAAACACTTCATAATATGCAAATACGTAAGATTCGTGGGTTTCGAATCGACAAACAAGCCCCAAATGAATGCAAAGTCTATTTATAACGATATCTATCATTTGAGTTTTACGCTCACAGCAGGCGTTCCAGCTCGTATTATGAGATCAAAAACACATCATTCTATGCAAATACGCAAGATTTATGCGTTTCGAGCAGCAAAACAAGGCACAAACGATTGTAAAGTCGCTTTATAAAGAAATATAACGGTTGAGTTTTGCGCTCTTTGTAGGCGTTGCAGCTTGTATTATAAGATCAAAAACTCCTCATTCTATACAAATACGCAAGATTCATGCGTTTCAAGCCGCCAAACAAGCCCTAATCGAATGCAAAGTTGCTTTATAACGAAATCGAACGATTGAGTTTTGCGCTCGCTGTAGGCGTTCCCGATCATATTATAAGATCAAAAACACTTCATTCTATGCAAATACGTAAGATTCGTGGGTTTAGAATCGCCAAACAAGCCCCAAATGAATGCAAAGTCCATTTATAACGATATCGATCATTTGAGTTTTACGCTCGCAGCAGGCGTTCCAGCTCGTATTATGAGATCAATAACACTTAATTCTATGCAAATACGCAAGATTTATGCGTTTCGAGCAGCAAAACAAGGCACAAACGATTGCAAAGTCGCTTTATAACGAAATGGAACGGTTGAGTTTTGCGCCCTTTGTAGGCGTTGCAGCTCGTATTATAAGATCAAAAACTCCTCATTCTATACAAATACGCAAGATTCATGCGTTTCAAGCCGCCAAACAAGCCCTAATCGAATGCAAAGTTGCTCTATAACGAAATCGAACGATTGAGTTTTGCGCTCGCTGTAGGCGTTCCAGCTCGTATTATAAGATCAAAAACACTTTATTCTATGCAAATACGCAAGATTCATGCGTTTCGAGCAGCCAGACAAGCCCCGTACGATTGCAATGTCGCCTTATAACGAAATCGAACGATTGAGTTTTGCGCTCGCTGTAGACGTTCCAGATCGTATTATAAGATCAAAAACACTTCATAATATGCAAATACGTAAGATTCGTGGGTTCAGAATCGCCAAACAAGCCCCAAATGAATGCAAAGTCCATTTATAACGATATCGATCATTTGAGTTTTACGCTCGCAGCAAGCGTTCCAGCTCGTATTATGAGATCAAAAACACATCATTCTATGCAAATACGCAAGATTTATGCGTTTCGAGCAGCAAAACAAGGCACAAACGATTGTAAAGTCGCTTTATAAAGAAATATATCGGTTGAGATTTGCGCTCTTTGTAGGCGTTGCAGCTCGTATTATAAGATCAAAAACTCCTCATTCTATACAAATACGCAAGATTCATGCGTTTCAAGCCGCCAAACAAGCCCTAATCGAATGCAAAGTTGCTTTATAACGAAATCGAACGATTGAGTTTTGCGCTCGCTGTAGGCGTTCCCGATCATATTATAAGATCAAAAACACTTCATTCTATGCAAATACGTAAGATTCGTGGGTTTAGAATCGCCAAACAAGCCCCAAATGAATGCAAAGTCCATTTATAACGATATCGATCATTTGAGTTTTACGCTCGCAGCAGGCGTTCCAGCTCGTATTATGACATCAATAACACTTAATTCTATGCAAATACGCAAGATTTATGCGTTTCGAGCAGCAAAACAAGGCACAAACGATTGCAAAGTCGCTTTATAACGAAATGGAACGGTTGAGTTTTGCGCCCTTTGTAGGCGTTGCAGCTCGTATTATAAGATCAAAAACTCCTCATTCTATACAAATACGCAAGATTCATGCGTTTCAAGCCGCCAAACAAGCCCTAATCGAATGCAAAGTTGCTCTATAACGAAATCGAACGATTGAGTTTTGCGCTCGCTGTAGGCGTTCCAGCTCGTATTATAAGATCAAAAACACTTTATTCTATGCAAATACGCAAGATTCATGCGTTTCGAGCAGCCAGACAAGCCCCGTACGATTGCAATGTCGCTTTATAACGAAATCGAACGATTGAGTTTTGCGCTCGCTGTAGACGTTCCAGATCGTATTATAAGATCAAAAACCCTTCATAATATGCAAATACGTAAGATTCGTGGGTTCAGAATCGCCAAACAAGCCCCAAATGAATGCAAAGTCCATTTATAACGATATCGATCATTTGAGTTTTACGCTCGCAGCAAGCGTTCCAGATCGTATTGTGGGATCAAAAACACTTCATTCTATGCAAATACGCAAGATTCATGCGTTTCGAGCAGCCAGACAAGCCCCGAACGATTGCAATGTCGCTTTATAACGAAATCGAACGATTGAGTTTTGCGCTCGCTGTAGGCGTTCCAGATCGTATTATAAGATCAAAAACACTTCAGAATATGCAAATACGTAAGATTCGTGGGTTTAGAATCGCCAAACAAGCCCCAAATGAATGCAAAGTCCATGTATAACGAATACGATCATTTGAGTTTTACGCTCGCAGCAGGCGTTCCAGCTCGTATTATGAGATCAAAAACACTTCATTCTATGCAAATAGGCAAGATTCATGCGTTTCGAGCAGCCAAACAAGCCCCGAACGATTGCAATGTCGCTTTATAATGAAATCGAACGATTGAGTTTTGCGCTCGCTGTAGGCGTTCCAGATCGTATTATAAGACCAAAAACACTTCATAATATGCAAATACGTAAGATTCGTGGGTTTCGAATCGACAAACAAGCCCCAAATGAATGCAAAGTCTATTTATAACGATATCGATCATTTGAGTTTTACGCTCGCAGCAGGCGTTCCAGCTCGTATTATAAGATCAAACACTCCTCATTCTATACAAATACGCAAGATTCATGCGGTTCAAGCCGCCAAACAAGCCCTAATCGAATGCAAAGTTGCTTTATAACGAAATCGAACGATTGAGTTTTGCGCTCGCTGTAGGCGTTCCCGATCATATTATAAGATCAAAAACACTTCATTCTATGCAAATACGTAAGATTCGTGGGTTTAGAATCGCCAAACAAGCCCCAAATGAATGCAAAGTCCATTTATAACGATATCGATCATTTGAGTTTTACGCTCGCAGCAGGCGTTCCAGCTCGTATTATGAGATCAATAACACTTAATTCTATGCAAATACGCAAGATTTATGCGTTTCGAGCAGCAAAACAAGGCACAAACGATTGCAAAGTCGCTTTATAACGAAATGGAACGGTTGAGTTTTGAGCCCTTTGTAGGCGTTGCAGCTCGTATTATAAGATCAAAAACTCCTCATTCTATACAAATACGCAAGATTCATGCGTTTCAAGCCGCCAAACAAGCCCTAATCGAATGCAAAGTTGCTTTATAACGAAATCGAACGATTGAGTTTTGCGCTCGCTGTAGGTGTTCCAGCTCGTATTATAAGATCAAAAACACTTTATTCTATGCAAATACGCAAGATTCATGCGTTTCGAGCAGCCAGACAAGCCCCGTACGATTGCAATGTCGCTTTATAACGAAATCGAACGATTGAGTTTTGCGCTCGCTGTAGACGTTCCAGATCGTATTATAAGATCAAAAACACTTCATAATATGCAAATACGTAAGATTCGTGGGTTCGGAAGCGCCAAACAAGCCCCAAATGAATGCAAAGTCCATTTATAACGATATCGATCATTTGAGTTTTACGCTCGCAGCAAGCGTTCCAGCTCGTATTATGAGATCAAAAACACTTCATTCTATGCAAATACGCAAGATTTATGCGTGTCGAGCAGCTAAACAAGGCTCAAACGATTGTAAAGTCGCTTTATAACGAATTATAACGGTTGAGTTTTGCGCTCTTTGTAGGCGTTGCAGCTCGTATTGTAAGATCAAAAATACTTCATTCTATGCAAATACGTAAGGTTCGTGGGTTTAGAATCGCCAAACAAGCCCCAAATGAATGCAAAGTCCATGTATAACGAATACGATCATTTGAGTTTTATGCTCGCAGCAGGCGTTCCAGCTCGTATTATGAGATCAAAAACACTTCATTCTATGCAAATACGCAAGATTCATGCGTTTCGAGCAGCCAAACAAGCCCCGAACGATTGCAAAGTCGCTTTATAACGAAATCGAAGGATTGAGTTTTGCGCTCGCTGTAGGCGTTCCAGATCGTATTATAAGATCAAAAACACTTCATTTTATGCAAATACGTAAGATTCGTGGGATTAGAATCGCCAAACAAGCCCCAAATGAATGCAAAGTCCATTTATAACGATATCGATCATTTGAGTTTTACGCTCGCAGCAGGCGTTCCAGCTCCTATTATGAGATCAAAAACACTTCATTCTATGCAAATACGCAAGATTCATGCGTTTCGAGCAGCCAAACAAGCCCCGAACGATTGCAATGTCGCTTTATAATGAAATCGAACGATTGAGTTTTGCGCTCGCTGTAGGCGTTCCAGATCGTATTATAAGATCAAAAACACTTCATAATATGCAAATACGTAAGATTCGTGGGTTTCGAATCGACAAACAAGCCCCAAATGAATGCAAAGTCTATTTATAACGATATCGATCATTTGAGTTTTACGCTCGCAGCAGGCGTTCCAGCTCGTATTATGAGATCAAAAACACATCATTCTATGCAAATACGCAAGATTTATGCGTTTCGAGCAGCAAAACAAGGCACAAACGATTGTAAAGTCGCTTTATAAAGAAATATAACGGTTGAGTTTTGCGCTCGCTGTAGGCGTTCCCGATCATATTATAAGATCAAAAAAACTTCATTCTATGCAAATACGTAAGATTCGTGGGTTTATAATCGCCAAACAAACCCCAAATGAATGCAAAGTCCATTTATAACGATATCGATCATTTGAGTCTTACGCGCGCAGCATGCGTTCCAGCTCGTATTATGAGATCAATAACACTTCATTCTATGCAAATACGCAAGATTTATGCGTTTCGAGCAGCAAAACAAGGCACAAACGATTGCAAAGTCGCTTTATAACAAAATGGAACGGTTGAGTTTTGCGCTCTTTGTAGGCGTTGCAGCTCGTATTATAAGATCAAAAACTCCTCATTCTATACAAATACGCAAGATTCATGCGTTTCAAGCCGCCAAACAAGCCATAATCGAATGCAAAGTTGCTTTATAACGAAATCGAACGATTGAGTTTTGCGCTCGCTGTAGGCGTTCCAGCTCGTATTATAAGATCAAAAACACTTTATTCTATGCAAATACGCAAGATTCATGCGTTTCGAGCAGCCAAACAAGCCCCGTACGATTGCAATGTCGCTTTATAACGAAATCGGACGATTGAGTTTTGCGCTCGCTGTAGGCGTTCCAGATCGTATTATAAGATCAAAAACACTTCATTCTATGCAAATACGCAAGATTCATGCGTTTCGAGCAGCCAGACAAGCCCCGAACGATTGCAATGTCGCTTTATAACGAAATCGAACGATTGAGTTTTGCGCTCGCTGTAGGCGTTCCAGATCGTATTATAAGATCAAAAACACTTCATAATATACAAATACGTAAGATTCGTGGGTTTGGAATCGCCAAACAAGCCCCAAATGAATGCAAAGTCCATTTATAACGATATCGATCATTTGAGTGTTACGCTCGCAGTAGGCGTTCGAGCTCGCATTATGAGATCAATAACACTTAATTCTATACAAATACGCAAGATTCATGCGTTTCGAGCAGCCAAACAAGTCCCAAACGATTGCAAAGTCGCTTTATAACGAAATCGAACGATTGAGTTTTGCGCTCGCTGTAGGCGTTCCAGATCGTATTATAAGATCAAAAACACTACATTCTATGCAAATACGTAAGATTCGTGGGTTCAGAATCGCCAAACAAGCCCCAAATGAATGCAAAGTCCATTTATAACGAAATCGAACGATTGAGTTTTGCGCTCGCTGTAGGCGTTCCAGATCGTATTATAAGATCAAAAACACTTCATAATATACAAATACGTAAGATTCGTGGCTTTAGAATCGCCAAACAAGCCCCAATTGAATGCAAAGTCCATTTATAACGATATCGATCATTTGAGTTTTACGCTCGCAGCAGGCGTTCGAGCTCGCATTATGAGATCAATAACACTTAATTCTATACAAATACGCAAGATTCATGCTTTTCGAGCCGCCAAACAAGTCCAAAACGATTGCAAAGTCGCTTTATAACGAAATCGAACGATTGAGTTTTGCGCTCGCTGTAGGCGTTCCAGATCGTATTATAAGATCAAAAACACTTCATTCTATGCAAATACGTAAGATTCGTGGGTTTGGAATCGCCAAACAAGCCCCAAATGAATGCAAAGTCCATTTATAACGATATCGATCATTTGAGTGTTACGCTCGCAGTAGGCGTTCGAGCTCGCATTATGAGATCAATAACACTCAATTCTATACAAATACGCAAGATTCATGCGTTTCGAGCAGCCAAACAAGTCCCAAACGATTGCAAAGTCGCTTTATAACGAAATCGAACGATTGAGTTTTGCGCTCGCTGTAGGCGTTCCAGATCGTATTATAAGATCAAAAACACTTCATAATATGCAAATACGTAAGATTCGTGGGTTTGGAATCGCCAAACAAGCCCCAAATGAATGCAAAGTCCATTTATAACGATATCGATCATTTGAGTGTTACGCCCGCAGTAGGCGTTCGAGCTCGCATTATGAGATCAATAACACTTAATTCTATACAAATACGCAAGATTCATGCGTTTCGAGCAGCCAAACAAGTCCCAAACGATTGCAAAGTCGCTTTATAACGAAATCGAACGATTGAGTTTTGCGCTCGCTGTAGGCGTTCCAGATCGTATTATAAGATCAAAAACACTTCATTCTATGCAAATACGTAAGATTCGTGGGTTTGGAATCGCCAAACAAGCCCCAAATGAATGCAAAGTCCATTTATAACGATATCGATCATTTGAGTTTTACGCTCGCAGCAAGCGTTTCAGCTCGTATTATGAGATCAAAAATACTTCATTCTATGCAAATACGCATGATTCATGCGTTTCAAGCCGCCAAACAAGCCATAATCGAATGCAAAGTTGCTTTATAACGAAATCGAACGATTGAGTTTTGCGCTCGCTGTAGGCGTTCCAGCTCGTATTATAAGATCAAAAACACTTTATTCTATGCAAATACGCAAGATTCATGCGTTTCGAGCAGCCAAACAAGCCCCGTACGATTGCAATGTCGCTTTATAACGAAATCGGACGATTGAGTTTTGCGCTCGCTGTAGGCGTTCCAGATTATATTGTAAGATCAAAAACACTTCATTCTATGCAAATACGTCAGATTCGTGGGTTTAGAATCGCCAAACAAGCCCCAAATGAATGCAAAGTCCATTTATAACGATATCGATCATTTGAGTGTTACGCTCGCAGCAGGTGTTCGAGCTCGCATTATGAGATCAATAACACTTAATTCTATACAAATACGCAACATTCATGCGTTTCGAGCAGCCAAACAAGTCCCAAACGATTGCAAAGTCGCTTTATAACGAAATCGAACGATTGAGTTTTGCGCTCGCTGTAGGCGTTCCAGATCGTATTATAAGATCAAAAACACTACATTCTATGCAAATACGCAAGATTCATGCGTTTCGAGCAGCCAGACAAGCCCCGAACGATTGCAATGTCGCTTTATAACGAAATCGAACGATTGAGTTTTGCGCTCGCTGTAGGCGTTCCAGATCGTATTATAAGATCAAAAACACTTCATAATATACAAATACGTAAGATTCGTGGGTTCAGAATCGCCAAACAAGCCCCAAATGAATGCAAAGTGCATTTATAACGAAATCGAACGATTGAGTTTTGCGCTCGCTGTAGGCGTTCCAGATCGTATTATAAGATCAAAAACACTTCATAATATACAAATACGTAAGATTCGTGGGTTCAGAATCGCCAAACAAGCCCCAAATGAATGCAAAGTCCATTTATAACGATATCGATCATTTGAGTTTTACGCTCGCAGCAAGCGTTTCAGCTCGTATTATGAGATCAAAAATACTTCATTCTATGCAAATACGCATGATTCATGCGTTTCGAGCCGCCAAACAAGTCCCAAACGATTGCAAAGTCGCTTTATAACGAAATCGAACGATTGAGTTTTGCGCTCGCTGTAGGCGTTCCAGATCGTACTATAAGATCAAAAACACTTCATAATATGCAAATACGTAAGATTCGTGGCTTTAGAATCGCCAAACAAGCCCCAATTGAATGCAAAGTCCATTTATAACGATATCGATCATTTGAGTGTTACGCCCGCAGTAGGCGTTCGAGCTCGCATTATGAGATCAATAACACTTAATTCTATACAAATACGCAACATTCATGCGTTTCGAGCAGCCAAACAAGTCCCAAACGATTGCAAAGTCGCTTTATAACGAAATCGAACGATTGAGTTTTGCGCTCGCTGTAGGCGTTCCAGATCGTATTATAAGATCAAAAACACTACATTCTATGCAAATACGCAAGATTCATGCGTTTCGAGCAGCCAGACAAGCCCCGAACGATTGCAATGTCGCTTTATAACGAAATCGAACGATTGAGTTTTGCGCTCGCTGTAGGCGTTCCAGATCGTATTATAAGATCAAAAACACTTCATAATATACAAATACGTAAGATTCGTGGGTTCAGAATCGCCAAACAAGCCCCAAATGAATGCAAAGTGCATTTATAACGAAATCGAACGATTGAGTTTTGCGCTCGCTGTAGGCGTTCCAGATCGTATTATAAGATCAAAAACACTTCATAATATACAAATACGTAAGATTCGTGGGTTCAGAATCGCCAAACAAGCCCCAAATGAATGCAAAGTCCATTTATAACGATATCGATCATTTGAGTTTTACGCTCGCAGCAAGCGTTTCAGCTCGTATTATGAGATCAAAAATACTTCATTCTATGCAAATACGCATGATTCATGCGTTTCGAGCCGCCAAACAAGTCCCAAACGATTGCAAAGTCGCTTTATAACGAAATCGAACGATTGAGTTTTGCGCTCGCTGTAGGCGTTCCAGATCGTACTATAAGATCAAAAACACTTCATAATATGCAAATACGTAAGATTCGTGGCTTTAGAATCGCCAAACAAGCCCCAATTGAATGCAAAGTCCATTTATAACGATATCGATCATTTGAGTTTTACGCTCGCAGCAGGCGTTCGAGCTCGCATTATGAGATCAATAACACTTAATTCTATACAAATACGCAAGATTCATGCTTTTCGAGCCGCCAAACAAGTCCAAAACGATTGCAAAGTCGCTTTATAACGAAATCGAACGATTGAGTTTTGCGCTCGCTGTAGGCGTTCCAGATCGTATTATAAGATCAAAAACACTTCATTCTATGCAAATACGTAAGATTCGTGGGTTTGGAATCGCCAAACAAGCCCCAAATGAATGCAAAGTCCATTTATAACGATATCGATCATTTGAGTGTTACGCTCGCAGTAGGCGTTCGAGCTCGCATTATGAGATCAATAACACTCATTTCTATACAAATACGCAAGATTCATGCGTTTCGAGCAGCCAAACAAGTCCCAAACGATTGCAAAGTCGCTTTATAACGAAATCGAACGATTGAGTTTTGCGCTCGCTGTAGGCGTTCCAGATCGTATTATAAGATCAAAAACACTTCATAATATGCAAATACGTAAGATTGGTGGGTTTGGAATCGCCAAACAAGCCCCAAATGAATGCAAAGTCCATTTATAACGATATCGATCATTTGAGTTTTACGCTCGCAGCAAGCGTTTCAGCTCGTATTATGAGATCAAAAATACTTCATTCTATGCAAATACGCATGATTCATGCGTTTCAAGCCGCCAAACAAGCCATAATCGAATGCAAAGTTGCTTTATAACGAAATCGAACGATTGAGTTTTGCGCTCGCTGTAGGCGTTCCAGCTCGTATTATAAGATCAAAAACACTTTATTCTATGCAAATACGCAAGATTCATGCGTTTCGAGCAGCCAAACAAGCCCCGTACGATTGTAATGTCGCTTTATAACGAAATCGGACGATTGAGTTTTGCGCTCGCTGTAGGCGTTACAGATCATATTGTAAGATCAAAAACACTTCATTCTATGCAAATACGTCAGATTCGTGGGTTTAGAATCGCCAAACAAGCCCCAAATGAATGCAAAGTCCATTTATAACGATATCGATCATTTGAGTGTTACGCTCGCAGCAGGTGTTCGAGCTCGCATTATGAGATCAATAACACTTAATTCTATACAAATACGCAACATTCATGCGTTTCGAGCAGCCAAACAAGTCCCAAACGATTGCAAAGTCGCTTTATAACGAAATCGAACGATTGAGTTTTGCGCTGGCTGTAGGCGTTCCAGATCGTATTATAAGATCAAAAACACTACATTCTATGCAAATACGCAAGATTCATGCGTTTCGAGCAGCCAGACAAGCCCCGAACGATTGCAATGTCGCTTTATAACGAAATCGAACGATTGAGTTTTGCGCTCGCTGTAGGCGTTCCAGATCGTACTATAAGATCAAAAACACTTCATAATATGCAAATACGTAAGATTCGTGGGTTTGGAATCGCCAAACAAGCCCCAAATGAATGCAAATTCCATGTATAACGAATACGATCATTTGAGTTTTACACTCGCAGCAGGCGTTCCAGATCGTATTATGAGATCAAAAACACTTCATAGTATGCAAACACGCATGATTCATGCGTTTCGAGCCGCCATCAATCCCCAAACGAATGCAAAGTAGCTTTATAACAAAATGGAACGGTTGAGTTTTGCGCTCTTTGTAGGCGTTGCAGCTCGTATTATAAGATCAAAAACTCCTCATTCTATACAAATACGCAAGATTCATGCGTTTCAAGCCGCCAAACAAGCCATAATCGAATGCAAAGTTGCTTTATAACGAAATCGAACGATTGAGTTTTGCGCTCGCTGTAGGCGTTCTAGATCGTATTATAAGATCAAAAACACTTCATTCTATGCAAATACGTAAGATTCGTGGGTTTAGAATCGCCAAACAAGCCCCAAATGAATGCAAAGTCCATTTATAACGATATCGATCATTTGAGTGTTACGCCCGCAGTAGGCGTTCGAGCTCGCATTATGAGATCAATAACACTTAATTCTATACAAATACGCAAGATTCATGCGTTTCGAGCAGCCAAACAAGTCCCAAACGATTGCAAAGTCGCTTTATAACGAAATCGAACGATTGAGTTTTGCGCTCGCTGTAGGCGTTCCAGATCGTATTATAAGATCAAAAACACTTCATTCTATGCAAATACGTAAGATTGGTGGGTTTGGAATCGCCAAACAAGCCCCAAATGAATGCAAAGTCCATTTATAACGATATCGATCATTTGAGTTTTACGCTCGCAGCAAGCGTTTCAGCTCGTATTATGAGATCAAAAATACTTCATTCTATGCAAATACGCATGATTCATGCGTTTCAAGCCGCCAAACAAGCCATAATCGAATGCAAAGTTGCTTTATAACGAAATCGAACGATTGAGTTTTGCGCTCGCTGTAGGCGTTCCAGATCGTATTATAAGATCAAAAACACTTCATAATATACAAATACGTAAGATTCGTGGGTTCAGAATCGCCAAACAAGCCCCAAATGAATGCAAAGTCCATTTATAACGAAATCGAACGATTGAGTTTTGCGCTCGCTGTAGGCGTTCCAGATCGTATTATAAGATCAAAAACACTTCATAATATACAAATACGTAAGATTCGTGGGTTCAGAATCGCCAAACAAGCCCCAAATGAATGCAAAGTCCATTTATAACGATATCGATCATTTGAGTTTTACGCTCGCAGCAAGCGTTTCAGCTCGTATTATGAGATCAAAAATACTTCATTCTATGCAAATACGCATGATTCATGCGTTTCGAGCCGCCAAACAAGTCCCAAACGATTGCAAAGTCGCTTTATTACGAAATCGAACGATTGAGTTTTGCGCTCGCTGTAGGCGTTCCAGATCGTACTATAAGATCAAAAACACTTCATAATATGCAAATACGTAAGATTCGTGGCTTTAGAATCGCCAAACAAGCCCCAATTGAATGCAAAGTCCATTTATAACGATATCGATCATTTGAGTTTTACGCTCGCAGCAGGCGTTCGAGCTCGCATTATGAGATCAATAACACTTAATTCTATACAAATACGCAAGATTCATGCTTTTCGAGCCGCCAAACAAGTCCAAAACGATTGCAAAGTCGCTTTATAACGAAATCGAACGATTGAGTTTTGCGCTCGCTGTAGGCGTTCCAGATTGTATTATAAGATCAAAAACACTTCATTCTATGCAAATACGTAAGATTCGTGGGTTTGGAATCGCCAAACAAGCCCCAAATGAATGCAAAGTCGATTTATAACGATATCGATCATTTGAGTGTTACGCTCGCAGTAGGCGTTCGAGCTCGCATTATGAGATCAATAACACTCAATTCTATACAAATACGCAAGATTCATGCGTTTCGAGCAGCCAAACAAGTCCCAAACGATTGCAAAGTCGCTTTATAACGAAATCGAACGATTGAGTTTTGCGCTCGCTGTAGGCGTTCCAGATCGTATTATAAGATCAAAAACACTTCATAATATACAAATACGTAAGATTCGTGGGTTTGGAATCGCCAAACAAGCCCCAAATGAATGCAAAGTCCATTTATAACGATATCGATCATTTGAGTTTTACGCTCGCAGCAAGCGTTTCAGCTCGTATTATGAGATCAAAAATACTTCATTCTATGCAAATACGCATGATTCATGCGTTTCAAGCCGCCAATCAAGCCATAATCGAATGCAAAGTTGCTTTATAACGAAATCGAACGATTGAGTTTTGCGCTCGCTGTAGGCGTTCCAGCTCGTATTATAAGATCAAAAACACTTTATTCTATGCAAATACGCAAGGTTCATGCGTTTCGAGCAGCCAAACAAGCCCCGTACGATTGCAATGTCGCTTTATAACGAAATCGGACGATTGAGTTTTGCGCTCGCTGTAGGCGTTCCAGATCATATTGTAAGATCAAAAACACTTCATTCTATGCAAATACGTCAGATTCGTGGGTTTAGAATCGCCAAACAAGCCCCAAATGAATGCAAAGTCCATTTATAACGATATCGATCATTTGAGTGTTACGCTCGCAGCAGGTGTTCGAGCTCGCATTATGAGATCAATAACACTTAATTCTATACAAATACGCAACATTCATGCGTTTCGAGCAGCCAAACAAGTCCCAAACGATTGCAAAGTCGCTTTATAACGAAATCGAACGATTGAGTTTTGCGCTCGCTGTAGGCGTTCCAGATCGTATTATAAGATCAAAAACACTACATTCTATGCAAATACGCAAGATTCATGCGTTTCGAGCAGCCAGACAAGCCCCGAACGATTGCAATGTCGCTTTATAACGAAATCGAACGATTGAGTTTTGCGCTCGCTGTAGGCGTTCCAGATCGTATTATAAGATCAAAAACACTTCATAATATACAAATACGTAAGATTCGTGGGTTCAGAATCGCCAAACAAGCCCCAAATGAATGCAAAGTCCATTTATAACGATATCGATCATTTGAGTTTTACGCTCGCAGCAAGCGTTTCAGCTCGTATTATGAGATCAAAAATACTTCATTCTATGCAAATACGCATGATTCATGCGTTTCAAGCCGCCAAACAAGCCATAATCGAATGCAAAGTTGCTTTATAACGAAATCGAACGATTGAGTTTTGCGCTCGCTGTAGGCGTTCCAGCTCGTATTATAAGATCAAAAACACTTTATTCTATGCAAATACGCAAGATTCATGCGTTTCGAGCAGCCAAAAAAGCCCCGTACGATTGCAATGTCGCTTTATAACGAAATCGAACGATTGAGTTTTGCGCTCGCTGTAGGCGTTCCAGATCGTATTATAAGATCAAAAACACTTCATTCTATGCAAATACGTAAGATTCGTGGGTTTAGAATCGCCAAACAAGCCCCAAATGAATACAAAGTCCATTTATAACAATATCGATCATTTGAGTCTTACGCTCGCAGCATGCGTTCCAGCTCGTATTATGAGATCAATAACACTTCATTCTATGCAAATACGCAAGATTTATTCGTTTCGAGCAGCAAAACAAGGCACAAACGATTGCAAAGTCGCTTTATAACGAAATCGAACGATTGAGTTTTGCGCTCGCTGTAGGCGTTCCAGATCGTATTATAAGATCAAAAACACTTCATTCTATGCAAATACGTAAGATTCGTGGTTTTGGAATCGCCAAACAAGCCCCAAATGAATGCAAAGTCCATTTATAACGATATCGATAATTTGAGTGTTACGCTCGCAGTAGGCGTTCGAGCTCGCATTATGAGATCAATAACACTTAATTCTATACAAATACGCAAGATTCATGCGTTTCGAGCAGCCAAACAAGTCCCAAACGATTGCAAAGTCGCTTTATAACGAAATCGAACGATTGAGTTTTGCGCTCGCTGTAGGCGTTCCAGATCGTATTATAAGATCAAAAACACTTCATTCTATGCAAATACGTAAGATTCGTGGGTTTGGAATCGCCAAACAAGCCCCAAATGAATGCAAAGTCCATTTATAACGATATCGATCATTTGAGTGTTACGCTCGCAGTAGGCGTTCGAGCTCGCATTATGAGATCAATAACACTCATTTCTATACAAATACGCAAGATTCATGCGTTTCGAGCAGCCAAACAAGTCCCAAACGATTGCAAAGTCGCTTTATAACGAAATCGAACGATTGAGTTTTGCGCTCGCTGTAGGCGTTCCAGATCGTATTATAAGATCAAAAACACTTCATAATATGCAAATACGTAAGATTCGTGGGTTCAGAATCGCCAAACAAGCCCCAAATGAATGCAAAGTCCATTTATAACGATATCGATCATTTGAGTTTTACGCTCGCAGCAAGCGTTTCAGCTCGTATTATGAGATCAAAAATACTTCATTCTATGCAAATACGCATGATTCATGCGTTTCAAGCCGCCAATCAAGCCATAATCGAATGCAAAGTTGCTTTATAACGAAATCGAACGATTGAGTTTTGCGCTCGCTGTAGGCGTTCCAGCTCGTATTATAAGATCAAAAACACTTTATTCTATGCAAATACGCAAGGTTCATGCGTTTCGAGCAGCCAAACAAGCCCCGTACGATTGCAATGTCGCTTTATAACGAAATCGAACGATTGAGTTTTGCGCTCGCTGTAGGCGTTCCAGATCATTTTGTAAGATCAAAAACACTTCATTCTATGCAAATACGTCAGATTCGTGGGTTTAGAATCGCCAAACAAGCCCCAAATGAATGCAAAGTCCATTTATAACGATATCGATCATTTGAGTGTTACGCTCGCAGCAAGCGTTTCAGCTCGTATTATAAGTTCAAAAACACTTCATAATATGCAAATACGTAAGATTCGTGGCTTTAGAATCGCCAAACAAGCCCCAATTGAATGCAAAGTCCATTTATAACGATATCGATCATTTGAGTTTTACGCTCGCAGCAGGCGTTCGAGCTCGCATTATGAGATCAATAACACTTAATTCTATACAAATACGCAAGATTCATGCGTTTCGAGCAGCCAAACAAGTCCCAAACGATTGCAAAGTCGCTATATAACGAAATCGAACGATTGAGTTTTGCGCTCGCTGTAGGCGTTCCAGATCGTATTATAAGATCAACAACACTTCATTCTATGCAAATACGTAAGATTCGTGGGTTTGTAATCGCCAAACAAGCCCCAAATGAATGCAAAGTCCATGTATAACGAATACGATCATTTGAGTTTTACACTCGCAGCAGGCGTTCCAGATCGTATTATGAGATCAAAAACACTTCATAGTATGCAAACACGCATGATTCATGCGTTTCGAGCCGCCATCAATCCCCAAACGAATGCAAAGTAGCTTTATAACGAAATTTAACGATTGATTTTTGCGCTCGCTGTAAGCGATCCAGCTCGTATCATAACATCAAAAACACTTTATTCTATGCAAATACGCAAGATTCATGCGTTTCGAGCAGCCAAACAAGCCCCGTACGATTGCAATGTCGCTTTATAACGAAATCGAACGATTGAGTTTTGCGCTCGCTGTAGGCGTTCCAGATCGTATTATAAGATCAAAAACACTTCATAATATACAAATACGTAAGATTCGTGCGTTCAGAATCGCCAAACAAGCCCCAAATGAATGCAAAGTCCATTTATAACGATATCGATCATTTGAGTCTTACGCTCGCAGCATGCGTTCCAGCTCGTATTATG
Organism: Exephanes ischioxanthus; assembly: GCA_958510785.1. NCBI lineage: Eukaryota > Metazoa > Arthropoda > Insecta > Hymenoptera > Ichneumonidae > Exephanes > Exephanes ischioxanthus. The sequence goes on along the minus strand of OY294016.1, from coordinate 18,974,500 downwards.
AGATCAATAACACTTAATTCTATGCAAATACGCAAGATTTATGCGTTTCGAGCAGCAAAACAAGGCACAAACGATTGCAAAGTCGCTTTATAACGAAATGGAACGGTTGAGTTTTGCGCCCTTTGTAGGCGTTGCAGCTCGTATTATAAGATCAAAAACTCCTCATTCTATACAAATACGCAAGATTCATGCGTTTCAAGCCGCCAAACAAGCCCTAATCGAATGCAAAGTTGCTCTATAACGAAATCGAACGATTGAGTTTTGCGCTCGCTGTAGGCGTTCCAGCTCGTATTATAAGATCAAAAACACTTTATTCTATGCAAATACGCAAGATTCATGCGTTTCGAGCAGCCAGACAAGCCCCGTACGATTGCAATGTCGCTTTATAACGAAATCGAACGATTGAGTTTTGCGCTCGCTGTAGACGTTCCAGATCGTATTATAAGATCAAAAACACTTCATAATATGCAAATACGTAAGATTCGTGGGTTCAGAATCGCCAAACAAGCCCCAAATGAATGCAAAGTCCATTTATAACGATATCGATCATTTGAGTTTTACGCTCGCAGCAAGCGTTCCAGCTCGTATTGTGGGATCAAAAACACTTCATTCTATGCAAATACGCAAGATTCATGCGTTTCGAGCAGCCAGACAAGCCCCGAACGATTGCAATGTCGCTTTATAACGAAATCGAACGATTGAGTTTTGCGCTCGCTGTAGGCGTTCCAGATCGTATTATAAGATCAAAAACACTTCAGAATATGCAAATACGTAAGATTCGTGGGTTTAGAATCGCCAAACAAGCCCCAAATGAATGCAAAGTCCATGTATAACGAATACGATCATTTGAGTTTTACGCTCGCAGCAGGCGTTCCAGCTCGTATTATGAGATCAAAAACACTTCATTCTATGCAAATAGGCAAGATTCATGCGTTTCGAGCAGCCAAACAAGCCCCGAACGATTGCAATGTCGCTTTATAATGAAATCGAACGATTGAGTTTTGCGCTCGCTGTAGGCGTTCCAGATCGTATTATAAGATCAAAAACACTTCATAATATGCAAATACGTAAGATTCGTGGGTTTCGAATCGACAAACAAGCCCCAAATGAATGCAAAGTCTATTTATAACGATATCGATCATTTGAGTTTTACGCTCGCAGCAGGCGTTCCAGCTCGTATTATAAGATCAAACACTCCTCATTCTATACAAATACGCAAGATTCATGCGGTTCAAGCCGCCAAACAAGCCCTAATCGAATGCAAAGTTGCTTTATAACGAAATCGAACGATTGAGTTTTGCGCTCGCTGTAGGCGTTCCCGATCATATTATAAGATCAAAAACACTTCATTCTATGCAAATACGTAAGATTCGTGGGTTTAGAATCGCCAAACAAGCCCCAAATGAATGCAAAGTCCATTTATAACGATATCGATCATTTGAGTTTTACGCTCGCAGCAGGCGTTCCAGCTCGTATTATGAGATCAATAACACTTAATTCTATGCAAATACGCAAGATTTATGCGTTTCGAGCAGCAAAACAAGGCACAAACGATTGCAAAGTCGCTTTATAACGAAATGGAACGGTTGAGTTTTGCGCCCTTTGTAGGCGTTGCAGCTCGTATTATAAGATCAAAAACTCCTCATTCTATACAAATACGCAAGATTCATGCGTTTCAAGCCGCCAAACAAGCCCTAATCGAATGCAAAGTTGCTTTATAACGAAATCGAACGATTGAGTTTTGCGCTCGCTGTAGGCGTTCCAGCTCGTATTATAAGATCAAAAACACTTTATTCTATGCAAATACGCAAGATTCATGCGTTTCGAGCAGCCAGACAAGCCCCGTACGATTGCAATGTCGCTTTATAACGAAATCGAACGATTGAGTTTTGCGCTCGCTGTAGACGTTCCAGATCGTATTATAAGATCAAAAACACTTCATAATATGCAAATACGTAAGATTCGTGGGTTCGGAAGCGCCAAACAAGCCCCAAATGAATGCAAAGTCCATTTATAACGATATCGATCATTTGAGTTTTACGCTCGCAGCAAGCGTTCCAGCTCGTATTATGAGATCAAAAACACTTCATTCTATGCAAATACGCAAGATTTATGCGTGTCGAGCAGCTAAACAAGGCTCAAACGATTGTAAAGTCGCTTTATAACGAATTATAACGGTTGAGTTTTGCGCTCTTTGTAGGCGTTGCAGCTCGTATTGTAAGATCAAAAATACTTCATTCTATGCAAATACGTAAGGTTCGTGGGTTTAGAATCGCCAAACAAGCCCCAAATGAATGCAAAGTCCATGTATAACGAATACGATCATTTGAGTTTTATGCTCGCAGCAGGCGTTCCAGCTCGTATTATGAGATCAAAAACACTTCATTCTATGCAAATACGCAAGATTCATGCGTTTCGAGTAGCCAAACAAGCCCCGAACGATTGCAAAGTCGCTTTATAACGAAATCGAAGGATTGAGTTTTGCGCTCGCTGTAGGCGTTCCAGATCGTATTATAAGATCAAAAACACTTCATTTTATGCAAATACGTAAGATTCGTGGGATTAGGATCGCCAAACAAGCCCCAAATGAATGCAAAGTCCATTTATAACGATATCGATCATTTGAGTTTTACGCTCGCAGCAGGCGTTCCAGCTCCTATTATGAGATCAAAAACACTTCATTCTATGCAAATACGCAAGATTCATGCGTTTCGAGCAGCCAAACAAGCCCCGAACGATTGCAATGTCGCTTTATAATGAAATCGAACGATTGAGTTTTGCGCTCTGTTGTACCCCGGCTGGCTCAGTAGGATATTAATTCGGGACACCGGTTGCGAAATAGTAAGGTGCGTGCAACGGCACGCGACGATCGTACATCGAGCGTCGAGCGCGTCACCGGACACCGCTGACGCAGCACTTAGGCCATCGCGAGTGGCTCGGTAACTGGAGCATCGGCTCGAGTACCGAGGCAATTATTGCGAAATGTAAAATATGCTCCAAATCTCGCCCGCAGAAAAGCGAGGATTTGGAAAGATATTTGTTTATAAGAATAAAGTAAACCATAAACTTGCGCTAGATATTAAGCTGACATACGTGCTCTCGATGAGTATATAGAGGATCGAGAGCAGGTACTCGGCAGTCTGATCAGAACTCAGGATACGGTACGGTTGATTACAATACATTATATTTCATAACCGAGATAAATGTGAGTAGCGAGTGGCTCGCTACGGGGTGTACCGAGATTGGTAAATATTCAATAACCTAATAAAGACCTTTTTATTAAACTGTGCATTCATTCTCTTGGGTTCTAACCCTATACTGGATATATCCCGAACATTCGAGCTCACGGCTCCAGCACAGAACCCGGAGTAGCTAACCGAGTTTCTGCGGCACAACATTGGTGGCAGCGGTGGGATCTCCAGAGAGAATTGAACAACAAAAAAAAAACCAATATTTACCAGATCGTACGGCGACCTGTGTGCCTCCATTGAGGGAGAAGAGAGTGCCGCGAACCAGGGTTGACAAGTGTTCAGCGAGAGTAATCAACCGTAGCCTTCGCGGATCGCTGCAGGATCCTCGAAGGGCGTCCTCATTGAGGGGGACGGGAACCGTTGGGAAGCCCGGGACCAGGAGGGTCACGGAAGAGTTGTAGGGCACACTGGAGGTGGCCCCATCACTGAGTGTAAATCGAAAGCCCGCGCGGACGCGGAAGATCTTTGCCAAGACCGGTAGGACGCTACCGGTGGCCAACGCGAGAGTAACCCAGGGTTAAAAAACTGAGCAAAGAGGGAACAAACCTGGAGACAGATAAGGGACTGAGAAGAGTCCAACAGTTTCAAAAGTTAAACGGGAAAAATAAAATAAAATGAGTGAGCGCGACTTGCCGCAGGGACCCCCGGGGTCAGGGCAGCGCAGGGGAACCCCGAGCACGGGGGAGGAAGCATTGGGGGTGGTTGAGGGCGTCCAAGGCGCCCTAGCTGACATCACGAACCGGGCACGGGAGGTGCTGGGGGAGCAATCGGTTGAAGGTAACGAGGAAGGACGGGGAAATTCGCCAAACCCGCTGTACGGGGTAAACACCCAGAGGGGAACTGGCTGGGAGAACATCGACGTGCAGATGTTCGAGCGCCGACCGGATGAGGTCACGCCGGCCATGGTGTCCCAGGAAATCTCCCGAATGGCGCGCTCATTACGAGGTCAAGTCGGGCACAGGGCTATCGGCGGGAACGGCGAACACGGGAGAAGCAATGGGCTCCCGCTCAAACCTGCCCTGAGGGCTACCCGAAGGACCCTATTCGCCGAACAGGAGGACACGCTCGAGGACAACAGGGAATCCCGGGGAGGAAATGAGAGTCAGTCCGGCCCCGAGGACGAGACGGTGCATACCATCGCGCAGATGCAGGGGAGAATAAGCGAACTCGAGGGGCAGCTGGAGGAGGCTCGCAACCGGTCCCAGGTGGCACCACCGATGGATGCTGATTCCATGGTCGAACGTCTCCTGGCCTTGGAGGAAACCATGAGGGACCACATTCTGGAGTCCCGTGGGCCACAACGGGGAGGGGTAACCCCGCCGCGGCGGCAGTCACCATTTCGGCGACAAACCCGGGAATCGACCCAGATTAGGGCGGTACCGGTGTATTTGGATATACCCGCCGCCCTGCGAAATATTAAAACCTTCGACGGGAACGATCCCACGAAGCTCGACGGTTTTATTTTATCATGCGAAGCGGTATGGGGATTGGTCCTTCCCGAGCAGCGGTCTACTCTCCTTACGCTCATCCGGAGCAGTAAACTGGAGGATCGAGCAACGCGGGAAATGAGGCACAAAACTATTGTAACCTTGCGGGATTTACGGACAGAATTGGAGGCACTTTATGGGAAACGAGAGTCCCTCGCCTCTCTGCAATACCAGTTCAGCATACTGAAACAGGAACCAACAGAGAACGTCTCAACCTACGCCACCCGGGTCGAAAACCTGACGGTGGAATTGATCGAGAAGTTGTGTGAAGGAGTCGATGCAGCGGGGGCTCGCTACATCGGAAATGCCTTCCGGAAAACCGCACAGATGAATTTCGAGGTCGGCCTGAATAAGGAATTACAGACCCTCGTGCGATCACGTAATTATTCGAGCCTGCACGACGCTATCGTCGGGGCCATAGAGGTCGAGAAAATGACGAAGGGGCACCCAGGCAGTCAGGACTCGGCAAGATCCAGTCTGGGGGGTGGAAACCCGCGGCGGTCACACGGCGCGGTCAAGGAGGAAGCACGCACCTGTTATACATGTGGACAGACCGGCCACGTGGCCAAGGACTGTCAACAGGGGGCCCGAGTTAGGCTCCCCCTACCGGCTTCGGGGAACGTTCATATGGCAAGCATTTCGTGCAATTACTGTAAAAAAACTGGGCATCTCTGGAGGGATTGCCGGGCACGTAAGCGGGACAACCAGCGGACCAAAGGTTATGACAATAATAGGAGACAGCAAAATGAGCATCGTGAAGAAGAAGCCGCCCTACATCCGGGGCAGGAAGGGACTGTAGGGGAATTACAAGCAAGGGCATACACAGTCACCGCCTACGACAGGGCTACGCCGGGAGAGGGGATTTTTTCCCTATAAATAGGGCGAAGGAGCACCCTATTCATATACAGCGCGAGTCCAGCCACAGGAAGATCTGCCGGCGAGAACAACCTGAAACGATTGAGGGAGCAGCTGGGAAGAAATCCGTCGCGGAGACTGTCAGGAAGAGGATCAGTGCAGACGGATAATAGTCGGAGTGAAAGTAAAAAAAAAAAAAAAAAAATTTGGGGGTAAAACGGCCCGGCTAAAATTTTCTCCTGTTAAGGGGGAAAATAACAAAACTGTATCCCGGTATGGGGAGGAAAACCCCACGGGAGGAAGATATAAAAAAAAGGGGAAGAAAGGAATCAAAACGAGAATGAAATAAAAAAGAGAGGGAAAAAGGAATTAAAACGAAAATGGGAAAAATAATTCCTGTGCGAAGCAAAAGTGAGTAAGGGGAGAGAATAATGAAGAAAGGAATAGTAAAATAAATAAACGGAGGTAAAAGAAAAAAAAAGAAGAACCCGAAGGAAGAGCAATACGGATACGACACACGCCAGGGGTGCGGTAGGTTAGGAACGGCTGCGTTACGATATGCGACGGCCAGGGTAATGTCCCGGTGCCGCCGGACAGCGCGCACCGCTCACAGAAGTCGACGCAGCAGAAATCCGATCCCGCCGGGTCGGAGTGCCGCTGCGGAACATCGCTTCACCCAAATGAAAATGAAACATAAACATAGGAAAAAAAAACTCTGAGATGAAGAAAGAATTTAACGGAGATCCAACAATTTTGACGACAAGATTGAAGAAGTCATGAATTGACAGCAGATGATAATTACTCCGCTGAAGATGTACCGAAAACCTACGCCGCGGCAGAATCAATTTTAGGAGAATCAACGACTGCCGAAACCGAGACGCATAAACTCGAGAAAAAACATCAGGGCAAATCTCGTAATCCCGGAGAAGAATTACATCAGTTAACCACCACTCCAGGCGAGTGTGACAACCAGAGCCAAGGTCGAGAGGACGCCCATGGGGAAAAGAGGGGACGGAGGAAACGGAAAAACCAAAGTTATTAGTAACAGACTATTCTTGTTACATATTATATATATATTTATTAACGAGATACAAATCGGGTCCATTTATTGACAAGATACATAACATCGCTGAAGCGCTGCTGCTGGTTAGTACAGCTGGGCAAGGTCCCAGCGCATCTCGCCGGCCTGCGCACGCCGTAACCGGGAGGCCTCGTCCTCGGGGTTTTCAGGGCAATCGGAGTCCTCGGAATCGGAAGCACCCGCCGGACGAACGGTCGTGCCGGAAGCCAGCCAGGCCCCGGAGGAAAGTCGATGGCCGGAGACAATCTGGTAGTCCCCAGGAAGCCGTCCATGCATCGCCCGGAAGTTTATCTCCGCGGGCGTAAGGACACGGATCCGGGGGATGGGTGCCGATGGCCGAGGGCAGGGCCCTGTCAAGACTAGGTGCGCCACGTCTGTTGAAACTGGCCGGAAGCTCGCCGGGGAGGTTGGGGGTTCGACGGCCTGGACCTCGTCCTCGGCGGAGACTGGACTAGACCCCGGACTATACGAAGGCCCCGTGGACGCGGGTGAAGCGGTACGCCTCCTCTGGAAAAGAGTAACACGGGGTGCCATGAGCCTCGGAGGGAAGAAGAAAAAAACTATGCGCCAATTTTTTGTATCAACCACGGATGACAGGACTTACCTTGAGCGGTGGACTCTTCATGGTGGGCTGAGCAGCGATTCTTTAAAACTCGAAGGGGCAAAAGCAACGAAAGTGACTGCGAACGGACGAAAACGAAGTACGGGGGACCCAAGACTGGGCCGCCTGTTATAGGCGTAAAAACGTAAGCGCAGCAACCCATAGACCAACGACCCCCGTCCGTCAGCAGAAATCAACCCGGACATCGGCAACATGCAGCGGCGATGGCCAGCCTTTTCCGTGTTTCGCAACAGTTCCGCAAGGTCTCCTGTACTCAATTACTTCCTTCGTTTGCGCAAAAGCGGGTAATTCCGAAAGGAAAGATTGCAAAAATTAACCAGAAAAGGGGCCCAGAAGTTGTGAACAATTACATGTAATACCGAGCACGGGGTACACGAAGAATTGTAAAAATAAAGCTCGCCGGAGACGAGCGAAAAGAAATCAAATTTCTTTTCTTTTTAGGGGGGAGGAATGTTGTACCCCGGCTGGCTCAGTAGGATATTAATTCGGGACACCGGTTGCGAAATAGTAAGGTGCGTGCAACGGCACGCGACGATCGTACATCGAGCGTCGAGCGCGTCACCGGACACCGCTGACGCAGCACTTAGGCCATCGCGAGTGGCTCGGTAACTGGAGCATCGGCTCGAGTACCGAGGCAATTATTGCGAAATGTAAAATATGCTCCAAATCTCGCCCGCAGAAAAGCGAGGATTTGGAAAGATATTTGTTTATAAGAATAAAGTAAACCATAAACTTGCGCTAGATATTAAGCTGACATACGTGCTCTCGATGAGTATATAGAGGATCGAGAGCAGGTACTCGGCAGTCTGATCAGAACTCAGGATACGGTACGGTTGATTACAATACATTATATTTCATAACCGAGATAAATGTGAGTAGCGAGTGGCTCGCTACGGGGTGTACCGAGATTGGTAAATATTCAATAACCTAATAAAGACCTTTTTATTAAACTGTGCATTCATTCTCTTGGGTTCTAACCCTATACTGGATATATCCCGAACATTCGAGCTCACGGCTCCAGCACAGAACCCGGAGTAGCTAACCGAGTTTCTGCGGCACAACAGCTCGCTGTAGGCGTTCCAGATCGTATTATAAGATCAAAAACACTTCATAATATGCAAATACGTAAGATTCGTGGGTTTCGAATCGACAAACAAGCCCCAAATGAATGCAAAGTCTATTTATAACGATATCGATCATTTGAGTTTTACGCTCGCAGCAGGCGTTCCAGCTCGTATTATGAGATCAAAAACACATCATTCTATGCAAATACGCAAGATTTATGCGTTTCGAGCAGCAAAACAAGGCACAAACGATTGTAAAGTCGCTTTATAAAGAAATATAACGGTTGAGTTTTGCGCTCGCTGTAGGCGTTCCCGATCATATTATAAGATCAAAAAAACTTCATTCTATGCAAATACGTAAGATTCGTGGGTTTAGAATCGCCAAACAAACCCCAAATGAATGCAAAGTCCATTTATAACGATATCGATCATTTGAGTCTTACGCGCGCAGCATGCGTTCCAGCTCGTATTATGAGATCAATAACACTTCATTCTATGCAAATACGCAAGATTTATGCGTTTCGAGCAGCAAAACAAGGCACAAACGATTGCAAAGTCGCTTTATAACAAAATGGAACGGTTGAGTTTTGCGCTCTTTGTAGGCGTTGCAGCTCGTATTATAAGATCAAAAACTCCTCATTCTATACAAATACGCAAGATTCATGCGTTTCAAGCCGCCAAACAAGCCATAATCGAATGCAAAGTTGCTTTATAACGAAATCGAACGATTGAGTTTTGCGCTCGCTGTAGGCGTTCCAGCTCGTATTATAAGATCAAAAACACTTTATTCTATGCAAATACGCAAGATTCATGCGTTTCGAGCAGCCAAACAAGCCCCGTACGATTGCAATGTCGCTTTATAACGAAATCGGACGATTGAGTTTTGCGCTCGCTGTAGGCGTTCCAGATCGTATTATAAGATCAAAAACACTTCATTCTATGCAAATACGCAAGATTCATGCGTTTCGAGCAGCCAGACAAGCCCCGAACGATTGCAATGTCGCTTTATAACGAAATCGAACGATTGAGTTTTGCGCTCGCTGTAGGCGTTCCAGATCGTATTATAAGATCAAAAACACTTCATAATATACAAATACGTAAGATTCGTGGGTTTAGAATCGCCAAACAAGCCCCAAATGAATGCAAAGTCCATGTATAACGATATCGATCATTTGAGTTTTACGCTCGCAGCAGGCATTCGAGCTCGCATTATGAGATCAATAACACTTAATTCTATACAAATACGCAAGATTCATGCTTTTCGAGCCACCATACAAGTCCCAAACGATTGCAAAGTCGCTTTATAACGAAATCGAACGATTGAGTTTTGCGCTCGCTGTAGGCGTTCCAGATCGTATTATAAGATCAAAAACACTTCATTCTATGCAAATACGTAAGATTCGTGGGTTTGGAATCGCCAAACAAGCCCCAAATGAATGCAAAGTCCATGTATAACGAATACGATCATTTGAGTTTTACCCTCGCAGCAGGCGTTCCAGATCGTATTATGAGATCAAAAACACTTCATAGTATGCAAACACGCATGATTCATGCGTTTTGAGCCGCCATCAATCCCCAAACGAATGCAAAGTAGCTTTATAACGAAATTTAACGATTGAGTTTTGCGCTCGCTGTAAGCGATCCAGCTCGTATCATAACATCAAAAACACTTCATTCTATGCAAATAAGCAAGATTCATGCGTTTCGAGCAGCCAAACAAGCCCCGAACGATTGCAAAGTCGCTTTATAACGAAATCGAAGGATTGAGTTTTGCGCTCGCTGTAGGCGTTCCAGATCATATTATAAGATCAAAAACACTTCATAATATGCAAATACGTAAGATTCGTGGGTTTCGAATCGACAAACAAGCCCCAAATGAATGCAAAGTCTATTTATAACGATATCTATCATTTGAGTTTTACGCTCACAGCAGGCGTTCCAGCTCGTATTATGAGATCAAAAACACATCATTCTAAGCAAATACGCAAGATTTATGCGTTTCGAGCAGCAAAACAAGGCACAAACGATTGTAAAGTCGCTTTATAAAGAAATATAACGGTTGAGTTTTGCGCTCTTTGTAGGCGTTGCAGCTTGTATTATAAGATCAAAAACTCCTCATTCTATACAAATACGCAAGATTCATGCGTTTCAAGCCGCCAAACAAGCCCTAATCGAATGCAAAGTTGCTTTATAACGAAATCGAACGATTGAGTTTTGCGCTCGCTGTAGGCGTTCCCGATCATATTATAAGATCAAAAACACTTCATTCTATGCAAATACGTAAGATTCGTGGGTTTAGAATCGCCAAACAAGCCCCAAATGAATGCAAAGTCCATTTATAACGATATCGATCATTTGAGTTTTACGCTCGCAGCAGGCGTTCCAGCTCGTATTATGAGATCAATAACACTTAATTCTATGCAAATACGCAAGATTTATGCGTTTCGAGCAGCAAAACAAGGCACAAACGATTGCAAAGTCGCTTTATAACGAAATGGAACGGTTGAGTTTTGCGCCCTTTGTAGGCGTTGCAGCTCGTATTATAAGATCAAAAACTCCTCATTCTATACAAATACGCAAGATTCATGCGTTTCAAGCCGCCAAACAAGCCCTAATCGAATGCAAAGTTGCTCTATAACGAAATCGAACGATTGAGTTTTGCGCTCGCTGTAGGCGTTCCAGCTCGTATTATAAGATCAAAAACACTTTATTCTATGCAAATACGCAAGATTCATGCGTTTCGAGCAGCCAGACAAGCCCCGTACGATTGCAATGTCGCCTTATAACGAAATCGAACGATTGAGTTTTGCGCTCGCTGTAGACGTTCCAGATCGTATTATAAGATCAAAAACACTTCATAATATGCAAATACGTAAGATTCGTGGGTTCAGAATCGCCAAACAAGCCCCAAATGAATGCAAAGTCCATTTATAACGATATCGATCATTTGAGTTTTACGCTCGCAGCAAGCGTTCCAGCTCGTATTATGAGATCAAAAACACATCATTCTATGCAAATACGCAAGATTTATGCGTTTCGAGCAGCAAAACAAGGCACAAACGATTGTAAAGTCGCTTTATAAAGAAATATAACGGTTGAGTTTTGCGCTCTTTGTAGGCGTTGCAGCTCGTATTATAAGATCAAAAACTCCTCATTCTATACAAATACGCAAGATTCATGCGTTTCAAGCCGCCAAACAAGCCCTAATCGAATGCAAAGTTGCTTTATAACGAAATCGAACGATTGAGTTTTGCGCTCGCTGTAGGCGTTCCCGATCATATTATAAGATCAAAAACACTTCATTCTATGCAAATACGTAAGATTCGTGGGTTTAGAATCGCCAAACAAGCCCCAAATGAATGCAAAGTCCATTTATAACGATATCGATCATTTGAGTTTTACGCTCGCAGCAGGCGTTCCAGCTCGTATTATGAGATCAATAACACTTAATTCTATGCAAATACGCAAGATTTATGCGTTTCGAGCAGCAAAACAAGGCACAAACGATTGCAAAGTCGCTTTATAACGAAATGGAACGGTTGAGTTTTGCGCCCTTTGTAGGCGTTGCAGCTCGTATTATAAGATCAAAAACTCCTCATTCTATACAAATACGCAAGATTCATGCGTTTCAAGCCGCCAAACAAGCCCTAATCGAATGCAAAGTTGCTCTATAACGAAATCGAACGATTGAGTTTTGCGCTCGCTGTAGGCGTTCCAGCTCGTATTATAAGATCAAAAACACTTTATTCTATGCAAATACGCAAGATTCATGCGTTTCGAGCAGCCAGACAGGCCCCGTACGATTGCAATGTCGCTTTATAACGAAATCGAACGATTGAGTTTTGCGCTCGCTGTAGACGTTCCAGATCGTATTATAAGATCAAAAACACTTCATAATATGCAAATACGTAAGATTCGTGGGTTCAGAATCGCCAAACAAGCCCCAAATGAATGCAAAGTCCATTTATAACGATATCGATCATTTGAGTTTTACGCTCGCAGCAAGCGTTCCAGCTCGTATTATGAGATCAAAAACACTTCATTCTATGCAAATACGCAAGATTTATGCGTGTCGAGCAGCTAAACAAGGCTCAAACGATTGTAAAGTCGCTTTATAACGAATTATAACGGTTGAGTTTTGCGCTCTTTGTAGGCGTTGCAGCTCGTATTGTAAGATCAAAAATACTTCATTCTATGCAAATACGTAAGATTCGTGGGTTTAGAATCGCCAAACAAGCCCCAAATGAATGCAAAGTCCATGTATAACGAATACGATCATTTGAGTTTTACGCTCGCAGCAGGCGTTCCGGCTCGTATTATGAGATCAAAGACACTTCATTCTATGCAAATACGCAAGATTCATGCGTTTCGAGCAGCCAAACAAGCCCCGAACAATTGCAAAGTCGCTTTATAACGAAATCGAAGGATTGAGTTTTGCGCTCGCTGTAGGCGTTCCACATCGTATTATAAGATCAAAAACACTTCATTTTATGCAAATACGTAAGATTCGTGCGTTTAGAATCGCCAAACAAGCCCCAAATGAATGCAAAGTCCATTTATAACGATATCGATCATTTGAGTTTTACGCTCGCAGCAGGCGTTCCAGCTCCTATTATGAGATCAAAAACACTTCATTCTATGCAAATACGCAAGATTCATGCGTTTCGAGCAGCCAAACAAGCCCCGAACGATTGCAATGTCGCTTTATAATGAAATCGAACGATTGAGTTTTGCGCTCGCTGTAGGCGTTCCAGATCGTATTATAAGATCAAAAACACTTCATAATATGCAAATACGTAAGATTCGTGGGTTTCGAATCGACAAACAAGCCCCAAATGAATGCAAAGTCTATTTATAACGATATCGATCATTTGAGTTTTACGCTCGCAGCAGGCGTTCCAGCTCGTATTATGAGATCAAAAACACATCATTCTATGCAAATACGCAAGATTTATGCGTTTTGAGCAGCAAAACAAGGCACAAACGATTGTAAATTCGCTTTAGAAAGAAATATAACGGTTGAGTTTTGCGCTCTTTGTAGGCGTTGCAGCTCGTATTATAAGATCAAAAACTCGTCATTCTATACAAATACGCAAGATTCATGCGTTTCAAGCCGCCAAACAAGCCCTAATCGAATGCAAAGTTGCTTTATAACGAAATCGAACGATTGAGTTTTGCGCTCGCTGTAGGCGTTCCAGCTCGTATTATAAGATCAAAAACACTTTATTCTATGCAAATACGCAAGATTCATGCGTTTCGAGCAGCCAGACAAGCCCCGTACGATTGCAATGTCGCCTTATAACGAAATCGAACGATTGAGTTTTGCGCTCGCTGTAGACGTTCCAGATCGTATTATAAGATCAAAAACACTTCATAATATGCAAATACGTAAGATTCGTGGGTTCAGAATCGCCAAACAAGCCCCAAATGAATGCAAAGTCCATTTATAACGATATCGATCATTTGAGTTTTACGCTCGCAGCAAGCGTTCCAGCTCGTATTATGAGATCAAAAACACATCATTCTATGCAAATACGCAAGATTTATGCGTTTCGAGCAGCAAAACAAGGCACAAACGATTGTAAAGTCGCTTTATAAAGAAATATAACGGTTGAGTTTTGCGCTCTTTGTAGGCGTTGCAGCTCGTATTATAAGATCAAAAACTCCTCATTCTATACAAATACGCAAGATTCATGCGTTTCAAGCCGCCAAACAAGCCCTAATCGAATGCAAAGTTGCTTTATAACGAAATCGAACGATTGAGTTTTGCGCTCGCTGTAGGCGTTCCCGATCATATTATAAGATCAAAAACACTTCATTCTATGCAAATACGTAAGATTCGTGGGTTTAGAATCGCCAAACAAGCCCCAAATGAATGCAAAGTCCATTTATAACGATATCGATCATTTGAGTTTTACGCTCGCAGCAGGCGTTCCAGCTCGTATTATGAGATCAATAACACTTAATTCTATGCAAATACGCAAGATTTATGCGTTTCGACCAGCAAAACAAGGCACAAACGATTGCAAAGTCGCTTTATAACGAAATGGAACGGTTGAGTTTTGCGCCCTTTGTAGGCGTTGCAGCTCGTATTATAAGATCAAAAACTCCTCATTCTATACAAATACGCAAGATTCATGCGTTTCAAGCCGCCAAACAAGCCCTAATCGAATGCAAAGTTGCTCTATAACGAAATCGAACGATTGAGTTTTGCGCTCGCTGTAGGCGTTCCAGCTCGTATTATAAGATCAAAAACACTTTATTCTATGCAAATACGCAAGATTCATGCGTTTCGAGCAGCCAGACAGGCCCCGTACGATTGCAATGTCGCTTTATAACGAAATCGAACGATTGAGTTTTGCGCTCGCTGTAGACGTTCCAGATCGTATTATAAGATCAAAAACACTTCATAATATGCAAATACGTAAGATTCGTGGGTTCAGAATCGCCAAACAAGCCCCAAATGAATGCAAAGTCCATTTATAACGATATCGATCATTTGAGTTTTACGCTCGCAGCAAGCGTTCCAGCTCGTATTATGAGATCAAAAACACTTCATTCTATGCAAATACGCAAGATTTATGCGTGTCGAGCAGCTAAACAAGGCTCAAACGATTGTAAAGTCGCTTTATAACGAATTATAACGGTTGAGTTTTGCGCTCTTTGTAGGCGTTGCAGCTCGTATTGTAAGATCAAAAATACTTCATTCTATGCAAATACGTAAGATTCGTGGGTTTAGAATCGCCAAACAAGCCCCAAATGAATGCAAAGTCCATGTATAACGAATACGATCATTTGAGTTTTACGCTCGCAGCAGGCGTTCCGGCTCGTATTATGAGATCAAAGACACTTCATTCTATGCAAATACGCAAGATTCATGCGTTTCGAGCAGCCAAACAAGCCCCGAACAATTGCAAAGTCGCTTTATAACGAAATCGAAGGATTGAGTTTTGCGCTCGCTGTAGGCGTTCCACATCGTATTATAAGATCAAAAACACTTCATTTTATGCAAATACGTAAGATTCGTGCGTTTAGAATCGCCAAACAAGCCCCAAATGAATGCAAAGTCCATTTATAACGATATCGATCATTTGAGTTTTACGCTCGCAGCAGGCGTTCCAGCTCCTATTATGAGATCAAAAACACTTCATTCTATGCAAATACGCAAGATTCATGCGTTTCGAGCAGCCAAACAAGCCCCGAACGATTGCAATGTCGCTTTATAATGAAATCGAACGATTGAGTTTTGCGCTCGCTGTAGGCGTTCCAGATCGTATTATAAGATCAAAAACACTTCATAATATGCAAATACGTAAGATTCGTGGGTTTCGAATCGACAAACAAGCCCCAAATGAATGCAAAGTCTATTTATAACGATATCGATCATTTGAGTTTTACGCTCGCAGCAGGCGTTCCAGCTCGTATTATGAGATCAAAAACACATCATTCTATGCAAATACGCAAGATTTATGCGTTTCGAGCAGCAAAACAAGGCACAAACGATTGTAAATTCGCTTTAGAAAGAAATATAACGGTTGAGTTTTGCGCTCTTTGTAGGCGTTGCAGCTCGTATTATAAGATCAAAAACTCGTCATTCTATACAAATACGCAAGATTCATGCGTTTCAAGCCGCCAAACAAGCCCTAATCGAATGCAAAGTTGCTTTATAACGAAATCGAACGATTGAGTTTTGCGCTCGCTGTAGGCGTTCCAGCTCGTATTATAAGATCAAAAACACTTTATTCTATGCAAATACGCAAGATTTATGCGTTTCGAGCAGCAAAACAAAGCACAAACGATTGCAAAGTCGCTTTATAACGAAATGGAACAGTTGAGTTTTGCGCCCTTTGTAGGCGTTGCAGCTCGTATTATAAGATCAAAAACTCCTCATTCTATACAAATACGCAAGATTCATGCGTTTCAAGCCGCCAAACAAGCCCTAATCGAATGCAAAGTTGCTTTATAACGAAATCGAACGATTGAGTTTTGCGCTCGCTGTAGGCGTTCCAGCTCGTATTATAAGATCAAAAACACTTTATTCTATGCAAATACGCAAGATTCATGCGTTTCGAGCAGCCAAACAAGCCCCGTACGATTGCAATGTCGCTTTATAACGAAATCGGACGATTGAGTTTTGCGCTCGCTGTAGGCGTTCCAGATCATATTATAAGATCAAAAACACTTCATTCTATGCAAATACGTAAGATTCGTGGGTTTAGAATCGCCAAACAAGCCCCAAATGAATGCAAAGTCCATTTATAACGATATCGATCATTTGAGTTTTACGCTCGCTGTAGGCGTTCCAGATCGTATTATAAGATCAAAAACACTTCATAATATGCAAATACGTAAGATTCGTGGGTTTAGAATCGCCAAACAAGCCCCAAATGAATGCAAAGTCCATGTATAACGAATACGATCATTTGAGTTTTACGCTCGCAGCAGGCGTTCCAGCTTGTATTATGAGATCAAAAACACTTCATTCTATGCAAATACGCAAGATTCATGCGTTTCGAGCAGCCAAACAAGCCCCGAACGATTGCAATGTCGCTTTATAATGAAATCGAAGGATTGAGTTTTGCGCTCGCTGTAGGCGTTCCAGATCGTATTATAAGATCAAAAACACTTCATAATATGCAAATACGTAAGATTCGTGGGTTTCGAATCGACAAACAAGCCCCAAATGAATGCACAGTCTATTTATAACGATATCGATCATTTGAGTTTTACGCTCGCAGCAGGCGTTCCAGCTCGTATTATGAGATCAAAAACACTTCATAGTATGCAAACACGCATGATTCATGCGTTTTGAGCCGCCATCAATCCCCAAACGAATGCAAAGTAGCTTTATAACGAAATTTAACGATTGAGTTTTGCGCTCGCTGTAAGCGATCCAGCTCGTATCATAACATCAAAAACACTTCATTCTATGCAAATAAGCAAGATTCATGCGTTTCGAGCAGCCAAACAAGCCCCGAACGATTGCAAAGTCGCTTTATAACGAAATCGAAGGATTGAGTTTTGCGCTCGCTGTAGGCGTTCCAGATCGTATTATAAGATCAAGAACACTTCATTTTATGCAAATACGTAAGATTCGTGGGTTTAGAATCGCCAAACAAGCCCCAAATGAATGCAAAGTCCATTTATAACGATATCGATCATTTGAGTTTTACGCTCGCAGCAGGCGTTCCAGCTCGTATTGTGGGATCAAAAACACTTCATTCTATGCAAATACGCAAGATTCATGCGTTTCGAGCAGCCAGACAAGCCCCGAACGATTGCAATGTCGCTTTATAACGAAATCGAACGATTGAGTTTTGCGCTCGCTGTAGGCGTTCCAGATCGTATTATAAGATCAAAAACACTTCAGAATATGCAAATACGTAAGATTCGTGGGTTTAGAATCGCCAAACAAGCCCCAAATGAATGCAAAGTCCATGTATAACGATATCGATCATTTGAGTTTTACGCTCGCAGCAGGCGTTCCAGCTCGTATTATAAGATCAAAAACTCCTCATTCTATACAAATACGCAAGATTCATGCGGTTCAAGCCGCCAAACAAGCCCTAATCGAATGCAAAGTTGCTTTATAACGAAATCGAACGATTGAGTTTTGCGCTCGCTGTAGGCGTTCCCGATCATATTATAAGATCAAAAACACTTCATTCTATGCAAATACGTAAGATTCGTGGGTTTAGAATCGCCAAACAAGCCCCAAATGAATGCAAAGTCCATTTATAACGATATCGATCATTTGAGTTTTACGCTCGCAGCAGGCGTTCCAGCTCGTATTATGAGATCAATAACACTTAATTCTATGCAAATACGCAAGATTTATGCGTTTCGAGCAGCAAAACAAGGCACAAACGATTGCAAAGTCGCTTTATAACGAAATGGAACGGTTGAGTTTTGCGCCCTTTGTAGGCGTTGCAGCTCGTATTATAAGATCAAAAACTCCTCATTCTATACAAATACGCAAGATTCATGCGTTTCAAGCCGCCAAACAAGCCCTAATCGAATGCAAAGTTGCTTTATAACGAAATCGAACGATTGAGTTTTGCGCTCGCTGTAGGCGTTCCAGCTCGTATTATAAGATCAAAAACACTTTATTCTATGCAAATACGCAAGATTCATGCGTTTCGAGCAGCCAGACAAGCCCCGTACGATTGCAATGTCGCTTTATAACGAAATCGAACGATTGAGTTTTGCGCTCGCTGTAGACGTTCCAGATCGTATTATAAGATCAAAAACACTTCATAATATGCAAATACGTAAGATTCGTGGGTTCGGAAGCGCCAAACAAGCCCCAAATGAATGCAAAGTCCATTTATAACGATATCGATCATTTGAGTTTTACGCTCGCAGCAAGCGTTCCAGCTCGTATTATGAGATCAAAAACACTTCATTCTATGCAAATACGCAAGATTTATGCGTGTCGAGCAGCTAAACAAGGCTCAAACGATTGTAAAGTCGCTTTATAACGAATTATAACGGTTGAGTTTTGCGCTCTTTGTAGGCGTTGCAGCTCGTATTGTAAGATCAAAAATACTTCATTCTATGCAAATACGTAAGGTTCGTGGGTTTAGAATCGCCAAACAAGCCCCAAATGAATGCAAAGTCCATGTATAACGAATACGATCATTTGAGTTTTATGCTCGCAGCAGGCGTTCCAGCTCGTATTATGAGATCAAAAACACTTCATTCTATGCAAATACGCAAGATTCATGCGTTTCGAGCAGCCAAACAAGCCCCGAACGATTGCAAAGTCGCTTTATAACGAAATCGAAGGATTGAGTTTTGCGCTCGCTGTAGGCGTTCCAGATCGTATTATAAGATCAAAAACACTTCATTTTATGCAAATACGTAAGATTCGTGGGATTAGAATCGCCAAACAAGCCCCAAATGAATGCAAAGTCCATTTATAACGATATCGATCATTTGAGTTTTACGCTCGCAGCAGGCGTTCCAGCTCCTATTATGAGATCAAAAACACTTCATTCTATGCAAATACGCAAGATTCATGCGTTTCGAGCAGCCAAACAAGCCCCGAACGATTGCAATGTCGCTTTATAATGAAATCGAACGATTGAGTTTTGCGCTCGCTGTAGGCGTTCCAGATCGTATTATAAGATCAAAAACACTTCATAATATGCAAATACGTAAGATTCGTGGGTTTCGAATCGACAATCAAGCCCCAAATGAATGCAAAGTCTATTTTTAACGATATCGATCATTTGAGTTTTACGATCGCAGCAGGCGTTCCAGCTCGTATTATGAGATCAAAAACACATCATTCTATGCAAATACGCAAGATTTATGCGTTTCGAGCAGCTAATCAAGGCTCAAACGATTGTAAAGTCGCTTTATAACGAATTATAACGGTTGAGTTTTGCGCTCTTTGTAGGCGTTGCAGCTCGTATTGTAAGATCAAAAATACTTCATTCTATGCAAATACGTAAGATTCGTGGGTTTAGAATCGCCAAACAAGCCCCAAATGAATGCAAAGTCCATGTATAACGAATACGATCATTTGAGTTTTACGCTCGCAGCAGGCGTTCCAGCTCGTATTATGAGATCAAAAACACATCATTCTATGCAAATACGCAAGATTTATGCGTTTCGAGCAGCAAAACAAGGCACAAACGATTGTAAAGTCGCTTTATAAAGAAATATAACGGTTGAGTTTTGCGCTCGCTGTAGGCGTTCCCGATCATATTATAAGATCAAAAAAACTTCATTCTATGCAAATACGTAAGATTCGTGGGTTTAGAATCGCCAAACAAACCCCAAATGAATGCAAAGTCCATTTATAACGATATCGATCATTTGAGTTTTACGCTCGCAGCAGGCGTTCCAGCTCGTATTATGAGATCAATAACACTTAATTCTATGCAAATACGCAAGATTTATGCGTTTCGAGCAGCAAAACAAGGCACAAACGATTGCAAATTCGCTTTATAACGAAATGGAACGGTTGAGTTTTGCGCCCTTTGTAGGCGTTGCAGCTCGTATTATAAGATCAAAAACTCCTCATTCTATACAAATACGCAAGATTCATGCGTTTCAAGCCGCCAAACAAGCCCTAATCGAATGCAAAGTTGCTTTATAACGAAATCGAACGATTGAGTTTTGCGCTCGCTGTAGGCGTTCCAGCTCGTATTATAAGATCAAAAACACTTTATTCTATGCAAATACGCAAGATTTATGCGTTTCGAGCAGCAAAACAAAGCACAAACGATTGCAAAGTCGCTTTATAACGAAATGGAACGGTTGAGTTTTGCGTCCTTTGTAGACGTTGCAGCTCGTATTATAAGATCAAAAACTCCTCATTCTATACAAATACGCAAGATTCATGCGTTTCAAGCCGCCAAACAAGCCCTAATCGAATGCAAAGTTGCTTTATAACGAAATCGAACGATTGAGTTTTGCGCTCGCTGTAGGCGTTCCAGCTCGTATTATAAGATCAAAAACACTTTATTCTATGCAAATACGCAACATTCATGCGTTTCGAGCAGCCAAACAAGCCCCGTACGATTGCAATGTCGCTTTATAACGAAATCGGACGATTGAGTTTTGCGCTCGCTGTAGGCGTTCCAGATCATATTATAAGATCAAAAACACTTCATTCTATGCAAATACGTAAGATTCGTGGGTTTAGAATCGCCAAACAAGCCCCAAATGAATGCAAAGTCCATTTATAACGATATCGATCATTTGAGTTTTACGCTCGCAGCAGGCTTTCCAGCTCGTATTGTGGGATCAAAAACACTTCATTCTATGCAAATACGCAAGATTCATGCGTTTCGAGCAGCCAGACAAGCCCCGAACGATTGCAATGTCGCTTTATAACGAAATCGAACGATTGAGTTTTGCGCTCGCTGTAGGCGTTCCAGATCGTATTATAAGATCAAAAACACTTCATAATATGCAAATACGTAAGATTCGTGGGTTTAGAATCGCCAAACAAGCCCCAAATGAATGCAAAGTCCATGTATAACGAATACGATCATTTGAGTTTTACGCTCGCAGCAGGCGTTCCAGCTCGTATTATGAGATCAAAAACACTTCATTCTATGCAAATACGCAAGATTCATGCGTTTCGAGCAGCCAAACAAGCCCCGAACGATTGCAATGTCGCTTTATAATGAAATCGAAGGATTGAGTTTTGCGCTCGCTGTAGGCGTTCCAGATCGTATTATAAGATCAAAAACACTTCATTTTATGCAAATACGTAAGATTCGTGGGTTTAGAATCGCCAAACAAGCCCCAAATGAATGCAAAGTTCATGTATAACGATATCGATCATTTGAGTTTTACGCTCGCAGCAGGCATTCGAGCTCGCATTATGAGATCAATAACACTTAATTCTATACAAATACGCAAGATTCATGCTTTTCGAGCCGCCATACAAGTCCCAAACGATTGCAAAGTCGCTTTATAACGAAATCGAACGATTGAGTTTTGCGCTCACTGTAGGCGTTCCAGATCGTATTATAAGATCAAAAACACTTCATTCTATGCAAATACGTAAGATTCGTGGGTTTGGAATCGCCAAACAAGCCCCAAATGAATGCAAAGTCCATGTATAAAGAATACGATCATTTGAGTTTTACACTCGCAGCAGGCGTTCCAGATCGTATTATGAGATCAAAACCACTTCATAGTATGCAAACACGCATGATTCATGCGTTTCGAGCCGCCATCAATCCCCAAACGAATGCAAAGTAGCTTTATAACGAAATTTAACGATTGAGTTTTGCGCTCGCTGTAAGCGATCCAGCTCGTATCATAACATCAAAAACACTTCATTCTATGCAAATAAGCAAGATTCATGCGTTTCGAGCAGCCAAACAAGCCCCGAACGATTGCAACGTCGCTTTATAACGAAATCGAAGGATTGAGTTTTGCGCTCTTTGTAGGCGTTGCAGCTCGTATTGTAAGATCAAAAATACTTCATTCTATGCAAATACGTAAGGTTCGTGGGTTTAGAATCGCCAAACAAGCCCCAAATGAATGCAAAGTCCATGTATAACGAATACGATCATTTGAGTTTTATGCTCGCAGCAGGCGTTCCAGCTCGTATTATGAGATCAAAAACACTTCATTCTATGCAAATACGCAAGATTCATGCGTTTCGAGCAGCCAAACAAGCCCCGAACGATTGCAAAGTCGCTTTATAACGAAATCGAAGGATTGAGTTTTGCGCTCGCTGTAGGCGTTCCAGATCGTATTATAAGATCAAAAACACTTCATTTTATGCAAATACGTAAGATTCGTGGGATTAGAATCGCCAAACAAGCCCCAAATGAATGCAAAGTCCATTTATAACGATATCGATCATTTGAGTTTTACGCTCGCAGCAGGCGTTCCAGCTCCTATTATGAGATCAAAAACACTTCATTCTATGCAAATACGCAAGATTCATGCGTTTCGAGCAGCCAAACAAGCCCCGAACGATTGCAATGTCGCTTTATAATGAAATCGAACGATTGAGTTTTGCGCTCGCTGTAGGCGTTCCAGATCGTATTATAAGATCAAAAACACTTCATAATATGCAAATACGTAAGATTCGTGGGTTTCGAATCGACAATCAAGCCCCAAATGAATGCAAAGTCTATTTTTAACGATATCGATCATTTGAGTTTTACGATCGCAGCAGGCGTTCCAGCTCGTATTATGAGATCAAAAACACATCATTCTATGCAAATACGCAAGATTTATGCGTTTCGAGCAGCTAATCAAGGCTCAAACGATTGTAAAGTCGCTTTATAACGAATTATAACGGTTGAGTTTTGCGCTCTTTGTAGGCGTTGCAGCTCGTATTGTAAGATCAAAAATACTTCATTCTATGCAAATACGTAAGATTCGTGGGTTTAGAATCGCCAAACAAGCCCCAAATGAATGCAAAGTCCATGTATAACGAATACGATCATTTGAGTTTTACGCTCGCAGCAGGCGTTCCAGCTCGTATTATGAGATCAAAAACACATCATTCTATGCAAATACGCAAGATTTATGCGTTTCGAGCAGCAAAACAAGGCACAAACGATTGTAAAGTCGCTTTATAAAGAAATATAACGGTTGAGTTTTGCGCTCGCTGTAGGCGTTCCCGATCATATTATAAGATCAAAAAAACTTCATTCTATGCAAATACGTAAGATTCGTGGGTTTAGAATCGCCAAACAAACCCCAAATGAATGCAAAGTCCATTTATAACGATATCGATCATTTGAGTTTTACGCTCGCAGCAGGCGTTCCAGCTCGTATTATGAGATCAATAACACTTAATTCTATGCAAATACGCAAGATTTATGCGTTTCGAGCAGCAAAACAAGGCACAAACGATTGCAAATTCGCTTTATAACGAAATGGAACGGTTGAGTTTTGCGCCCTTTGTAGGCGTTGCAGCTCGTATTATAAGATCAAAAACTCCTCATTCTATACAAATACGCAAGATTCATGCGTTTCAAGCCGCCAAACAAGCCCTAATCGAATGCAAAGTTGCTTTATAACGAAATCGAACGATTGAGTTTTGCGCTCGCTGTAGGCGTTCCAGCTCGTATTATAAGATCAAAAACACTTTATTCTATGCAAATACGCAAGATTTATGCGTTTCGAGCAGCAAAACAAAGCACAAACGATTGCAAAGTCGCTTTATAACGAAATGGAACGGTTGAGTTTTGCGTCCTTTGTAGACGTTGCAGCTCGTATTATAAGATCAAAAACTCCTCATTCTATACAAATACGCAAGATTCATGCGTTTCAAGCCGCCAAACAAGCCCTAATCGAATGCAAAGTTGCTTTATAACGAAATCGAACGATTGAGTTTTGCGCTCGCTGTAGGCGTTCCAGCTCGTATTATAAGATCAAAAACACTTTATTCTATGCAAATACGCAACATTCATGCGTTTCGAGCAGCCAAACAAGCCCCGTACGATTGCAATGTCGCTTTATAACGAAATCGGACGATTGAGTTTTGCGCTCGCTGTAGGCGTTCCAGATCATATTATAAGATCAAAAACACTTCATTCTATGCAAATACGTAAGATTCGTGGGTTTAGAATCGCCAAACAAGCCCCAAATGAATGCAAAGTCCATTTATAACGATATCGATCATTTGAGTTTTACGCTCGCAGCAGGCTTTCCAGCTCGTATTGTGGGATCAAAAACACTTCATTCTATGCAAATACGCAAGATTCATGCGTTTCGAGCAGCCAGACAAGCCCCGAACGATTGCAATGTCGCTTTATAACGAAATCGAACGATTGAGTTTTGCGCTCGCTGTAGGCGTTCCAGATCGTATTATAAGATCAAAAACACTTCATAATATGCAAATACGTAAGATTCGTGGGTTTAGAATCGCCAAACAAGCCCCAAATGAATGCAAAGTCCATGTATAACGAATACGATCATTTGAGTTTTACGCTCGCAGCAGGCGTTCCAGCTCGTATTATGAGATCAAAAACACTTCATTCTATGCAAATACGCAAGATTCATGCGTTTCGAGCAGCCAAACAAGCCCCGAACGATTGCAATGTCGCTTTATAATGAAATCGAAGGATTGAGTTTTGCGCTCGCTGTAGGCGTTCCAGATCGTATTATAAGATCAAAAACACTTCATTTTATGCAAATACGTAAGATTCGTGGGTTTAGAATCGCCAAACAAGCCCCAAATGAATGCAAAGTTCATGTATAACGATATCGATCATTTGAGTTTTACGCTCGCAGCAGGCATTCGAGCTCGCATTATGAGATCAATAACACTTAATTCTATACAAATACGCAAGATTCATGCTTTTCGAGCCGCCATACAAGTCCCAAACGATTGCAAAGTCGCTTTATAACGAAATCGAACGATTGAGTTTTGCGCTCACTGTAGGCGTTCCAGATCGTATTATAAGATCAAAAACACTTCATTCTATGCAAATACGTAAGATTCGTGGGTTTGGAATCGCCAAACAAGCCCCAAATGAATGCAAAGTCCATGTATAAAGAATACGATCATTTGAGTTTTACACTCGCAGCAGGCGTTCCAGATCGTATTATGAGATCAAAACCACTTCATAGTATGCAAACACGCATGATTCATGCGTTTCGAGCCGCCATCAATCCCCAAACGAATGCAAAGTAGCTTTATAACGAAATTTAACGATTGAGTTTTGCGCTCGCTGTAAGCGATCCAGCTCGTATCATAACATCAAAAACACTTCATTCTATGCAAATAAGCAAGATTCATGCGTTTCGAGCAGCCAAACAAGCCCCGAACGATTGCAACGTCGCTTTATAACGAAATCGAAGGATTGAGTTTTGCGCTCGCTGTAGGCGTTCCAGATCGTATTATAAGATCAAAAACACTTCATTTTATGCAAATACGTAAGATTCGTGGGTTTAGAATCGCCAAACAAGCCCCAAATGAATGCAAAGTCCATTTATAACGATATCGATCATTTGAGTTTTACGCTCGCAGCAGGCGTTCCAGCTCGTATTGTGGGATCAAAAACACTTCATTCTATGCAAATACGCAAGATTCATGCGTTTCGAGCAGCCAGACAAGCCCCGAACGATTGCAATGTCGCTTTATAACGAAATCGAACGATTGAGTTTTGCGCTCGCTGTAGGCGTTCCAGATCGTATTATAAGATCAAAAACACTTCATAATATGCAAATACGTAAGATTCGTGGGTTTAGAATCGCCAAACAAGCCCCAAATGAATGCAAAGTCCATGTATAACGAATACGATCATTTGAGTTTTACGCTCGCAGCAGGCGTTCCAGCTCGTATTATGAGATCAAAAACACTTCATTCTATGCAAATAGGCAAGATTCATGCGTTTCGAGCAGCCAAACAAGCCCCGAACGATTGCAATGTCGCTTTATAATGAAATCGAAGGATTGAGTTTTGCGCTCGCTGTAGGCGTTCCAGATCGTATTATAAGATCAAAAACACTTCATAATATGCAAATACGTAAGATTCGTGGGTTTCGAATCGACAAACAAGCCCCAAATGAATGCACAGTCTATTTATAACGATATCGATCATTTGAGTTTTACGCTCGCAGCAGGCGTTCCAGCTCGTATTATGAGATCAAAAACACTTCATAGTATGCAAACACGCATGATTCATGCGTTTTGAGCCGCCATCAATCCCCAAACGAATGCAAAGTAGCTTTATAACGAAATTTAACGATTGAGTTTTGCGCTCGCTGTAAGCGATCCAGCTCGTATCATAACATCAAAAACACTTCATTCTATGCAAATAAGCAAGATTCATGCGTTTCGAGCAGCCAAACAAGCCCCGAACGATTGCAAAGTCGCTTTATAACGAAATCGAAGGATTGAGTTTTGCGCTCGCTGTAGGCGTTCCAGATCGTATTATAAGATCAAGAACACTTCATTTTATGCAAATACGTAAGATTCGTGGGTTTAGAATCGCCAAACAAGCCCCAAATGAATGCAAAGTCCATTTATAACGATATCGATCATTTGAGTTTTACGCTCGCAGCAGGCGTTCCAGCTCGTATTGTGGGATCAAAAACACTTCATTCTATGCAAATACGCAAGATTCATGCGTTTCGAGCAGCCAGACAAGCCCCGAACGATTGCAATGTCGCTTTATAACGAAATCGAACGATTGAGTTTTGCGCTCGCTGTAGGCGTTCCAGATCGTATTATAAGATCAAAAACACTTCAGAATATGCAAATACGTAAGATTCGTGGGTTTAGAATCGCCAAACAAGCCCCAAATGAATGCAAAGTCCATGTATAACGAATACGATCATTTGAGTTTTACGCTCGCAGCAGGCGTTCCAGCTCGTATTATGAGATCAAAAACACTTCATTCTATGCAAATAGGCAAGATTCATGCGTTTCGAGCAGCCAAACAAGCCCCGAACGATTGCAATGTCGCTTTATAATGAAATCGAACGATTGAGTTTTGCGCTCGCTGTAGGCGTTCCAGATCGTATTATAAGATCAAAAACACTTCATAATATGCAAATACGTAAGATTCGTGGGTTTCGAATCGACAAACAAGCCCCAAATGAATGCACAGTCTATTTATAACGATATCGATCATTTGAGTTTTACGCTCGCAGCAGGCGTTCCAGCTCGTATTATGAGATCAAAAACACTTCATAGTATGCAAACACGCATGATTCATGCGTTTTGAGCCGCCATCAATCCCCAAACGAATGCAAAGTAGCTTTATAACGAAATTTAACGATTGAGTTTTGCGCTCGCTGTAAGCGATCCAGCTCGTATCATAACATCAAAAACACTTCATTCTATGCAAATAAGCAAGATTCATGCGTTTCGAGCAGCCAAACAAGCCCCGAACGATTGCAAAGTCGCTTTATAACGAAATCGAAGGATTGAGTTTTGCGCTCGCTGTAGGCGTTCCAGATCGTATTATAAGATCAAGAACACTTCATTTTATGCAAATACGTAAGATTCGTGGGTTTAGAATCGCCAAACAAGCCCCAAATGAATGCAAAGTCCATTTATAACGATATCGATCATTTGAGTTTTACGCTCGCAGCAGGCGTTCCAGCTCGTATTGTGGGATCAAAAACACTTCATTCTATGCAAATACGCAAGATTCATGCGTTTCGAGCAGCCAGACAAGCCCCGAACGATTGCAATGTCGCTTTATAACGAAATCGAACGATTGAGTTTTGCGCTCGCTGTAGGCGTTCCAGATCGTATTATAAGATCAAAAACACTTCAGAATATGCAAATACGTAAGATTCGTGGGTTTAGAATCGCCAAACAAGCCCCAAATGAATGCAAAGTCCATGTATAACGAATACGATCATTTGAGTTTTACGCTCGCAGCAGGCGTTCCAGCTCGTATTATGAGATCAAAAACACTTCATTCTATGCAAATAGGCAAGATTCATGCGTTTCGAGCAGCCAAACAAGCCCCGAACGATTGCAATGTCGCTTTATAATGAAATCGAACGATTGAGTTTTGCGCTCGCTGTAGGCGTTCCAGATCGTATTATAAGATCAAAAACACTTCATAATATGCAAATACGTAAGATTCGTGGGTTTCGAATCGACAAACAAGCCCCAAATGAATGCAAAGTCTATTTATAACGATATCGATCATTTGAGTTTTACGCTCGCAGCAGGCGTTCCAGCTCGTATTATAAGATCAAAAACTCCTCATTCTATACAAATACGCAAGATTCATGCGGTTCAAGCCGCCAAACAAGCCCTAATCGAATGCAAAGTTGCTTTATAACGAAATCGAACGATTGAGTTTTGCGCTCGCTGTAGGCGTTCCCGATCATATTATAAGATCAAAAACACTTCATTCTATGCAAATACGTAAGATTCGTGGGTTTAGAATCGCCAAACAAGCCCCAAATGAATGCAAAGTCCATTTATAACGATATCGATCATTTGAGTTTTACGCTCGCAGCAGGCGTTCCAGCTCGTATTATGAGATCAATAACACTTAATTCTATGCAAATACGCAAGATTTATGCGTTTCGAGCAGCAAAACAAGGCACAAACGATTGCAAAGTCGCTTTATAACGAAATGGAACGGTTGAGTTTTGCGCCCTTTGTAGGCGTTGCAGCTCGTATTATAAGATCAAAAACTCCTCATTCTATACAAATACGCAAGATTCATGCGTTTCAAGCCGCCAAACAAGCCCTAATCGAATGCAAAGTTGCTTTATAACGAAATCGAACGATTGAGTTTTGCGCTCGCTGTAGGCGTTCCAGCTCGTATTATAAGATCAAAAACACTTTATTCTATGCAAATACGCAAGATTCATGCGTTTCGAGCAGCCAGACAAGCCCCGTACGATTGCAATGTCGCTTTATAACGAAATCGAACGATTGAGTTTTGCGCTCGCTGTAGACGTTCCAGATCGTATTATAAGATCAAAAACACTTCATAATATGCAAATACGTAAGATTCGTGGGTTCGGAAGCGCCAAACAAGCCCCAAATGAATGCAAAGTCCATTTATAACGATATCGATCATTTGAGTTTTACGCTCGCAGCAAGCGTTCCAGCTCGTATTATGAGATCAAAAACACTTCATTCTATGCAAATACGCAAGATTTATGCGTGTCGAGCAGCTAAACAAGGCTCAAACGATTGTAAAGTCGCTTTATAACGAATTATAACGGTTGAGTTTTGCGCTCTTTGTAGGCGTTGCAGCTCGTATTGTAAGATCAAAAATACTTCATTCTATGCAAATACGTAAGGTTCGTGGGTTTAGAATCGCCAAACAAGCCCCAAATGAATGCAAAGTCCATGTATAACGAATACGATCATTTGAGTTTTATGCTCGCAGCAGGCGTTCCAGCTCGTATTATGAGATCAAAAACACTTCATTCTATGCAAATACGCAAGATTCATGCGTTTCGAGCAGCCAAACAAGCCCCGAACGATTGCAAAGTCGCTTTATAACGAAATCGAAGGATTGAGTTTTGCGCTCGCTGTAGGCGTTCCAGATCGTATTATAAGATCAAAAACACTTCATTTTATGCAAATACGTAAGATTCGTGGGATTAGAATCGCCAAACAAGCCCCAAATGAATGCAAAGTCCATTTATAACGATATCGATCATTTGAGTTTTACGCTCGCAGCAGGCGTTCCAGCTCCTATTATGAGATCAAAAACACTTCATTCTATGCAAATACGTAAGATTCATGCGTTTCGAGCAGCCAAACAAGCCCCGAACGATTGCAATGTCGCTTTATAATGAAATCGAACGATTGAGTTTTGCGCTCGCTGTAGGCGTTCCAGATCGTATTATAAGATCAAAAACACTTCATAATATGCAAATACGTAAGATTCGTGGGTTTCGAATCGACAATCAAGCCCCAAATGAATGCAAAGTCTATTTTTAACGATATCGATCATTTGAGTTTTACGATCGCAGCAGGCGTTCCAGCTCGTATTATGAGATCAAAAACACATCATTCTATGCAAATACGCAAGATTTATGCGTTTCGAGCAGCTAATCAAGGCTCAAACGATTGTAAAGTCGCTTTATAACGAATTATAACGGTTGAGTTTTGCGCTCTTTGTAGGCGTTGCAGCTCGTATTGTAAGATCAAAAATACTTCATTCTATGCAAATACGTAAGATTCGTGGGTTTAGAATCGCCAAACAAGCCCCAAATGAATGCAAAGTCCATGTATAACGAATACGATCATTTGAGTTTTACGCTCGCAGCAGGCGTTCCAGCTCGTATTATGAGATCAAAAACACATCATTCTATGCAAATACGCAAGATTTATGCGTTTCGAGCAGCAAAACAAGGCACAAACGATTGTAAAGTCGCTTTATAAAGAAATATAACGGTTGAGTTTTGCGCTCGCTGTAGGCGTTCCCGATCATATTATAAGATCAAAAAAACTTCATTCTATGCAAATACGTAAGATTCGTGGGTTTAGAATCGCCAAACAAACCCCAAATGAATGCAAAGTCCATTTATAACGATATCGATCATTTGAGTTTTACGCTCGCAGCAGGCGTTCCAGCTCGTATTATGAGATCAATAACACTTAATTCTATGCAAATACGCAAGATTTATGCGTTTCGAGCAGCAAAACAAGGCACAAACGATTGCAAATTCGCTTTATAACGAAATGGAACGGTTGAGTTTTGCGCCCTTTGTAGGCGTTGCAGCTCGTATTATAAGATCAAAAACTCCTCATTCTATACAAATACGCAAGATTCATGCGTTTCAAGCCGCCAAACAAGCCCTAATCGAATGCAAAGTTGCTTTATAACGAAATCGAACGATTGAGTTTTGCGCTCGCTGTAGGCGTTCCAGCTCGTATTATAAGATCAAAAACACTTTATTCTATGCAAATACGCAAGATTCATGCGTTTCGAGCAGCCAGACAAGCCCCGTACGATTGCAATGTCGCTTTATAACGAAATCGAACGATTGAGTTTTGCGCTCGCTGTAG
The DNA here is from genome assembly GCA_958510785.1 of Exephanes ischioxanthus. Taxonomy (NCBI): domain Eukaryota; kingdom Metazoa; phylum Arthropoda; class Insecta; order Hymenoptera; family Ichneumonidae; genus Exephanes; species Exephanes ischioxanthus. The sequence continues at coordinate 18,943,196 of OY294016.1, read as the reverse complement.
ACGTTCCAGATCGTATTATAAGATCAAAAACACTTCATAATATGCAAATACGTAAGATTCGTGGGTTCGGAAGCGCCAAACAAGCCCCAAATGAATGCAAAGTCCATTTATAACGATATCGATCATTTGAGTTTTACGCTCGCAGCAAGCGTTCCAGCTCGTATTATGAGATCAAAAACACTTCATTCTATGCAAATACGCAAGATTTATGCGTGTCGAGCAGCTAAACAAGGCTCAAACGATTGTAAAGTCGCTTTATAACGAATTATAACGGTTGAGTTTTGCGCTCTTTGTAGGCGTTGCAGCTCGTATTGTAAGATCAAAAATACTTCATTCTATGCAAATACGTAAGGTTCGTGGGTTTAGAATCGCCAAACAAGCCCCAAATGAATGCAAAGTCCATGTATAACGAATACGATCATTTGAGTTTTATGCTCGCAGCAGGCGTTCCAGCTCGTATTATGAGATCAAAAACACTTCATTCTATGCAAATACGCAAGATTCATGCGTTTCGAGCAGCCAAACAAGCCCCGAACGATTGCAAAGTCGCTTTATAACGAAATCGAAGGATTGAGTTTTGCGCTCGCTGTAGGCGTTCCAGATCGTATTATAAGATCAAAAACACTTCATTTTATGCAAATACGTAAGATTCGTGGGATTAGAATCGCCAAACAAGCCCCAAATGAATGCAAAGTCCATTTATAACGATATCGATCATTTGAGTTTTACGCTCGCAGCAGGCGTTCCAGCTCCTATTATGAGATCAAAAACACTTCATTCTATGCAAATACGCAAGATTCATGCGTTTCGAGCAGCCAAACAAGCCCCGAACGATTGCAATGTCGCTTTATAATGAAATCGAACGATTGAGTTTTGCGCTCGCTGTAGGCGTTCCAGATCGTATTATAAGATCAAAAACACTTCATAATATGCAAATACGTAAGATTCGTGGGTTTCGAATCGACAATCAAGCCCCAAATGAATGCAAAGTCTATTTTTAACGATATCGATCATTTGAGTTTTACGATCGCAGCAGGCGTTCCAGCTCGTATTATGAGATCAAAAACACATCATTCTATGCAAATACGCAAGATTTATGCGTTTCGAGCAGCAAAACAAGGCACAAACGATTGTAAAGTCGCTTTATAACGAATTATAACGGTTGAGTTTTGCGCTCGCTGTAGGCGTTCCCGATCATATTATAAGATCAAAAAAACTTCATTCTATGCAAATACGTAAGATTCGTGGGTTTAGAATCGCCAAACAAACCCCAAATGAATGCAAAGTCCATTTATAACGATATCGATCATTTGAGTTTTACGCTCGCAGCAGGCGTTCCAGCTCGTATTATGAGATCAATAACACTTAATTCTATGCAAATACGCAAGATTTATGCGTTTCGAGCAGCAAAACAAGGCACAAACGATTGCAAATTCGCTTTATAACGAAATGGAACGGTTGAGTTTTGCGCCCTTTGTAGGCGTTGCAGCTCGTATTATAAGATCAAAAACTCCTCATTCTATACAAATACGCAAGATTCATGCGTTTCAAGCCGCCAAACAAGCCCTAATCGAATGCAAAGTTGCTTTATAACGAAATCGAACGATTGAGTTTTGCGCTCGCTGTAGGCGTTCCAGCTCGTATTATAAGATCAAAAACACTTTATTCTATGCAAATACGCAAGATTTATGCGTTTCGAGCAGCAAAACAAAGCACAAACGATTGCAAAGTCGCTTTATAACGAAATGGAACGGTTGAGTTTTGCGTCCTTTGTAGACGTTGCAGCTCGTATTATAAGATCAAAAACTCCTCATTCTATACAAATACGCAAGATTCATGCGTTTCAAGCCGCCAAACAAGCCCTAATCGAATGCAAAGTTGCTTTATAACGAAATCGAACGATTGAGTTTTGCGCTCGCTGTAGGCGTTCCAGCTCGTATTATAAGATCAAAAACACTTTATTCTATGCAAATACGCAACATTCATGCGTTTCGAGCAGCCAAACAAGCCCCGTACGATTGCAATGTCGCTTTATAACGAAATCGGACGATTGAGTTTTGCGCTCGCTGTAGGCGTTCCAGATCATATTATAAGATCAAAAACACTTCATTCTATGCAAATACGTAAGATTCGTGGGTTTAGAATCGCCAAACAAGCCCCAAATGAATGCAAAGTCCATTTATAACGATATCGATCATTTGAGTTTTACGCTCGCAGCAGGCTTTCCAGCTCGTATTGTGGGATCAAAAACACTTCATTCTATGCAAATACGCAAGATTCATGCGTTTCGAGCAGCCAGACAAGCCCCGAACGATTGCAATGTCGCTTTATAACGAAATCGAACGATTGAGTTTTGCGCTCGCTGTAGGCGTTCCAGATCGTATTATAAGATCAAAAACACTTCATAATATGCAAATACGTAAGATTCGTGGGTTTAGAATCGCCAAACAAGCCCCAAATGAATGCAAAGTCCATGTATAACGAATACGATCATTTGAGTTTTACGCTCGCAGCAGGCGTTCCAGCTCGTATTATGAGATCAAAAACACTTCATTCTATGCAAATACGCAAGATTCATGCGTTTCGAGCAGCCAAACAAGCCCCGAACGATTGCAATGTCGCTTTATAATGAAATCGAAGGATTGAGTTTTGCGCTCGCTGTAGGCGTTCCAGATCGTATTATAAGATCAAAAACACTTCATTTTATGCAAATACGTAAGATTCGTGGGTTTAGAATCGCCAAACAAGCCCCAAATGAATGCAAAGTTCATGTATAACGATATCGATCATTTGAGTTTTACGCTCGCAGCAGGCATTCGAGCTCGCATTATGAGATCAATAACACTTAATTCTATACAAATACGCAAGATTCATGCTTTTCGAGCCGCCATACAAGTCCCAAACGATTGCAAAGTCGCTTTATAACGAAATCGAACGATTGAGTTTTGCGCTCGCTGTAGGCGTTCCAGATCGTATTATAAGATCAAAAACACTTCATTCTATGCAAATACGTAAGATTCGTGGGTTTGGAATCGCCAAACAAGCCCCAAATGAATGCAAAGTCCATGTATAAAGAATACGATCATTTGAGTTTTACACTCGCAGCAGGCGTTCCAGATCGTATTATGAGATCAAAACCACTTCATAGTATGCAAACACGCATGATTCATGCGTTTCGAGCCGCCATCAATCCCCAAACGAATGCAAAGTAGCTTTATAACGAAATTTAACGATTGAGTTTTGCGCTCGCTGTAAGCGATCCAGCTCGTATCATAACATCAAAAACACTTCATTCTATGCAAATAAGCAAGATTCATGCGTTTCGAGCAGCCAAACAAGCCCCGAACGATTGCAACGTCGCTTTATAACGAAATCGAAGGATTGAGTTTTGCGCTCGCTGTAGGCGTTCCAGATCGTATTATAAGATCAAAAACACTTCATTTTATGCAAATACGTAAGATTCGTGGGTTTAGAATCGCCAAACAAGCCCCAAATGAATGCAAAGTCCATTTATAACGATATCGATCATTTGAGTTTTACGCTCGCAGCAGGCGTTCCAGCTCGTATTGTGGGATCAAAAACACTTCATTCTATGCAAATACGCAAGATTCATGCGTTTCGAGCAGCCAGACAAGCCCCGAACGATTGCAATGTCGCTTTATAACGAAATCGAACGATTGAGTTTTGCGCTCGCTGTAGGCGTTCCAGATCGTATTATAAGATCAAAAACACTTCATAATATGCAAATACGTAAGATTCGTGGGTTTAGAATCGCCAAACAAGCCCCAAATGAATGCAAAGTCCATGTATAACGAATACGATCATTTGAGTTTTACGCTCGCAGCAGGCGTTCCAGCTCGTATTATGAGATCAAAAACACTTCATTCTATGCAAATAGGCAAGATTCATGCGTTTCGAGCAGCCAAACAAGCCCCGAACGATTGCAATGTCGCTTTATAATGAAATCGAAGGATTGAGTTTTGCGCTCGCTGTAGGCGTTCCAGATCGTATTATAAGATCAAAAACACTTCATAATATGCAAATACGTAAGATTCGTGGGTTTCGAATCGACAAACAAGCCCCAAATGAATGCACAGTCTATTTATAACGATATCGATCATTTGAGTTTTACGCTCGCAGCAGGCGTTCCAGCTCGTATTATGAGATCAAAAACACTTCATAGTATGCAAACACGCATGATTCATGCGTTTTGAGCCGCCATCAATCCCCAAACGAATGCAAAGTAGCTTTATAACGAAATTTAACGATTGAGTTTTGCGCTCGCTGTAAGCGATCCAGCTCGTATCATAACATCAAAAACACTTCATTCTATGCAAATAAGCAAGATTCATGCGTTTCGAGCAGCCAAACAAGCCCCGAACGATTGCAAAGTCGCTTTATAACGAAATCGAAGGATTGAGTTTTGCGCTCGCTGTAGGCGTTCCAGATCGTATTATAAGATCAAGAACACTTCATTTTATGCAAATACGTAAGATTCGTGGGTTTAGAATCGCCAAACAAGCCCCAAATGAATGCAAAGTCCATTTATAACGATATCGATCATTTGAGTTTTACGCTCGCAGCAGGCGTTCCAGCTCGTATTGTGGGATCAAAAACACTTCATTCTATGCAAATACGCAAGATTCATGCGTTTCGAGCAGCCAGACAAGCCCCGAACGATTGCAATGTCGCTTTATAACGAAATCGAACGATTGAGTTTTGCGCTCGCTGTAGGCGTTCCAGATCGTATTATAAGATCAAAAACACTTCAGAATATGCAAATACGTAAGATTCGTGGGTTTAGAATCGCCAAACAAGCCCCAAATGAATGCAAAGTCCATGTATAACGAATACGATCATTTGAGTTTTACGCTCGCAGCAGGCGTTCCAGCTCGTATTATGAGATCAAAAACACTTCATTCTATGCAAATAGGCAAGATTCATGCGTTTCGAGCAGCCAAACAAGCCCCGAACGATTGCAATGTCGCTTTATAATGAAATCGAACGATTGAGTTTTGCGCTCGCTGTAGGCGTTCCAGATCGTATTATAAGATCAAAAACACTTCATAATATGCAAATACGTAAGATTCGTGGGTTTCGAATCGACAAACAAGCCCCAAATGAATGCACAGTCTATTTATAACGATATCGATCATTTGAGTTTTACGCTCGCAGCAGGCGTTCCAGCTCGTATTATGAGATCAAAAACACTTCATAGTATGCAAACACGCATGATTCATGCGTTTTGAGCCGCCATCAATCCCCAAACGAATGCAAAGTAGCTTTATAACGAAATTTAACGATTGAGTTTTGCGCTCGCTGTAAGCGATCCAGCTCGTATCATAACATCAAAAACACTTCATTCTATGCAAATAAGCAAGATTCATGCGTTTCGAGCAGCCAAACAAGCCCCGAACGATTGCAAAGTCGCTTTATAACGAAATCGAAGGATTGAGTTTTGCGCTCGCTGTAGGCGTTCCAGATCGTATTATAAGATCAAGAACACTTCATTTTATGCAAATACGTAAGATTCGTGGGTTTAGAATCGCCAAACAAGCCCCAAATGAATGCAAAGTCCATTTATAACGATATCGATCATTTGAGTTTTACGCTCGCAGCAGGCGTTCCAGCTCGTATTGTGGGATCAAAAACACTTCATTCTATGCAAATACGCAAGATTCATGCGTTTCGAGCAGCCAGACAAGCCCCGAACGATTGCAATGTCGCTTTATAACGAAATCGAACGATTGAGTTTTGCGCTCGCTGTAGGCGTTCCAGATCGTATTATAAGATCAAAAACACTTCAGAATATGCAAATACGTAAGATTCGTGGGTTTAGAATCGCCAAACAAGCCCCAAATGAATGCAAAGTCCATGTATAACGAATACGATCATTTGAGTTTTACGCTCGCAGCAGGCGTTCCAGCTCGTATTATGAGATCAAAAACACTTCATTCTATGCAAATAGGCAAGATTCATGCGTTTCGAGCAGCCAAACAAGCCCCGAACGATTGCAATGTCGCTTTATAATGAAATCGAACGATTGAGTTTTGCGCTCGCTGTAGGCGTTCCAGATCGTATTATAAGATCAAAAACACTTCATAATATGCAAATACGTAAGATTCGTGGGTTTCGAATCGACAAACAAGCCCCAAATGAATGCAAAGTCTATTTATAACGATATCGATCATTTGAGTTTTACGCTCGCAGCAGGCGTTCCAGCTCGTATTATAAGATCAAAAACTCCTCATTCTATACAAATACGCAAGATTCATGCGGTTCAAGCCGCCAAACAAGCCCTAATCGAATGCAAAGTTGCTTTATAACGAAATCGAACGATTGAGTTTTGCGCTCGCTGTAGGCGTTCCCGATCATATTATAAGATCAAAAACACTTCATTCTATGCAAATACGTAAGATTCGTGGGTTTAGAATCGCCAAACAAGCCCCAAATGAATGCAAAGTCCATTTATAACGATATCGATCATTTGAGTTTTACGCTCGCAGCAGGCGTTCCAGCTCGTATTATGAGATCAATAACACTTAATTCTATGCAAATACGCAAGATTTATGCGTTTCGAGCAGCAAAACAAGGCACAAACGATTGCAAAGTCGCTTTATAACGAAATGGAACGGTTGAGTTTTGCGCCCTTTGTAGGCGTTGCAGCTCGTATTATAAGATCAAAAACTCCTCATTCTATACAAATACGCAAGATTCATGCGTTTCAAGCCGCCAAACAAGCCCTAATCGAATGCAAAGTTGCTTTATAACGAAATCGAACGATTGAGTTTTGCGCTCGCTGTAGGCGTTCCAGCTCGTATTATAAGATCAAAAACACTTTATTCTATGCAAATACGCAAGATTCATGCGTTTCGAGCAGCCAGACAAGCCCCGTACGATTGCAATGTCGCTTTATAACGAAATCGAACGATTGAGTTTTGCGCTCGCTGTAGACGTTCCAGATCGTATTATAAGATCAAAAACACTTCATAATATGCAAATACGTAAGATTCGTGGGTTCGGAAGCGCCAAACAAGCCCCAAATGAATGCAAAGTCCATTTATAACGATATCGATCATTTGAGTTTTACGCTCGCAGCAAGCGTTCCAGCTCGTATTATGAGATCAAAAACACTTCATTCTATGCAAATACGCAAGATTTATGCGTGTCGAGCAGCTAAACAAGGCTCAAACGATTGTAAAGTCGCTTTATAACGAATTATAACGGTTGAGTTTTGCGCTCTTTGTAGGCGTTGCAGCTCGTATTGTAAGATCAAAAATACTTCATTCTATGCAAATACGTAAGGTTCGTGGGTTTAGAATCGCCAAACAAGCCCCAAATGAATGCAAAGTCCATGTATAACGAATACGATCATTTGAGTTTTATGCTCGCAGCAGGCGTTCCAGCTCGTATTATGAGATCAAAAACACTTCATTCTATGCAAATACGCAAGATTCATGCGTTTCGAGCAGCTCAACAAGCCCCGAACGATTGCAAAGTCGCTTTATAACGAAATCGAAGGATTGAGTTTTGCGCTCGCTGTAGGCGTTCCAGATCGTATTATAAGATCAAAAACACTTCATTTTATGCAAATACGTAAGATTCGTGGGATTAGAATCGCCAAACAAGCCCCAAATGAATGCAAAGTCCATTTATAACGATATCGATCATTTGAGTTTTACGCTCGCAGCAGGCGTTCCAGCTCCTATTATGAGATCAAAAACACTTCATTCTATGCAAATACGCAAGATTCATGCGTTTCGAGCAGCCAAACAAGCCCCGAACGATTGCAATGTCGCTTTATAATGAAATCGAACGATTGAGTTTTGCGCTCGCTGTAGGCGTTCCAGATCGTATTATAAGATCAAAAACACTTCATAATATGCAAATACGTAAGATTCGTGGGTTTCGAATCGACAATCAAGCCCCAAATGAATGCAAAGTCTATTTTTAACGATATCGATCATTTGAGTTTTACGATCGCAGCAGGCGTTCCAGCTCGTATTATGAGATCAAAAACACATCATTCTATGCAAATACGCAAGATTTATGCGTTTCGAGCAGCTAATCAAGGCTCAAACGATTGTAAAGTCGCTTTATAACGAATTATAACGGTTGAGTTTTGCGCTCTTTGTAGGCGTTGCAGCTCGTATTGTAAGATCAAAAATACTTCATTCTATGCAAATACGTAAGATTCGTGGGTTTAGAATCGCCAAACAAGCCCCAAATGAATGCAAAGTCCATGTATAACGAATACGATCATTTGAGTTTTACGCTCGCAGCAGGCGTTCCAGCTCGTATTATGAGATCAAAAACACATCATTCTATGCAAATACGCAAGATTTATGCGTTTCGAGCAGCAAAACAAGGCACAAACGATTGTAAAGTCGCTTTATAAAGAAATATAACGGTTGAGTTTTGCGCTCGCTGTAGGCGTTCCCGATCATATTATAAGATCAAAAAAACTTCATTCTATGCAAATACGTAAGATTCGTGGGTTTAGAATCGCCAAACAACCCCCAAATGAATGCAAAGTCCATTTATAACGATATCGATCATTTGAGTTTTACGCTCGCAGCAGGCGTTCCAGCTCGTATTATGAGATCAATAACACTTAATTCTATGCAAATACGCAAGATTTATGCGTTTCGAGCAGCAAAACAAGGCACAAACGATTGCAAATTCGCTTTATAACGAAATGGAACGGTTGAGTTTTGCGCCCTTTGTAGGCGTTGCAGCTCGTATTATAAGATCAAAAACTCCTCATTCTATACAAATACGCAAGATTCATGCGTTTCAAGCCGCCAAACAAGCCCTAATCGAATGCAAAGTTGCTTTATAACGAAATCGAACGATTGAGTTTTGCGCTCGCTGTAGGCGTTCCAGCTCGTATTATAAGATCAAAAACACTTTATTCTATGCAAATACGCAAGATTTATGCGTTTCGAGCAGCAAAACAAAGCACAAACGATTGCAAAGTCGCTTTATAACGAAATGGAACGGTTGAGTTTTGCGTCCTTTGTAGACGTTGCAGCTCGTATTATAAGATCAAAAACTCCTCATTCTATACAAATACGCAAGATTCATGCGTTTCAAGCCGCCAAACAAGCCCTAATCGAATGCAAAGTTGCTTTATAACGAAATCGAACGATTGAGTTTTGCGCTCGCTGTAGGCGTTCCAGCTCGTATTATAAGATCAAAAACACTTTATTCTATGCAAATACGCAACATTCATGCGTTTCGAGCAGCCAAACAAGCCCCGTACGATTGCAATGTCGCTTTATAACGAAATCGGACGATTGAGTTTTGCGCTCGCTGTAGGCGTTCCAGATCATATTATAAGATCAAAAACACTTCATTCTATGCAAATACGTAAGATTCGTGGGTTTAGAATCGCCAAACAAGCCCCAAATGAATGCAAAGTCCATTTATAACGATATCGATCATTTGAGTTTTACGCTCGCAGCAGGCTTTCCAGCTCGTATTGTGGGATCAAAAACACTTCATTCTATGCAAATACGCAAGATTCATGCGTTTCGAGCAGCCAGACAAGCCCCGAACGATTGCAATGTCGCTTTATAACGAAATCGAACGATTGAGTTTTGCGCTCGCTGTAGGCGTTCCAGATCGTATTATAAGATCAAAAACACTTCATAATATGCAAATACGTAAGATTCGTGGGTTTAGAATCGCCAAACAAGCCCCAAATGAATGCAAAGTCCATGTATAACGAATACGATCATTTGAGTTTTACGCTCGCAGCAGGCGTTCCAGCTCGTATTATGAGATCAAAAACACTTCATTCTATGCAAATACGCAAGATTCATGCGTTTCGAGCAGCCAAACAAGCCCCGAACGATTGCAATGTCGCTTTATAATGAAATCGAAGGATTGAGTTTTGCGCTCGCTGTAGGCGTTCCAGATCGTATTATAAGATCAAAAACACTTCATTTTATGCAAATACGTAAGATTCGTGGGTTTAGAATCGCCAAACAAGCCCCAAATGAATGCAAAGTTCATGTATAACGATATCGATCATTTGAGTTTTACGCTCGCAGCAGGCATTCGAGCTCGCATTATGAGATCAATAACACTTAATTCTATACAAATACGCAAGATTCATGCTTTTCGAGCCGCCATACAAGTCCCAAACGATTGCAAAGTCGCTTTATAACGAAATCGAACGATTGAGTTTTGCGCTCGCTGTAGGCGTTCCAGATCGTATTATAAGATCAAAAACACTTCATTCTATGCAAATACGTAAGATTCGTGGGTTTGGAATCGCCAAACAAGCCCCAAATGAATGCAAAGTCCATGTATAAAGAATACGATCATTTGAGTTTTACACTCGCAGCAGGCGTTCCAGATCGTATTATGAGATCAAAACCACTTCATAGTATGCAAACACGCATGATTCATGCGTTTCGAGCCGCCATCAATCCCCAAACGAATGCAAAGTAGCTTTATAACGAAATTTAACGATTGAGTTTTGCGCTCGCTGTAAGCGATCCAGCTCGTATCATAACATCAAAAACATTTCATTCTATGCAAATAAGCAAGATTCATGCGTTTCGAGCAGCCAAACAAGCCCCGAACGATTGCAACGTCGCTTTATAACGAAATCGAAGGATTGAGTTTTGCGCTCGCTGTAGGCGTTCCAGATCGTATTATAAGATGAAAAACACTTCATTTTATGCAAATACGTAAGATTCGTGGGTTTAGAATCGCCAAACAAGCCCCAAATGAATGCAAAGTCCATTTATAACGATATCGATCATTTGAGTTTTACGCTCGCAGCAGGCGTTCCAGCTCGTATTGTGGGATCAAAAACACTTCATTCTATGCAAATACGCAAGATTCATGCGTTTCGAGCAGCCAGACAAGCCCCGAACGATTGCAATGTCGCTTTATAACGAAATCGAACGATTGAGTTTTGCGCTCGCTGTAGGCGTTCCAGATCGTATTATAAGATCAAAAACACTTCATAATATGCAAATACGTAAGATTCGTGGGTTTAGAATCCCCAAACAAGCCCCAAATGAATGCAAAGTCCATGTATAACGAATACGATCATTTGAGTTTTACGCTCGCAGCAGGCGTTCCAGCTCGTATTATGAGATCAAAAACACTTCATTCTATGCAAATAGGCAAGATTCATGCGTTTCGAGCAGCCAAACAAGCCCCGAACGATTGCAATGTCGCTTTATAATGAAATCGAACGATTGAGTTTTGCGCTCGCTGTAGGCGTTCCAGATCGTATTATAAGATCAAAAACACTTCATAATATGCAAATACGTAAGATTCGTGGGTTTCGAATCGACAAACAAGCCCCAAATGAATGCAAAGTCTATTTATAACGATATCGATCATTTGAGTTTTACGCTCGCAGCAGGCGTTCCAGCTCGTATTATAAGATCAAAAACTCCTCATTCTATACAAATACGCAAGATTCATGCGTTTCAAGCCGCCAAACAAGCCCTAATCGAATGCAAAGTTGCTTTATAACGAAATCGAACGATTGAGTTTTGCGCTCGCTGTAGGCGTTCCCGATCATATTATAAGATCAAAAACACTTCATTCTATGCAAATACGTAAGATTCGTGGGTTTAGAATCGCCAAACAAGCCCCAAATGAATGCAAAGTCCATTTATAACGATATCGATCATTTGAGTTTTACGCTCGCAGCAGGCGTTCCAGCTCGTATTATGAGATCAATAACACTTAATTCTATGCAAATACGCAAGATTTATGCGTTTCGAGCAGCAAAACAAGGCACAAACGATTGCAAAGTCGCTTTATAACGAAATGGAACGGTTGAGTTTTGCGCCCTTTGTAGGCGTTGCAGATCGTATTATAAGATCAAAAACTCCTCATTCTATACAAATACGCAAGATTCATGCGTTTCAAGCCGCCAAACAAGCCCTAATCGAATGCAAAGTTGCTTTATAACGAAATCGAACGATTGAGTTTTGCGCTCGCTGTAGGCGTTCCAGCTCGTATTATAAGATCAAAAACACTTTATTCTATGCAAATACGCAAGATTCATGCGTTTCGAGCAGCCAGACAAGCCCCGAACGATTGCAATGTCGCTTTATAACGAAATCGAACGATTGAGTTTTGCGCTCGCTGTAGGCGTTCCAGATCGTATTATAAGATCAAAAACACTTCATAATATGCAAATACGTAAGATTCGTGGGTTTAGAATCGCCAAACAAGCCCCAAATGAATGCAAAGTCCATGTATAACGAATACGATCATTTGAGTTTTACGCTCGCAGCAGGCGTTCCAGCTCGTATTATGAGATCAAAAACACTTCATTCTATGCAAATACGCAAGATTCATGCGTTTCGAGCAGCCAAACAAGCCCCGAACGATTGCAATGTCGCTTTATAATGAAATCGAACGATTGAGTTTTGCGCTCGCTGTAGGCGTTCCAGATCGTATTATAAGATCAAAAACACTTCATAATATGCAAATACGTAAGATTCGTGGGTTTCGAATCGACAAACAAGCCCCAAATGAATGCAAAGTCTATTTATAACGATATCGATCATTTGAGTTTTACGCTCGCAGCAGGCGTTCCAGCTCGTATTATGAGATCAAAAACACATCATTCTATGCAAATACGCAAGATTTATGCGTTTCGAGCAGCAAAACAAGGCACAAACGATTGTAAAGTCGCTTTATAAAGAAATATAACGGTTGAGTTTTGCGCTCTTTGTAGGCGTTGCAGCTCGTATTATAAGATCAAAAACTCCTCATTCTATACAAATACGCAAGATTCATGCGTTTCAAGCCGCCAAACAAGCCCTAATCGAATGCAAAGTTGCTTTATAATGAAATCGAACGATTGAGTTTTGCGCTCGCTATAGGCGTTCCCGATCATATTATAAGATCAAAAACACTTCATTCTATGCAAATACGTAAGATTCGTGGGTTTAGAATCGCCAAACAAACCCCAAATGAATGCAAAGTCCATTTATAACGATATCGATCATTTGAGTTTTACGCTCGCAGCAGGCGTTCCAGCTCGTATTATGAGATCAATAACACTTAATTCTATGCAAATACGCAAGATTTATGCGTTTCGAGCAGCAAAACAAGGCACAAACGATTGCAAAGTCGCTTTATAACGAAATGGAACGGTTGAGTTTTGCGCCCTTTGTAGGCGTTGCAGCTCGTATTATAAGATCAAAAACTCCTCATTCTATACAAATACGCAAGATTCATGCGTTTCAAGCCGCCAAACAAGCCCTAATCGAATGCAAAGTTGCTTTATAACGAAATCGAACGATTGAGTTTTGCGCTCGCTGTAGGCGTTCCAGCTCGTATTATAAGATCAAAAACACTTCATTCTATGCAAATACGCAAGATTTATGCGTTTCGAGCAGCAAAACAAAGCACAAACGATTGCAAAGTCGCTTTATAACGAAATCGGACGATTGAGTTTTGCGCTCGCTGTAGGCGTTCCAGATCATATTATAAGATCAAAAACACTTCATTCTATGCAAATACGTAAGATTCGTGGGTTTAGAATCGCCAAACAAGCCCCAAATGAATGCAAAGTCCATTTATAACGATATCGATCATTTGAGTTTTACGCTCGCAGCAGGCATTCGAGCTCGCATTATGAGATCAATAACACTTAATTCTATACAAATACGCAAGATTCATGCTTTTCGAGCCGCCATACAAGTCCCAAACGATTGCAAAGTCGCTTTATAACGAAATCGAACGATTGAGTTTTGCGCTCGCTGTAGGCGTTCCAGATCGTATTATAAGATCAAAAACACTTCATTCTATGCAAATACGTAAGATTCGTGGGTTTGGAATCGCCAAACAAGCCCCAAATGAATGCAAAGTCCATGTATAACGAATACGATCATTTGAGTTTTACACTCGCAGCAGGCGTTCCAGATCGTATTATGAGATCAAAAACACTTCATAGTATGCAAACACGCATGATTCATGCGTTTCGAGCCGCCATCAATCCCCAAACGAATGCAAAGTAGCTTTATAACGAAATTTAACGATTGAGTTTTGCGCTCGCTGTAAGCGATCCAGCTCGTATCATAACATCAAAAACACTTCATTCTATGCAAATAAGCTAGATTCATGCGTTTCGAGCAGCCAAACAAGCCCCGAACGATTGCAAAGTCGCTTTATAACGAAATCGAAGGATTGAGTTTTGCGCTCGCTGTAGGCGTTCCAGATCGTATTATAAGATCAAAAACACTTCATTTTATGCAAATACGTAAGATTCGTGGGTTTAGAATCGCCAAACAAGCCCCAAATGAATGCAAAGTCCATTTATAACGATATCGATCATTTGAGTTTTACGCTCGCAGCAGGCGTTCCAGCTCGTATTGTGGAATCAAAAACACTTCATTCTATGCAAATACGCAAGATTCATGCGTTTCGAGCAGCCAGACAAGCCCCGAACGATTGCAATGTCGCTTTATAACGAAATCGAACGATTGAGTTTTGCGCTCGCTGTAGGCGTTCCAGTTCGTATTATAAGATCAAAAACACTTCATAATATGCAAATACGTAAGATTCGTGGGTTTAGACTCGCCAAGCAAGCCCCAAATGAATGCAAAGTCCATGTATAACGAATACGATCATTTGAGTTTTACGCTCGCAGCAGGCGTTCCAGCTCGTATTATGAGATCAAAAACACTTCATTCTATGCAAATAGGCAAGATTCATGCGTTTCGAGCAGCCAGACAAGCCCCGAACGATTGCAATGTCGCTTTATAACGAAATCGAACGATTGAGTTTTGCGCTCGCTGTAGGCGTTCCAGATCGTATTATAAGATCAAAAACACTTCATAATATGCAAATACGTAAGATTCGTGGGTTTAGAATCGCCAAGCAAGCCCCAAATGAATGCAAAGTCCATGTGTAACGAATACGATCATTTGAGTTTTACGCTCGCAGCAGGCGTTCCAGCTCGTATTATGAGATCAAAAACACTTCATTCTATGCAAATAGGCAAGATTCATGCGTTTCGAGCAGCCAAACAAGCCCCGAACGATTGCAATGTCGCTTTATAATGAAATCGAACGATTGAGTTTTGTGCTCGCTGTAGGCGTTCCAGATCGTATTATAAGATCAAAAACACTTCATAATATGCAAATACGTAAGATTCGTGGGTTTCGAATCGACAAACAAGCCCCAAATGAATGCAAAGTCTATTTATAACGATATCGATCATTTGAGTTTTACGCTCGCAGCAGGCGTTCCAGCTCGTATTATGAGATCAAAAACACATCATTCTATGCAAATACGCAAGATTTATGCGTTTCGAGCAGCAAAACAAGGCACAAACGATTGTAAAGTCGCTTTATAAAGAAATATAACGGTTGAGTTTTGCGCTCTTTGTAGGCGTTGCAGCTTGTATTATAAGATCAAAAACTCCTCATTCTATACAAATACGCAAGATTCATGCGTTTCAAGCCGCCAAACAAGCTCTAATCGAATGCAAAGTTGCTTTATAACGAAATCGAACGATTGAGTTTTGCGCTCGCTGTAGGCGTTCCCGATCATATTATAAGATCAAAAACACTTCATTCTATGCAAATACGTAAGATTCGTGGGTTTAGAATCGCCAAACAAGCCCCAAATGAATGCAAAGTCCATTTATAACGATATCGATCATTTGAGTTTTACGCTCGCAGCAGGCATTCCAGCTCGTATTATGAGATCAATAACAATTAATTCTATGCAAATACGCAAGATTTATGCGTTTCGAGCAGCAAAACAAGGCACAAACGATTGCAAAGTCGCTTTATAACGAAATGGAACGGTTGAGTTTTGCGCCCTTTGTAGGCGTTGCAGCTCGTATTATAAGATCAAAAACTCCTCATTCTATACAAATACGCAAGATTCATGCGTTTCAAGCCGCCAAACAAGCCCTAATCGAATGCAAAGTTGCTCTATAACGAAATCGAACGATTGAGTTTTGCGCTCGCTGTAGGTGTTCCAGCTCGTATTATAAGATCAAAAACACTTTATTCTATGCAAATACGCAAGATTCATGCGTTTCGAGCAGCCAGACAAGCCCCGTACGATTGCAATGTCGCCTTATAACGAAATCGAACGATTGAGTTTTGCGCTCGCTGTAGACGTTCCAGATCGTATTATAAGATCAAAAACACTTCATAATATGCAAATACGTAAGATTCGTGGGTTCAGAATCGCCAAACAAGCCCCAAATGAATGCAAAGTCCATTTATAACGATATCGATCATTTGAGTTTTACGCTCGCAGCAAGCGTTCCAGCTCGTATTATGAGATCAAAAACACATCATTCTATGCAAATACGCAAGATTTATGCGTTTCGAGCAGCAAAACAAGGCACAAACGATTGTAAAGTCGCTTTATAAAGAAATATAACGGTTGAGTTTTGCGCTCTTTGTAGGCGTTGCAGCTCGTATTATAAGATCAAAAACTCCTCATTCTATACAAATACGCAAGATTCATGCGTTTCAAGCCGCCAAACAAGCCCTAATCGAATGCAAAGTTGCTTTATAACGAAATCGAACGATTGAGTTTTGCGCTCGCTGTAGGCGTTCCCGATCATATTATAAGATCAAAAACACTTCATTCTATGCAAATACGTAAGATTCGTGGGTTTAGAATCGCCAAACAAGCCCCAAATGAATGCAAAGTCCATTTATAACGATATCGATCATTTGAGTTTTACGCTCGCAGCAGGCGTTCCAGCTCGTATTATGATATCAATAACACTTAATTCTATGCAAATACGCAAGATTTATGCGTTTCTAGCAGCAAAACAAGGCACAAACGATTGCAAAGTCGCTTTATAACGAAATGGAACGGTTGAGTTTTGCGCCCTTTGTAGGCGTTGCAGCTCGTATTATAAGATCAAAAACTCCTCATTCTATACAAATACGCAAGATTCATGCGTTTCAAGCCGCCAAACAAGCCCTAATCGAATGCAAAGTTGCTCTATAACGAAATCGAACGATTGAGTTTTGCGCTCGCTGTAGGCGTTCCAGCTCGTATTATAAGATCAAAAACACTTTATTCTATGCAAATACGCAAGATTCATGCGTTTCGAGCAGCCAGACAGGCCCCGTACGATTGCAATGTCGCTTTATAACGAAATCGAACGATTGAGTTTTGCGCTCGCTGTAGACGTTCCAGATCGTATTATAAGATCAAAAACACTTCATAATATGCAAATACGTAAGATTCGTGGGTTCAGAATCGCCAAACAAGCCCCAAATGAATGCAAAGTCCATTTATAACGATATCGATCATTTGAGTTTTACGCTCGCAGCAAGCGTTCCAGCTCGTATTATGAGATCAAAAACACTTCATTCTATGCAAATACGCAAGATTTATGCGTGTCGAGCAGCTAAACAAGGCTCAAACGATTGTAAAGTCGCTTTATAACGAATTATAACGGTTGAGTTTTGCGCTCTTTGTAGGCGTTGCAGCTCGTATTGTAAGATCAAAAATACTTCATTCTATGCAAATACGTAAGATTCGTGGGTTTAGAATCGCCAAACAAGCCCCAAATGAATGCAAAGTCCATGTATAACGAATACGATCATTTGAGTTTTACGCTCGCAGCAGGCGTTCCGGCTCGTATTATGAGATCAAAGACACTTCATTCTATGCAAATACGCAAGATTCATGCGTTTCGAGCAGCCAAACAAGCCCCGAACGATTGCAAAGTCGCTTTATAACGAAATCGAAGGATTGAGTTTTGCGCTCGCTGTAGGCGTTCCAGATCGTATTATAAGATCAAAAACACTTCATTTTATGCAAATACGTAAGATTCGTGCGTTTAGAATCGCCAAACAAGCCCCAAATGAATGCAAAGTCCATTTATAACGATATCGATCATTTGAGTTTTACGCTCGCAGCAGGCGTTCCAGCTCCTATTATGAGATCAAAAACACTTCATTCTATGCAAATACGCAAGATTCATGCGTTTCGAGCAGCCAAACAAGCCCCGAACGATTGCAATGTCGCTTTATAATGAAATCGAACGATTGAGTTTTGCGCTCGCTGTAGGCGTTCCAGATCGTATTATAAGATCAAAAACACTTCATTCTATACAAATACGTAAGATTCATGCGTTTCAAGCCGCCAAACAAGCCCTAATCGAATGCAAAGTTGCTTTATAACGAAATCGAACGATTGAGTTTTGCGCTCGCTGTAGGCGTTCCAGCTCGTATTATAAGATCAAAAACACTTTATTCTATGCAAATACGCAAGATTTATGCGTTTCGAGCAGCAAAACAAAGCACAAACGATTGCAAAGTCGCTTTATAACGAAATGGAACAGTTGAGTTTTGCGCCCTTTGTAGGCGTTGCAGCTCGTATTATAAGATCAAAAACTCCTCATTCTATACAAATACGCAAGATTCATGCGTTTCAAGCCGCCAAACAAGCCCTAATCGAATGCAAAGTTGCTTTATAACGAAATCGAACGATTGAGTTTTGCGCTCGCTGTAGGCGTTCCAGCTCGTATTATAAGATCAAAAACACTTTATTCTATGCAAATACGCAAGATTCATGCGTTTCGAGCAGCCAAACAAGCCCCGTACGATTGCAATGTCGCTTTATAACGAAATCGGACGATTGAGTTTTGCGCTCGCTGTAGGCGTTCCAGATCATATTATAAGATCAAAAACACTTCATTCTATGCAAATACGTAAGATTCGTGGGTTTAGAATCGCCAAACAAGCCCCAAATGAATGCAAAGTCCATTTATAACGATATCGATCATTTGAGTTTTACGCTCGCTGTAGGCGTTCCAGATCGTATTATAAGATCAAAAACACTTCATAATATGCAAATACGTAAGATTCGTGGGTTTAGAATCGCCAAACAAGCCCCAAATGAATGCAAAGTCCATGTATAACGAATACGATCATTTGAGTTTTACGCTCGCAGCAGGCGTTCCAGCTTGTATTATGAGATCAAAAACACTTCATTCTATGCAAATACGCAAGATTCATGCGTTTCGAGCAGCCAAACAAGCCCCGAACGATTGCAATGTCGCTTTATAATGAAATCGAAGGATTGAGTTTTGCGCTCGCTGTAGGCGTTCCAGATCGTATTATAAGATCAAAAACACTTCATAATATGCAAATACGTAAGATTCGTGGGTTTCGAATCGACAAACAAGCCCCAAATGAATGCAAAGTCTATTTATAACGATATCGATCATTTGAGTTTTACGCTCGCAGCAGGCGTTCCAGCTCGTATTATGAGATCAAAAACACATCATTCTATGCAAATACGCAAGATTTATGCGTTTCGAGCAGCAAAACAAGGCACAAACGATTGTAAAGACGCTTTATAAAGAAATATAACGGTTGAGTTTTGCGCTCTTTGTAGGCGTTGCAGCTCGTATTATAAGATCAAAAACTCCTCATTCTATACAAATACGCAAGATTCATGCGTTTCAAGCCGCCAAACAAGCCCTAATCGAATGCAAAGTTGCTTTATAACGAAATCGAACGATTGAGTTTTGCGCTCGCTGTAGGCGTTCCCGATCATATTATAAGATCAAAAACACTTCATTCTATGCAAATACGTAAGATTCGTGGGTTTAGAATCGCCAAACAAGCCCCAAATGAATGCAAAGTCCATGTATAACGATATCGATCATTTGAGTTTTACGCTCGCAGCAGGCATTCGAGCTCGCATTATGAGATCAATAACACTTAATTCTATACAAATACGCAAGATTCATGCTTTTCGAGCCACCATACAAGTCCCAAACGATTGCAAAGTCGCTTTATAACGAAATCGAACGATTGAGTTTTGCGCTCGCTGTAGGCGTTCCAGATCGTATTATAAGATCAAAAACACTTCATTCTATGCAAATACGTAAGATTCGTGGGTTTGGAATCGCCAAACAAGCCCCAAATGAATGCAAAGTCCATGTATAACGAATATGATCATTTGAGTTTTACACTCGCAGCAGGCGTTCCAGATCGTATTATGAGATCAAAAACACTTCATAGTATGCAAACACGCATGATTCATGCGTTTTGAGCCGCCATCAATCCCCAAACGAATGCAAAGTAGCTTTATAACGAAATTTAACGATTGAGTTTTGCGCTCGCTGTAAGCGATCCAGCTCGTATCATAACATCAAAAACACTTCATTCTATGCAAATAAGCAAGATTCATGCGTTTCGAGCAGCCAAACAAGCCCCGAACGATTGCAAAGTCGCTTTATAACGAAATCGAAGGATTGAGTTTTGCGCTCGCTGTAGGCGTTCCAGATCGTATTATAAGATCAAGAACACTTCATTTTATGCAAATACGTAAGATTCGTGGGTTTAGAATCGCCAAACAAGCCCCAAATGAATGCAAAGTCCATTTATAACGATATCGATCATTTGAGTTTTACGCTCGCAGCAGGCGTTCCAGCTCGTATTGTGGGATCAAAAACACTTCATTCTATGCAAATACGCAAGATTCATGCGTTTCGAGCAGCCAGACAAGCCCCGAACGATTGCAATGTCGCTTTATAACGAAATCGAACGATTGAGTTTTGCGCTCGCTGTAGGCGTTCCAGATCGTATTATAAGATCAAAAACACTTCAGAATATGCAAATACGTAAGATTCGTGGGTTTAGAATCGCCAAACAAGCCCCAAATGAATGCAAAGTCCATGTATAACGAATACGATCATTTGAGTTTTACGCTCGCAGCAGGCGTTCCAGCTCGTATTATGAGATCAAAAACACTTCATTCTATGCAAATAGGCAAGATTCATGCGTTTCGAGCAGCCAAACAAGCCCCGAACGATTGCAATGTCGCTTTATAATGAAATCGAACGATTGAGTTTTGCGCTCGCTGTAGGCGTTCCAGATCGTATTATAAGATCAAAAACACTTCATAATATGCAAATACGTAAGATTCGTGGGTTTCGAATCGACAAACAAGCCCCAAATGAATGCAAAGTCTATTTATAACGATATCGATCATTTGAGTTTTACGCTCGCAGCAGGCGTTCCAGCTCGTATTATAAGATCAAAAACTCCTCATTCTATACAAATACGCAAGATTCATGCGGTTCAAGCCGCCAAACAAGCCCTAATCGAATGCAAAGTTGCTTTATAACGAAATCGAACGATTGAGTTTTGCGCTCGCTGTAGGCGTTCCCGATCATATTATAAGATCAAAAACACTTCATTCTATGCAAATACGTAAGATTCGTGGGTTTAGAATCGCCAAACAAGCCCCAAATGAATGCAAAGTCCATTTATAACGATATCGATCATTTGAGTTTTACGCTCGCAGCAGGCGTTCCAGCTCGTATTATGAGATCAATAACACTTAATTCTATGCAAATACGCAAGATTTATGCGTTTCGAGCAGCAAAACAAGGCACAAACGATTGCAAAGTCGCTTTATAACGAAATGGAACGGTTGAGTTTTGCGCCCTTTGTAGGCGTTGCAGCTCGTATTATAAGATCAAAAACTCCTCATTCTATACAAATACGCAAGATTCATGCGTTTCAAGCCGCCAAACAAGCCCTAATCGAATGCAAAGTTGCTCTATAACGAAATCGAACGATTGAGTTTTGCGCTCGCTGTAGGCGTTCCAGCTCGTATTATAAGATCAAAAACACTTTATTCTATGCAAATACGCAAGATTCATGCGTTTCGAGCAGCCAGACAAGCCCCGTACGATTGCAATGTCGCCTTATAACGAAATCGAACGATTGAGTTTTGCGCTCGCTGTAGACGTTCCAGATCGTATTATAAGATCAAAAACACTTCATAATATGCAAATACGTAAGATTCGTGGGTTCAGAATCGCCAAACAAGCCCCAAATGAATGCAAAGTCCATTTATAACGATATCGATCATTTGAGTTTTACGCTCGCAGCAAGCGTTCCAGCTCGTATTATGAGATCAAAAACACATCATTCTATGCAAATACGCAAGATTTATGCGTTTCGAGCAGCAAAACAAGGCACAAACGATTGTAAAGTCGCTTTATAAAGAAATATAACGGTTGAGATTTGCGCTCTTTGTAGGCGTTGCAGCTCGTATTATAAGATCAAAAACTCCTCATTCTATACAAATACGCAAGATTCATGCGTTTCAAGCCGCCAAACAAGCCCTAATCGAATGCAAAGTTGCTTTATAACGAAATCGAACGATTGAGTTTTGCGCTCGCTGTAGGCGTTCCCGATCATATTATAAGATCAAAAACACTTCATTCTATGCAAATACGTAAGATTCGTGGGTTTAGAATCGCCAAACAAGCCCCAAATGAATGCAAAGTCCATTTATAACGATATCGATCATTTGAGTTTTACGCTCGCAGCAGGCGTTCCAGCTCGTATTATGAGATCAATAACACTTAATTCTATGCAAATACGCAAGATTTATGCGTTTCGAGCAGCAAAACAAGGCACAAACGATTGCAAAGTCGCTTTATAACGAAATGGAACGGTTGAGTTTTGCGCCCTTTGTAGGCGTTGCAGCTCGTATTATAAGATCAAAAACTCCTCATTCTATACAAATACGCAAGATTCATGCGTTTCAAGCCGCCAAACAAGCCCTAATCGAATGCAAAGTTGCTCTATAACGAAATCGAACGATTGAGTTTTGCGCTCGCTGTAGGCGTTCCAGCTCGTATTATAAGATCAAAAACACTTTATTCTATGCAAATACGCAAGATTCATGCGTTTCGAGCAGCCAGACAAGCCCCGTACGATTGCAATGTCGCTTTATAACGAAATCGAACGATTGAGTTTTGCGCTCGCTGTAGACGTTCCAGATCGTATTATAAGATCAAAAACCCTTCATAATATGCAAATACGTAAGATTCGTGGGTTCAGAATCGCCAAACAAGCCCCAAATGAATGCAAAGTCCATTTATAACGATATCGATCATTTGAGTTTTACGCTCGCAGCAAGCGTTCCAGCTCGTATTGTGGGATCAAAAACACTTCATTCTATGCAAATACGCAAGATTCATGCGTTTCGAGCAGCCAGACAAGCCCCGAACGATTGCAATGTCGCTTTATAACGAAATCGAACGATTGAGTTTTGCGCTCGCTGTAGGCGTTCCAGATCGTATTATAAGATCAAAAACACTTCAGAATATGCAAATACGTAAGATTCGTGGGTTTAGAATCGCCAAACAAGCCCCAAATGAATGCAAAGTCCATGTATAACGAATACGATCATTTGAGTTTTACGCTCGCAGCAGGCGTTCCAGCTCGTATTATGAGATCAAAAACACTTCATTCTATGCAAATAGGCAAGATTCATGCGTTTCGAGCAGCCAAACAAGCCCCGAACGATTGCAATGTCGCTTTATAATGAAATCGAACGATTGAGTTTTGCGCTCGCTGTAGGCGTTCCAGATCGTATTATAAGATCAAAAACACTTCATAATATGCAAATACGTAAGATTCGTGGGTTTCGAATCGACAAACAAGCCCCAAATGAATGCAAAGTCTATTTATAACGATATCGATCATTTGAGTTTTACGCTCGCAGCAGGCGTTCCAGCTCGTATTATAAGATCAAACACTCCTCATTCTATACAAATACGCAAG
Organism: Exephanes ischioxanthus; assembly: GCA_958510785.1. Taxonomy (NCBI): domain Eukaryota; kingdom Metazoa; phylum Arthropoda; class Insecta; order Hymenoptera; family Ichneumonidae; genus Exephanes; species Exephanes ischioxanthus. The sequence continues at coordinate 18,919,614 of OY294016.1, read as the reverse complement.
ATTCATGCGGTTCAAGCCGCCAAACAAGCCCTAATCGAATGCAAAGTTGCTTTATAACGAAATCGAACGATTGAGTTTTGCGCTCGCTGTAGGCGTTCCCGATCATATTATAAGATCAAAAACACTTCATTCTATGCAAATACGTAAGATTCGTGGGTTTAGAATCGCCAAACAAGCCCCAAATGAATGCAAAGTCCATTTATAACGATATCGATCATTTGAGTTTTACGCTCGCAGCAGGCGTTCCAGCTCGTATTATGAGATCAATAACACTTAATTCTATGCAAATACGCAAGATTTATGCGTTTCGAGCAGCAAAACAAGGCACAAACGATTGCAAAGTCGCTTTATAACGAAATGGAACGGTTGAGTTTTGCGCCCTTTGTAGGCGTTGCAGCTCGTATTATAAGATCAAAAACTCCTCATTCTATACAAATACGCAAGATTCATGCGTTTCAAGCCGCCAAACAAGCCCTAATCGAATGCAAAGTTGCTTTATAACGAAATCGAACGATTGAGTTTTGCGCTCGCTGTAGGTGTTCCAGCTCGTATTATAAGATCAAAAACACTTTATTCTATGCAAATACGCAAGATTCATGCGTTTCGAGCAGCCAGACAAGCCCCGTACGATTGCAATGTCGCTTTATAACGAAATCGAACGATTGAGTTTTGCGCTCGCTGTAGACGTTCCAGATCGTATTATAAGATCAAAAACACTTCATAATATGCAAATACGTAAGATTCGTGGGTTCGGAAGCGCCAAACAAGCCCCAAATGAATGCAAAGTCCATTTATAACGATATCGATCATTTGAGTTTTACGCTCGCAGCAAGCGTTCCAGCTCGTATTATGAGATCAAAAACACTTCATTCTATGCAAATACGCAAGATTTATGCGTGTCGAGCAGCTAAACAAGGCTCAAACGATTGTAAAGTCGCTTTATAACGAATTATAACGGTTGAGTTTTGCGCTCTTTGTAGGCGTTGCAGCTCGTATTGTAAGATCAAAAATACTTCATTCTATGCAAATACGTAAGGTTCGTGGGTTTAGAATCGCCAAACAAGCCCCAAATGAATGCAAAGTCCATGTATAACGAATACGATCATTTGAGTTTTATGCTCGCAGCAGGCGTTCCAGCTCGTATTATGAGATCAAAAACACTTCATTCTATGCAAATACGCAAGATTCATGCGTTTCGAGCAGCCAAACAAGCCCCGAACGATTGCAAAGTCGCTTTATAACGAAATCGAAGGATTGAGTTTTGCGCTCGCTGTAGGCGTTCCAGATCGTATTATAAGATCAAAAACACTTCATTTTATGCAAATACGTAAGATTCGTGGGATTAGAATCGCCAAACAAGCCCCAAATGAATGCAAAGTCCATTTATAACGATATCGATCATTTGAGTTTTACGCTCGCAGCAGGCGTTCCAGCTCCTATTATGAGATCAAAAACACTTCATTCTATGCAAATACGCAAGATTCATGCGTTTCGAGCAGCCAAACAAGCCCCGAACGATTGCAATGTCGCTTTATAATGAAATCGAACGATTGAGTTTTGCGCTCGCTGTAGGCGTTCCAGATCGTATTATAAGATCAAAAACACTTCATAATATGCAAATACGTAAGATTCGTGGGTTTCGAATCGACAAACAAGCCCCAAATGAATGCAAAGTCTATTTATAACGATATCGATCATTTGAGTTTTACGCTCGCAGCAGGCGTTCCAGCTCGTATTATGAGATCAAAAACACATCATTCTATGCAAATACGCAAGATTTATGCGTTTCGAGCAGCAAAACAAGGCACAAACGATTGTAAAGTCGCTTTATAAAGAAATATAACGGTTGAGTTTTGCGCTCGCTGTAGGCGTTCCCGATCATATTATAAGATCAAAAAAACTTCATTCTATGCAAATACGTAAGATTCGTGGGTTTATAATCGCCAAACAAACCCCAAATGAATGCAAAGTCCATTTATAACGATATCGATCATTTGAGTCTTACGCGCGCAGCATGCGTTCCAGCTCGTATTATGAGATCAATAACACTTCATTCTATGCAAATACGCAAGATTTATGCGTTTCGAGCAGCAAAACAAGGCACAAACGATTGCAAAGTCGCTTTATAACAAAATGGAACGGTTGAGTTTTGCGCTCTTTGTAGGCGTTGCAGCTCGTATTATAAGATCAAAAACTCCTCATTCTATACAAATACGCAAGATTCATGCGTTTCAAGCCGCCAAACAAGCCATAATCGAATGCAAAGTTGCTTTATAACGAAATCGAACGATTGAGTTTTGCGCTCGCTGTAGGCGTTCCAGCTCGTATTATAAGATCAAAAACACTTTATTCTATGCAAATACGCAAGATTCATGCGTTTCGAGCAGCCAAACAAGCCCCGTACGATTGCAATGTCGCTTTATAACGAAATCGGACGATTGAGTTTTGCGCTCGCTGTAGGCGTTCCAGATCGTATTATAAGATCAAAAACACTTCATTCTATGCAAATACGCAAGATTCATGCGTTTCGAGCAGCCAGACAAGCCCCGAACGATTGCAATGTCGCTTTATAACGAAATCGAACGATTGAGTTTTGCGCTCGCTGTAGGCGTTCCAGATCGTATTATAAGATCAAAAACACTTCATAATATACAAATACGTAAGATTCGTGGGTTTGGAATCGCCAAACAAGCCCCAAATGAATGCAAAGTCCATTTATAACGATATCGATCATTTGAGTGTTACGCTCGCAGTAGGCGTTCGAGCTCGCATTATGAGATCAATAACACTTAATTCTATACAAATACGCAAGATTCATGCGTTTCGAGCAGCCAAACAAGTCCCAAACGATTGCAAAGTCGCTTTATAACGAAATCGAACGATTGAGTTTTGCGCTCGCTGTAGGCGTTCCAGATCGTATTATAAGATCAAAAACACTACATTCTATGCAAATACGTAAGATTCGTGGGTTCAGAATCGCCAAACAAGCCCCAAATGAATGCAAAGTCCATTTATAACGAAATCGAACGATTGAGTTTTGCGCTCGCTGTAGGCGTTCCAGATCGTATTATAAGATCAAAAACACTTCATAATATACAAATACGTAAGATTCGTGGCTTTAGAATCGCCAAACAAGCCCCAATTGAATGCAAAGTCCATTTATAACGATATCGATCATTTGAGTTTTACGCTCGCAGCAGGCGTTCGAGCTCGCATTATGAGATCAATAACACTTAATTCTATACAAATACGCAAGATTCATGCTTTTCGAGCCGCCAAACAAGTCCAAAACGATTGCAAAGTCGCTTTATAACGAAATCGAACGATTGAGTTTTGCGCTCGCTGTAGGCGTTCCAGATCGTATTATAAGATCAAAAACACTTCATTCTATGCAAATACGTAAGATTCGTGGGTTTGGAATCGCCAAACAAGCCCCAAATGAATGCAAAGTCCATTTATAACGATATCGATCATTTGAGTGTTACGCTCGCAGTAGGCGTTCGAGCTCGCATTATGAGATCAATAACACTCAATTCTATACAAATACGCAAGATTCATGCGTTTCGAGCAGCCAAACAAGTCCCAAACGATTGCAAAGTCGCTTTATAACGAAATCGAACGATTGAGTTTTGCGCTCGCTGTAGGCGTTCCAGATCGTATTATAAGATCAAAAACACTTCATAATATGCAAATACGTAAGATTCGTGGGTTTGGAATCGCCAAACAAGCCCCAAATGAATGCAAAGTCCATTTATAACGATATCGATCATTTGAGTGTTACGCCCGCAGTAGGCGTTCGAGCTCGCATTATGAGATCAATAACACTTAATTCTATACAAATACGCAAGATTCATGCGTTTCGAGCAGCCAAACAAGTCCCAAACGATTGCAAAGTCGCTTTATAACGAAATCGAACGATTGAGTTTTGCGCTCGCTGTAGGCGTTCCAGATCGTATTATAAGATCAAAAACACTTCATTCTATGCAAATACGTAAGATTCGTGGGTTTGGAATCGCCAAACAAGCCCCAAATGAATGCAAAGTCCATTTATAACGATATCGATCATTTGAGTTTTACGCTCGCAGCAAGCGTTTCAGCTCGTATTATGAGATCAAAAATACTTCATTCTATGCAAATACGCATGATTCATGCGTTTCAAGCCGCCAAACAAGCCATAATCGAATGCAAAGTTGCTTTATAACGAAATCGAACGATTGAGTTTTGCGCTCGCTGTAGGCGTTCCAGCTCGTATTATAAGATCAAAAACACTTTATTCTATGCAAATACGCAAGATTCATGCGTTTCGAGCAGCCAAACAAGCCCCGTACGATTGCAATGTCGCTTTATAACGAAATCGGACGATTGAGTTTTGCGCTCGCTGTAGGCGTTCCAGATTATATTGTAAGATCAAAAACACTTCATTCTATGCAAATACGTCAGATTCGTGGGTTTAGAATCGCCAAACAAGCCCCAAATGAATGCAAAGTCCATTTATAACGATATCGATCATTTGAGTGTTACGCTCGCAGCAGGTGTTCGAGCTCGCATTATGAGATCAATAACACTTAATTCTATACAAATACGCAACATTCATGCGTTTCGAGCAGCCAAACAAGTCCCAAACGATTGCAAAGTCGCTTTATAACGAAATCGAACGATTGAGTTTTGCGCTCGCTGTAGGCGTTCCAGATCGTATTATAAGATCAAAAACACTACATTCTATGCAAATACGCAAGATTCATGCGTTTCGAGCAGCCAGACAAGCCCCGAACGATTGCAATGTCGCTTTATAACGAAATCGAACGATTGAGTTTTGCGCTCGCTGTAGGCGTTCCAGATCGTATTATAAGATCAAAAACACTTCATAATATACAAATACGTAAGATTCGTGGGTTCAGAATCGCCAAACAAGCCCCAAATGAATGCAAAGTGCATTTATAACGAAATCGAACGATTGAGTTTTGCGCTCGCTGTAGGCGTTCCAGATCGTATTATAAGATCAAAAACACTTCATAATATACAAATACGTAAGATTCGTGGGTTCAGAATCGCCAAACAAGCCCCAAATGAATGCAAAGTCCATTTATAACGATATCGATCATTTGAGTTTTACGCTCGCAGCAAGCGTTTCAGCTCGTATTATGAGATCAAAAATACTTCATTCTATGCAAATACGCATGATTCATGCGTTTCGAGCCGCCAAACAAGTCCCAAACGATTGCAAAGTCGCTTTATAACGAAATCGAACGATTGAGTTTTGCGCTCGCTGTAGGCGTTCCAGATCGTACTATAAGATCAAAAACACTTCATAATATGCAAATACGTAAGATTCGTGGCTTTAGAATCGCCAAACAAGCCCCAATTGAATGCAAAGTCCATTTATAACGATATCGATCATTTGAGTGTTACGCCCGCAGTAGGCGTTCGAGCTCGCATTATGAGATCAATAACACTTAATTCTATACAAATACGCAACATTCATGCGTTTCGAGCAGCCAAACAAGTCCAAAACGATTGCAAAGTCGCTTTATAACGAAATCGAACGATTGAGTTTTGCGCTCGCTGTAGGCGTTCCAGATCGTATTATAAGATCAAAAACACTTCATTCTATGCAAATACGTAAGATTCGTGGGTTTGGAATCGCCAAACAAGCCCCAAATGAATGCAAAGTCCATTTATAACGATATCGATCATTTGAGTGTTACGCTCGCAGTAGGCGTTCGAGCTCGCATTATGAGATCAATAACACTCATTTCTATACAAATACGCAAGATTCATGCGTTTCGAGCAGCCAAACAAGTCCCAAACGATTGCAAAGTCGCTTTATAACGAAATCGAACGATTGAGTTTTGCGCTCGCTGTAGGCGTTCCAGATCGTATTATAAGATCAAAAACACTTCATAATATGCAAATACGTAAGATTGGTGGGTTTGGAATCGCCAAACAAGCCCCAAATGAATGCAAAGTCCATTTATAACGATATCGATCATTTGAGTTTTACGCTCGCAGCAAGCGTTTCAGCTCGTATTATGAGATCAAAAATACTTCATTCTATGCAAATACGCATGATTCATGCGTTTCAAGCCGCCAAACAAGCCATAATCGAATGCAAAGTTGCTTTATAACGAAATCGAACGATTGAGTTTTGCGCTCGCTGTAGGCGTTCCAGCTCGTATTATAAGATCAAAAACACTTTATTCTATGCAAATACGCAAGATTCATGCGTTTCGAGCAGCCAAACAAGCCCCGTACGATTGTAATGTCGCTTTATAACGAAATCGGACGATTGAGTTTTGCGCTCGCTGTAGGCGTTACAGATCATATTGTAAGATCAAAAACACTTCATTCTATGCAAATACGTCAGATTCGTGGGTTTAGAATCGCCAAACAAGCCCCAAATGAATGCAAAGTCCATTTATAACGATATCGATCATTTGAGTGTTACGCTCGCAGCAGGTGTTCGAGCTCGCATTATGAGATCAATAACACTTAATTCTATACAAATACGCAACATTCATGCGTTTCGAGCAGCCAAACAAGTCCCAAACGATTGCAAAGTCGCTTTATAACGAAATCGAACGATTGAGTTTTGCGCTGGCTGTAGGCGTTCCAGATCGTATTATAAGATCAAAAACACTACATTCTATGCAAATACGCAAGATTCATGCGTTTCGAGCAGCCAGACAAGCCCCGAACGATTGCAATGTCGCTTTATAACGAAATCGAACGATTGAGTTTTGCGCTCGCTGTAGGCGTTCCAGATCGTACTATAAGATCAAAAACACTTCATAATATGCAAATACGTAAGATTCGTGGGTTTGGAATCGCCAAACAAGCCCCAAATGAATGCAAATTCCATGTATAACGAATACGATCATTTGAGTTTTACACTCGCAGCAGGCGTTCCAGATCGTATTATGAGATCAAAAACACTTCATAGTATGCAAACACGCATGATTCATGCGTTTCGAGCCGCCATCAATCCCCAAACGAATGCAAAGTAGCTTTATAACAAAATGGAACGGTTGAGTTTTGCGCTCTTTGTAGGCGTTGCAGCTCGTATTATAAGATCAAAAACTCCTCATTCTATACAAATACGCAAGATTCATGCGTTTCAAGCCGCCAAACAAGCCATAATCGAATGCAAAGTTGCTTTATAACGAAATCGAACGATTGAGTTTTGCGCTCGCTGTAGGCGTTCTAGATCGTATTATAAGATCAAAAACACTTCATTCTATGCAAATACGTAAGATTCGTGGGTTTAGAATCGCCAAACAAGCCCCAAATGAATGCAAAGTCCATTTATAACGATATCGATCATTTGAGTGTTACGCCCGCAGTAGGCGTTCGAGCTCGCATTATGAGATCAATAACACTTAATTCTATACAAATACGCAAGATTCATGCGTTTCGAGCAGCCAAACAAGTCCCAAACGATTGCAAAGTCGCTTTATAACGAAATCGAACGATTGAGTTTTGCGCTCGCTGTAGGCGTTCCAGATCGTATTATAAGATCAAAAACACTTCATTCTATGCAAATACGTAAGATTGGTGGGTTTGGAATCGCCAAACAAGCCCCAAATGAATGCAAAGTCCATTTATAACGATATCGATCATTTGAGTTTTACGCTCGCAGCAAGCGTTTCAGCTCGTATTATGAGATCAAAAATACTTCATTCTATGCAAATACGCATGATTCATGCGTTTCAAGCCGCCAAACAAGCCATAATCGAATGCAAAGTTGCTTTATAACGAAATCGAACGATTGAGTTTTGCGCTCGCTGTAGGCGTTCCAGATCGTATTATAAGATCAAAAACACTTCATAATATACAAATACGTAAGATTCGTGGGTTCAGAATCGCCAAACAAGCCCCAAATGAATGCAAAGTCCATTTATAACGAAATCGAACGATTGAGTTTTGCGCTCGCTGTAGGCGTTCCAGATCGTATTATAAGATCAAAAACACTTCATAATATACAAATACGTAAGATTCGTGGGTTCAGAATCGCCAAACAAGCCCCAAATGAATGCAAAGTCCATTTATAACGATATCGATCATTTGAGTTTTACGCTCGCAGCAAGCGTTTCAGCTCGTATTATGAGATCAAAAATACTTCATTCTATGCAAATACGCATGATTCATGCGTTTCGACCCGCCAAACAAGTCCCAAACGATTGCAAAGTCGCTTTATTATGAAATCGAACGATTGAGTTTTGCGCTCGCTGTAGGCGTTCCAGATCGTACTATAAGATCAAAAACACTTCATAATATGCAAATACGTAAGATTCGTGGCTTTAGAATCGCCAAACAAGCCCCAATTGAATGCAAAGTCCATTTATAACGATATCGATCATTTGAGTTTTACGCTCGCAGCAGGCGTTCGAGCTCGCATTATGAGATCAATAACACTTAATTCTATACAAATACGCAAGATTCATGCTTTTCGAGCCGCCAAACAAGTCCAAAACGATTGCAAAGTCGCTTTATAACGAAATCGAACGATTGAGTTTTGCGCTCGCTGTAGGCGTTCCAGATTGTATTATAAGATCAAAAACACTTCATTCTATGCAAATACGTAAGATTCGTGGGTTTGGAATCGCCAAACAAGCCCCAAATGAATGCAAAGTCGATTTATAACGATATCGATCATTTGAGTGTTACGCTCGCAGTAGGCGTTCGAGCTCGCATTATGAGATCAATAACACTCAATTCTATACAAATACGCAAGATTCATGCGTTTCGAGCAGCCAAACAAGTCCCAAACGATTGCAAAGTCGCTTTATAACGAAATCGAACGATTGAGTTTTGCGCTCGCTGTAGGCGTTCCAGATCGTATTATAAGATCAAAAACACTTCATAATATACAAATACGTAAGATTCGTGGGTTTGGAATCGCCAAACAAGCCCCAAATGAATGCAAAGTCCATTTATAACGATATCGATCATTTGAGTTTTACGCTCGCAGCAAGCGTTTCAGCTCGTATTATGAGATCAAAAATACTTCATTCTATGCAAATACGCATGATTCATGCGTTTCAAGCCGCCAATCAAGCCATAATCGAATGCAAAGTTGCTTTATAACGAAATCGAACGATTGAGTTTTGCGCTCGCTGTAGGCGTTCCAGCTCGTATTATAAGATCAAAAACACTTTATTCTATGCAAATACGCAAGGTTCATGCGTTTCGAGCAGCCAAACAAGCCCCGTACGATTGCAATGTCGCTTTATAACGAAATCGGACGATTGAGTTTTGCGCTCGCTGTAGGCGTTCCAGATCATATTGTAAGATCAAAAACACTTCATTCTATGCAAATACGTCAGATTCGTGGGTTTAGAATCGCCAAACAAGCCCCAAATGAATGCAAAGTCCATTTATAACGATATCGATCATTTGAGTGTTACGCTCGCAGCAGGTGTTCGAGCTCGCATTATGAGATCAATAACACTTAATTCTATACAAATACGCAACATTCATGCGTTTCGAGCAGCCAAACAAGTCCCAAACGATTGCAAAGTCGCTTTATAACGAAATCGAACGATTGAGTTTTGCGCTCGCTGTAGGCGTTCCAGATCGTATTATAAGATCAAAAACACTACATTCTATGCAAATACGCAAGATTCATGCGTTTCGAGCAGCCAGACAAGCCCCGAACGATTGCAATGTCGCTTTATAACGAAATCGAACGATTGAGTTTTGCGCTCGCTGTAGGCGTTCCAGATCGTATTATAAGATCAAAAACACTTCATAATATACAAATACGTAAGATTCGTGGGTTCAGAATCGCCAAACAAGCCCCAAATGAATGCAAAGTCCATTTATAACGATATCGATCATTTGAGTTTTACGCTCGCAGCAAGCGTTTCAGCTCGTATTATGAGATCAAAAATACTTCATTCTATGCAAATACGCATGATTCATGCGTTTCAAGCCGCCAAACAAGCCATAATCGAATGCAAAGTTGCTTTATAACGAAATCGAACGATTGAGTTTTGCGCTCGCTGTAGGCGTTCCAGCTCGTATTATAAGATCAAAAACACTTTATTCTATGCAAATACGCAAGATTCATGCGTTTCGAGCAGCCAAAAAAGCCCCGTACGATTGCAATGTCGCTTTATAACGAAATCGAACGATTGAGTTTTGCGCTCGCTGTAGGCGTTCCAGATCGTATTATAAGATCAAAAACACTTCATTCTATGCAAATACGTAAGATTCGTGGGTTTAGAATCGCCAAACAAGCCCCAAATGAATACAAAGTCCATTTATAACAATATCGATCATTTGAGTCTTACGCTCGCAGCATGCGTTCCAGCTCGTATTATGAGATCAATAACACTTCATTCTATGCAAATACGCAAGATTTATTCGTTTCGAGCAGCAAAACAAGGCACAAACGATTGCAAAGTCGCTTTATAACGAAATCGAACGATTGAGTTTTGCGCTCGCTGTAGGCGTTCCAGATCGTATTATAAGATCAAAAACACTTCATTCTATGCAAATACGTAAGATTCGTGGTTTTGGAATCGCCAAACAAGCCCCAAATGAATGCAAAGTCCATTTATAACGATATCGATAATTTGAGTGTTACGCTCGCAGTAGGCGTTCGAGCTCGCATTATGAGATCAATAACACTTAATTCTATACAAATACGCAAGATTCATGCGTTTCGAGCAGCCAAACAAGTCCCAAACGATTGCAAAGTCGCTTTATAACGAAATCGAACGATTGAGTTTTGCGCTCGCTGTAGGCGTTCCAGATCGTATTATAAGATCAAAAACACTTCATTCTATGCAAATACGTAAGATTCGTGGGTTTGGAATCGCCAAACAAGCCCCAAATGAATGCAAAGTCCATTTATAACGATATCGATCATTTGAGTGTTACGCTCGCAGTAGGCGTTCGAGCTCGCATTATGAGATCAATAACACTCATTTCTATACAAATACGCAAGATTCATGCGTTTCGAGCAGCCAAACAAGTCCCAAACGATTGCAAAGTCGCTTTATAACGAAATCGAACGATTGAGTTTTGCGCTCGCTGTAGGCGTTCCAGATCGTATTATAAGATCAAAAACACTTCATAATATGCAAATACGTAAGATTCGTGGGTTCAGAATCGCCAAACAAGCCCCAAATGAATGCAAAGTCCATTTATAACGATATCGATCATTTGAGTTTTACGCTCGCAGCAAGCGTTTCAGCTCGTATTATGAGATCAAAAATACTTCATTCTATGCAAATACGCATGATTCATGCGTTTCAAGCCGCCAATCAAGCCATAATCGAATGCAAAGTTGCTTTATAACGAAATCGAACGATTGAGTTTTGCGCTCGCTGTAGGCGTTCCAGCTCGTATTATAAGATCAAAAACACTTTATTCTATGCAAATACGCAAGGTTCATGCGTTTCGAGCAGCCAAACAAGCCCCGTACGATTGCAATGTCGCTTTATAACGAAATCGAACGATTGAGTTTTGCGCTCGCTGTAGGCGTTCCAGATCATTTTGTAAGATCAAAAACACTTCATTCTATGCAAATACGTCAGATTCGTGGGTTTAGAATCGCCAAACAAGCCCCAAATGAATGCAAAGTCCATTTATAACGATATCGATCATTTGAGTGTTACGCTCGCAGCAAGCGTTTCAGCTCGTATTATAAGTTCAAAAACACTTCATAATATGCAAATACGTAAGATTCGTGGCTTTAGAATCGCCAAACAAGCCCCAATTGAATGCAAAGTCCATTTATAACGATATCGATCATTTGAGTTTTACGCTCGCAGCAGGCGTTCGAGCTCGCATTATGAGATCAATAACACTTAATTCTATACAAATACGCAAGATTCATGCGTTTCGAGCAGCCAAACAAGTCCCAAACGATTGCAAAGTCGCTATATAACGAAATCGAACGATTGAGTTTTGCGCTCGCTGTAGGCGTTCCAGATCGTATTATAAGATCAACAACACTTCATTCTATGCAAATACGTAAGATTCGTGGGTTTGTAATCGCCAAACAAGCCCCAAATGAATGCAAAGTCCATGTATAACGAATACGATCATTTGAGTTTTACACTCGCAGCAGGCGTTCCAGATCGTATTATGAGATCAAAAACACTTCATAGTATGCAAACACGCATGATTCATGCGTTTCGAGCCGCCATCAATCCCCAAACGAATGCAAAGTAGCTTTATAACGAAATTTAACGATTGATTTTTGCGCTCGCTGTAAGCGATCCAGCTCGTATCATAACATCAAAAACACTTCATTCTGTGGAAATAAGCAAGATTCATGCGTTTCGAGCAGCCAAACAAGCCCCGAACGATTGCAATGTCGCTTTATGACGAAATCGAACGATTGAGTTTTGCGCTCGCTGTAGGCGTTCCAGATCGTATTATAAGATCAAAAACACTTCATAATATTCAAATACGTAAGATTCGTGGCTTTAGAATCGCCAAACAAGCCCCAAATGAATGCAAAGTCCATTTATAACGATATCGATCATTTGAGTTTTACGCTCCCAGCAGGCGTTCGAGCTCGTATTATGAGATCAAAAACACTTCATAGTATGCAAACACGCATGATTCATGCGTTTCGAGCCGCCATCAATCCCCAAACGAATGCAAAGTAGCTTTATAACGAAATTTAACGATTGAGTTTTGCGCTCGCTGGAAGCGATCCAGCTCGTATCATAACATCAAAAACACTTCATTCCATAAAAAAAAGCAAGATTCATGCGTTTCGAGCAGCCAAACAAGCCCCGAACGATTGCAAAGTCGCTTTATAACGAAATCGAAGGATTGAGTTTTGCGCTCGCTGTAGGCGTTCCAGATCGTATTATACGATCAAAAACACTTCATTTTATGCAAATACGTAAGATTCGTGGGTTTAGAATCGCCAAACAAGCCCCAAATGAATGCAAAGTCCATTTATAACGATATCGATAATTTGAGTTTTACGCTCGCAGCAGGCGTTCCAGCTCGTATTATGGGATCAAAAACACTTCATTCTATGCAAATACGCAAGATTCATGCGTTTCGAGCAGCCAGACAATCCCCGAACGATTGCAATGTCGCTTTATGACGAAATCGAACGATTGAGTTTTGCGCTCGCTGTAGGCGTTCCAGATCGTATTATAAGATCAAAAACACTTCATTCCGTGGAAATAAGCAAGATTCATGCGTTTCGAGCAGCCAAACAAGCCCCGAACGATTGCAAAGTCGCTTTATAACGAAATCGAAGGATTGAGTTTTGCGCTCGCTGTAGGCGTTCCAGATCGTATTATAAGATCAAAAACACTTCATTTTATGCAAATACGTAAGATTCGTGGGTTTAGAATCGCCAAACAAGCCTCAAATGAATGCAAAGTCCATTTATAACGATATCGATCATTTGAGTTTTACGCTCGCAGCAGGCGTTCCAGCTCGTATTATGGGATCAAAAACACTTCATTCTATGCAAATACGCAAGATTCATGCGTTTCGAGCAGCCAGACAAGCCCCGAACGATTGCAATGTCGCTTTATGACGAAATCGAACGATTGAGTTTTGCGCTCGCTGTAGGCGTTCCAGATCGTATTATAAGATCAAAAACACTTCATAATATTCAAATACGTAAGATTCGTGGGTTCAGAATCGCCAAACAAGCCCCAAATGAATGCAAAGTCCATTTATAACGATATCGATAATTTGAGTTTTACGCTCGCAGCAAGCGTTCCAGCTCGTATTATGAGATCAAAAACACTTCATTCTATGCAAATACGCAAGATTTATGCGTTTCGAGCAGCAAAACAAGGCACAAACGATTGTCAAGTCGCTTCATAACGAATTATAACGGTTGAGTTTTGCGCTCTTTGTAGGCGTTGCAGCTCGTATCATAAGATCAAAATACTTCATTCTATGCAAATACGTAAGATTCGTGGGTTTAGAATCGCCAAACAAGCCCCAAATGAATGCAAAGTCCATGTATAACGAATACGATCATTTGAGTTTTACGATCGCAGCAGGCGTTCCAGCTCGTATTATGAGATCAAAAACACTTCATTCTATGCAAATACGCAAGATTCATGCGTTTCGAGCAGCCAAACAAGCCCTGAACGATTGCAATGTCGCTTTATAACGAAATCGAACGATTGAGTTTTGCGCTCGCTGTAGGCGTTCCAGATCGTATTATAAGATCAAAAACACTTCATAATATGCAAATACGTAAGATTCGTGGCTTTAGAATCGCCAAACAAGCCCCAAATGAATGCAAAGTCCATTTATAACGATATCGATCATTTGAGTTTTACGCTCCCAGCAGGCGTTCGAGCTCGTATTATGAGATCAAAAACACTTCATAGTATGCAAACACGCATGATTCATGCGTTTCGAGCCGCCATCAATCCCCAAACGAATGCAAAGTAGCTTTATAACGAAATTTAACGATTGAGTTTTGCGCTCGCTGTAAGCGATCCAGCTCGTATCATAACATCAAAAACACTTCATTCCCTGGAAATAAGCAAGATTCATGCGTTTCGAGCAGCCAAACAAGCCCCGAACGATTGCAAAGTCGCTTTATAACGAAATCGAAGGATTGAGTTTTGCGCTCGCTGTAGGCGTTCCAGATCGTATTATAAGATTAAAAACACTTCATTTTATGCAAATACGTAAGATTCGTGGGTTTAGAATCGCCAAACAAGCCCTAAATGAATGCAAAGTCCATTTATAACGATATCGATCATTTGAGTTTTACGCTCGCAGCAGGCGTTCCAGCTCGTGTTATGGGATCAAAAACACTTCATTCTATGCAAATACGCAAGATTCATGCGTTTCGAGCAGCCAGACAAGCCCCGAACGATTGCAATGTCGCTTTATGACGAAATCGAACGATTGAGTTTTGCGCTCGCTGTAGGCGTTCCAGATCGTATTATAAGATCAAAAACACTTCATAATATGCAAATACGTAAGATTCGTGGGTTCAGAAACGCCAAACAAGCCCCAAATGAATGCAAAGTCCATTTATAACGATATCGATAATTTGAGTTTTACGCTCGCAGCAGGCGTTCCAGCTCGTATTATGGGATCAAAAACACTTCATTCTATGCAAATACGCAAGATTCATGCGTTTCGAGCAGCCAGACAAGCCCCGAACGATTGCAATGTCGCTTTATGACGAAATCGAACGATTGAGTTTTGCGCTCGCTGTAGGCGTTCCAGATCGTATTATAAGATCAAAAACACTTCATAATATGCAAATACGTAAGATTCGTGGGTTCAGAATCGCCAAACAAGCCCCAAATGAATGCAAAGTCCATTTATAACGATATCGATAATTTGAGTTTTACGCTCGCAGCAAGCGTTCCAGCTCGTATTATAAGATCAAAAACACTTCATTCTATGCAAATACGTAAGATTCGTGGGTTTGGAATCGCCAAACAAGCCCCAAATGAATGCAAAGTCCATGTATAACGAATACGATCATTTGAGTTTTACACTCGCAGCAGGCGTTCCAGATCGTATTATGAGATCAAAAACACTTCATAGTATGCAAACACGCATGATTCATGCGTTTCGAGCCGCCATCAATCCCCAAACGAATGCAAAGTAGCTTTATAACGAAATTTAACGATTGAGTTTTGCGCTCGCCGTAAGCGATCCAACTCGTATCATAACTTCAAAAACACTTCATTCCATGCAAATAAGCAAGATTCATGCGTTTCGAGCAGCCAAACAAGCCCCGTACGATTGCAATGTCGCTTTATAACGAAATCGGACGATTGAGTTTTGCGCTCGCTGTAGGCGTTCCAGATCATATTATAAGATCAAAAACACTTCATTCTATGCAAATACGTAAGATTCGTGGGTTTAGAATCGCCAAACAAGCCCCAAATGAATGCAAAGTCCATTTATAACGATATCGATCATTTGAGTTTTACGCTCGCAGCAGGCGTTCGAGCTCGCATTATGAGATCAATAACACTTAATTCTATACAAATACGCAAGATTCATGCTTTTCGAGCCGCCAAACAAGTCCCAAACGATTGCAAAGTCGCTTTATAACGAAATCGAACGATTGAGTTTTGCGCTTGCTGTAGGCGTTCCAGATCGTATAATAAGATCAAAAACACTTCATTCTATGCAAATACGTAAGATTCGTGGGTTTGGAATCGCCAAACAAGCCCCAAATGAATGCAAAGTCCATGTATAACGAATACGATCATTTGAGTTTTACACTCGCAGCAGGCGTTCCAGATCGTATTATGCGATCAAAAACACTTCATGGTATGCAAACACGCATGATTCATGCGTTTCGAGCCGCCATCAATCCCCAAACGAATGCAAAGTAGCTTTATAACGAAATTTAACGATTGAGTTTTGCGCTCGCTGTAAGCGATCGAGCTCGTATCATAACATCAAAAACACTTCATTCCATGCAAATAAGCAAGATTCATGCGTTTCGAGCAGCCAAACAAGCCCCGAACGATTGCAAAGTCGCTTTATAACGAAATCGACGGATTGAGTTTTGCGCTCGCTGTAGGCGTTCCAGATCGTATTATAAGATCAAAAACACTTCATTCTATGCAAATACGTAAGATTCGTGGGTTTGGATATCGCCAAACAAGCCCCAAATGAATGCAAAGTCCATGTATAACGAATACGATCATTTGAGTTTTACACTCGCAGCAGGCGTTCCAGATCGTATTATGAGATCAATAACACTTCATTCTATGCAAATACGCAAGATTTATGCGTTTCGAGCAGCAAAACAAGGAACAAACGATTGCAAAGTCGCTTTATAACGAAATGGAACGGTTGAGTTTTGCGCTCTTTGTAGGCGTTGCAGCTCGTATTATAAGATCAAAAACACTTCATAATATGCAAATACGTAAGATTCGTGGGTTCAGAATCGCCAAACAAGCCCCAAATGAATGCAAAGTCCATTTATAACGATATCGATAATTTGAGTTTTACGCTCGCAGCAGGCGTTCCAGCTCGTATTATGGGATCAAAAACACTTCATTCTATGCAAATACGCAAGATTCATGCGTTTCGAGCAGCCAGACAAGCCCCGAACGATTGCAATGTCGCTTTATGACGAAATCGAACGATTGAGTTTTGCGCTCGCTGTAGGCGTTCCAGATCGTATTATAAGATCAAAAACACTTCATAATATGCAAATACGTAAGATTCGTGGGTTCAGAATCGCCAAACAAGCCCCAAATGAATGCAAAGTCCATTTATAACGATATCGATAATTTGAGTTTTACGCTCGCAGCAAGCGTTCCAGCTCGTATTATAAGATCAAAAACACTTCATTCTATGCAAATACGTAAGATTCGTGGGTTTGGAATCGCCAAACAAGCCCCAAATGAATGCAAAGTCCATGTATAACGAATACGATCATTTGAGTTTTACACTCGCAGCAGGCGTTCCAGATCGTATTATGAGATCAAAAACACTTCATAGTATGCAAACACGCATGATTCATGCGTTTCGAGCCGCCATCAATCCCCAAACGAATGCAAAGTAGCTTTATAACGAAATTTAACGATTGAGTTTTGCGCTCGCCGTAAGCGATCCAGCTCGTATCATAACTTCAAAAACACTTCATTCCATGCAAATAAGCAAGATTCATGCGTTTCGAGCAGCCAAACAAGCCCCGTACGATTGCAATGTCGCTTTATAACGAAATCGGACGATTGAGTTTTGCGCTCGCTGTAGGCGTTCCAGATCATATTATAAGATCAAAAACACTTCATTCTATGCAAATACGTAAGATTCGTGGGTTTAGAATCGCCAAACAAGCCCCAAATGAATGCAAAGTCCATTTATAACGATATCGATCATTTGAGTTTTACGCTCGCAGTAGGCGTTCGAGCTCGCATTATGAGATCAATAACACTTAATTCTATACAAATACGCAAGATTCATGCTTTTCGAGCCGCCAAACAAGTCCCAAACGATTGCAAAGTCGCTTTATAACGAAATCGAACGATTGAGTTTTGCGCTTGCTGTAGGCGTTCCAGATCGTATAATAAGATCAAAAACACTTCATTCTATGCAAATACGTAAGATTCGTGGGTTTGGAATCGCCAAACAAGCCCCAAATGAATGCAAAGTCCATGTATAACGAATACGATCATTTGAGTTTTACACTCGCAGCAGGCGTTCCAGATCGTATTATGCGATCAAAAACACTTCATAGTATGCAAACACGCATGATTCATGCGTTTCGAGCCGCCATCAATCCCCAAACGAATGCAAAGTAGCTTTATAACGAAATTTAACGATTGAGTTTTGCGCTCGCTGTAAGCGATCGAGCTCGTATCATAACATCAAAAACACTTCATTCCATGCAAATAAGCAAGATTCATGCGTTTCGAGCAGCCAAACAAGCCCCGAACGATTGCAAAGTCGCTTTATAACGAAATCAACGGATTGAGTTTTGCGCTCGCTGTAGGCGTTCCAGATCGTATTATAAGATCAAAAACACTTCATTCTATGCAAATACGTAAGATTCGTGGGTTTGGATATCGCCAAACAAGCCCCAAATGAATGCAAAGTCCATGTATAACGAATACGATCATTTGAGTTTTACACTCGCAGCAGGCGTTCCAGATCGTATTATGAGATCAATAACACTTCATTCTATGCAAATACGCAAGATTTATGCGTTTCGAGCAGCAAAACAAGGAACAAACGATTGCAAAGTCGCTTTATAACGAAATGGAACGGTTGAGTTTTGCGCTCTTTGTAGGCGTTGCAGCTCGTATTATAAGATCAAAAACTCCTCATTCTATACAAATACGCAAGATTCATGCGTTTCAAGCCGCCAAACAAGCCCTAATCGAATGCAAAGTTGCTTTATAACGAAATCGAACGATTGAGTTTTGCGCTCGCTGTAGGCGTTCCAGCTCGTATTATAAGATCAAAAACACTTTATTCTATGCAAATACGCAAGATTTATGCGTTTCGAGCAGCAAAACAAAGCACAAACGATTGCAAAGTCGCTTTATAACGAAATGGAACGGTTGAGTTTTGCGTCCTTTGTAGACGTTGCAGCTCGTATTATAAGATCAAAAACTCCTCATTCTATACAAATACGCAAGATTCATGCGTTTCAAGCCGCCAAACAAGCCCTAATCGAATGCAAAGTTGCTTTATAACGAAATCGAACGATTGAGTTTTGCGCTCGCTGTAGGCGTTCCAGCTCGTATTATAAGATCAAAAACACTTTATTCTATGCAAATACGCAACATTCATGCGTTTCGAGCAGCCAAACAAGCCCCGTACGATTGCAATGTCGCTTTATAACGAAATCGGACGATTGAGTTTTGCGCTCGCTGTAGGCGTTCCAGATCATATTATAAGATCAAAAACACTTCATTCTATGCAAATACGTAAGATTCGTGGGTTTAGAATCGCCAAACAAGCCCCAAATGAATGCAAAGTCCATTTATAACGATATCGATCATTTGAGTTTTACGCTCGCAGCAGGCTTTCCAGCTCGTATTGTGGGATCAAAAACACTTCATTCTATGCAAATACGCAAGATTCATGCGTTTCGAGCAGCCAGACAAGCCCCGAACGATTGCAATGTCGCTTTATAACGAAATCGAACGATTGAGTTTTGCGCTCGCTGTAGGCGTTCCAGATCGTATTATAAGATCAAAAACACTTCATAATATGCAAATACGTAAGATTCGTGGGTTTAGAATCGCCAAACAAGCCCCAAATGAATGCAAAGTCCATGTATAACGAATACGATCATTTGAGTTTTACGCTCGCAGCAGGCGTTCCAGCTCGTATTATGAGATCAAAAACACTTCATTCTATGCAAATACGCAAGATTCATGCGTTTCGAGCAGCCAAACAAGCCCCGAACGATTGCAATGTCGCTTTATAATGAAATCGAAGGATTGAGTTTTGCGCTCGCTGTAGGCGTTCCAGATCGTATTATAAGATCAAAAACACTTCATTTTATGCAAATACGTAAGATTCGTGGGTTTAGAATCGCCAAACAAGCCCCAAATGAATGCAAAGTCCATGTATAACGATATCGATCATTTGAGTTTTACGCTGGCAGCAGGCATTCGAGCTCGCATTATGAGATCAATAACACTTAATTCTATACAAATACGCAAGATTCATGCTTTTCGAGCCGCCATACAAGTCCCAAACGATTGCAAAGTCGCTTTATAACGAAATCGAACGATTGAGTTTTGCGCTCGCTGTAGGCGTTCCAGATCGTATTATAAGATCAAAAACACTTCATTCTATGCAAATACGTAAGATTCGTGGGTTTGGAATCGCCAAACAAGCCCCAAATGAATGCAAAGTCCATGTATAAAGAATACGATCATTTGAGTTTTACACTCGCAGCAGGCGTTCCAGATCGTATTATGAGATCAAAAACACTTCATAGTATGCAAACACGCATGATTCATGCGTTTCGAGCCGCCATCAATCCCCAAACGAATGCAAAGTAGCTTTATAACGAAATTTAACGATTGAGTTTTGCGCTCGCTGTAAGCGATCCAGCTCGTATCATAACATCAAAAACACTTCATTCTATGCAAATAAGCAAGATTCATGCGTTTCGAGCAGCCAAACAAGCCCCGAACGATTGCAACGTCGCTTTATAACGAAATCGAAGGATTGAGTTTTGCGCTCGCTGTAGGCGTTCCAGATCGTATTATAAGATCAAAAACACTTCATTTTATGCAAATACGTAAGATTCGTGGGTTTAGAATCGCCAAACAAGCCCCAAATGAATGCAAAGTCCATTTATAACGATATCGATCATTTGAGTTTTACGCTCGCAGCAGGCGTTCCAGCTCGTATTGTGGGATCAAAAACACTTCATTCTATGCAAATACGCAAGATTCATGCGTTTCGAGCAGCCAGACAAGCCCCGAACGATTGCAATGTCGCTTTATAACGAAATCGAACGATTGAGTTTTGCGCTCGCTGTAGGCGTTCCAGATCGTATTATAAGATCAAAAACACTTCATAATATGCAAATACGTAAGATTCGTGGGTTTAGAATCCCCAAACAAGCCCCAAATGAATGCAAAGTCCATGTATAACGAATACGATCATTTGAGTTTTACGCTCGCAGCAGGCGTTCCAGCTCGTATTATGAGATCAAAAACACTTCATTCTATGCAAATAGGCAAGATTCATGCGTTTCGAGCAGCCAAACAAGCCCCGAACGATTGCAATGTCGCTTTATAATGAAATCGAACGATTGAGTTTTGCGCTCGCTGTAGGCGTTCCAGATCGTATTATAAGATCAAAAACACTTCATAATATGCAAATACGTAAGATTCGTGGGTTTCGAATCCACAAACAAGCCCCAAATGAATGCAAAGTCTATTTATAACGATATCGATCATTTGAGTTTTACGCTCGCAGCAGGCGTTCCAGCTCGTATTATAAGATCAAAAACTCCTCATTCTATACAAATACGCAAGATTCATGCGTTTCAAGCCGCCAAACAAGCCCTAATCGAATGCAAAGTTGCTTTATAACGAAATCGAACGATTGAGTTTTGCGCTCGCTGTAGGCGTTCCCGATCATATTATAAGATCAAAAACACTTCATTCTATGCAAATACGTAAGATTCGTGGGTTTAGAATCGCCAAACAAGCCCCAAATGAATGCAAAGTCCATTTATAACGATATCGATCTTTTGAGTTTTACGCTCGCAGCAGGCGTTCCAGCTCGTATTATGAGATCAATAACACTTAATTCTATGCAAATACGCAAGATTTATGCGTTTCGAGCAGCAAAACAAGGCACAAACGATTGCAAAGTCGCTTTATAACGAAATGGAACGGTTGAGTTTTGCGCCCTTTGTAGGCGTTGCAGCTCGTATTATAGGATCAAAAACTCCTCATTCTATACAAATACGCAAGATTCATGCGTTTCAAGCCGCCAAACAAGCCCTAATCGAATGCAAAGTTGCTCTATAACGAAATCGAACGATTGAGTTTTGCGCTCGCTGTAGGCGTTCCAGCTCGTATTATAAGATCAAAAACACTTTATTCTATGCAAATACGCAAGATTCATGCGTTTCGAGCAGCCAGACAAGCCCCGTACGATTGCAATGTCGCTTTATAACGAAATCGAACGATTGAGTTTTGCGCTCGCTGTAGACGTTCCAGATCGTATTATAAGATCAAAAACACTTCATAATATGCAAATACGTAAGATTCGTGGGTTCAGAATCGCCAAACAAGCCCCAAATGAATGCAAAGTCCATTTATAACGATATCGATCATTTGAGTTTTACGCTCGCAGCAAGCGTTCCAGCTCGTATTATGAGATCAAAAACACTTCATTCTATGCAAATACGCAAGATTTATGCGTGTCGAGCAGCTAAACAAGGCTCAAACGATTGTAAAGTCGCTTTATAACGAATTATAACGGTTGAGTTTTGCGCTCTTTGTAGGCGTTGCAGCTCGTATTGTAAGATCAAAAATACTTCATTCTATGCAAATACGTAAGATTCGTGGGTTTAGAATCGCCAAACAAGCCCCAAATGAATGCACAGTCCATGTATAACGAATACGATCATTTGAGTTTTACGCTCGCAGCAGGCGTTCCAGCTCGTATTATGAGATCAAAGACACTTCATTCTATGCAAATACGCAAGATTCATGCGTTTCGAGCAGCCAAACAAGCCCCGAACGATTGCAAATTCGCTTTATAACGAAATCGAAGGATTGAGTTTTGCGCTCGCTGTAGGCGTTCCAGATCGTATTATAAGATCAAAAACACTTCATTTTATGCAAATACGTAAGATTCGTGCGTTTAGAATCGCCAAACAAGCCCCAAATGAATGCAAAGTCCATTTATAACGATATCGATCATTTGAGTTTTACGCTCGCAGCAGGCGTTCCAGCTCGTATTATGAGATCAAAAACACATCATTCTATGCAAATACGCAAGATTTATGCGTTTCGAGCAGCAAAACAAGGCACAAACGATTGTAAATTCGCTTTAGAAAGAAATATAACGGTTGAGTTTTGCGCTCTTTGTAGGCGTTGCAGCTCGTATTATAAGATCAAAAACTCCTCATTCTATACAAATACGCAAGATTCATGCGTTTCAAGCCGCCAAACAAGCCCTAATCGAATGCAAAGTTGCTTTATAACGAAATCGAACGATTGAGTTTTGCGCTCGCTGTAGGCGTTCCAGCTCGTATTATAAGATCAAAAACACTTTATTCTATGCAAATACGCAAGATTTATGCGTTTCGAGCAGCAAAACAAAGCACAAACGATTGCAAAGTCGCTTTATAACGAAATGGAACAGTTGAGTTTTGCGCCCTTTGTAGGCGTTGCAGCTCGTATTATAAGATCAAAAACTCCTCATTCTATACAAATACGCAAGATTCATGCGTTTCAAGCCGCCAAACAAGCCCTAATCGAATGCAAAGTTGCTTTATAACGAAATCGAACGATTGAGTTTTGCGCTCGCTGTAGGCGTTCCAGCTCGTATTATAAGATCAAAAACACTTTATTCTATGCAAATACGCAAGATTCATGCGTTTCGAGCAGCCAAACAAGCCCCGTACGATTGCAATGCCGCTTTATAACGAAATCGGACGATTGAGTTTTGCGCTCGCTGTAGGCGTTCCAGATCATATTATAAGATCAAAAACACTTCATTCTATGCAAATACGTAAGATTCGTGGGTTTAGAATCGCCAAACAAGCCCCAAATGAATGCAAAGTCCATTTATAACGATATCGATCATTTGAGTTTTACGCTCGCTGTAGGCGTTCCAGATCGTATTATAAGATCAAAAACACTTCATAATATGCAAATACGTAAGATTCGTGGGTTTAGAATCGCCAAACAAGCCCCAAATGAATGCAAAGTCCATGTATAACGAATACGATCATTTGAGTTTTACGCTCGCAGCAGGCGTTCCAGCTTGTATTATGAGATCAAAAACACTTCATTCTATGCAAATACGCAAGATTCATGCGTTTCGAGCAGCCAAACAAGCCCCGAACGATTGCAATGTCGCTTTATAATGAAATCGAAGGATTGAGTTTTGCGCTCGCTGTAGGCGTTCCAGATCGTATTATAAGATCAAAAACACTTCATAATATGCAAATACGTAAGATTCGTGGGTTTCGAATCGACAAACAAGGCCCAAATGAATGCAAAGTCTATTTATAACGATATCGATCATTTGAGTTTTACGCTCGCAGCAGGCGTTCCAGCTCGTATTATGAGATCAAAAACACATCATTCTATGCAAATACGCAAGATTTATGCGTTTCGAGCAGCAAAACAAGGCACAAACGATTGTAAAGACGCTTTATAAAGAAATATAACGGTTGAGTTTTGCGCTCTTTGTAGGCGTTGCAGCTCGTATTATAAGATCAAAAACTCCTCATTCTATACAAATACGCAAGATTCATGCGTTTCAAGCCGCCAAACAAGCCCTAATCGAATGCAAAGTTGCTTTATAACGAAATCGAACGATTGAGTTTTGCGCTCGCTGTAGGCGTTCCCGATCATATTATAAGATCAAAAACACTTCATTCTATGCAAATACGTAAGATTCGTGGGTTTAGAATCGCCAAACAAGCCCCAAATGAATGCAAAGTCCATGTATAACGATATCGATCATTTGAGTTTTACGCTCGCAGCAGGCATTCGAGCTCGCATTATGAGATCAATAACACTTAATTCTATACAAATACGCAAGATTCATGCTTTTCGAGCCACCATACAAGTCCCAAACGATTGCAAAGTCGCTTTATAACGAAATCGAACGATTGAGTTTTGCGCTCGCTGTAGGCGTTCCAGATCGTATTATAAGATCAAAAACACTTCATTCTATGCAAATACGTAAGATTCGTGGGTTTGGAATCGCCAAACAAGCCCCAAATGAATGCAAAGTCCATGTATAACGAATACGATCATTTGAGTTTTACACTCGCAGCAGGCGTTCCAGATCATATTATGAGATCAAAAACACTTCATAGTATGCAAACACGCATGATTCATGCGTTTTGAGCCGCCATCAATCCCCAAACGAATGCAAAGTAGCTTTATAACGAAATTTAACGATTGAGTTTTGCGCTCGCTGTAAGCGATCCAGCTCGTATCATAACATCAAAAACACTTCATTCTATGCAAATAAGCAAGATTCATGCGTTTCGAGCAGCCAAACAAGCCCCGAACGATTGCAAAGTCGCTTTATAACGAAATCGAAGGATTGAGTTTTGCGCTCGCTGTAGGCGTTCCAGATCGTATTATAAGATCAAGAACACTTCATTTTATGCAAATACGTAAGATTCGTGGGTTTAGAATCGCCAAACAAGCCCCAAGTGAATGCAAAGTCCATTTATAACGATATCGATCATTTGAGTTTTACGCTCGCAGCAGGCGTTCCAGCTCGTATTGTGGGATCAAAAACACTTCATTCTATGCAAATACGCAAGATTCATGCGTTTCGAGCAGCCAGACAAGCCCCGAACGATTGCAATGTCGCTTTATAACGAAATCGAACGATTGAGTTTTGCGCTCGCTGTAGGCGTTCCAGATCGTATTATAAGATCAAAAACACTTCAGAATATGCAAATACGTAAGATTCGTGGGTTTAGAATCGCCAAACAAGCCCCAAATGAATGCAAAGTCCATGTATAACGAATACGATCATTTGAGTTTTACGCTCGCAGCAGGCGTTCCAGCTCGTATTATGAGATCAAAAACACTTCATTCTATGCAAATAGGCAAGATTCATGCGTTTCGAGCAGCCAAACAAGCCCCGAACGATTGCAATGTCGCTTTATAATGAAATCGAACGATTGAGTTTTGCGCTCGCTGTAGGCGTTCCAGATCGTATTATAAGATCAAAAACACTTCATAATATGCAAATACGTAAGATTCGTGGGTTTCGAATCGACAAACAAGCCCCAAATGAATGCAAAGTCTATTTATAACGATATCGATCATTTGAGTTTTACGCTCGCAGCAGGCGTTCCAGCTCGTATTATAAGATCAAAAACTCCTCATTCTATACAAATACGCAAGATTCATGCGGTTCAAGCCGCCAAACAAGCCCTAATCGAATGCAAAGTTGCTTTATAACGAAATCGAACGATTGAGTTTTGCGCTCGCTGTAGGCGTTCCCGATCATATTATAAGATCAAAAACACTTCATTCTATGCAAATACGTAAGATTCGTGGGTTTAGAATCGCCAAACAAGCCCCAAATGAATGCAAAGTCCATTTATAACGATATCGATCATTTGAGTTTTACGCTCGCAGCAGGCGTTCCAGCTCGTATTATGAGATCAATAACACTTAATTCTATGCAAATACGCAAGATTTATGCGTTTCGAGCAGCAAAACAAGGCACAAACGATTGCAAAGTCGCTTTATAACGAAATGGAACGGTTGAGTTTTGCGCCCTTTGTAGGCGTTGCAGCTCGTATTATAAGATCAAAAACTCCTCATTCTATACAAATACGCAAGATTCATGCGTTTCAAGCCGCCAAACAAGCCCTAATCGAATGCAAAGTTGCTTTATAACGAAATCGAACGATTGAGTTTTGCGCTCGCTGTAGGCGTTCCAGCTCGTATTATAAGATCAAAAACACTTTATTCTATGCAAATACGCAAGATTCATGCGTTTCGAGCAGCCAGACAAGCCCCGTACGATTGCAATGTCGCTTTATAACGAAATCGAACGATTGAGTTTTGCGCTCGCTGTAGACGTTCCAGATCGTATTATAAGATCAAAAACACTTCATAATATGCAAATACGTAAGATTCGTGGGTTCGGAAGCGCCAAACAAGCCCCAAATGAATGCAAAGTCCATTTATAACGATATCGATCATTTGAGTTTTACGCTCGCAGCAAGCGTTCCAGCTCGTATTATGAGATCAAAAACACTTCATTCTATGCAAATACGCAAGATTTATGCGTGTCAAGCAGCTAAACAAGGCTCAAACGATTGTAAAGTCGCTTTATAACGAATTATAACGGTTGAGTTTTGCGCTCTTTGTAGGCGTTGCAGCTCGTATTGTAAGATCAAAAATACTTCATTCTATGCAAATACGTAAGATTCGTGGGTTTAGAATCGCCAAACAAGCCCCAAATGAATGCACAGTCCATGTATAACGAATACGATCATTTGAGTTTTACGCTCGCAGCAGGCGTTCCAGCTCGTATTATGAGATCAAAGACACTTCATTCTATGCAAATACGCAAGATTCATGCGTTTCGAGCAGCCAAACAAGCCCCGAACGATTGCAAAGTCGCTTTATAACGAAATCGAAGGATTGAGTTTTGCGCTCGCTGTAGGCGTTCCAGATCGTATTATAAGATGAAAAACACTTCATTTTATGCAAATACGTAAGATTCGTGCGTTTAGAATCGCCAAACAAGCCCCAAATGAATGCAAAGTCCATTTATAACGATATCGATCATTTGAGTTTTACGCTCGCAGCAGGCGTTCCAGCTCGTATTATGAGATCAAAAACACATCATTCTATGCAAATACGCAAGATTTATGCGTTTCGAGCAGCAAAACAAGGCACAAACGATTGTAAATTCGCTTTAGAAAGAAATATAACGGTTGAGTTTTGCGCTCTTTGTAGGCGTTGCAGCTCGTATTATAAGATCAAAAACTCCTCATTCTATACAAATACGCAAGATTCATGCGTTTCAAGCCGCCAAACAAGCCCTAATCGAATGCAAAGTTGCTTTATAACGAAATCGAACGATTGAGTTTTGCGCTCGCTGTAGGCGTTCCAGCTCGTATTATGAGATCAAAAACACATCATTCTATGCAAATACGCAAGATTTATGCGTTTCGAGCAGCAAAACAAGGCACAAACGATTGTAAAGTCGCTTTATAAAGAAATATAACGGTTGAGTTTTGGGCTCTTTGTAGGCGTTGCAGCTTGTATTATAAGATCAAAAACTCCTCATTCTATACAAATACGCAAGATTCATGCGTTTCAAGCCGCCAAACAAGCTCTAATCGAATGCAAAGTTGCTTTATAACGAAATCGAACGATTGAGTTTTGCGCTCGCTGTAGGCGTTCCCGATCATATTATAAGATCAAAAACACTTCATTCTATGCAAATACGTAAGATTCGTGGGTTTAGAATCGCCAAACAAGCCCCAAATGAATGCAAAGTCCATTTATAACGATATCGATCATTTGAGTTTTACGCTCGCAGCAGGCGTTCCAGCTCGTATTATGAGATCAATAACAATTAATTCTATGCAAATACGCAAGATTTATGCGTTTCGAGCAGCAAAACAAGGCACAAACGATTGCAAAGTCGCTTTATAACGAAATGGAACGGTTGAGTTTTGCGCCCTTTGTAGGCGTTGCAGCTCGTATTATAAGATCAAAAACTCCTCATTCTATACAAATACGCAAGATTCATGCGTTTCAAGCCGCCAAACAAGCCCTAATCGAATGCAAAGTTGCTCTATAACGAAATCGAACGATTGAGTTTTGCGCTCGCTGTAGGCGTTCCAGCTCGTATTATAAGATCAAAAACACTTTATTCTATGCAAATACGCAAGATTCATGCGTTTCGAGCAGCCAGACAAGCCCCGTACGATTGCAATGTCGCCTTATAACGAAATCGAACGATTGAGTTTTGCGCTCGCTGTAGACGTTCCAGATCGTATTATAAGATCAAAAACACTTCATAATATGCAAATACGTAAGATTCGTGGGTTCAGAATCGCCAAACAAGCCCCAAATGAATGCAAAGTCCATTTATAACGATATCGATCATTTGAGTTTTACGCTCGCAGCAAGCGTTCCAGCTCGTATTATGAGATCAAAAACACATCATTCTATGCAAATACGCAAGATTTATGCGTTTCGAGCAGCAAAACAAGGCACAAACGATTGTAAAGTCGCTTTATAAAGAAATATAACGGTTGAGTTTTGCGCTCTTTGTAGGCGTTGCAGCTCGTATTATAAGATCAAAAACTCCTCATTCTATACAAATACGCAAGATTCATGCGTTTCAAGCCGCCAAACAAGCCCTAATCGAATGCAAAGTTGCTTTATAACGAAATCGAACGATTGAGTTTTGCGCTCGCTGTAGGCGTTCCCGATCATATTATAAGATCAAAAACACTTCATTCTATGCAAATACGTCAGATTCGTGGGTTTAGAATCGCCAAACAAGCCCCAAATGAATGCAAAGTCCATTTATAACGATATCGATCTTTTGAGTTTTACGCTCGCAGCAGCCGTTCCAGCTCGTATTATGAGATCAATAACACTTAATTCTATGCAAATACGCAAGATTTATGCGTTTCGAGCAGCAAAACAAGGCACAAACGATTGCAAAGTCGCTTTATAACGAAATGGAACGGTTGAGTTTTGCGCCCTTTGTAGGCGTTGCAGCTCGTATTATAAGATCAAAAACTCCTCATTCTATACAAATACGCAAGATTCATGCGTTTCAAGCCGCCAAACAAGCCCTAATCGAATGCAAAGTTGCTCTATAACGAAATCGAACGATTGAGTTTTGCGCTCGCTGTAGGCGTTCCAGCTCGTATTATAAGATCAAAAACACTTTATTCTATGCAAATACGCAAGATTCATGCGTTTCGAGCAGCCAGACAAGCCCCGTACGATTGCAATGTCGCTTTATAACGAAATCGAACGATTGAGTTTTGCGCTCGCTGTAGACGTTCCAGATCGTATTATAAGATCAAAAACACTTCATAATATGCAAATACGTAAGATTCGTGGGTTCAGAATCGCCAAACAAGCCCCAAATTAATGCAAAGTCCATTTATAACGATATCGATCATTTGAGTTTTACGCTCGCAGCAAGCGTTCCAGCTCGTATTATGAGATCAAAAACACTTCATTCTATGCAAATACGCAAGATTTATGCGTGTCGAGCAGCTAAACAAGGCTCAAACGATTGTAAAGTCGCTTTATAACGAATTATAACGGTTGAGTTTTGCGCTCTTTGTAGGCGTTGCAGCTCGTATTGTAAGATCAAAAATACTTCATTCTATGCAAATACGTAAGATTCGTGGGTTTAGAATCGCCAAACAAGCCCCAAATGAATGCACAGTCCATGTATAACGAATACGATCATTTGAGTTTTACGCTCGCAGCAGGCGTTCCAGCTCGTATTATGAGATCAAAGACACTTCATTCTATGCAAATACGCAAGATTCATGCGTTTCGAGCAGCCAAACAAGCCCCGAACGATTGCAAAGTCGCTTTATAACGAAATCGAAGGATTGAGTTTTGCGCTCGCTGTAGGCGTTCCAGATCGTATTATAAGATGAAAAACACTTCATTTTATGCAAATACGTAAGATTCGTGCGTTTAGAATCGCCAAACAAGCCCCAAATGAATGCAAAGTCCATTTATAACGATATCGATCATTTGAGTTTTACGCTCGCAGCAGGCGTTCCAGCTCGTATTATGAGATCAAAAACACATCATTCTATGCAAATACGCAAGATTTATGCGTTTCGAGCAGCAAAACAAGGCACAAACGATTGTAAATTCGCTTTAGAAAGAAATATAACGGTTGAGTTTTGCGCTCTTTGTAGGCGTTGCAGCTCGTATTATAAGATCAAAAACTCCTCATTCTATACAAATACGCAAGATTCATGCGTTTCAAGCCGCCAAACAAGCTCTAATCGAATGCAAAGTTGCTTTATAACGAAATCGAACGATTGAGTTTTGCGCTCGCTGTAGGCGTTCCAGCTCGTATTATAAGATCAAAAACACTTTATTCTATGCAAATACGCAAGATTTATGCGTTTCGAGCAGCAAAACAAAGCACAAACGATTGCAAAGTCGCTTTATAACGAAATGGAACAGTTGAGTTTTGCGCCCTTTGTAGGCGTTGCAGCTCGTATTATAAGATCAAAAACTCCTCATTCTATACAAATACGCAAGATTCATGCGTTTCAAGCCGCCAAACAAGCCCTAATCGAATGCAAAGTTGCTTTATAACGAAATCGAACGATTGAGTTTTGCGCTCGCTGTAGGCGTTCCAGCTCGTATTATAAGATCAAAAACACTTTATTCTATGCAAATACGCAAGATTCATGCGTTTCGAGCAGCCAAACAAGCCCCGTACGATTGCAATGTCGCTTTATAACGAAATCGGACGATTGAGTTTTGCGCTCGCTGTAGGCGTTCCAGATCATATTATAAGATCAAAAACACTTCATTCTATGCAAATACGTAAGATTCGTGGGTTTAGAATCGCCAAACAAGCCCCAAATGAATGCAAAGTCCATTTATAACGATATCGATCATTTGAGTTTTACGCTCGCTGTAGGCGTTCCAGATCGTATTATAAGATCAAAAACACTTCATAATATGCAAATACGTAAGATTCGTGGGTTTAGAAACGCCAAACAAGCCCCAAATGAATGCAAAGTCCATGTATAACGAATACGATCATTTGAGTTTTACGCTCGCAGCAGGCGTTCCAGCTTGTATTATGAGATCAAAAACACTTCATTCTATGCAAATACGCAAGATTCATGCGTTTCGAGCAGCCAAACAAGCCCCGAACGATTGCAATGTCGCTTTATAATGAAATCGAAGGATTGAGTTTTGCGCTCGCTGTAGGCGTTCCAGATCGTATTATAAGATCAAAAACACTTCATAATATGCAAATACGTAAGATTCGTGGGTTTCGAATCGACAAACAAGGCCCAAATGAATGCAAAGTCTATTTATAACGATATCGATCATTTGAGTTTTACGCTCGCAGCAGGCGTTCCAGCTCGTATTATGAGATCAAAACACATCATTCTATGCAAATACGCAAGATTTATGCGTTTCGAGCAGCAAAACAAGGCACAAACGATTGTAAAGACGCTTTATAAAGAAATATAACGGTTGAGTTTTGCGCTCTTTGTAGGCGTTGCAGCTCGTATTATAAGATCAAAAACTCCTCATTCTATACAAATACGCAAGATTCATGCGTTTCAAGCCGCCAAACAAGCCCTAATCGAATGCAAAGTTGCTTTATAACGAAATCGAACGATTGAGTTTTGCGCTCGCTGTAGGCGTTCCCGATCATATTATAAGATCAAAAACACTTCATTCTATGCAAATACGTAAGATTCGTGGGTTTAGAATCGCCAAACAAGCCCCAAATGAATGCAAAGTCCATGTATAACGATATCGATCATTTGAGTTTTACGCTCGCAGCAGGCATTCGAGCTCGCATTATGAGATCAATAACACTTAATTCTATACAAATACGCAAGATTCATGCTTTTCGAGCCACCATACAAGTCCCAAACGATTGCAAAGTCGCTTTATAACGAAATCGAACGATTGAGTTTTGCGCTCGCTGTAGGCGTTCCAGATCGTATTATAAGATCAAAAACACTTTATTCTATGCAAATACGCAAGATTCATGCGTTTCGAGCAGCCAGACAAGCCCCGTACGATTGCAATGTCGCTTTATAACGAAATCGAACGATTGAGTTTTGCGCTCGCTGTAGACGTTCCAGATCGTATTATAAGATCAAAAACCCTTCATAATATGCAAATACGTAAGATTCGTGGGTTCAGAATCGCCAAACAAGCCCCAAATGAATGCAAAGTCCATTTATAACGATATCGATCATTTGAGTTTTACGCTCGCAGCAAGCGTTCCAGATCGTATTGTGGGATCAAAAACACTTCATTCTATGCAAATACGCAAGATTCATGCGTTTCGAGCAGCCAGACAAGCCCCGAACGATTGCAATGTCGCTTTATAACGAAATCGAACGATTGAGTTTTGCGCTCGCTGTAGGCGTTCCAGATCGTATTATAAGATCAAAAACACTTCAGAATATGCAAATACGTAAGATTCGTGGGTTTAGAATCGCCAAACAAGCCCCAAATGAATGCAAAGTCCATGTATAACGAATACGATCATTTGAGTTTTACGCTCGCAGCAGGCGTTCCAGCTCGTATTATGAGATCAAAAACACTTCATTCTATGCAAATAGGCAAGATTCATGCGTTTCGAGCAGCCAAACAAGCCCCGAACGATTGCAATGTCGCTTTATAATGAAATCGAACGATTGAGTTTTGCGCTCGCTGTAGGCGTTCCAGATCGTATTATAAGACCAAAAACACTTCATAATATGCAAATACGTAAGATTCGTGGGTTTCGAATCGACAAACAAGCCCCAAATGAATGCAAAGTCTATTTATAACGATATCGATCATTTGAGTTTTACGCTCGCAGCAGGCGTTCCAGCTCGTATTATAAGATCAAACACTCCTCATTCTATACAAATACGCAAGATTCATGCGGTTCAAGCCGCCAAACAAGCCCTAATCGAATGCAAAGTTGCTTTATAACGAAATCGAACGATTGAGTTTTGCGCTCGCTGTAGGCGTTCCCGATCATATTATAAGATCAAAAACACTTCATTCTATGCAAATACGTAAGATTCGTGGGTTTAGAATCGCCAAACAAGCCCCAAATGAATGCAAAGTCCATTTATAACGATATCGATCATTTGAGTTTTACGCTCGCAGCAGGCGTTCCAGCTCGTATTATGAGATCAATAACACTTAATTCTATGCAAATACGCAAGATTTATGCGTTTCGAGCAGCAAAACAAGGCACAAACGATTGCAAAGTCGCTTTATAACGAAATGGAGCGGTTGAGTTTTGAGCCCTTTGTAGGCGTTGCAGCTCGTATTATAAGATCAAAAACTCCTCATTCTATACAAATACGCAAGATTCATGCGTTTCAAGCCGCCAAACAAGCCCTAATCGAATGCAAAGTTGCTTTATAACGAAATCGAACGATTGAGTTTTGCGCTCGCTGTAGGTGTTCCAGCTCGTATTATAAGATCAAAAACACTTTATTCTATGCAAATACGCAAGATTCATGCGTTTCGAGCAGCCAGACAAGCCCCGTACGATTGCAATGTCGCTTTATAACGAAATCGAACGATTGAGTTTTGCGCTCGCTGTAGACGTTCCAGATCGTATTATAAGATCAAAAACACTTCATAATATGCAAATACGTAAGATTCGTGGGTTCGGAAGCGCCAAACAAGCCCCAAATGAATGCAAAGTCCATTTATAACGATATCGATCATTTGAGTTTTACGCTCGCAGCAAGCGTTCCAGCTCGTATTATGAGATCAAAAACACTTCATTCTATGCAAATACGCAAGATTTATGCGTGTCGAGCAGCTAAACAAGGCTCAAACGATTGTAAAGTCGCTTTATAACGAATTATAACGGTTGAGTTTTGCGCTCTTTGTAGGCGTTGCAGCTCGTATTGTAAGATCAAAAATACTTCATTCTATGCAAATACGTAAGGTTCGTGGGTTTAGAATCGCCAAACAAGCCCCAAATGAATGCAAAGTCCATGTATAACGAATACGATCATTTGAGTTTTATGCTCGCAGCAGGCGTTCCAGCTCGTATTATGAGATCAAAAACACTTCATTCTATGCAAATACGCAAGATTCATGCGTTTCGAGCAGCCAAACAAGCCCCGAACGATTGCAAAGTCGCTTTATAACGAAATCGAAGGATTGAGTTTTGCGCTCGCTGTAGGCGTTCCAGATCGTATTATAAGATCAAAAACACTTCATTTTATGCAAATACGTAAGATTCGTGGGATTAGAATCGCCAAACAAGCCCCAAATGAATGCAAAGTCCATTTATAACGATATCGATCATTTGAGTTTTACGCTCGCAGCAGGCGTTCCAGCTCCTATTATGAGATCAAAAACACTTCATTCTATGCAAATACGCAAGATTCATGCGTTTCGAGCAGCCAAACAAGCCCCGAACGATTGCAATGTCGCTTTATAATGAAATCGAACGATTGAGTTTTGCGCTCGCTGTAGGCGTTCCAGATCGTATTATAAGATCAAAAACACTTCATAATATGCAAATACGTAAGATTCGTGGGTTTCGAATCGACAAACAAGCCCCAAATGAATGCAAAGTCTATTTATAACGATATCGATCATTTGAGTTTTACGCTCGCAGCAGGCGTTCCAGCTCGTATTATGAGATCAAAAACACATCATTCTATGCAAATACGCAAGATTTATGCGTTTCGAGCAGCAAAACAAGGCACAAACGATTGTAAAGTCGCTTTATAAAGAAATATAACGGTTGAGTTTTGCGCTCGCTGTAGGCGTTCCCGATCATATTATAAGATCAAAAAAACTTCATTCTATGCAAATACGTAAGATTCGTGGGTTTAGAATCGCCAAACAAACCCCAAATGAATGCAAAGTCCATTTATAACGATATCGATCATTTGAGTCTTACGCGCGCAGCATGCGTTCCAGCTCGTATTATGAGATCAATAACACTTCATTCTATGCAAATACGCAAGATTTATGCGTTTCGAGCAGCAAAACAAGGCACAAACGATTGCAAAGTCGCTTTATAACAAAATGGAACGGTTGAGTTTTGCGCTCTTTGTAGGCGTTGCAGCTCGTATTATAAGATCAAAAACTCCTCATTCTATACAAATACGCAAGATTCATGCGTTTCAAGCCGCCAAACAAGCCATAATCGAATGCAAAGTTGCTTTATAACGAAATCGAACGATTGAGTTTTGCGCTCGCTGTAGGCGTTCCAGCTCGTATTATAAGATCAAAAACACTTTATTCTATGCAAATACGCAAGATTCATGCGTTTCGAGCAGCCAAACAAGCCCCGTACGATTGCAATGTCGCTTTATAACGAAATCGGACGATTGAGTTTTGCGCTCGCTGTAGGCGTTCCAGATCGTATTATAAGATCAAAAACACTTCATTCTATGCAAATACGCAAGATTCATGCGTTTCGAGCAGCCAGACAAGCCCCGAACGATTGCAATGTCGCTTTATAACGAAATCGAACGATTGAGTTTTGCGCTCGCTGTAGGCGTTCCAGATCGTATTATAAGATCAAAAACACTTCATAATATACAAATACGTAAGATTCGTGGGTTTGGAATCGCCAAACAAGCCCCAAATGAATGCAAAGTCCATTTATAACGATATCGATCATTTGAGTGTTACGCTCGCAGTAGGCGTTCGAGCTCGCATTATGAGATCAATAACACTTAATTCTATACAAATACGCAAGATTCATGCGTTTCGAGCAGCCAAACAAGTCCCAAACGATTGCAAAGTCGCTTTATAACGAAATCGAACGATTGAGTTTTGCGCTCGCTGTAGGCGTTCCAGATCGTATTATAAGATCAAAAACACTACATTCTATGCAAATACGTAAGATTCGTGGGTTCAGAATCGCCAAACAAGCCCCAAATGAATGCAAAGTCCATTTATAACGAAATCGAACGATTGAGTTTTGCGCTCGCTGTAGGCGTTCCAGATCGTATTATAAGATCAAAAACACTTCATAATATACAAATACGTAAGATTCGTGGCTTTAGAATCGCCAAACAAGCCCCAATTGAATGCAAAGTCCATTTATAACGATATCGATCATTTGAGTTTTACGCTCGCAGCAGGCGTTCGAGCTCGCATTATGAGATCAATAACACTTAATTCTATACAAATACGCAAGATTCATGCTTTTCGAGCCGCCAAACAAGTCCAAAACGATTGCAAAGTCGCTTTATAACGAAATCGAACGATTGAGTTTTGCGCTCGCTGTAGGCGTTCCAGATCGTATTATAAGATCAAAAACACTTCATTCTATGCAAATACGTAAGATTCGTGGGTTTGGAATCGCCAAACAAGCCCCAAATGAATGCAAAGTCCATTTATAACGATATCGATCATTTGAGTGTTACGCTCGCAGTAGGCGTTCGAGCTCGCATTATGAGATCAATAACACTCAATTCTATACAAATACGCAAGATTCATGCGTTTCGAGCAGCCAAACAAGTCCCAAACGATTGCAAAGTCGCTTTATAACGAAATCGAACGATTGAGTTTTGCGCTCGCTGTAGGCGTTCCAGATCGTATTATAAGATCAAAAACACTTCATAATATGCAAATACGTAAGATTCGTGGGTTTGGAATCGCCAAACAAGCCCCAAATGAATGCAAAGTCCATTTATAACGATATCGATCATTTGAGTGTTACGCCCGCAGTAGGCGTTCGAGCTCGCATTATGAGATCAATAACACTTAATTCTATACAAATACGCAAGATTCATGCGTTTCGAGCAGCCAAACAAGGCACAAACGATTGTAAAGTCGCTTTATAAAGAAATATAACGGTTGAGTTTTGCGCTCTTTGTAGGCGTTGCAGCTTGTATTATAAGATCAAAAACTCCTCATTCTATACAAATACGCAAGATTCATGCGTTTCAAGCCGCCAAACAAGCCCTAATCGAATGCAAAGTTGCTTTATAACGAAATCGAACGATTGAGTTTTGCGCTCGCTGTAGGCGTTCCCGATCATATTATAAGATCAAAAACACTTCATTCTATGCAAATACGTAAGATTCGTGGGTTTAGAATCGCCAAACAAGCCCCAAATGAATGCAAAGTCCATTTATAACGATATCGATCATTTGAGTTTTACGCTCGCAGCAGGCGTTCCAGCTCGTATTATGAGATCAATAACACTTAATTCTATGCAAATACGCAAGATTTATGC
Source organism: Exephanes ischioxanthus (assembly GCA_958510785.1). Taxonomy (NCBI): domain Eukaryota; kingdom Metazoa; phylum Arthropoda; class Insecta; order Hymenoptera; family Ichneumonidae; genus Exephanes; species Exephanes ischioxanthus. The sequence goes on along the minus strand of OY294016.1, from coordinate 18,882,024 downwards.
GTTTCGAGCAGCAAAACAAGGCACAAACGATTGCAAAGTCGCTTTATAACGAAATGGAACGGTTGAGTTTTGCGCCCTTTGTAGGCGTTGCAGCTCGTATTATAAGATCAAAAACTCCTCATTCTATACAAATACGCAAGATTCATGCGTTTCAAGCCGCCAAACAAGCCCTAATCGAATGCAAAGTTGCTCTATAACGAAATCGAACGATTGAGTTTTGCGCTCGCTGTAGGCGTTCCAGCTCGTATTATAAGATCAAAAACACTTTATTCTATGCAAATACGCAAGATTCATGCGTTTCGAGCAGCCAGACAAGCCCCGTACGATTGCAATGTCGCCTTATAACGAAATCGAACGATTGAGTTTTGCGCTCGCTGTAGACGTTCCAGATCGTATTATAAGATCAAAAACACTTCATAATATGCAAATACGTAAGATTCGTGGGTTCAGATTCGCCAAACAAGCCCCAAATGAATGCAAAGTCCATTTATAACGATATCGATCATTTGAGTTTTACGCTCGCAGCAAGCGTTCCAGCTCGTATTATGAGATCAAAAACACATCATTCTATGCAAATACGCAAGATTTATGCGTTTCGAGCAGCAAAACAAGGCACAAACGATTGTAAAGTCGCTTTATAAAGAAATATAACGGTTGAGATTTGCGCTCTTTGTAGGCGTTGCAGCTCGTATTATAAGATCAAAAACTCCTCATTCTATACAAATACGCAAGATTCATGCGTTTCAAGCCGCCAAACAAGCCCTAATCGAATGCAAAGTTGCTTTATAACGAAATCGAACGATTGAGTTTTGCGCTCGCTGTAGGCGTTCCCGATCATATTATAAGATCAAAAACACTTCATTCTATGCAAATACGTAAGATTCGTGGGTTTAGAATCGCCAAACAAGCCCCAAATGAATGCAAAGTCCATTTATAACGATATCGATCATTTGAGTTTTACGCTCGCAGCAGGCGTTCCAGCTCGTATTATGAGATCAATAACACTTAATTCTATGCAAATACGCAAGATTTATGCGTTTCGAGCAGCAAAACAAGGCACAAACGATTGCAAAGTCGCTTTATAACGAAATGGAACGGTTGAGTTTTGCGCCCTTTGTAGGCGTTGCAGCTCGTATTATAAGATCAAAAACTCCTCATTCTATACAAATACGCAAGATTCATGCGTTTCAAGCCGCCAAACAAGCCCTAATCGAATGCAAAGTTGCTCTATAACGAAATCGAACGATTGAGTTTTGCGCTCGCTGTAGGCGTTCCAGCTCGTATTATAAGATCAAAAACACTTTATTCTATGCAAATACGCAAGATTCATGCGTTTCGAGCAGCCAGACAAGCCCCGTACGATTGCAATGTCGCTTTATAACGAAATCGAACGATTGAGTTTTGCGCTCGCTGTAGACGTTCCAGATCGTATTATAAGATCAAAAACCCTTCATAATATGCAAATACGTAAGATTCGTGGGTTCAGAATCGCCAAACAAGCCCCAAATGAATGCAAAGTCCATTTATAACGATATCGATCATTTGAGTTTTACGCTCGCAGCAAGCGTTCCAGCTCGTATTGTGGGATCAAAAACACTTCATTCTATGCAAATACGCAAGATTCATGCGTTTCGAGCAGCCAGACAAGCCCCGAACGATTGCAATGTCGCTTTATAACGAAATCGAACGATTGAGTTTTGCGCTCGCTGTAGGCGTTCCAGATCGTATTATAAGATCAAAAACACTTCAGAATATGCAAATACGTAAGATTCGTGGGTTTAGAATCGCCAAACAAGCCCCAAATGAATGCAAAGTCCATGTATAACGAATACGATCATTTGAGTTTTACGCTCGCAGCAGGCGTTCCAGCTCGTATTATGAGATCAAAAACACTTCATTCTATGCAAATAGGCAAGATTCATGCGTTTCGAGCAGCCAAACAAACCCCGAACGATTGCAATGTCGCTTTATAATGAAATCGAACGATTGAGTTTTGCGCTCGCTGTAGGCGTTCCAGATCGTATTATAAGATCAAAAACACTTCATAATATGCAAATACGTAAGATTCGTGGGTTTCGAATCGACAAACAAGCCCCAAATGAATGCAAAGTCTATTTATAACGATATCGATCATTTGAGTTTTACGCTCGCAGCAGGCGTTCCAGCTCGTATTATAAGATCAAACACTCCTCATTCTATACAAATACGCAAGATTCATGCGGTTCAAGCCGCCAAACAAGCCCTAATCGAATGCAAAGTTGCTTTATAACGAAATCGAACGATTGAGTTTTGCGCTCGCTGTAGGCGTTCCCGATCATATTATAAGATCAAAAACACTTCATTCTATGCAAATACGTAAGATTCGTGGGTTTAGAATCGCCAAACAAGCCCCAAATGAATGCAAAGTCCATTTATAACGATATCGATCATTTGAGTTTTACGCTCGCAGCAGGCGTTCCAGCTCGTATTATGAGATCAATAACACTTAATTCTATGCAAATACGCAAGATTTATGCGTTTCGAGCAGCAAAACAAGGCACAAACGATTGCAAAGTCGCTTTATAACGAAATGGAACGGTTGAGTTTTGCGCCCTTTGTAGGCGTTGCAGCTCGTATTATAAGATCAAAAACTCCTCATTCTATACAAATACGCAAGATTCATGCGTTTCAAGCCGCCAAACAAGCCCTAATCGAATGCAAAGTTGCTTTATAACGAAATCGAACGATTGAGTTTTGCGCTCGCTGTAGGTGTTCCAGCTCGTATTATAAGATCAAAAACACTTTATTCTATGCAAATACGCAAGATTCATGCGTTTCGAGCAGCCAGACAAGCCCCGTACGATTGCAATGTCGCTTTATAACGAAATCGAACGATTGAGTTTTGCGCTCGCTGTAGACGTTCCAGATCGTATTATAAGATCAAAAACACTTCATAATATGCAAATACGTAAGATTCGTGGGTTCGGAAGCGCCAAACAAGCCCCAAATGAATGCAAAGTCCATTTATAACGATATCGATCATTTGAGTTTTACGCTCGCAGCAAGCGTTCCAGCTCGTATTATGAGATCAAAAACACTTCATTCTATGCAAATACGCAAGATTTATGCGTGTCGAGCAGCTAAACAAGGCTCAAACGATTGTAAAGTCGCTTTATAACGAATTATAACGGTTGAGTTTTGCGCTCTTTGTAGGCGTTGCAGCTCGTATTGTAAGATCAAAAATACTTCATTCTATGCAAATACGTAAGGTTCGTGGGTTTAGAATCGCCAAACAAGCCCCAAATGAATGCAAAGTCTATTTATAACGATATCGATCATTTGAGTTTTACGCTCGCAGCAGGCGTTCCAGCTCGTATTATGAGATCAAAAACACATCATTCTATGCAAATACGCAAGATTTATGCGTTTCGAGCAGCAAAACAAGGCACAAACGATTGTAAAGTCGCTTTATAAAGAAATATAACGGTTGAGTTTTGCGCTCGCTGTAGGCGTTCCCGATCATATTATAAGATCAAAAAAACTTCATTCTATGCAAATACGTAAGATTCGTGGGTTTATAATCGCCAAACAAACCCCAAATGAATGCAAAGTCCATTTATAACGATATCGATCATTTGAGTCTTACGCGCGCAGCATGCGTTCCAGCTCGTATTATGAGATCAATAACACTTCATTCTATGCAAATACGCAAGATTTATGCGTTTCGAGCAGCAAAACAAGGCACAAACGATTGCAAAGTCGCTTTATAACAAAATGGAACGGTTGAGTTTTGCGCTCTTTGTAGGCGTTGCAGCTCGTATTATAAGATCAAAAACTCCTCATTCTATACAAATACGCAAGATTCATGCGTTTCAAGCCGCCAAACAAGCCATAATCGAATGCAAAGTTGCTTTATAACGAAATCGAACGATTGAGTTTTGCGCTCGCTGTAGGCGTTCCAGCTCGTATTATAAGATCAAAAACACTTTATTCTATGCAAATACGCAAGATTCATGCGTTTCGAGCAGCCAAACAAGCCCCGTACGATTGCAATGTCGCTTTATAACGAAATCGGACGATTGAGTTTTGCGCTCGCTGTAGGCGTTCCAGATCGTATTATAAGATCAAAAACACTTCATTCTATGCAAATACGCAAGATTCATGCGTTTCGAGCAGCCAGACAAGCCCCGAACGATTGCAATGTCGCTTTATAACGAAATCGAACGATTGAGTTTTGCGCTCGCTGTAGGCGTTCCAGATCGTATTATAAGATCAAAAACACTTCATAATATACAAATACGTAAGATTCGTGGGTTTGGAATCGCCAAACAAGCCCCAAATGAATGCAAAGTCCATTTATAACGATATCGATCATTTGAGTGTTACGCTCGCAGTAGGCGTTCGAGCTCGCATTATGAGATCAATAACACTTAATTCTATACAAATACGCAAGATTCATGCGTTTCGAGCAGCCAAACAAGTCCCAAACGATTGCAAAGTCGCTTTATAACGAAATCGAACGATTGAGTTTTGCGCTCGCTGTAGGCGTTCCAGATCGTATTATAAGATCAAAAACACTACATTCTATGCAAATACGTAAGATTCGTGGGTTCAGAATCGCCAAACAAGCCCCAAATGAATGCAAAGTCCATTTATAACGAAATCGAACGATTGAGTTTTGCGCTCGCTGTAGGCGTTCCAGATCGTATTATAAGATCAAAAACACTTCATAATATACAAATACGTAAGATTCGTGGCTTTAGAATCGCCAAACAAGCCCCAATTGAATGCAAAGTCCATTTATAACGATATCGATCATTTGAGTTTTACGCTCGCAGCAGGCGTTCGAGCTCGCATTATGAGATCAATAACACTTAATTCTATACAAATACGCAAGATTCATGCTTTTCGAGCCGCCAAACAAGTCCAAAACGATTGCAAAGTCGCTTTATAACGAAATCGAACGATTGAGTTTTGCGCTCGCTGTAGGCGTTCCAGATCGTATTATAAGATCAAAAACACTTCATTCTATGCAAATACGTAAGATTCGTGGGTTTGGAATCGCCAAACAAGCCCCAAATGAATGCAAAGTCCATTTATAACGATATCGATCATTTGAGTGTTACGCTCGCAGTAGGCGTTCGAGCTCGCATTATGAGATCAATAACACTCAATTCTATACAAATACGCAAGATTCATGCGTTTCGAGCAGCCAAACAAGTCCCAAACGATTGCAAAGTCGCTTTATAACGAAATCGAACGATTGAGTTTTGCGCTCGCTGTAGGCGTTCCAGATCGTATTATAAGATCAAAAACACTTCATAATATGCAAATACGTAAGATTCGTGGGTTTGGAATCGCCAAACAAGCCCCAAATGAATGCAAAGTCCATTTATAACGATATCGATCATTTGAGTGTTACGCCCGCAGTAGGCGTTCGAGCTCGCATTATGAGATCAATAACACTTAATTCTATACAAATACGCAAGATTCATGCGTTTCGAGCAGCCAAACAAGTCCCAAACGATTGCAAAGTCGCTTTATAACGAAATCGAACGATTGAGTTTTGCGCTCGCTGTAGGCGTTCCAGATCGTATTATAAGATCAAAAACACTTCATTCTATGCAAATACGTAAGATTCGTGGGTTTGGAATCGCCAAACAAGCCCCAAATGAATGCAAAGTCCATTTATAACGATATCGATCATTTGAGTTTTACGCTCGCAGCAAGCGTTTCAGCTCGTATTATGAGATCAAAAATACTTCATTCTATGCAAATACGCATGATTCATGCGTTTCAAGCCGCCAAACAAGCCATAATCGAATGCAAAGTTGCTTTATAACGAAATCGAACGATTGAGTTTTGCGCTCGCTGTAGGCGTTCCAGCTCGTATTATAAGATCAAAAACACTTTATTCTATGCAAATACGCAAGATTCATGCGTTTCGAGCAGCCAAACAAGCCCCGTACGATTGCAATGTCGCTTTATAACGAAATCGGACGATTGAGTTTTGCGCTCGCTGTAGGCGTTCCAGATTATATTGTAAGATCAAAAACACTTCATTCTATGCAAATACGTCAGATTCGTGGGTTTAGAATCGCCAAACAAGCCCCAAATGAATGCAAAGTCCATTTATAACGATATCGATCATTTGAGTGTTACGCTCGCAGCAGGTGTTCGAGCTCGCATTATGAGATCAATAACACTTAATTCTATACAAATACGCAACATTCATGCGTTTCGAGCAGCCAAACAAGTCCCAAACGATTGCAAAGTCGCTTTATAACGAAATCGAACGATTGAGTTTTGCGCTCGCTGTAGGCGTTCCAGATCGTATTATAAGATCAAAAACACTACATTCTATGCAAATACGCAAGATTCATGCGTTTCGAGCAGCCAGACAAGCCCCGAACGATTGCAATGTCGCTTTATAACGAAATCGAACGATTGAGTTTTGCGCTCGCTGTAGGCGTTCCAGATCGTATTATAAGATCAAAAACACTTCATAATATACAAATACGTAAGATTCGTGGGTTCAGAATCGCCAAACAAGCCCCAAATGAATGCAAAGTGCATTTATAACGAAATCGAACGATTGAGTTTTGCGCTCGCTGTAGGCGTTCCAGATCGTATTATAAGATCAAAAACACTTCATAATATACAAATACGTAAGATTCGTGGGTTCAGAATCGCCAAACAAGCCCCAAATGAATGCAAAGTCCATTTATAACGATATCGATCATTTGAGTTTTACGCTCGCAGCAAGCGTTTCAGCTCGTATTATGAGATCAAAAATACTTCATTCTATGCAAATACGCATGATTCATGCGTTTCGAGCCGCCAAACAAGTCCCAAACGATTGCAAAGTCGCTTTATAACGAAATCGAACGATTGAGTTTTGCGCTCGCTGTAGGCGTTCCAGATCGTACTATAAGATCAAAAACACTTCATAATATGCAAATACGTAAGATTCGTGGCTTTAGAATCGCCAAACAAGCCCCAATTGAATGCAAAGTCCATTTATAACGATATCGATCATTTGAGTGTTACGCCCGCAGTAGGCGTTCGAGCTCGCATTATGAGATCAATAACACTTAATTCTATACAAATACGCAACATTCATGCGTTTCGAGCAGCCAAACAAGTCCCAAACGATTGCAAAGTCGCTTTATAACGAAATCGAACGATTGAGTTTTGCGCTCGCTGTAGGCGTTCCAGATCGTATTATAAGATCAAAAACACTACATTCTATGCAAATACGCAAGATTCATGCGTTTCGAGCAGCCAGACAAGCCCCGAACGATTGCAATGTCGCTTTATAACGAAATCGAACGATTGAGTTTTGCGCTCGCTGTAGGCGTTCCAGATCGTATTATAAGATCAAAAACACTTCATAATATACAAATACGTAAGATTCGTGGGTTCAGAATCGCCAAACAAGCCCCAAATGAATGCAAAGTGCATTTATAACGAAATCGAACGATTGAGTTTTGCGCTCGCTGTAGGCGTTCCAGATCGTATTATAAGATCAAAAACACTTCATAATATACAAATACGTAAGATTCGTGGGTTCAGAATCGCCAAACAAGCCCCAAATGAATGCAAAGTCCATTTATAACGATATCGATCATTTGAGTTTTACGCTCGCAGCAAGCGTTTCAGCTCGTATTATGAGATCAAAAATACTTCATTCTATGCAAATACGCATGATTCATGCGTTTCGAGCCGCCAAACAAGTCCCAAACGATTGCAAAGTCGCTTTATAACGAAATCGAACGATTGAGTTTTGCGCTCGCTGTAGGCGTTCCAGATCGTACTATAAGATCAAAAACACTTCATAATATGCAAATACGTAAGATTCGTGGCTTTAGAATCGCCAAACAAGCCCCAATTGAATGCAAAGTCCATTTATAACGATATCGATCATTTGAGTTTTACGCTCGCAGCAGGCGTTCGAGCTCGCATTATGAGATCAATAACACTTAATTCTATACAAATACGCAAGATTCATGCTTTTCGAGCCGCCAAACAAGTCCAAAACGATTGCAAAGTCGCTTTATAACGAAATCGAACGATTGAGTTTTGCGCTCGCTGTAGGCGTTCCAGATCGTATTATAAGATCAAAAACACTTCATTCTATGCAAATACGTAAGATTCGTGGGTTTGGAATCGCCAAACAAGCCCCAAATGAATGCAAAGTCCATTTATAACGATATCGATCATTTGAGTGTTACGCTCGCAGTAGGCGTTCGAGCTCGCATTATGAGATCAATAACACTCATTTCTATACAAATACGCAAGATTCATGCGTTTCGAGCAGCCAAACAAGTCCCAAACGATTGCAAAGTCGCTTTATAACGAAATCGAACGATTGAGTTTTGCGCTCGCTGTAGGCGTTCCAGATCGTATTATAAGATCAAAAACACTTCATAATATGCAAATACGTAAGATTGGTGGGTTTGGAATCGCCAAACAAGCCCCAAATGAATGCAAAGTCCATTTATAACGATATCGATCATTTGAGTTTTACGCTCGCAGCAAGCGTTTCAGCTCGTATTATGAGATCAAAAATACTTCATTCTATGCAAATACGCATGATTCATGCGTTTCAAGCCGCCAAACAAGCCATAATCGAATGCAAAGTTGCTTTATAACGAAATCGAACGATTGAGTTTTGCGCTCGCTGTAGGCGTTCCAGCTCGTATTATAAGATCAAAAACACTTTATTCTATGCAAATACGCAAGATTCATGCGTTTCGAGCAGCCAAACAAGCCCCGTACGATTGTAATGTCGCTTTATAACGAAATCGGACGATTGAGTTTTGCGCTCGCTGTAGGCGTTACAGATCATATTGTAAGATCAAAAACACTTCATTCTATGCAAATACGTCAGATTCGTGGGTTTAGAATCGCCAAACAAGCCCCAAATGAATGCAAAGTCCATTTATAACGATATCGATCATTTGAGTGTTACGCTCGCAGCAGGTGTTCGAGCTCGCATTATGAGATCAATAACACTTAATTCTATACAAATACGCAACATTCATGCGTTTCGAGCAGCCAAACAAGTCCCAAACGATTGCAAAGTCGCTTTATAACGAAATCGAACGATTGAGTTTTGCGCTGGCTGTAGGCGTTCCAGATCGTATTATAAGATCAAAAACACTACATTCTATGCAAATACGCAAGATTCATGCGTTTCGAGCAGCCAGACAAGCCCCGAACGATTGCAATGTCGCTTTATAACGAAATCGAACGATTGAGTTTTGCGCTCGCTGTAGGCGTTCCAGATCGTACTATAAGATCAAAAACACTTCATAATATGCAAATACGTAAGATTCGTGGGTTTGGAATCGCCAAACAAGCCCCAAATGAATGCAAATTCCATGTATAACGAATACGATCATTTGAGTTTTACACTCGCAGCAGGCGTTCCAGATCGTATTATGAGATCAAAAACACTTCATAGTATGCAAACACGCATGATTCATGCGTTTCGAGCCGCCATCAATCCCCAAACGAATGCAAAGTAGCTTTATAACAAAATGGAACGGTTGAGTTTTGCGCTCTTTGTAGGCGTTGCAGCTCGTATTATAAGATCAAAAACTCCTCATTCTATACAAATACGCAAGATTCATGCGTTTCAAGCCGCCAAACAAGCCATAATCGAATGCAAAGTTGCTTTATAACGAAATCGAACGATTGAGTTTTGCGCTCGCTGTAGGCGTTCTAGATCGTATTATAAGATCAAAAACACTTCATTCTATGCAAATACGTAAGATTCGTGGGTTTAGAATCGCCAAACAAGCCCCAAATGAATGCAAAGTCCATTTATAACGATATCGATCATTTGAGTGTTACGCCCGCAGTAGGCGTTCGAGCTCGCATTATGAGATCAATAACACTTAATTCTATACAAATACGCAAGATTCATGCGTTTCGAGCAGCCAAACAAGTCCCAAACGATTGCAAAGTCGCTTTATAACGAAATCGAACGATTGAGTTTTGCGCTCGCTGTAGGCGTTCCAGATCGTATTATAAGATCAAAAACACTTCATTCTATGCAAATACGTAAGATTGGTGGGTTTGGAATCGCCAAACAAGCCCCAAATGAATGCAAAGTCCATTTATAACGATATCGATCATTTGAGTTTTACGCTCGCAGCAAGCGTTTCAGCTCGTATTATGAGATCAAAAATACTTCATTCTATGCAAATACGCATGATTCATGCGTTTCAAGCCGCCAAACAAGCCATAATCGAATGCAAAGTTGCTTTATAACGAAATCGAACGATTGAGTTTTGCGCTCGCTGTAGGCGTTCCAGATCGTATTATAAGATCAAAAACACTTCATAATATACAAATACGTAAGATTCGTGGGTTCAGAATCGCCAAACAAGCCCCAAATGAATGCAAAGTCCATTTATAACGAAATCGAACGATTGAGTTTTGCGCTCGCTGTAGGCGTTCCAGATCGTATTATAAGATCAAAAACACTTCATAATATACAAATACGTAAGATTCGTGGGTTCAGAATCGCCAAACAAGCCCCAAATGAATGCAAAGTCCATTTATAACGATATCGATCATTTGAGTTTTACGCTCGCAGCAAGCGTTTCAGCTCGTATTATGAGATCAAAAATACTTCATTCTATGCAAATACGCATGATTCATGCGTTTCGAGCCGCCAAACAAGTCCCAAACGATTGCAAAGTCGCTTTATTACGAAATCGAACGATTGAGTTTTGCGCTCGCTGTAGGCGTTCCAGATCGTACTATAAGATCAAAAACACTTCATAATATGCAAATACGTAAGATTCGTGGCTTTAGAATCGCCAAACAAGCCCCAATTGAATGCAAAGTCCATTTATAACGATATCGATCATTTGAGTTTTACGCTCGCAGCAGGCGTTCGAGCTCGCATTATGAGATCAATAACACTTAATTCTATACAAATACGCAAGATTCATGCTTTTCGAGCCGCCAAACAAGTCCAAAACGATTGCAAAGTCGCTTTATAACGAAATCGAACGATTGAGTTTTGCGCTCGCTGTAGGCGTTCCAGATTGTATTATAAGATCAAAAACACTTCATTCTATGCAAATACGTAAGATTCGTGGGTTTGGAATCGCCAAACAAGCCCCAAATGAATGCAAAGTCGATTTATAACGATATCGATCATTTGAGTGTTACGCTCGCAGTAGGCGTTCGAGCTCGCATTATGAGATCAATAACACTCAATTCTATACAAATACGCAAGATTCATGCGTTTCGAGCAGCCAAACAAGTCCCAAACGATTGCAAAGTCGCTTTATAACGAAATCGAACGATTGAGTTTTGCGCTCGCTGTAGGCGTTCCAGATCGTATTATAAGATCAAAAACACTTCATAATATACAAATACGTAAGATTCGTGGGTTTGGAATCGCCAAACAAGCCCCAAATGAATGCAAAGTCCATTTATAACGATATCGATCATTTGAGTTTTACGCTCGCAGCAAGCGTTTCAGCTCGTATTATGAGATCAAAAATACTTCATTCTATGCAAATACGCATGATTCATGCGTTTCAAGCCGCCAATCAAGCCATAATCGAATGCAAAGTTGCTTTATAACGAAATCGAACGATTGAGTTTTGCGCTCGCTGTAGGCGTTCCAGCTCGTATTATAAGATCAAAAACACTTTATTCTATGCAAATACGCAAGGTTCATGCGTTTCGAGCAGCCAAACAAGCCCCGTACGATTGCAATGTCGCTTTATAACGAAATCGGACGATTGAGTTTTGCGCTCGCTGTAGGCGTTCCAGATCATATTGTAAGATCAAAAACACTTCATTCTATGCAAATACGTCAGATTCGTGGGTTTAGAATCGCCAAACAAGCCCCAAATGAATGCAAAGTCCATTTATAACGATATCGATCATTTGAGTGTTACGCTCGCAGCAGGTGTTCGAGCTCGCATTATGAGATCAATAACACTTAATTCTATACAAATACGCAACATTCATGCGTTTCGAGCAGCCAAACAAGTCCCAAACGATTGCAAAGTCGCTTTATAACGAAATCGAACGATTGAGTTTTGCGCTCGCTGTAGGCGTTCCAGATCGTATTATAAGATCAAAAACACTACATTCTATGCAAATACGCAAGATTCATGCGTTTCGAGCAGCCAGACAAGCCCCGAACGATTGCAATGTCGCTTTATAACGAAATCGAACGATTGAGTTTTGCGCTCGCTGTAGGCGTTCCAGATCGTATTATAAGATCAAAAACACTTCATAATATACAAATACGTAAGATTCGTGGGTTCAGAATCGCCAAACAAGCCCCAAATGAATGCAAAGTCCATTTATAACGATATCGATCATTTGAGTTTTACGCTCGCAGCAAGCGTTTCAGCTCGTATTATGAGATCAAAAATACTTCATTCTATGCAAATACGCATGATTCATGCGTTTCAAGCCGCCAAACAAGCCATAATCGAATGCAAAGTTGCTTTATAACGAAATCGAACGATTGAGTTTTGCGCTCGCTGTAGGCGTTCCAGCTCGTATTATAAGATCAAAAACACTTTATTCTATGCAAATACGCAAGATTCATGCGTTTCGAGCAGCCAAAAAAGCCCCGTACGATTGCAATGTCGCTTTATAACGAAATCGAACGATTGAGTTTTGCGCTCGCTGTAGGCGTTCCAGATCGTATTATAAGATCAAAAACACTTCATTCTATGCAAATACGTAAGATTCGTGGGTTTAGAATCGCCAAACAAGCCCCAAATGAATACAAAGTCCATTTATAACAATATCGATCATTTGAGTCTTACGCTCGCAGCATGCGTTCCAGCTCGTATTATGAGATCAATAACACTTCATTCTATGCAAATACGCAAGATTTATTCGTTTCGAGCAGCAAAACAAGGCACAAACGATTGCAAAGTCGCTTTATAACGAAATCGAACGATTGAGTTTTGCGCTCGCTGTAGGCGTTCCAGATCGTATTATAAGATCAAAAACACTTCATTCTATGCAAATACGTAAGATTCGTGGTTTTGGAATCGCCAAACAAGCCCCAAATGAATGCAAAGTCCATTTATAACGATATCGATAATTTGAGTGTTACGCTCGCAGTAGGCGTTCGAGCTCGCATTATGAGATCAATAACACTTAATTCTATACAAATACGCAAGATTCATACGTTTCGAGTAGCCAAACAAGTCCCAAACGATTGCAAAGTCGCTTTATAACGAAATCGAACGATTGAGTTTTGCGCTCGCTGTAGGCGTTCCAGATCGTATTATAAGATCAAAAACACTTCATTCTATGCAAATACGTAAGATTCGTGGGTTTGGAATCGCCAAACAAGCCCCAAATGAATGCAAAGTCCATTTATAACGATATCGATCATTTGAGTGTTACGCTCGCAGTAGGCGTTCGAGCTCGCATTATGAGATCAATAACACTCATTTCTATACAAATACGCAAGATTCATGCGTTTCGAGCAGCCAAACAAGTCCCAAACGATTGCAAAGTCGCTTTATAACGAAATCGAACGATTGAGTTTTGCGCTCGCTGTAGGCGTTCCAGATCGTATTATAAGATCAAAAACACTTCATAATATGCAAATACGTAAGATTCGTGGGTTCAGAATCGCCAAACAAGCCCCAAATGAATGCAAAGTCCATTTATAACGATATCGATCATTTGAGTTTTACGCTCGCAGCAAGCGTTTCAGCTCGTATTATGAGATCAAAAATACTTCATTCTATGCAAATACGCATGATTCATGCGTTTCAAGCCGCCAATCAAGCCATAATCGAATGCAAAGTTGCTTTATAACGAAATCGAACGATTGAGTTTTGCGCTCGCTGTAGGCGTTCCAGCTCGTATTATAAGATCAAAAACACTTTATTCTATGCAAATACGCAAGGTTCATGCGTTTCGAGCAGCCAAACAAGCCCCGTACGATTGCAATGTCGCTTTATAACGAAATCGAACGATTGAGTTTTGCGCTCGCTGTAGGCGTTCCAGATCATTTTGTAAGATCAAAAACACTTCATTCTATGCAAATACGTCAGATTCGTGGGTTTAGAATCGCCAAACAAGCCCCAAATGAATGCAAAGTCCATTTATAACGATATCGATCATTTGAGTGTTACGCTCGCAGCAAGCGTTTCAGCTCGTATTATAAGTTCAAAAACACTTCATAATATGCAAATACGTAAGATTCGTGGCTTTAGAATCGCCAAACAAGCCCCAATTGAATGCAAAGTCCATTTATAACGATATCGATCATTTGAGTTTTACGCTCGCAGCAGGCGTTCGAGCTCGCATTATGAGATCAATAACACTTAATTCTATACAAATACGCAAGATTCATGCGTTTCGAGCAGCCAAACAAGTCCCAAACGATTGCAAAGTCGCTATATAACGAAATCGAACGATTGAGTTTTGCGCTCGCTGTAGGCGTTCCAGATCGTATTATAAGATCAACAACACTTCATTCTATGCAAATACGTAAGATTCGTGGGTTTGTAATCGCCAAACAAGCCCCAAATGAATGCAAAGTCCATGTATAACGAATACGATCATTTGAGTTTTACACTCGCAGCAGGCGTTCCAGATCGTATTATGAGATCAAAAACACTTCATAGTATGCAAACACGCATGATTCATGCGTTTCGAGCCGCCATCAATCCCCAAACGAATGCAAAGTAGCTTTATAACGAAATTTAACGATTGATTTTTGCGCTCGCTGTAAGCGATCCAGCTCGTATCATAACATCAAAAACACTTTATTCTATGCAAATACGCAAGATTCATGCGTTTCGAGCAGCCAAACAAGCCCCGTACGATTGCAATGTCGCTTTATAACGAAATCGAACGATTGAGTTTTGCGCTCGCTGTAGGCGTTCCAGATCGTATTATAAGATCAAAAACACTTCATAATATACAAATACGTAAGATTCGTGCGTTCAGAATCGCCAAACAAGCCCCAAATGAATGCAAAGTCCATTTATAACGATATCGATCATTTGAGTCTTACGCTCGCAGCATGCGTTCCAGCTCGTATTATGAGATCAATAACACTTAATTCTATGCAAATACGCAAGATTTATGCGTTTCGAGCAGCAAAACAAGGCACAAACGATTGCAAAGTCGCTTTATAACGAAATGGAACGGTTGAGTTTTGCGCCCTTTGTAGGCGTTGCAGCTCGTATTATAAGATCAAAAACTCCTCATTCTATACAAATACGCAAGATTCATGCGTTTCAAGCCGCCAAACAAGCCCTAATCGAATGCAAAGTTGCTCTATAACGAAATCGAACGATTGAGTTTTGCGCTCGCTGTAGGCGTTCCAGCTCGTATTATAAGATCAAAAACACTTTATTCTATGCAAATACGCAAGATTCATGCGTTTCGAGCAGCCAGACAAGCCCCGTACGATTGCAATGTCGCTTTATAACGAAATCGAACGATTGAGTTTTGCGCTCGCTGTAGACGTTCCAGATCGTATTATAAGATCAAAAACACTTCATAATATGCAAATACGTAAGATTCGTGGGTTCAGAATCGCCAAACAAGCCCCAAATGAATGCAAAGTCCATTTATAACGATATCGATCATTTGAGTTTTACGCTCGCAGCAAGCGTTCCAGCTCGTATTGTGGGATCAAAAACACTTCATTCTATGCAAATACGCAAGATTCATGCGTTTCGAGCAGCCAGACAAGCCCCGAACGATTGCAATGTCGCTTTATAACGAAATCGAACGATTGAGTTTTGCGCTCGCTGTAGGCGTTCCAGATCGTATTATAAGATCAAAAACACTTCAGAATATGCAAATACGTAAGATTCGTGGGTTTAGAATCGCCAAACAAGCCCCAAATGAATGCAAAGTCCATGTATAACGAATACGATCATTTGAGTTTTACGCTCGCAGCAGGCGTTCCAGCTCGTATTATGAGATCAAAAACACTTCATTCTATGCAAATAGGCAAGATTCATGCGTTTCGAGCAGCCAAACAAGCCCCGAACGATTGCAATGTCGCTTTATAATGAAATCGAACGATTGAGTTTTGCGCTCGCTGTAGGCGTTCCAGATCGTATTATAAGATCAAAAACACTTCATAATATGCAAATACGTAAGATTCGTGGGTTTCGAATCGACAAACAAGCCCCAAATGAATGCAAAGTCTATTTATAACGATATCGATCATTTGAGTTTTACGCTCGCAGCAGGCGTTCCAGCTCGTATTATAAGATCAAACACTCCTCATTCTATACAAATACGCAAGATTCATGCGGTTCAAGCCGCCAAACAAGCCCTAATCGAATGCAAAGTTGCTTTATAACGAAATCGAACGATTGAGTTTTGCGCTCGCTGTAGGCGTTCCCGATCATATTATAAGATCAAAAACACTTCATTCTATGCAAATACGTAAGATTCGTGGGTTTAGAATCGCCAAACAAGCCCCAAATGAATGCAAAGTCCATTTATAACGATATCGATCATTTGAGTTTTACGCTCGCAGCAGGCGTTCCAGCTCGTATTATGAGATCAATAACACTTAATTCTATGCAAATACGCAAGATTTATGCGTTTCGAGCAGCAAAACAAGGCACAAACGATTGCAAAGTCGCTTTATAACGAAATGGAACGGTTGAGTTTTGCGCCCTTTGTAGGCGTTGCAGCTCGTATTATAAGATCAAAAACTCCTCATTCTATACAAATACGCAAGATTCATGCGTTTCAAGCCGCCAAACAAGCCCTAATCGAATGCAAAGTTGCTTTATAACGAAATCGAACGATTGAGTTTTGCGCTCGCTGTAGGCGTTCCAGCTCGTATTATAAGATCAAAAACACTTTATTCTATGCAAATACGCAAGATTCATGCGTTTCGAGCAGCCAGACAAGCCCCGTACGATTGCAATGTCGCTTTATAACGAAATCGAACGATTGAGTTTTGCGCTCGCTGTAGACGTTCCAGATCGTATTATAAGATCAAAAACACTTCATAATATGCAAATACGTAAGATTCGTGGGTTCGGAAGCGCCAAACAAGCCCCAAATGAATGCAAAGTCCATTTATAACGATATCGATCATTTGAGTTTTACGCTCGCAGCAAGCGTTCCAGCTCGTATTATGAGATCAAAAACACTTCATTCTATGCAAATACGCAAGATTTATGCGTGTCGAGCAGCTAAACAAGGCTCAAACGATTGTAAAGTCGCTTTATAACGAATTATAACGGTTGAGTTTTGCGCTCTTTGTAGGCGTTGCAGCTCGTATTGTAAGATCAAAAATACTTCATTCTATGCAAATACGTAAGGTTCGTGGGTTTAGAATCGCCAAACAAGCCCCAAATGAATGCAAAGTCCATGTATAACGAATACGATCATTTGAGTTTTATGCTCGCAGCAGGCGTTCCAGCTCGTATTATGAGATCAAAAACACTTCATTCTATGCAAATACGCAAGATTCATGCGTTTCGAGTAGCCAAACAAGCCCCGAACGATTGCAAAGTCGCTTTATAACGAAATCGAAGGATTGAGTTTTGCGCTCGCTGTAGGCGTTCCAGATCGTATTATAAGATCAAAAACACTTCATTTTATGCAAATACGTAAGATTCGTGGGATTAGAATCGCCAAACAAGCCCCAAATGAATGCAAAGTCCATTTATAACGATATCGATCATTTGAGTTTTACGCTCGCAGCAGGCGTTCCAGCTCCTATTATGAGATCAAAAACACTTCATTCTATGCAAATACGCAAGATTCATGCGTTTCGAGCAGCCAAACAAGCCCCGAACGATTGCAATGTCGCTTTATAATGAAATCGAACGATTGAGTTTTGCGCTCTGTTGTACCCCGGCTGGCTCAGTAGGATATTAATTCGGGACACCGGTTGCGAAATAGTAAGGTGCGTGCAACGGCACGCGACGATCGTACATCGAGCGTCGAGCGCGTCACCGGACACCGCTGACGCAGCACTTAGGCCATCGCGAGTGGCTCGGTAACTGGAGCATCGGCTCGAGTACCGAGGCAATTATTGCGAAATGTAAAATATGCTCCAAATCTCGCCCGCAGAAAAGCGAGGATTTGGAAAGATATTTGTTTATAAGAATAAAGTAAACCATAAACTTGCGCTAGATATTAAGCTGACATACGTGCTCTCGATGAGTATATAGAGGATCGAGAGCAGGTACTCGGCAGTCTGATCAGAACTCAGGATACGGTACGGTTGATTACAATACATTATATTTCATAACCGAGATAAATGTGAGTAGCGAGTGGCTCGCTACGGGGTGTACCGAGATTGGTAAATATTCAATAACCTAATAAAGACCTTTTTATTAAACTGTGCATTCATTCTCTTGGGTTCTAACCCTATACTGGATATATCCCGAACATTCGAGCTCACGGCTCCAGCACAGAACCCGGAGTAGCTAACCGAGTTTCTGCGGCACAACATTGGTGGCAGCGGTGGGATCTCCAGAGAGAATTGAACAACAAAAAAAAAACCAATATTTACCAGATCGTACGGCGACCTGTGTGCCTCCATTGAGGGAGAAGAGAGTGCCGCGAACCAGGGTTGACAAGTGTTCAGCGAGAGTAATCAACCGTAGCCTTCGCGGATCGCTGCAGGATCCTCGAAGGGCGTCCTCATTGAGGGGGACGGGAACCGTTGGGAAGCCCGGGACCAGGAGGGTCACGGAAGAGTTGTAGGGCACACTGGAGGTGGCCCCATCACTGAGTGTAAATCGAAAGCCCGCGCGGACGCGGAAGATCTTTGCCAAGACCGGTAGGACGCTACCGGTGGCCAACGCGAGAGTAACCCAGGGTTAAAAAACTGAGCAAAGAGGGAACAAACCTGGAGACAGATAAGGGACTGAGAAGAGTCCAACAGTTTCAAAAGTTAAACGGGAAAAATAAAATAAAATGAGTGAGCGCGACTTGCCGCAGGGACCCCCGGGGTCAGGGCAGCGCAGGGGAACCCCGAGCACGGGGGAGGAAGCATTGGGGGTGGTTGAGGGCGTCCAAGGCGCCCTAGCTGACATCACGAACCGGGCACGGGAGGTGCTGGGGGAGCAATCGGTTGAAGGTAACGAGGAAGGACGGGGAAATTCGCCAAACCCGCTGTACGGGGTAAACACCCAGAGGGGAACTGGCTGGGAGAACATCGACGTGCAGATGTTCGAGCGCCGACCGGATGAGGTCACGCCGGCCATGGTGTCCCAGGAAATCTCCCGAATGGCGCGCTCATTACGAGGTCAAGTCGGGCACAGGGCTATCGGCGGGAACGGCGAACACGGGAGAAGCAATGGGCTCCCGCTCAAACCTGCCCTGAGGGCTACCCGAAGGACCCTATTCGCCGAACAGGAGGACACGCTCGAGGACAACAGGGAATCCCGGGGAGGAAATGAGAGTCAGTCCGGCCCCGAGGACGAGACGGTGCATACCATCGCGCAGATGCAGGGGAGAATAAGCGAACTCGAGGGGCAGCTGGAGGAGGCTCGCAACCGGTCCCAGGTGGCACCACCGATGGATGCTGATTCCATGGTCGAACGTCTCCTGGCCTTGGAGGAAACCATGAGGGACCACATTCTGGAGTCCCGTGGGCCACAACGGGGAGGGGTAACCCCGCCGCGGCGGCAGTCACCATTTCGGCGACAAACCCGGGAATCGACCCAGATTAGGGCGGTACCGGTGTATTTGGATATACCCGCCGCCCTGCGAAATATTAAAACCTTCGACGGGAACGATCCCACGAAGCTCGACGGTTTTATTTTATCATGCGAAGCGGTATGGGGATTGGTCCTTCCCGAGCAGCGGTCTACTCTCCTTACGCTCATCCGGAGCAGTAAACTGGAGGATCGAGCAACGCGGGAAATGAGGCACAAAACTATTGTAACCTTGCGGGATTTACGGACAGAATTGGAGGCACTTTATGGGAAACGAGAGTCCCTCGCCTCTCTGCAATACCAGTTCAGCATACTGAAACAGGAACCAACAGAGAACGTCTCAACCTACGCCACCCGGGTCGAAAACCTGACGGTGGAATTGATCGAGAAGTTGTGTGAAGGAGTCGATGCAGCGGGGGCTCGCTACATCGGAAATGCCTTCCGGAAAACCGCACAGATGAATTTCGAGGTCGGCCTGAATAAGGAATTACAGACCCTCGTGCGATCACGTAATTATTCGAGCCTGCACGACGCTATCGTCGGGGCCATAGAGGTCGAGAAAATGACGAAGGGGCACCCAGGCAGTCAGGACTCGGCAAGATCCAGTCTGGGGGGTGGAAACCCGCGGCGGTCACACGGCGCGGTCAAGGAGGAAGCACGCACCTGTTATACATGTGGACAGACCGGCCACGTGGCCAAGGACTGTCAACAGGGGGCCCGAGTTAGGCTCCCCCTACCGGCTTCGGGGAACGTTCATATGGCAAGCATTTCGTGCAATTACTGTAAAAAAACTGGGCATCTCTGGAGGGATTGCCGGGCACGTAAGCGGGACAACCAGCGGACCAAAGGTTATGACAATAATAGGAGACAGCAAAATGAGCATCGTGAAGAAGAAGCCGCCCTACATCCGGGGCAGGAAGGGACTGTAGGGGAATTACAAGCAAGGGCATACACAGTCACCGCCTACGACAGGGCTACGCCGGGAGAGGGGATTTTTTCCCTATAAATAGGGCGAAGGAGCACCCTATTCATATACAGCGCGAGTCCAGCCACAGGAAGATCTGCCGGCGAGAACAACCTGAAACGATTGAGGGAGCAGCTGGGAAGAAATCCGTCGCGGAGACTGTCAGGAAGAGGATCAGTGCAGACGGATAATAGTCGGAGTGAAAGTAAAAAAAAAAAAAAAAAAATTTGGGGGTAAAACGGCCCGGCTAAAATTTTCTCCTGTTAAGGGGGAAAATAACAAAACTGTATCCCGGTATGGGGAGGAAAACCCCACGGGAGGAAGATATAAAAAAAAGGGGAAGAAAGGAATCAAAACGAGAATGAAATAAAAAAGAGAGGGAAAAAGGAATTAAAACGAAAATGGGAAAAATAATTCCTGTGCGAAGCAAAAGTGAGTAAGGGGAGAGAATAATGAAGAAAGGAATAGTAAAATAAATAAACGGAGGTAAAAGAAAAAAAAAGAAGAACCCGAAGGAAGAGCAATACGGATACGACACACGCCAGGGGTGCGGTAGGTTAGGAACGGCTGCGTTACGATATGCGACGGCCAGGGTAATGTCCCGGTGCCGCCGGACAGCGCGCACCGCTCACAGAAGTCGACGCAGCAGAAATCCGATCCCGCCGGGTCGGAGTGCCGCTGCGGAACATCGCTTCACCCAAATGAAAATGAAACATAAACATAGGAAAAAAAAACTCTGAGATGAAGAAAGAATTTAACGGAGATCCAACAATTTTGACGACAAGATTGAAGAAGTCATGAATTGACAGCAGATGATAATTACTCCGCTGAAGATGTACCGAAAACCTACGCCGCGGCAGAATCAATTTTAGGAGAATCAACGACTGCCGAAACCGAGACGCATAAACTCGAGAAAAAACATCAGGGCAAATCTCGTAATCCCGGAGAAGAATTACATCAGTTAACCACCACTCCAGGCGAGTGTGACAACCAGAGCCAAGGTCGAGAGGACGCCCATGGGGAAAAGAGGGGACGGAGGAAACGGAAAAACCAAAGTTATTAGTAACAGACTATTCTTGTTACATATTATATATATATTTATTAACGAGATACAAATCGGGTCCATTTATTGACAAGATACATAACATCGCTGAAGCGCTGCTGCTGGTTAGTACAGCTGGGCAAGGTCCCAGCGCATCTCGCCGGCCTGCGCACGCCGTAACCGGGAGGCCTCGTCCTCGGGGTTTTCAGGGCAATCGGAGTCCTCGGAATCGGAAGCACCCGCCGGACGAACGGTCGTGCCGGAAGCCAGCCAGGCCCCGGAGGAAAGTCGATGGCCGGAGACAATCTGGTAGTCCCCAGGAAGCCGTCCATGCATCGCCCGGAAGTTTATCTCCGCGGGCGTAAGGACACGGATCCGGGGGATGGGTGCCGATGGCCGAGGGCAGGGCCCTGTCAAGACTAGGTGCGCCACGTCTGTTGAAACTGGCCGGAAGCTCGCCGGGGAGGTTGGGGGTTCGACGGCCTGGACCTCGTCCTCGGCGGAGACTGGACTAGACCCCGGACTATACGAAGGCCCCGTGGACGCGGGTGAAGCGGTACGCCTCCTCTGGAAAAGAGTAACACGGGGTGCCATGAGCCTCGGAGGGAAGAAGAAAAAAACTATGCGCCAATTTTTTGTATCAACCACGGATGACAGGACTTACCTTGAGCGGTGGACTCTTCATGGTGGGCTGAGCAGCGATTCTTTAAAACTCGAAGGGGCAAAAGCAACGAAAGTGACTGCGAAGGGACGAAAACGAAGTACGGGGGACCCAAGACTGGGCCGCCTGTTATAGGCGTAAAAACGTAAGCGCAGCAACCCATAGACCAACGACCCCCGTCCGTCAGCAGAAATCAACCCGGACATCGGCAACATGCAGCGGCGATGGCCAGCCTTTTCCGTGTTTCGCAACAGTTCCGCAAGGTCTCCTGTACTCAATTACTTCCTTCGTTTGCGCAAAAGCGGGTAATTCCGAAAGGAAAGATTGCAAAAATTAACCAGAAAAGGGGCCCAGAAGTTGTGAACAATTACATGTAATACCGAGCACGGGGTACACGAAGAATTGTAAAAATAAAGCTCGCCGGAGACGAGCGAAAAGAAATCAAATTTCTTTTCTTTTTAGGGGGGAGGAATGTTGTACCCCGGCTGGCTCAGTAGGATATTAATTCGGGACACCGGTTGCGAAATAGTAAGGTGCGTGCAACGGCACGCGACGATCGTACATCGAGCGTCGAGCGCGTCACCGGACACCGCTGACGCAGCACTTAGGCCATCGCGAGTGGCTCGGTAACTGGAGCATCGGCTCGAGTACCGAGGCAATTATTGCGAAATGTAAAATATGCTCCAAATCTCGCCCGCAGAAAAGCGAGGATTTGGAAAGATATTTGTTTATAAGAATAAAGTAAACCATAAACTTGCGCTAGATATTAAGCTGACATACGTGCTCTCGATGAGTATATAGAGGATCGAGAGCAGGTACTCGGCAGTCTGATCAGAACTCAGGATACGGTACGGTTGATTACAATACATTATATTTCATAACCGAGATAAATGTGAGTAGCGAGTGGCTCGCTACGGGGTGTACCGAGATTGGTAAATATTCAATAACCTAATAAAGACCTTTTTATTAAACTGTGCATTCATTCTCTTGGGTTCTAACCCTATACTGGATATATCCCGAACATTCGAGCTCACGGCTCCAGCACAGAACCCGGAGTAGCTAACCGAGTTTCTGCGGCACAACAGCTCGCTGTAGGCGTTCCAGATCGTATTATAAGATCAAAAACACTTCATAATATGCAAATACGTAAGATTCGTGGGTTTCGAATCGACAAACAAGCCCCAAATGAATGCAAAGTCTATTTATAACGATATCGATCATTTGAGTTTTACGCTCGCAGCAGGCGTTCCAGCTCGTATTATGAGATCAAAAACACATCATTCTATGCAAATACGCAAGATTTATGCGTTTCGAGCAGCAAAACAAGGCACAAACGATTGTAAAGTCGCTTTATAAAGAAATATAACGGTTGAGTTTTGCGCTCGCTGTAGGCGTTCCCGATCATATTATAAGATCAAAAAAACTTCATTCTATGCAAATACGTAAGATTCGTGGGTTTAGAATCGCCAAACAAACCCCAAATGAATGCAAAGTCCATTTATAACGATATCGATCATTTGAGTCTTACGCGCGCAGCATGCGTTCCAGCTCGTATTATGAGATCAATAACACTTCATTCTATGCAAATACGCAAGATTTATGCGTTTCGAGCAGCAAAACAAGGCACAAACGATTGCAAAGTCGCTTTATAACAAAATGGAACGGTTGAGTTTTGCGCTCTTTGTAGGCGTTGCAGCTCGTATTATAAGATCAAAAACTCCTCATTCTATACAAATACGCAAGATTCATGCGTTTCAAGCCGCCAAACAAGCCATAATCGAATGCAAAGTTGCTTTATAACGAAATCGAACGATTGAGTTTTGCGCTCGCTGTAGGCGTTCCAGCTCGTATTATAAGATCAAAAACACTTTATTCTATGCAAATACGCAAGATTCATGCGTTTCGAGCAGCCAAACAAGCCCCGTACGATTGCAATGTCGCTTTATAACGAAATCGGACGATTGAGTTTTGCGCTCGCTGTAGGCGTTCCAGATCGTATTATAAGATCAAAAACACTTCATTCTATGCAAATACGCAAGATTCATGCGTTTCGAGCAGCCAGACAAGCCCCGAACGATTGCAATGTCGCTTTATAACGAAATCGAACGATTGAGTTTTGCGCTCGCTGTAGGCGTTCCAGATCGTATTATAAGATCAAAAACACTTCATAATATACAAATACGTAAGATTCGTGGGTTTAGAATCGCCAAACAAGCCCCAAATGAATGCAAAGTCCATGTATAACGATATCGATCATTTGAGTTTTACGCTCGCAGCAGGCATTCGAGCTCGCATTATGAGATCAATAACACTTAATTCTATACAAATACGCAAGATTCATGCTTTTCGAGCCACCATACAAGTCCCAAACGATTGCAAAGTCGCTTTATAACGAAATCGAACGATTGAGTTTTGCGCTCGCTGTAGGCGTTCCAGATCGTATTATAAGATCAAAAACACTTCATTCTATGCAAATACGTAAGATTCGTGGGTTTGGAATCGCCAAACAAGCCCCAAATGAATGCAAAGTCCATGTATAACGAATACGATCATTTGAGTTTTACCCTCGCAGCAGGCGTTCCAGATCGTATTATGAGATCAAAAACACTTCATAGTATGCAAACACGCATGATTCATGCGTTTTGAGCCGCCATCAATCCCCAAACGAATGCAAAGTAGCTTTATAACGAAATTTAACGATTGAGTTTTGCGCTCGCTGTAAGCGATCCAGCTCGTATCATAACATCAAAAACACTTCATTCTATGCAAATAAGCAAGATTCATGCGTTTCGAGCAGCCAAACAAGCCCCGAACGATTGCAAAGTCGCTTTATAACGAAATCGAAGGATTGAGTTTTGCGCTCGCTGTAGGCGTTCCAGATCATATTATAAGATCAAAAACACTTCATAATATGCAAATACGTAAGATTCGTGGGTTTCGAATCGACAAACAAGCCCCAAATGAATGCAAAGTCTATTTATAACGATATCTATCATTTGAGTTTTACGCTCACAGCAGGCGTTCCAGCTCGTATTATGAGATCAAAAACACATCATTCTAAGCAAATACGCAAGATTTATGCGTTTCGAGCAGCAAAACAAGGCACAAACGATTGTAAAGTCGCTTTATAAAGAAATATAACGGTTGAGTTTTGCGCTCTTTGTAGGCGTTGCAGCTTGTATTATAAGATCAAAAACTCCTCATTCTATACAAATACGCAAGATTCATGCGTTTCAAGCCGCCAAACAAGCCCTAATCGAATGCAAAGTTGCTTTATAACGAAATCGAACGATTGAGTTTTGCGCTCGCTGTAGGCGTTCCCGATCATATTATAAGATCAAAAACACTTCATTCTATGCAAATACGTAAGATTCGTGGGTTTAGAATCGCCAAACAAGCCCCAAATGAATGCAAAGTCCATTTATAACGATATCGATCATTTGAGTTTTACGCTCGCAGCAGGCGTTCCAGCTCGTATTATGAGATCAATAACACTTAATTCTATGCAAATACGCAAGATTTATGCGTTTCGAGCAGCAAAACAAGGCACAAACGATTGCAAAGTCGCTTTATAACGAAATGGAACGGTTGAGTTTTGCGCCCTTTGTAGGCGTTGCAGCTCGTATTATAAGATCAAAAACTCCTCATTCTATACAAATACGCAAGATTCATGCGTTTCAAGCCGCCAAACAAGCCCTAATCGAATGCAAAGTTGCTCTATAACGAAATCGAACGATTGAGTTTTGCGCTCGCTGTAGGCGTTCCAGCTCGTATTATAAGATCAAAAACACTTTATTCTATGCAAATACGCAAGATTCATGCGTTTCGAGCAGCCAGACAAGCCCCGTACGATTGCAATGTCGCCTTATAACGAAATCGAACGATTGAGTTTTGCGCTCGCTGTAGACGTTCCAGATCGTATTATAAGATCAAAAACACTTCATAATATGCAAATACGTAAGATTCGTGGGTTCAGAATCGCCAAACAAGCCCCAAATGAATGCAAAGTCCATTTATAACGATATCGATCATTTGAGTTTTACGCTCGCAGCAAGCGTTCCAGCTCGTATTATGAGATCAAAAACACATCATTCTATGCAAATACGCAAGATTTATGCGTTTCGAGCAGCAAAACAAGGCACAAACGATTGTAAAGTCGCTTTATAAAGAAATATAACGGTTGAGTTTTGCGCTCTTTGTAGGCGTTGCAGCTCGTATTATAAGATCAAAAACTCCTCATTCTATACAAATACGCAAGATTCATGCGTTTCAAGCCGCCAAACAAGCCCTAATCGAATGCAAAGTTGCTTTATAACGAAATCGAACGATTGAGTTTTGCGCTCGCTGTAGGCGTTCCCGATCATATTATAAGATCAAAAACACTTCATTCTATGCAAATACGTAAGATTCGTGGGTTTAGAATCGCCAAACAAGCCCCAAATGAATGCAAAGTCCATTTATAACGATATCGATCATTTGAGTTTTACGCTCGCAGCAGGCGTTCCAGCTCGTATTATGAGATCAATAACACTTAATTCTATGCAAATACGCAAGATTTATGCGTTTCGAGCAGCAAAACAAGGCACAAACGATTGCAAAGTCGCTTTATAACGAAATGGAACGGTTGAGTTTTGCGCCCTTTGTAGGCGTTGCAGCTCGTATTATAAGATCAAAAACTCCTCATTCTATACAAATACGCAAGATTCATGCGTTTCAAGCCGCCAAACAAGCCCTAATCGAATGCAAAGTTGCTCTATAACGAAATCGAACGATTGAGTTTTGCGCTCGCTGTAGGCGTTCCAGCTCGTATTATAAGATCAAAAACACTTTATTCTATGCAAATACGCAAGATTCATGCGTTTCGAGCAGCCAGACAGGCCCCGTACGATTGCAATGTCGCTTTATAACGAAATCGAACGATTGAGTTTTGCGCTCGCTGTAGACGTTCCAGATCGTATTATAAGATCAAAAACACTTCATAATATGCAAATACGTAAGATTCGTGGGTTCAGAATCGCCAAACAAGCCCCAAATGAATGCAAAGTCCATTTATAACGATATCGATCATTTGAGTTTTACGCTCGCAGCAAGCGTTCCAGCTCGTATTATGAGATCAAAAACACTTCATTCTATGCAAATACGCAAGATTTATGCGTGTCGAGCAGCTAAACAAGGCTCAAACGATTGTAAAGTCGCTTTATAACGAATTATAACGGTTGAGTTTTGCGCTCTTTGTAGGCGTTGCAGCTCGTATTGTAAGATCAAAAATACTTCATTCTATGCAAATACGTAAGATTCGTGGGTTTAGAATCGCCAAACAAGCCCCAAATGAATGCAAAGTCCATGTATAACGAATACGATCATTTGAGTTTTACGCTCGCAGCAGGCGTTCCGGCTCGTATTATGAGATCAAAGACACTTCATTCTATGCAAATACGCAAGATTCATGCGTTTCGAGCAGCCAAACAAGCCCCGAACAATTGCAAAGTCGCTTTATAACGAAATCGAAGGATTGAGTTTTGCGCTCGCTGTAGGCGTTCCACATCGTATTATAAGATCAAAAACACTTCATTTTATGCAAATACGTAAGATTCGTGCGTTTAGAATCGCCAAACAAGCCCCAAATGAATGCAAAGTCCATTTATAACGATATCGATCATTTGAGTTTTACGCTCGCAGCAGGCGTTCCAGCTCCTATTATGAGATCAAAAACACTTCATTCTATGCAAATACGCAAGATTCATGCGTTTCGAGCAGCCAAACAAGCCCCGAACGATTGCAATGTCGCTTTATAATGAAATCGAACGATTGAGTTTTGCGCTCGCTGTAGGCGTTCCAGATCGTATTATAAGATCAAAAACACTTCATAATATGCAAATACGTAAGATTCGTGGGTTTCGAATCGACAAACAAGCCCCAAATGAATGCAAAGTCTATTTATAACGATATCGATCATTTGAGTTTTACGCTCGCAGCAGGCGTTCCAGCTCGTATTATGAGATCAAAAACACATCATTCTATGCAAATACGCAAGATTTATGCGTTTCGAGCAGCAAAACAAGGCACAAACGATTGTAAATTCGCTTTAGAAAGAAATATAACGGTTGAGTTTTGCGCTCTTTGTAGGCGTTGCAGCTCGTATTATAAGATCAAAAACTCGTCATTCTATACAAATACGCAAGATTCATGCGTTTCAAGCCGCCAAACAAGCCCTAATCGAATGCAAAGTTGCTTTATAACGAAATCGAACGATTGAGTTTTGCGCTCGCTGTAGGCGTTCCAGCTCGTATTATAAGATCAAAAACACTTTATTCTATGCAAATACGCAAGATTCATGCGTTTCGAGCAGCCAGACAAGCCCCGTACGATTGCAATGTCGCCTTATAACGAAATCGAACGATTGAGTTTTGCGCTCGCTGTAGACGTTCCAGATCGTATTATAAGATCAAAAACACTTCATAATATGCAAATACGTAAGATTCGTGGGTTCAGAATCGCCAAACAAGCCCCAAATGAATGCAAAGTCCATTTATAACGATATCGATCATTTGAGTTTTACGCTCGCAGCAAGCGTTCCAGCTCGTATTATGAGATCAAAAACACATCATTCTATGCAAATACGCAAGATTTATGCGTTTCGAGCAGCAAAACAAGGCACAAACGATTGTAAAGTCGCTTTATAAAGAAATATAACGGTTGAGTTTTGCGCTCTTTGTAGGCGTTGCAGCTCGTATTATAAGATCAAAAACTCCTCATTCTATACAAATACGCAAGATTCATGCGTTTCAAGCCGCCAAACAAGCCCTAATCGAATGCAAAGTTGCTTTATAACGAAATCGAACGATTGAGTTTTGCGCTCGCTGTAGGCGTTCCCGATCATATTATAAGATCAAAAACACTTCATTCTATGCAAATACGTAAGATTCGTGGGTTTAGAATCGCCAAACAAGCCCCAAATGAATGCAAAGTCCATTTATAACGATATCGATCATTTGAGTTTTACGCTCGCAGCAGGCGTTCCAGCTCGTATTATGAGATCAATAACACTTAATTCTATGCAAATACGCAAGATTTATGCGTTTCGAGCAGCAAAACAAGGCACAAACGATTGCAAAGTCGCTTTATAACGAAATGGAACGGTTGAGTTTTGCGCCCTTTGTAGGCGTTGCAGCTCGTATTATAAGATCAAAAACTCCTCATTCTATACAAATACGCAAGATTCATGCGTTTCAAGCCGCCAAACAAGCCCTAATCGAATGCAAAGTTGCTCTATAACGAAATCGAACGATTGAGTTTTGCGCTCGCTGTAGGCGTTCCAGCTCGTATTATAAGATCAAAAACACTTTATTCTATGCAAATACGCAAGATTCATGCGTTTCGAGCAGCCAGACAGGCCCCGTACGATTGCAATGTCGCTTTATAACGAAATCGAACGATTGAGTTTTGCGCTCGCTGTAGACGTTCCAGATCGTATTATAAGATCAAAAACACTTCATAATATGCAAATACGTAAGATTCGTGGGTTCAGAATCGCCAAACAAGCCCCAAATGAATGCAAAGTCCATTTATAACGATATCGATCATTTGAGTTTTACGCTCGCAGCAAGCGTTCCAGCTCGTATTATGAGATCAAAAACACTTCATTCTATGCAAATACGCAAGATTTATGCGTGTCGAGCAGCTAAACAAGGCTCAAACGATTGTAAAGTCGCTTTATAACGAATTATAACGGTTGAGTTTTGCGCTCTTTGTAGGCGTTGCAGCTCGTATTGTAAGATCAAAAATACTTCATTCTATGCAAATACGTAAGATTCGTGGGTTTAGAATCGCCAAACAAGCCCCAAATGAATGCAAAGTCCATGTATAACGAATACGATCATTTGAGTTTTACGCTCGCAGCAGGCGTTCCGGCTCGTATTATGAGATCAAAGACACTTCATTCTATGCAAATACGCAAGATTCATGCGTTTCGAGCAGCCAAACAAGCCCCGAACAATTGCAAAGTCGCTTTATAACGAAATCGAAGGATTGAGTTTTGCGCTCGCTGTAGGCGTTCCACATCGTATTATAAGATCAAAAACACTTCATTTTATGCAAATACGTAAGATTCGTGCGTTTAGAATCGCCAAACAAGCCCCAAATGAATGCAAAGTCCATTTATAACGATATCGATCATTTGAGTTTTACGCTCGCAGCAGGCGTTCCAGCTCCTATTATGAGATCAAAAACACTTCATTCTATGCAAATACGCAAGATTCATGCGTTTCGAGCAGCCAAACAAGCCCCGAACGATTGCAATGTCGCTTTATAATGAAATCGAACGATTGAGTTTTGCGCTCGCTGTAGGCGTTCCAGATCGTATTATAAGATCAAAAACACTTCATAATATGCAAATACGTAAGATTCGTGGGTTTCGAATCGACAAACAAGCCCCAAATGAATGCAAAGTCTATTTATAACGATATCGATCATTTGAGTTTTACGCTCGCAGCAGGCGTTCCAGCTCGTATTATGAGATCAAAAACACATCATTCTATGCAAATACGCAAGATTTATGCGTTTCGAGCAGCAAAACAAGGCACAAACGATTGTAAATTCGCTTTAGAAAGAAATATAACGGTTGAGTTTTGCGCTCTTTGTAGGCGTTGCAGCTCGTATTATAAGATCAAAAACTCGTCATTCTATACAAATACGCAAGATTCATGCGTTTCAAGCCGCCAAACAAGCCCTAATCGAATGCAAAGTTGCTTTATAACGAAATCGAACGATTGAGTTTTGCGCTCGCTGTAGGCGTTCCAGCTCGTATTATAAGATCAAAAACACTTTATTCTATGCAAATACGCAAGATTTATGCGTTTCGAGCAGCAAAACAAAGCACAAACGATTGCAAAGTCGCTTTATAACGAAATGGAACAGTTGAGTTTTGCGCCCTTTGTAGGCGTTGCAGCTCGTATTATAAGATCAAAAACTCCTCATTCTATACAAATACGCAAGATTCATGCGTTTCAAGCCGCCAAACAAGCCCTAATCGAATGCAAAGTTGCTTTATAACGAAATCGAACGATTGAGTTTTGCGCTCGCTGTAGGCGTTCCAGCTCGTATTATAAGATCAAAAACACTTTATTCTATGCAAATACGCAAGATTCATGCGTTTCGAGCAGCCAAACAAGCCCCGTACGATTGCAATGTCGCTTTATAACGAAATCGGACGATTGAGTTTTGCGCTCGCTGTAGGCGTTCCAGATCATATTATAAGATCAAAAACACTTCATTCTATGCAAATACGTAAGATTCGTGGGTTTAGAATCGCCAAACAAGCCCCAAATGAATGCAAAGTCCATTTATAAC
The DNA here is from genome assembly GCA_958510785.1 of Exephanes ischioxanthus. Taxonomy (NCBI): domain Eukaryota; kingdom Metazoa; phylum Arthropoda; class Insecta; order Hymenoptera; family Ichneumonidae; genus Exephanes; species Exephanes ischioxanthus. The sequence continues at coordinate 18,850,351 of OY294016.1, read as the reverse complement.
GATATCGATCATTTGAGTTTTACGCTCGCTGTAGGCGTTCCAGATCGTATTATAAGATCAAAAACACTTCATAATATGCAAATACGTAAGATTCGTGGGTTTAGAATCGCCAAACAAGCCCCAAATGAATGCAAAGTCCATGTATAACGAATACGATCATTTGAGTTTTACGCTCGCAGCAGGCGTTCCAGCTTGTATTATGAGATCAAAAACACTTCATTCTATGCAAATACGCAAGATTCATGCGTTTCGAGCAGCCAAACAAGCCCCGAACGATTGCAATGTCGCTTTATAATGAAATCGAAGGATTGAGTTTTGCGCTCGCTGTAGGCGTTCCAGATCGTATTATAAGATCAAAAACACTTCATAATATGCAAATACGTAAGATTCGTGGGTTTCGAATCGACAAACAAGCCCCAAATGAATGCACAGTCTATTTATAACGATATCGATCATTTGAGTTTTACGCTCGCAGCAGGCGTTCCAGCTCGTATTATGAGATCAAAAACACTTCATAGTATGCAAACACGCATGATTCATGCGTTTTGAGCCGCCATCAATCCCCAAACGAATGCAAAGTAGCTTTATAACGAAATTTAACGATTGAGTTTTGCGCTCGCTGTAAGCGATCCAGCTCGTATCATAACATCAAAAACACTTCATTCTATGCAAATAAGCAAGATTCATGCGTTTCGAGCAGCCAAACAAGCCCCGAACGATTGCAAAGTCGCTTTATAACGAAATCGAAGGATTGAGTTTTGCGCTCGCTGTAGGCGTTCCAGATCGTATTATAAGATCAAGAACACTTCATTTTATGCAAATACGTAAGATTCGTGGGTTTAGAATCGCCAAACAAGCCCCAAATGAATGCAAAGTCCATTTATAACGATATCGATCATTTGAGTTTTACGCTCGCAGCAGGCGTTCCAGCTCGTATTGTGGGATCAAAAACACTTCATTCTATGCAAATACGCAAGATTCATGCGTTTCGAGCAGCCAGACAAGCCCCGAACGATTGCAATGTCGCTTTATAACGAAATCGAACGATTGAGTTTTGCGCTCGCTGTAGGCGTTCCAGATCGTATTATAAGATCAAAAACACTTCAGAATATGCAAATACGTAAGATTCGTGGGTTTAGAATCGCCAAACAAGCCCCAAATGAATGCAAAGTCCATGTATAACGATATCGATCATTTGAGTTTTACGCTCGCAGCAGGCGTTCCAGCTCGTATTATAAGATCAAAAACTCCTCATTCTATACAAATACGCAAGATTCATGCGGTTCAAGCCGCCAAACAAGCCCTAATCGAATGCAAAGTTGCTTTATAACGAAATCGAACGATTGAGTTTTGCGCTCGCTGTAGGCGTTCCCGATCATATTATAAGATCAAAAACACTTCATTCTATGCAAATACGTAAGATTCGTGGGTTTAGAATCGCCAAACAAGCCCCAAATGAATGCAAAGTCCATTTATAACGATATCGATCATTTGAGTTTTACGCTCGCAGCAGGCGTTCCAGCTCGTATTATGAGATCAATAACACTTAATTCTATGCAAATACGCAAGATTTATGCGTTTCGAGCAGCAAAACAAGGCACAAACGATTGCAAAGTCGCTTTATAACGAAATGGAACGGTTGAGTTTTGCGCCCTTTGTAGGCGTTGCAGCTCGTATTATAAGATCAAAAACTCCTCATTCTATACAAATACGCAAGATTCATGCGTTTCAAGCCGCCAAACAAGCCCTAATCGAATGCAAAGTTGCTTTATAACGAAATCGAACGATTGAGTTTTGCGCTCGCTGTAGGCGTTCCAGCTCGTATTATAAGATCAAAAACACTTTATTCTATGCAAATACGCAAGATTCATGCGTTTCGAGCAGCCAGACAAGCCCCGTACGATTGCAATGTCGCTTTATAACGAAATCGAACGATTGAGTTTTGCGCTCGCTGTAGACGTTCCAGATCGTATTATAAGATCAAAAACACTTCATAATATGCAAATACGTAAGATTCGTGGGTTCGGAAGCGCCAAACAAGCCCCAAATGAATGCAAAGTCCATTTATAACGATATCGATCATTTGAGTTTTACGCTCGCAGCAAGCGTTCCAGCTCGTATTATGAGATCAAAAACACTTCATTCTATGCAAATACGCAAGATTTATGCGTGTCGAGCAGCTAAACAAGGCTCAAACGATTGTAAAGTCGCTTTATAACGAATTATAACGGTTGAGTTTTGCGCTCTTTGTAGGCGTTGCAGCTCGTATTGTAAGATCAAAAATACTTCATTCTATGCAAATACGTAAGGTTCGTGGGTTTAGAATCGCCAAACAAGCCCCAAATGAATGCAAAGTCCATGTATAACGAATACGATCATTTGAGTTTTATGCTCGCAGCAGGCGTTCCAGCTCGTATTATGAGATCAAAAACACTTCATTCTATGCAAATACGCAAGATTCATGCGTTTCGAGCAGCCAAACAAGCCCCGAACGATTGCAAAGTCGCTTTATAACGAAATCGAAGGATTGAGTTTTGCGCTCGCTGTAGGCGTTCCAGATCGTATTATAAGATCAAAAACACTTCATTTTATGCAAATACGTAAGATTCGTGGGATTAGAATCGCCAAACAAGCCCCAAATGAATGCAAAGTCCATTTATAACGATATCGATCATTTGAGTTTTACGCTCGCAGCAGGCGTTCCAGCTCCTATTATGAGATCAAAAACACTTCATTCTATGCAAATACGCAAGATTCATGCGTTTCGAGCAGCCAAACAAGCCCCGAACGATTGCAATGTCGCTTTATAATGAAATCGAACGATTGAGTTTTGCGCTCGCTGTAGGCGTTCCAGATCGTATTATAAGATCAAAAACACTTCATAATATGCAAATACGTAAGATTCGTGGGTTTCGAATCGACAATCAAGCCCCAAATGAATGCAAAGTCTATTTTTAACGATATCGATCATTTGAGTTTTACGATCGCAGCAGGCGTTCCAGCTCGTATTATGAGATCAAAAACACATCATTCTATGCAAATACGCAAGATTTATGCGTTTCGAGCAGCTAATCAAGGCTCAAACGATTGTAAAGTCGCTTTATAACGAATTATAACGGTTGAGTTTTGCGCTCTTTGTAGGCGTTGCAGCTCGTATTGTAAGATCAAAAATACTTCATTCTATGCAAATACGTAAGATTCGTGGGTTTAGAATCGCCAAACAAGCCCCAAATGAATGCAAAGTCCATGTATAACGAATACGATCATTTGAGTTTTACGCTCGCAGCAGGCGTTCCAGCTCGTATTATGAGATCAAAAACACATCATTCTATGCAAATACGCAAGATTTATGCGTTTCGAGCAGCAAAACAAGGCACAAACGATTGTAAAGTCGCTTTATAAAGAAATATAACGGTTGAGTTTTGCGCTCGCTGTAGGCGTTCCCGATCATATTATAAGATCAAAAAAACTTCATTCTATGCAAATACGTAAGATTCGTGGGTTTAGAATCGCCAAACAAACCCCAAATGAATGCAAAGTCCATTTATAACGATATCGATCATTTGAGTTTTACGCTCGCAGCAGGCGTTCCAGCTCGTATTATGAGATCAATAACACTTAATTCTATGCAAATACGCAAGATTTATGCGTTTCAAGCAGCAAAACAAGGCACAAACGATTGCAAATTCGCTTTATAACGAAATGGAACGGTTGAGTTTTGCGCCCTTTGTAGGCGTTGCAGCTCGTATTATAAGATCAAAAACTCCTCATTCTATACAAATACGCAAGATTCATGCGTTTCAAGCCGCCAAACAAGCCCTAATCGAATGCAAAGTTGCTTTATAACGAAATCGAACGATTGAGTTTTGCGCTCGCTGTAGGCGTTCCAGCTCGTATTATAAGATCAAAAACACTTTATTCTATGCAAATACGCAAGATTTATGCGTTTCGAGCAGCAAAACAAAGCACAAACGATTGCAAAGTCGCTTTATAACGAAATGGAACGGTTGAGTTTTGCGTCCTTTGTAGACGTTGCAGCTCGTATTATAAGATCAAAAACTCCTCATTCTATACAAATACGCAAGATTCATGCGTTTCAAGCCGCCAAACAAGCCCTAATCGAATGCAAAGTTGCTTTATAACGAAATCGAACGATTGAGTTTTGCGCTCGCTGTAGGCGTTCCAGCTCGTATTATAAGATCAAAAACACTTTATTCTATGCAAATACGCAACATTCATGCGTTTCGAGCAGCCAAACAAGCCCCGTACGATTGCAATGTCGCTTTATAACGAAATCGGACGATTGAGTTTTGCGCTCGCTGTAGGCGTTCCAGATCATATTATAAGATCAAAAACACTTCATTCTATGCAAATACGTAAGATTCGTGGGTTTAGAATCGCCAAACAAGCCCCAAATGAATGCAAAGTCCATTTATAACGATATCGATCATTTGAGTTTTACGCTCGCAGCAGGCTTTCCAGCTCGTATTGTGGGATCAAAAACACTTCATTCTATGCAAATACGCAAGATTCATGCGTTTCGAGCAGCCAGACAAGCCCCGAACGATTGCAATGTCGCTTTATAACGAAATCGAACGATTGAGTTTTGCGCTCGCTGTAGGCGTTCCAGATCGTATTATAAGATCAAAAACACTTCATAATATGCAAATACGTAAGATTCGTGGGTTTAGAATCGCCAAACAAGCCCCAAATGAATGCAAAGTCCATGTATAACGAATACGATCATTTGAGTTTTACGCTCGCAGCAGGCGTTCCAGCTCGTATTATGAGATCAAAAACACTTCATTCTATGCAAATACGCAAGATTCATGCGTTTCGAGCAGCCAAACAAGCCCCGAACGATTGCAATGTCGCTTTATAATGAAATCGAAGGATTGAGTTTTGCGCTCGCTGTAGGCGTTCCAGATCGTATTATAAGATCAAAAACACTTCATTTTATGCAAATACGTAAGATTCGTGGGTTTAGAATCGCCAAACAAGCCCCAAATGAATGCAAAGTTCATGTATAACGATATCGATCATTTGAGTTTTACGCTCGCAGCAGGCATTCGAGCTCGCATTATGAGATCAATAACACTTAATTCTATACAAATACGCAAGATTCATGCTTTTCGAGCCGCCATACAAGTCCCAAACGATTGCAAAGTCGCTTTATAACGAAATCGAACGATTGAGTTTTGCGCTCACTGTAGGCGTTCCAGATCGTATTATAAGATCAAAAACACTTCATTCTATGCAAATACGTAAGATTCGTGGGTTTGGAATCGCCAAACAAGCCCCAAATGAATGCAAAGTCCATGTATAAAGAATACGATCATTTGAGTTTTACACTCGCAGCAGGCGTTCCAGATCGTATTATGAGATCAAAACCACTTCATAGTATGCAAACACGCATGATTCATGCGTTTCGAGCCGCCATCAATCCCCAAACGAATGCAAAGTAGCTTTATAACGAAATTTAACGATTGAGTTTTGCGCTCGCTGTAAGCGATCCAGCTCGTATCATAACATCAAAAACACTTCATTCTATGCAAATAAGCAAGATTCATGCGTTTCGAGCAGCCAAACAAGCCCCGAACGATTGCAACGTCGCTTTATAACGAAATCGAAGGATTGAGTTTTGCGCTCGCTGTAGGCGTTCCAGATCGTATTATAAGATCAAAAACACTTCATTTTATGCAAATACGTAAGATTCGTGGGTTTAGAATCGCCAAACAAGCCCCAAATGAATGCAAAGTCCATTTATAACGATATCGATCATTTGAGTTTTACGCTCGCAGCAGGCGTTCCAGCTCGTATTGTGGGATCAAAAACACTTCATTCTATGCAAATACGCAAGATTCATGCGTTTCGAGCAGCCAGACAAGCCCCGAACGATTGCAATGTCGCTTTATAACGAAATCGAACGATTGAGTTTTGCGCTCGCTGTAGGCGTTCCAGATCGTATTATAAGATCAAAAACACTTCATAATATGCAAATACGTAAGATTCGTGGGTTTAGAATCGCCAAACAAGCCCCAAATGAATGCAAAGTCCATGTATAACGAATACGATCATTTGAGTTTTACGCTCGCAGCAGGCGTTCCAGCTCGTATTATGAGATCAAAAACACTTCATTCTATGCAAATAGGCAAGATTCATGCGTTTCGAGCAGCCAAACAAGCCCCGAACGATTGCAATGTCGCTTTATAATGAAATCGAAGGATTGAGTTTTGCGCTCGCTGTAGGCGTTCCAGATCGTATTATAAGATCAAAAACACTTCATAATATGCAAATACGTAAGATTCGTGGGTTTCGAATCGACAAACAAGCCCCAAATGAATGCACAGTCTATTTATAACGATATCGATCATTTGAGTTTTACGCTCGCAGCAGGCGTTCCAGCTCGTATTATGAGATCAAAAACACTTCATAGTATGCAAACACGCATGATTCATGCGTTTTGAGCCGCCATCAATCCCCAAACGAATGCAAAGTAGCTTTATAACGAAATTTAACGATTGAGTTTTGCGCTCGCTGTAAGCGATCCAGCTCGTATCATAACATCAAAAACACTTCATTCTATGCAAATAAGCAAGATTCATGCGTTTCGAGCAGCCAAACAAGCCCCGAACGATTGCAAAGTCGCTTTATAACGAAATCGAAGGATTGAGTTTTGCGCTCGCTGTAGGCGTTCCAGATCGTATTATAAGATCAAGAACACTTCATTTTATGCAAATACGTAAGATTCGTGGGTTTAGAATCGCCAAACAAGCCCCAAATGAATGCAAAGTCCATTTATAACGATATCGATCATTTGAGTTTTACGCTCGCAGCAGGCGTTCCAGCTCGTATTGTGGGATCAAAAACACTTCATTCTATGCAAATACGCAAGATTCATGCGTTTCGAGCAGCCAGACAAGCCCCGAACGATTGCAATGTCGCTTTATAACGAAATCGAACGATTGAGTTTTGCGCTCGCTGTAGGCGTTCCAGATCGTATTATAAGATCAAAAACACTTCAGAATATGCAAATACGTAAGATTCGTGGGTTTAGAATCGCCAAACAAGCCCCAAATGAATGCAAAGTCCATGTATAACGAATACGATCATTTGAGTTTTACGCTCGCAGCAGGCGTTCCAGCTCGTATTATGAGATCAAAAACACTTCATTCTATGCAAATAGGCAAGATTCATGCGTTTCGAGCAGCCAAACAAGCCCCGAACGATTGCAATGTCGCTTTATAATGAAATCGAACGATTGAGTTTTGCGCTCGCTGTAGGCGTTCCAGATCGTATTATAAGATCAAAAACACTTCATAATATGCAAATACGTAAGATTCGTGGGTTTCGAATCGACAAACAAGCCCCAAATGAATGCACAGTCTATTTATAACGATATCGATCATTTGAGTTTTACGCTCGCAGCAGGCGTTCCAGCTCGTATTATGAGATCAAAAACACTTCATAGTATGCAAACACGCATGATTCATGCGTTTTGAGCCGCCATCAATCCCCAAACGAATGCAAAGTAGCTTTATAACGAAATTTAACGATTGAGTTTTGCGCTCGCTGTAAGCGATCCAGCTCGTATCATAACATCAAAAACACTTCATTCTATGCAAATAAGCAAGATTCATGCGTTTCGAGCAGCCAAACAAGCCCCGAACGATTGCAAAGTCGCTTTATAACGAAATCGAAGGATTGAGTTTTGCGCTCGCTGTAGGCGTTCCAGATCGTATTATAAGATCAAGAACACTTCATTTTATGCAAATACGTAAGATTCGTGGGTTTAGAATCGCCAAACAAGCCCCAAATGAATGCAAAGTCCATTTATAACGATATCGATCATTTGAGTTTTACGCTCGCAGCAGGCGTTCCAGCTCGTATTGTGGGATCAAAAACACTTCATTCTATGCAAATACGCAAGATTCATGCGTTTCGAGCAGCCAGACAAGCCCCGAACGATTGCAATGTCGCTTTATAACGAAATCGAACGATTGAGTTTTGCGCTCGCTGTAGGCGTTCCAGATCGTATTATAAGATCAAAAACACTTCAGAATATGCAAATACGTAAGATTCGTGGGTTTAGAATCGCCAAACAAGCCCCAAATGAATGCAAAGTCCATGTATAACGAATACGATCATTTGAGTTTTACGCTCGCAGCAGGCGTTCCAGCTCGTATTATGAGATCAAAAACACTTCATTCTATGCAAATAGGCAAGATTCATGCGTTTCGAGCAGCCAAACAAGCCCCGAACGATTGCAATGTCGCTTTATAATGAAATCGAACGATTGAGTTTTGCGCTCGCTGTAGGCGTTCCAGATCGTATTATAAGATCAAAAACACTTCATAATATGCAAATACGTAAGATTCGTGGGTTTCGAATCGACAAACAAGCCCCAAATGAATGCAAAGTCTATTTATAACGATATCGATCATTTGAGTTTTACGCTCGCAGCAGGCGTTCCAGCTCGTATTATAAGATCAAAAACTCCTCATTCTATACAAATACGCAAGATTCATGCGGTTCAAGCCGCCAAACAAGCCCTAATCGAATGCAAAGTTGCTTTATAACGAAATCGAACGATTGAGTTTTGCGCTCGCTGTAGGCGTTCCCGATCATATTATAAGATCAAAAACACTTCATTCTATGCAAATACGTAAGATTCGTGGGTTTAGAATCGCCAAACAAGCCCCAAATGAATGCAAAGTCCATTTATAACGATATCGATCATTTGAGTTTTACGCTCGCAGCAGGCGTTCCAGCTCGTATTATGAGATCAATAACACTTAATTCTATGCAAATACGCAAGATTTATGCGTTTCGAGCAGCAAAACAAGGCACAAACGATTGCAAAGTCGCTTTATAACGAAATGGAACGGTTGAGTTTTGCGCCCTTTGTAGGCGTTGCAGCTCGTATTATAAGATCAAAAACTCCTCATTCTATACAAATACGCAAGATTCATGCGTTTCAAGCCGCCAAACAAGCCCTAATCGAATGCAAAGTTGCTTTATAACGAAATCGAACGATTGAGTTTTGCGCTCGCTGTAGGCGTTCCAGCTCGTATTATAAGATCAAAAACACTTTATTCTATGCAAATACGCAAGATTCATGCGTTTCGAGCAGCCAGACAAGCCCCGTACGATTGCAATGTCGCTTTATAACGAAATCGAACGATTGAGTTTTGCGCTCGCTGTAGACGTTCCAGATCGTATTATAAGATCAAAAACACTTCATAATATGCAAATACGTAAGATTCGTGGGTTCGGAAGCGCCAAACAAGCCCCAAATGAATGCAAAGTCCATTTATAACGATATCGATCATTTGAGTTTTACGCTCGCAGCAAGCGTTCCAGCTCGTATTATGAGATCAAAAACACTTCATTCTATGCAAATACGCAAGATTTATGCGTGTCGAGCAGCTAAACAAGGCTCAAACGATTGTAAAGTCGCTTTATAACGAATTATAACGGTTGAGTTTTGCGCTCTTTGTAGGCGTTGCAGCTCGTATTGTAAGATCAAAAATACTTCATTCTATGCAAATACGTAAGGTTCGTGGGTTTAGAATCGCCAAACAAGCCCCAAATGAATGCAAAGTCCATGTATAACGAATACGATCATTTGAGTTTTATGCTCGCAGCAGGCGTTCCAGCTCGTATTATGAGATCAAAAACACTTCATTCTATGCAAATACGCAAGATTCATGCGTTTCGAGCAGCCAAACAAGCCCCGAACGATTGCAAAGTCGCTTTATAACGAAATCGAAGGATTGAGTTTTGCGCTCGCTGTAGGCGTTCCAGATCGTATTATAAGATCAAAAACACTTCATTTTATGCAAATACGTAAGATTCGTGGGATTAGAATCGCCAAACAAGCCCCAAATGAATGCAAAGTCCATTTATAACGATATCGATCATTTGAGTTTTACGCTCGCAGCAGGCGTTCCAGCTCCTATTATGAGATCAAAAACACTTCATTCTATGCAAATACGTAAGATTCATGCGTTTCGAGCAGCCAAACAAGCCCCGAACGATTGCAATGTCGCTTTATAATGAAATCGAACGATTGAGTTTTGCGCTCGCTGTAGGCGTTCCAGATCGTATTATAAGATCAAAAACACTTCATAATATGCAAATACGTAAGATTCGTGGGTTTCGAATCGACAATCAAGCCCCAAATGAATGCAAAGTCTATTTTTAACGATATCGATCATTTGAGTTTTACGATCGCAGCAGGCGTTCCAGCTCGTATTATGAGATCAAAAACACATCATTCTATGCAAATACGCAAGATTTATGCGTTTCGAGCAGCTAATCAAGGCTCAAACGATTGTAAAGTCGCTTTATAACGAATTATAACGGTTGAGTTTTGCGCTCTTTGTAGGCGTTGCAGCTCGTATTGTAAGATCAAAAATACTTCATTCTATGCAAATACGTAAGATTCGTGGGTTTAGAATCGCCAAACAAGCCCCAAATGAATGCAAAGTCCATGTATAACGAATACGATCATTTGAGTTTTACGCTCGCAGCAGGCGTTCCAGCTCGTATTATGAGATCAAAAACACATCATTCTATGCAAATACGCAAGATTTATGCGTTTCGAGCAGCAAAACAAGGCACAAACGATTGTAAAGTCGCTTTATAAAGAAATATAACGGTTGAGTTTTGCGCTCGCTGTAGGCGTTCCCGATCATATTATAAGATCAAAAAAACTTCATTCTATGCAAATACGTAAGATTCGTGGGTTTAGAATCGCCAAACAAACCCCAAATGAATGCAAAGTCCATTTATAACGATATCGATCATTTGAGTTTTACGCTCGCAGCAGGCGTTCCAGCTCGTATTATGAGATCAATAACACTTAATTCTATGCAAATACGCAAGATTTATGCGTTTCGAGCAGCAAAACAAGGCACAAACGATTGCAAATTCGCTTTATAACGAAATGGAACGGTTGAGTTTTGCGCCCTTTGTAGGCGTTGCAGCTCGTATTATAAGATCAAAAACTCCTCATTCTATACAAATACGCAAGATTCATGCGTTTCAAGCCGCCAAACAAGCCCTAATCGAATGCAAAGTTGCTTTATAACGAAATCGAACGATTGAGTTTTGCGCTCGCTGTAGGCGTTCCAGCTCGTATTATAAGATCAAAAACACTTTATTCTATGCAAATACGCAAGATTCATGCGTTTCGAGCAGCCAGACAAGCCCCGTACGATTGCAATGTCGCTTTATAACGAAATCGAACGATTGAGTTTTGCGCTCGCTGTAGACGTTCCAGATCGTATTATAAGATCAAAAACACTTCATAATATGCAAATACGTAAGATTCGTGGGTTCGGAAGCGCCAAACAAGCCCCAAATGAATGCAAAGTCCATTTATAACGATATCGATCATTTGAGTTTTACGCTCGCAGCAAGCGTTCCAGCTCGTATTATGAGATCAAAAACACTTCATTCTATGCAAATACGCAAGATTTATGCGTGTCGAGCAGCTAAACAAGGCTCAAACGATTGTAAAGTCGCTTTATAACGAATTATAACGGTTGAGTTTTGCGCTCTTTGTAGGCGTTGCAGCTCGTATTGTAAGATCAAAAATACTTCATTCTATGCAAATACGTAAGGTTCGTGGGTTTAGAATCGCCAAACAAGCCCCAAATGAATGCAAAGTCCATGTATAACGAATACGATCATTTGAGTTTTATGCTCGCAGCAGGCGTTCCAGCTCGTATTATGAGATCAAAAACACTTCATTCTATGCAAATACGCAAGATTCATGCGTTTCGAGCAGCCAAACAAGCCCCGAACGATTGCAAAGTCGCTTTATAACGAAATCGAAGGATTGAGTTTTGCGCTCGCTGTAGGCGTTCCAGATCGTATTATAAGATCAAAAACACTTCATTTTATGCAAATACGTAAGATTCGTGGGATTAGAATCGCCAAACAAGCCCCAAATGAATGCAAAGTCCATTTATAACGATATCGATCATTTGAGTTTTACGCTCGCAGCAGGCGTTCCAGCTCCTATTATGAGATCAAAAACACTTCATTCTATGCAAATACGCAAGATTCATGCGTTTCGAGCAGCCAAACAAGCCCCGAACGATTGCAATGTCGCTTTATAATGAAATCGAACGATTGAGTTTTGCGCTCGCTGTAGGCGTTCCAGATCGTATTATAAGATCAAAAACACTTCATAATATGCAAATACGTAAGATTCGTGGGTTTCGAATCGACAATCAAGCCCCAAATGAATGCAAAGTCTATTTTTAACGATATCGATCATTTGAGTTTTACGATCGCAGCAGGCGTTCCAGCTCGTATTATGAGATCAAAAACACATCATTCTATGCAAATACGCAAGATTTATGCGTTTCGAGCAGCTAATCAAGGCTCAAACGATTGTAAAGTCGCTTTATAACGAATTATAACGGTTGAGTTTTGCGCTCTTTGTAGGCGTTGCAGCTCGTATTGTAAGATCAAAAATACTTCATTCTATGCAAATACGTAAGATTCGTGGGTTTAGAATCGCCAAACAAGCCCCAAATGAATGCAAAGTCCATGTATAACGAATACGATCATTTGAGTTTTACGCTCGCAGCAGGCGTTCCAGCTCGTATTATGAGATCAAAAACACATCATTCTATGCAAATACGCAAGATTTATGCGTTTCGAGCAGCAAAACAAGGCACAAACGATTGTAAAGTCGCTTTATAAAGAAATATAACGGTTGAGTTTTGCGCTCGCTGTAGGCGTTCCCGATCATATTATAAGATCAAAAAAACTTCATTCTATGCAAATACGTAAGATTCGTGGGTTTAGAATCGCCAAACAAACCCCAAATGAATGCAAAGTCCATTTATAACGATATCGATCATTTGAGTTTTACGCTCGCAGCAGGCGTTCCAGCTCGTATTATGAGATCAATAACACTTAATTCTATGCAAATACGCAAGATTTATGCGTTTCGAGCAGCAAAACAAGGCACAAACGATTGCAAATTCGCTTTATAACGAAATGGAACGGTTGAGTTTTGCGCCCTTTGTAGGCGTTGCAGCTCGTATTATAAGATCAAAAACTCCTCATTCTATACAAATACGCAAGATTCATGCGTTTCAAGCCGCCAAACAAGCCCTAATCGAATGCAAAGTTGCTTTATAACGAAATCGAACGATTGAGTTTTGCGCTCGCTGTAGGCGTTCCAGCTCGTATTATAAGATCAAAAACACTTTATTCTATGCAAATACGCAAGATTTATGCGTTTCGAGCAGCAAAACAAAGCACAAACGATTGCAAAGTCGCTTTATAACGAAATGGAACGGTTGAGTTTTGCGTCCTTTGTAGACGTTGCAGCTCGTATTATAAGATCAAAAACTCCTCATTCTATACAAATACGCAAGATTCATGCGTTTCAAGCCGCCAAACAAGCCCTAATCGAATGCAAAGTTGCTTTATAACGAAATCGAACGATTGAGTTTTGCGCTCGCTGTAGGCGTTCCAGCTCGTATTATAAGATCAAAAACACTTTATTCTATGCAAATACGCAACATTCATGCGTTTCGAGCAGCCAAACAAGCCCCGTACGATTGCAATGTCGCTTTATAACGAAATCGGACGATTGAGTTTTGCGCTCGCTGTAGGCGTTCCAGATCATATTATAAGATCAAAAACACTTCATTCTATGCAAATACGTAAGATTCGTGGGTTTAGAATCGCCAAACAAGCCCCAAATGAATGCAAAGTCCATTTATAACGATATCGATCATTTGAGTTTTACGCTCGCAGCAGGCTTTCCAGCTCGTATTGTGGGATCAAAAACACTTCATTCTATGCAAATACGCAAGATTCATGCGTTTCGAGCAGCCAGACAAGCCCCGAACGATTGCAATGTCGCTTTATAACGAAATCGAACGATTGAGTTTTGCGCTCGCTGTAGGCGTTCCAGATCGTATTATAAGATCAAAAACACTTCATAATATGCAAATACGTAAGATTCGTGGGTTTAGAATCGCCAAACAAGCCCCAAATGAATGCAAAGTCCATGTATAACGAATACGATCATTTGAGTTTTACGCTCGCAGCAGGCGTTCCAGCTCGTATTATGAGATCAAAAACACTTCATTCTATGCAAATACGCAAGATTCATGCGTTTCGAGCAGCCAAACAAGCCCCGAACGATTGCAATGTCGCTTTATAATGAAATCGAAGGATTGAGTTTTGCGCTCGCTGTAGGCGTTCCAGATCGTATTATAAGATCAAAAACACTTCATTTTATGCAAATACGTAAGATTCGTGGGTTTAGAATCGCCAAACAAGCCCCAAATGAATGCAAAGTTCATGTATAACGATATCGATCATTTGAGTTTTACGCTCGCAGCAGGCATTCGAGCTCGCATTATGAGATCAATAACACTTAATTCTATACAAATACGCAAGATTCATGCTTTTCGAGCCGCCATACAAGTCCCAAACGATTGCAAAGTCGCTTTATAACGAAATCGAACGATTGAGTTTTGCGCTCACTGTAGGCGTTCCAGATCGTATTATAAGATCAAAAACACTTCATTCTATGCAAATACGTAAGATTCGTGGGTTTGGAATCGCCAAACAAGCCCCAAATGAATGCAAAGTCCATGTATAAAGAATACGATCATTTGAGTTTTACACTCGCAGCAGGCGTTCCAGATCGTATTATGAGATCAAAACCACTTCATAGTATGCAAACACGCATGATTCATGCGTTTCGAGCCGCCATCAATCCCCAAACGAATGCAAAGTAGCTTTATAACGAAATTTAACGATTGAGTTTTGCGCTCGCTGTAAGCGATCCAGCTCGTATCATAACATCAAAAACACTTCATTCTATGCAAATAAGCAAGATTCATGCGTTTCGAGCAGCCAAACAAGCCCCGAACGATTGCAACGTCGCTTTATAACGAAATCGAAGGATTGAGTTTTGCGCTCGCTGTAGGCGTTCCAGATCGTATTATAAGATCAAAAACACTTCATTTTATGCAAATACGTAAGATTCGTGGGTTTAGAATCGCCAAACAAGCCCCAAATGAATGCAAAGTCCATTTATAACGATATCGATCATTTGAGTTTTACGCTCGCAGCAGGCGTTCCAGCTCGTATTGTGGGATCAAAAACACTTCATTCTATGCAAATACGCAAGATTCATGCGTTTCGAGCAGCCAGACAAGCCCCGAACGATTGCAATGTCGCTTTATAACGAAATCGAACGATTGAGTTTTGCGCTCGCTGTAGGCGTTCCAGATCGTATTATAAGATCAAAAACACTTCATAATATGCAAATACGTAAGATTCGTGGGTTTAGAATCGCCAAACAAGCCCCAAATGAATGCAAAGTCCATGTATAACGAATACGATCATTTGAGTTTTACGCTCGCAGCAGGCGTTCCAGCTCGTATTATGAGATCAAAAACACTTCATTCTATGCAAATAGGCAAGATTCATGCGTTTCGAGCAGCCAAACAAGCCCCGAACGATTGCAATGTCGCTTTATAATGAAATCGAAGGATTGAGTTTTGCGCTCGCTGTAGGCGTTCCAGATCGTATTATAAGATCAAAAACACTTCATAATATGCAAATACGTAAGATTCGTGGGTTTCGAATCGACAAACAAGCCCCAAATGAATGCACAGTCTATTTATAACGATATCGATCATTTGAGTTTTACGCTCGCAGCAGGCGTTCCAGCTCGTATTATGAGATCAAAAACACTTCATAGTATGCAAACACGCATGATTCATGCGTTTTGAGCCGCCATCAATCCCCAAACGAATGCAAAGTAGCTTTATAACGAAATTTAACGATTGAGTTTTGCGCTCGCTGTAAGCGATCCAGCTCGTATCATAACATCAAAAACACTTCATTCTATGCAAATAAGCAAGATTCATGCGTTTCGAGCAGCCAAACAAGCCCCGAACGATTGCAAAGTCGCTTTATAACGAAATCGAAGGATTGAGTTTTGCGCTCGCTGTAGGCGTTCCAGATCGTATTATAAGATCAAGAACACTTCATTTTATGCAAATACGTAAGATTCGTGGGTTTAGAATCGCCAAACAAGCCCCAAATGAATGCAAAGTCCATTTATAACGATATCGATCATTTGAGTTTTACGCTCGCAGCAGGCGTTCCAGCTCGTATTGTGGGATCAAAAACACTTCATTCTATGCAAATACGCAAGATTCATGCGTTTCGAGCAGCCAGACAAGCCCCGAACGATTGCAATGTCGCTTTATAACGAAATCGAACGATTGAGTTTTGC
This sequence comes from Exephanes ischioxanthus, assembly GCA_958510785.1. Lineage (NCBI taxonomy): Eukaryota > Metazoa > Arthropoda > Insecta > Hymenoptera > Ichneumonidae > Exephanes > Exephanes ischioxanthus. The sequence goes on along the minus strand of OY294016.1, from coordinate 18,834,054 downwards.
GCTCGCTGTAGGCGTTCCAGATCGTATTATAAGATCAAAAACACTTCAGAATATGCAAATACGTAAGATTCGTGGGTTTAGAATCGCCAAACAAGCCCCAAATGAATGCAAAGTCCATGTATAACGAATACGATCATTTGAGTTTTACGCTCGCAGCAGGCGTTCCAGCTCGTATTATGAGATCAAAAACACTTCATTCTATGCAAATAGGCAAGATTCATGCGTTTCGAGCAGCCAAACAAGCCCCGAACGATTGCAATGTCGCTTTATAATGAAATCGAACGATTGAGTTTTGCGCTCGCTGTAGGCGTTCCAGATCGTATTATAAGATCAAAAACACTTCATAATATGCAAATACGTAAGATTCGTGGGTTTCGAATCGACAAACAAGCCCCAAATGAATGCACAGTCTATTTATAACGATATCGATCATTTGAGTTTTACGCTCGCAGCAGGCGTTCCAGCTCGTATTATGAGATCAAAAACACTTCATAGTATGCAAACACGCATGATTCATGCGTTTTGAGCCGCCATCAATCCCCAAACGAATGCAAAGTAGCTTTATAACGAAATTTAACGATTGAGTTTTGCGCTCGCTGTAAGCGATCCAGCTCGTATCATAACATCAAAAACACTTCATTCTATGCAAATAAGCAAGATTCATGCGTTTCGAGCAGCCAAACAAGCCCCGAACGATTGCAAAGTCGCTTTATAACGAAATCGAAGGATTGAGTTTTGCGCTCGCTGTAGGCGTTCCAGATCGTATTATAAGATCAAGAACACTTCATTTTATGCAAATACGTAAGATTCGTGGGTTTAGAATCGCCAAACAAGCCCCAAATGAATGCAAAGTCCATTTATAACGATATCGATCATTTGAGTTTTACGCTCGCAGCAGGCGTTCCAGCTCGTATTGTGGGATCAAAAACACTTCATTCTATGCAAATACGCAAGATTCATGCGTTTCGAGCAGCCAGACAAGCCCCGAACGATTGCAATGTCGCTTTATAACGAAATCGAACGATTGAGTTTTGCGCTCGCTGTAGGCGTTCCAGATCGTATTATAAGATCAAAAACACTTCAGAATATGCAAATACGTAAGATTCGTGGGTTTAGAATCGCCAAACAAGCCCCAAATGAATGCAAAGTCCATGTATAACGAATACGATCATTTGAGTTTTACGCTCGCAGCAGGCGTTCCAGCTCGTATTATGAGATCAAAAACACTTCATTCTATGCAAATAGGCAAGATTCATGCGTTTCGAGCAGCCAAACAAGCCCCGAACGATTGCAATGTCGCTTTATAATGAAATCGAACGATTGAGTTTTGCGCTCGCTGTAGGCGTTCCAGATCGTATTATAAGATCAAAAACACTTCATAATATGCAAATACGTAAGATTCGTGGGTTTCGAATCGACAAACAAGCCCCAAATGAATGCAAAGTCTATTTATAACGATATCGATCATTTGAGTTTTACGCTCGCAGCAGGCGTTCCAGCTCGTATTATAAGATCAAAAACTCCTCATTCTATACAAATACGCAAGATTCATGCGGTTCAAGCCGCCAAACAAGCCCTAATCGAATGCAAAGTTGCTTTATAACGAAATCGAACGATTGAGTTTTGCGCTCGCTGTAGGCGTTCCCGATCATATTATAAGATCAAAAACACTTCATTCTATGCAAATACGTAAGATTCGTGGGTTTAGAATCGCCAAACAAGCCCCAAATGAATGCAAAGTCCATTTATAACGATATCGATCATTTGAGTTTTACGCTCGCAGCAGGCGTTCCAGCTCGTATTATGAGATCAATAACACTTAATTCTATGCAAATACGCAAGATTTATGCGTTTCGAGCAGCAAAACAAGGCACAAACGATTGCAAAGTCGCTTTATAACGAAATGGAACGGTTGAGTTTTGCGCCCTTTGTAGGCGTTGCAGCTCGTATTATAAGATCAAAAACTCCTCATTCTATACAAATACGCAAGATTCATGCGTTTCAAGCCGCCAAACAAGCCCTAATCGAATGCAAAGTTGCTTTATAACGAAATCGAACGATTGAGTTTTGCGCTCGCTGTAGGCGTTCCAGCTCGTATTATAAGATCAAAAACACTTTATTCTATGCAAATACGCAAGATTCATGCGTTTCGAGCAGCCAGACAAGCCCCGTACGATTGCAATGTCGCTTTATAACGAAATCGAACGATTGAGTTTTGCGCTCGCTGTAGACGTTCCAGATCGTATTATAAGATCAAAAACACTTCATAATATGCAAATACGTAAGATTCGTGGGTTCGGAAGCGCCAAACAAGCCCCAAATGAATGCAAAGTCCATTTATAACGATATCGATCATTTGAGTTTTACGCTCGCAGCAAGCGTTCCAGCTCGTATTATGAGATCAAAAACACTTCATTCTATGCAAATACGCAAGATTTATGCGTGTCGAGCAGCTAAACAAGGCTCAAACGATTGTAAAGTCGCTTTATAACGAATTATAACGGTTGAGTTTTGCGCTCTTTGTAGGCGTTGCAGCTCGTATTGTAAGATCAAAAATACTTCATTCTATGCAAATACGTAAGGTTCGTGGGTTTAGAATCGCCAAACAAGCCCCAAATGAATGCAAAGTCCATGTATAACGAATACGATCATTTGAGTTTTATGCTCGCAGCAGGCGTTCCAGCTCGTATTATGAGATCAAAAACACTTCATTCTATGCAAATACGCAAGATTCATGCGTTTCGAGCAGCCAAACAAGCCCCGAACGATTGCAAAGTCGCTTTATAACGAAATCGAAGGATTGAGTTTTGCGCTCGCTGTAGGCGTTCCAGATCGTATTATAAGATCAAAAACACTTCATTTTATGCAAATACGTAAGATTCGTGGGATTAGAATCGCCAAACAAGCCCCAAATGAATGCAAAGTCCATTTATAACGATATCGATCATTTGAGTTTTACGCTCGCAGCAGGCGTTCCAGCTCCTATTATGAGATCAAAAACACTTCATTCTATGCAAATACGTAAGATTCATGCGTTTCGAGCAGCCAAACAAGCCCCGAACGATTGCAATGTCGCTTTATAATGAAATCGAACGATTGAGTTTTGCGCTCGCTGTAGGCGTTCCAGATCGTATTATAAGATCAAAAACACTTCATAATATGCAAATACGTAAGATTCGTGGGTTTCGAATCGACAATCAAGCCCCAAATGAATGCAAAGTCTATTTTTAACGATATCGATCATTTGAGTTTTACGATCGCAGCAGGCGTTCCAGCTCGTATTATGAGATCAAAAACACATCATTCTATGCAAATACGCAAGATTTATGCGTTTCGAGCAGCTAATCAAGGCTCAAACGATTGTAAAGTCGCTTTATAACGAATTATAACGGTTGAGTTTTGCGCTCTTTGTAGGCGTTGCAGCTCGTATTGTAAGATCAAAAATACTTCATTCTATGCAAATACGTAAGATTCGTGGGTTTAGAATCGCCAAACAAGCCCCAAATGAATGCAAAGTCCATGTATAACGAATACGATCATTTGAGTTTTACGCTCGCAGCAGGCGTTCCAGCTCGTATTATGAGATCAAAAACACATCATTCTATGCAAATACGCAAGATTTATGCGTTTCGAGCAGCAAAACAAGGCACAAACGATTGTAAAGTCGCTTTATAAAGAAATATAACGGTTGAGTTTTGCGCTCGCTGTAGGCGTTCCCGATCATATTATAAGATCAAAAAAACTTCATTCTATGCAAATACGTAAGATTCGTGGGTTTAGAATCGCCAAACAAACCCCAAATGAATGCAAAGTCCATTTATAACGATATCGATCATTTGAGTTTTACGCTCGCAGCAGGCGTTCCAGCTCGTATTATGAGATCAATAACACTTAATTCTATGCAAATACGCAAGATTTATGCGTTTCGAGCAGCAAAACAAGGCACAAACGATTGCAAATTCGCTTTATAACGAAATGGAACGGTTGAGTTTTGCGCCCTTTGTAGGCGTTGCAGCTCGTATTATAAGATCAAAAACTCCTCATTCTATACAAATACGCAAGATTCATGCGTTTCAAGCCGCCAAACAAGCCCTAATCGAATGCAAAGTTGCTTTATAACGAAATCGAACGATTGAGTTTTGCGCTCGCTGTAGGCGTTCCAGCTCGTATTATAAGATCAAAAACACTTTATTCTATGCAAATACGCAAGATTCATGCGTTTCGAGCAGCCAGACAAGCCCCGTACGATTGCAATGTCGCTTTATAACGAAATCGAACGATTGAGTTTTGCGCTCGCTGTAGACGTTCCAGATCGTATTATAAGATCAAAAACACTTCATAATATGCAAATACGTAAGATTCGTGGGTTCGGAAGCGCCAAACAAGCCCCAAATGAATGCAAAGTCCATTTATAACGATATCGATCATTTGAGTTTTACGCTCGCAGCAAGCGTTCCAGCTCGTATTATGAGATCAAAAACACTTCATTCTATGCAAATACGCAAGATTTATGCGTGTCGAGCAGCTAAACAAGGCTCAAACGATTGTAAAGTCGCTTTATAACGAATTATAACGGTTGAGTTTTGCGCTCTTTGTAGGCGTTGCAGCTCGTATTGTAAGATCAAAAATACTTCATTCTATGCAAATACGTAAGGTTCGTGGGTTTAGAATCGCCAAACAAGCCCCAAATGAATGCAAAGTCCATGTATAACGAATACGATCATTTGAGTTTTATGCTCGCAGCAGGCGTTCCAGCTCGTATTATGAGATCAAAAACACTTCATTCTATGCAAATACGCAAGATTCATGCGTTTCGAGCAGCCAAACAAGCCCCGAACGATTGCAAAGTCGCTTTATAACGAAATCGAAGGATTGAGTTTTGCGCTCGCTGTAGGCGTTCCAGATCGTATTATAAGATCAAAAACACTTCATTTTATGCAAATACGTAAGATTCGTGGGATTAGAATCGCCAAACAAGCCCCAAATGAATGCAAAGTCCATTTATAACGATATCGATCATTTGAGTTTTACGCTCGCAGCAGGCGTTCCAGCTCCTATTATGAGATCAAAAACACTTCATTCTATGCAAATACGCAAGATTCATGCGTTTCGAGCAGCCAAACAAGCCCCGAACGATTGCAATGTCGCTTTATAATGAAATCGAACGATTGAGTTTTGCGCTCGCTGTAGGCGTTCCAGATCGTATTATAAGATCAAAAACACTTCATAATATGCAAATACGTAAGATTCGTGGGTTTCGAATCGACAATCAAGCCCCAAATGAATGCAAAGTCTATTTTTAACGATATCGATCATTTGAGTTTTACGATCGCAGCAGGCGTTCCAGCTCGTATTATGAGATCAAAAACACATCATTCTATGCAAATACGCAAGATTTATGCGTTTCGAGCAGCTAATCAAGGCTCAAACGATTGTAAAGTCGCTTTATAACGAATTATAACGGTTGAGTTTTGCGCTCTTTGTAGGCGTTGCAGCTCGTATTGTAAGATCAAAAATACTTCATTCTATGCAAATACGTAAGATTCGTGGGTTTAGAATCGCCAAACAAGCCCCAAATGAATGCAAAGTCCATGTATAACGAATACGATCATTTGAGTTTTACGCTCGCAGCAGGCGTTCCAGCTCGTATTATGAGATCAAAAACACATCATTCTATGCAAATACGCAAGATTTATGCGTTTCGAGCAGCAAAACAAGGCACAAACGATTGTAAAGTCGCTTTATAAAGAAATATAACGGTTGAGTTTTGCGCTCGCTGTAGGCGTTCCCGATCATATTATAAGATCAAAAAAACTTCATTCTATGCAAATACGTAAGATTCGTGGGTTTAGAATCGCCAAACAAACCCCAAATGAATGCAAAGTCCATTTATAACGATATCGATCATTTGAGTTTTACGCTCGCAGCAGGCGTTCCAGCTCGTATTATGAGATCAATAACACTTAATTCTATGCAAATACGCAAGATTTATGCGTTTCGAGCAGCAAAACAAGGCACAAACGATTGCAAATTCGCTTTATAACGAAATGGAACGGTTGAGTTTTGCGCCCTTTGTAGGCGTTGCAGCTCGTATTATAAGATCAAAAACTCCTCATTCTATACAAATACGCAAGATTCATGCGTTTCAAGCCGCCAAACAAGCCCTAATCGAATGCAAAGTTGCTTTATAACGAAATCGAACGATTGAGTTTTGCGCTCGCTGTAGGCGTTCCAGCTCGTATTATAAGATCAAAAACACTTTATTCTATGCAAATACGCAAGATTTATGCGTTTCGAGCAGCAAAACAAAGCACAAACGATTGCAAAGTCGCTTTATAACGAAATGGAACGGTTGAGTTTTGCGTCCTTTGTAGACGTTGCAGCTCGTATTATAAGATCAAAAACTCCTCATTCTATACAAATACGCAAGATTCATGCGTTTCAAGCCGCCAAACAAGCCCTAATCGAATGCAAAGTTGCTTTATAACGAAATCGAACGATTGAGTTTTGCGCTCGCTGTAGGCGTTCCAGCTCGTATTATAAGATCAAAAACACTTTATTCTATGCAAATACGCAACATTCATGCGTTTCGAGCAGCCAAACAAGCCCCGTACGATTGCAATGTCGCTTTATAACGAAATCGGACGATTGAGTTTTGCGCTCGCTGTAGGCGTTCCAGATCATATTATAAGATCAAAAACACTTCATTCTATGCAAATACGTAAGATTCGTGGGTTTAGAATCGCCAAACAAGCCCCAAATGAATGCAAAGTCCATTTATAACGATATCGATCATTTGAGTTTTACGCTCGCAGCAGGCTTTCCAGCTCGTATTGTGGGATCAAAAACACTTCATTCTATGCAAATACGCAAGATTCATGCGTTTCGAGCAGCCAGACAAGCCCCGAACGATTGCAATGTCGCTTTATAACGAAATCGAACGATTGAGTTTTGCGCTCGCTGTAGGCGTTCCAGATCGTATTATAAGATCAAAAACACTTCATAATATGCAAATACGTAAGATTCGTGGGTTTAGAATCGCCAAACAAGCCCCAAATGAATGCAAAGTCCATGTATAACGAATACGATCATTTGAGTTTTACGCTCGCAGCAGGCGTTCCAGCTCGTATTATGAGATCAAAAACACTTCATTCTATGCAAATACGCAAGATTCATGCGTTTCGAGCAGCCAAACAAGCCCCGAACGATTGCAATGTCGCTTTATAATGAAATCGAAGGATTGAGTTTTGCGCTCGCTGTAGGCGTTCCAGATCGTATTATAAGATCAAAAACACTTCATTTTATGCAAATACGTAAGATTCGTGGGTTTAGAATCGCCAAACAAGCCCCAAATGAATGCAAAGTTCATGTATAACGATATCGATCATTTGAGTTTTACGCTCGCAGCAGGCATTCGAGCTCGCATTATGAGATCAATAACACTTAATTCTATACAAATACGCAAGATTCATGCTTTTCGAGCCGCCATACAAGTCCCAAACGATTGCAAAGTCGCTTTATAACGAAATCGAACGATTGAGTTTTGCGCTCGCTGTAGGCGTTCCAGATCGTATTATAAGATCAAAAACACTTCATTCTATGCAAATACGTAAGATTCGTGGGTTTGGAATCGCCAAACAAGCCCCAAATGAATGCAAAGTCCATGTATAAAGAATACGATCATTTGAGTTTTACACTCGCAGCAGGCGTTCCAGATCGTATTATGAGATCAAAACCACTTCATAGTATGCAAACACGCATGATTCATGCGTTTCGAGCCGCCATCAATCCCCAAACGAATGCAAAGTAGCTTTATAACGAAATTTAACGATTGAGTTTTGCGCTCGCTGTAAGCGATCCAGCTCGTATCATAACATCAAAAACACTTCATTCTATGCAAATAAGCAAGATTCATGCGTTTCGAGCAGCCAAACAAGCCCCGAACGATTGCAACGTCGCTTTATAACGAAATCGAAGGATTGAGTTTTGCGCTCGCTGTAGGCGTTCCAGATCGTATTATAAGATCAAAAACACTTCATTTTATGCAAATACGTAAGATTCGTGGGTTTAGAATCGCCAAACAAGCCCCAAATGAATGCAAAGTCCATTTATAACGATATCGATCATTTGAGTTTTACGCTCGCAGCAGGCGTTCCAGCTCGTATTGTGGGATCAAAAACACTTCATTCTATGCAAATACGCAAGATTCATGCGTTTCGAGCAGCCAGACAAGCCCCGAACGATTGCAATGTCGCTTTATAACGAAATCGAACGATTGAGTTTTGCGCTCGCTGTAGGCGTTCCAGATCGTATTATAAGATCAAAAACACTTCATAATATGCAAATACGTAAGATTCGTGGGTTTAGAATCGCCAAACAAGCCCCAAATGAATGCAAAGTCCATGTATAACGAATACGATCATTTGAGTTTTACGCTCGCAGCAGGCGTTCCAGCTCGTATTATGAGATCAAAAACACTTCATTCTATGCAAATAGGCAAGATTCATGCGTTTCGAGCAGCCAAACAAGCCCCGAACGATTGCAATGTCGCTTTATAATGAAATCGAAGGATTGAGTTTTGCGCTCGCTGTAGGCGTTCCAGATCGTATTATAAGATCAAAAACACTTCATAATATGCAAATACGTAAGATTCGTGGGTTTCGAATCGACAAACAAGCCCCAAATGAATGCACAGTCTATTTATAACGATATCGATCATTTGAGTTTTACGCTCGCAGCAGGCGTTCCAGCTCGTATTATGAGATCAAAAACACTTCATAGTATGCAAACACGCATGATTCATGCGTTTTGAGCCGCCATCAATCCCCAAACGAATGCAAAGTAGCTTTATAACGAAATTTAACGATTGAGTTTTGCGCTCGCTGTAAGCGATCCAGCTCGTATCATAACATCAAAAACACTTCATTCTATGCAAATAAGCAAGATTCATGCGTTTCGAGCAGCCAAACAAGCCCCGAACGATTGCAAAGTCGCTTTATAACGAAATCGAAGGATTGAGTTTTGCGCTCGCTGTAGGCGTTCCAGATCGTATTATAAGATCAAGAACACTTCATTTTATGCAAATACGTAAGATTCGTGGGTTTAGAATCGCCAAACAAGCCCCAAATGAATGCAAAGTCCATTTATAACGATATCGATCATTTGAGTTTTACGCTCGCAGCAGGCGTTCCAGCTCGTATTGTGGGATCAAAAACACTTCATTCTATGCAAATACGCAAGATTCATGCGTTTCGAGCAGCCAGACAAGCCCCGAACGATTGCAATGTCGCTTTATAACGAAATCGAACGATTGAGTTTTGCGCTCGCTGTAGGCGTTCCAGATCGTATTATAAGATCAAAAACACTTCAGAATATGCAAATACGTAAGATTCGTGGGTTTAGAATCGCCAAACAAGCCCCAAATGAATGCAAAGTCCATGTATAACGAATACGATCATTTGAGTTTTACGCTCGCAGCAGGCGTTCCAGCTCGTATTATGAGATCAAAAACACTTCATTCTATGCAAATAGGCAAGATTCATGCGTTTCGAGCAGCCAAACAAGCCCCGAACGATTGCAATGTCGCTTTATAATGAAATCGAACGATTGAGTTTTGCGCTCGCTGTAGGCGTTCCAGATCGTATTATAAGATCAAAAACACTTCATAATATGCAAATACGTAAGATTCGTGGGTTTCGAATCGACAAACAAGCCCCAAATGAATGCACAGTCTATTTATAACGATATCGATCATTTGAGTTTTACGCTCGCAGCAGGCGTTCCAGCTCGTATTATGAGATCAAAAACACTTCATAGTATGCAAACACGCATGATTCATGCGTTTTGAGCCGCCATCAATCCCCAAACGAATGCAAAGTAGCTTTATAACGAAATTTAACGATTGAGTTTTGCGCTCGCTGTAAGCGATCCAGCTCGTATCATAACATCAAAAACACTTCATTCTATGCAAATAAGCAAGATTCATGCGTTTCGAGCAGCCAAACAAGCCCCGAACGATTGCAAAGTCGCTTTATAACGAAATCGAAGGATTGAGTTTTGCGCTCGCTGTAGGCGTTCCAGATCGTATTATAAGATCAAGAACACTTCATTTTATGCAAATACGTAAGATTCGTGGGTTTAGAATCGCCAAACAAGCCCCAAATGAATGCAAAGTCCATTTATAACGATATCGATCATTTGAGTTTTACGCTCGCAGCAGGCGTTCCAGCTCGTATTGTGGGATCAAAAACACTTCATTCTATGCAAATACGCAAGATTCATGCGTTTCGAGCAGCCAGACAAGCCCCGAACGATTGCAATGTCGCTTTATAACGAAATCGAACGATTGAGTTTTGCGCTCGCTGTAGGCGTTCCAGATCGTATTATAAGATCAAAAACACTTCAGAATATGCAAATACGTAAGATTCGTGGGTTTAGAATCGCCAAACAAGCCCCAAATGAATGCAAAGTCCATGTATAACGAATACGATCATTTGAGTTTTACGCTCGCAGCAGGCGTTCCAGCTCGTATTATGAGATCAAAAACACTTCATTCTATGCAAATAGGCAAGATTCATGCGTTTCGAGCAGCCAAACAAGCCCCGAACGATTGCAATGTCGCTTTATAATGAAATCGAACGATTGAGTTTTGCGCTCGCTGTAGGCGTTCCAGATCGTATTATAAGATCAAAAACACTTCATAATATGCAAATACGTAAGATTCGTGGGTTTCGAATCGACAAACAAGCCCCAAATGAATGCAAAGTCTATTTATAACGATATCGATCATTTGAGTTTTACGCTCGCAGCAGGCGTTCCAGCTCGTATTATAAGATCAAAAACTCCTCATTCTATACAAATACGCAAGATTCATGCGGTTCAAGCCGCCAAACAAGCCCTAATCGAATGCAAAGTTGCTTTATAACGAAATCGAACGATTGAGTTTTGCGCTCGCTGTAGGCGTTCCCGATCATATTATAAGATCAAAAACACTTCATTCTATGCAAATACGTAAGATTCGTGGGTTTAGAATCGCCAAACAAGCCCCAAATGAATGCAAAGTCCATTTATAACGATATCGATCATTTGAGTTTTACGCTCGCAGCAGGCGTTCCAGCTCGTATTATGAGATCAATAACACTTAATTCTATGCAAATACGCAAGATTTATGCGTTTCGAGCAGCAAAACAAGGCACAAACGATTGCAAAGTCGCTTTATAACGAAATGGAACGGTTGAGTTTTGCGCCCTTTGTAGGCGTTGCAGCTCGTATTATAAGATCAAAAACTCCTCATTCTATACAAATACGCAAGATTCATGCGTTTCAAGCCGCCAAACAAGCCCTAATCGAATGCAAAGTTGCTTTATAACGAAATCGAACGATTGAGTTTTGCGCTCGCTGTAGGCGTTCCAGCTCGTATTATAAGATCAAAAACACTTTATTCTATGCAAATACGCAAGATTCATGCGTTTCGAGCAGCCAGACAAGCCCCGTACGATTGCAATGTCGCTTTATAACGAAATCGAACGATTGAGTTTTGCGCTCGCTGTAGACGTTCCAGATCGTATTATAAGATCAAAAACACTTCATAATATGCAAATACGTAAGATTCGTGGGTTCGGAAGCGCCAAACAAGCCCCAAATGAATGCAAAGTCCATTTATAACGATATCGATCATTTGAGTTTTACGCTCGCAGCAAGCGTTCCAGCTCGTATTATGAGATCAAAAACACTTCATTCTATGCAAATACGCAAGATTTATGCGTGTCGAGCAGCTAAACAAGGCTCAAACGATTGTAAAGTCGCTTTATAACGAATTATAACGGTTGAGTTTTGCGCTCTTTGTAGGCGTTGCAGCTCGTATTGTAAGATCAAAAATACTTCATTCTATGCAAATACGTAAGGTTCGTGGGTTTAGAATCGCCAAACAAGCCCCAAATGAATGCAAAGTCCATGTATAACGAATACGATCATTTGAGTTTTATGCTCGCAGCAGGCGTTCCAGCTCGTATTATGAGATCAAAAACACTTCATTCTATGCAAATACGCAAGATTCATGCGTTTCGAGCAGCCAAACAAGCCCCGAACGATTGCAAAGTCGCTTTATAACGAAATCGAAGGATTGAGTTTTGCGCTCGCTGTAGGCGTTCCAGATCGTATTATAAGATCAAAAACACTTCATTTTATGCAAATACGTAAGATTCGTGGGATTAGAATCGCCAAACAAGCCCCAAATGAATGCAAAGTCCATTTATAACGATATCGATCATTTGAGTTTTACGCTCGCAGCAGGCGTTCCAGCTCCTATTATGAGATCAAAAACACTTCATTCTATGCAAATACGCAAGATTCATGCGTTTCGAGCAGCCAAACAAGCCCCGAACGATTGCAATGTCGCTTTATAATGAAATCGAACGATTGAGTTTTGCGCTCGCTGTAGGCGTTCCAGATCGTATTATAAGATCAAAAACACTTCATAATATGCAAATACGTAAGATTCGTGGGTTTCGAATCGACAATCAAGCCCCAAATGAATGCAAAGTCTATTTTTAACGATATCGATCATTTGAGTTTTACGATCGCAGCAGGCGTTCCAGCTCGTATTATGAGATCAAAAACACATCATTCTATGCAAATACGCAAGATTTATGCGTTTCGAGCAGCTAATCAAGGCTCAAACGATTGTAAAGTCGCTTTATAACGAATTATAACGGTTGAGTTTTGCGCTCTTTGTAGGCGTTGCAGCTCGTATTGTAAGATCAAAAATACTTCATTCTATGCAAATACGTAAGATTCGTGGGTTTAGAATCGCCAAACAAGCCCCAAATGAATGCAAAGTCCATGTATAACGAATACGATCATTTGAGTTTTACGCTCGCAGCAGGCGTTCCAGCTCGTATTATGAGATCAAAAACACATCATTCTATGCAAATACGCAAGATTTATGCGTTTCGAGCAGCAAAACAAGGCACAAACGATTGTAAAGTCGCTTTATAAAGAAATATAACGGTTGAGTTTTGCGCTCGCTGTAGGCGTTCCCGATCATATTATAAGATCAAAAAAACTTCATTCTATGCAAATACGTAAGATTCGTGGGTTTAGAATCGCCAAACAAACCCCAAATGAATGCAAAGTCCATTTATAACGATATCGATCATTTGAGTTTTACGCTCGCAGCAGGCGTTCCAGCTCGTATTATGAGATCAATAACACTTAATTCTATGCAAATACGCAAGATTTATGCGTTTCGAGCAGCAAAACAAGGCACAAACGATTGCAAATTCGCTTTATAACGAAATGGAACGGTTGAGTTTTGCGCCCTTTGTAGGCGTTGCAGCTCGTATTATAAGATCAAAAACTCCTCATTCTATACAAATACGCAAGATTCATGCGTTTCAAGCCGCCAAACAAGCCCTAATCGAATGCAAAGTTGCTTTATAACGAAATCGAACGATTGAGTTTTGCGCTCGCTGTAGGCGTTCCAGCTCGTATTATAAGATCAAAAACACTTTATTCTATGCAAATACGCAAGATTTATGCGTTTCGAGCAGCAAAACAAAGCACAAACGATTGCAAAGTCGCTTTATAACGAAATGGAACGGTTGAGTTTTGCGTCCTTTGTAGACGTTGCAGCTCGTATTATAAGATCAAAAACTCCTCATTCTATACAAATACGCAAGATTCATGCGTTTCAAGCCGCCAAACAAGCCCTAATCGAATGCAAAGTTGCTTTATAACGAAATCGAACGATTGAGTTTTGCGCTCGCTGTAGGCGTTCCAGCTCGTATTATAAGATCAAAAACACTTTATTCTATGCAAATACGCAACATTCATGCGTTTCGAGCAGCCAAACAAGCCCCGTACGATTGCAATGTCGCTTTATAACGAAATCGGACGATTGAGTTTTGCGCTCGCTGTAGGCGTTCCAGATCATATTATAAGATCAAAAACACTTCATTCTATGCAAATACGTAAGATTCGTGGGTTTAGAATCGCCAAACAAGCCCCAAATGAATGCAAAGTCCATTTATAACGATATCGATCATTTGAGTTTTACGCTCGCAGCAGGCTTTCCAGCTCGTATTGTGGGATCAAAAACACTTCATTCTATGCAAATACGCAAGATTCATGCGTTTCGAGCAGCCAGACAAGCCCCGAACGATTGCAATGTCGCTTTATAACGAAATCGAACGATTGAGTTTTGCGCTCGCTGTAGGCGTTCCAGATCGTATTATAAGATCAAAAACACTTCATAATATGCAAATACGTAAGATTCGTGGGTTTAGAATCGCCAAACAAGCCCCAAATGAATGCAAAGTCCATGTATAACGAATACGATCATTTGAGTTTTACGCTCGCAGCAGGCGTTCCAGCTCGTATTATGAGATCAAAAACACTTCATTCTATGCAAATACGCAAGATTCATGCGTTTCGAGCAGCCAAACAAGCCCCGAACGATTGCAATGTCGCTTTATAATGAAATCGAAGGATTGAGTTTTGCGCTCGCTGTAGGCGTTCCAGATCGTATTATAAGATCAAAAACACTTCATTTTATGCAAATACGTAAGATTCGTGGGTTTAGAATCGCCAAACAAGCCCCAAATGAATGCAAAGTTCATGTATAACGATATCGATCATTTGAGTTTTACGCTCGCAGCAGGCATTCGAGCTCGCATTATGAGATCAATAACACTTAATTCTATACAAATACGCAAGATTCATGCTTTTCGAGCCGCCATACAAGTCCCAAACGATTGCAAAGTCGCTTTATAACGAAATCGAACGATTGAGTTTTGCGCTCGCTGTAGGCGTTCCAGATCGTATTATAAGATCAAAAACACTTCATTCTATGCAAATACGTAAGATTCGTGGGTTTGGAATCGCCAAACAAGCCCCAAATGAATGCAAAGTCCATGTATAAAGAATACGATCATTTGAGTTTTACACTCGCAGCAGGCGTTCCAGATCGTATTATGAGATCAAAACCACTTCATAGTATGCAAACACGCATGATTCATGCGTTTCGAGCCGCCATCAATCCCCAAACGAATGCAAAGTAGCTTTATAACGAAATTTAACGATTGAGTTTTGCGCTCGCTGTAAGCGATCCAGCTCGTATCATAACATCAAAAACATTTCATTCTATGCAAATAAGCAAGATTCATGCGTTTCGAGCAGCCAAACAAGCCCCGAACGATTGCAACGTCGCTTTATAACGAAATCGAAGGATTGAGTTTTGCGCTCGCTGTAGGCGTTCCAGATCGTATTATAAGATGAAAAACACTTCATTTTATGCAAATACGTAAGATTCGTGGGTTTAGAATCGCCAAACAAGCCCCAAATGAATGCAAAGTCCATTTATAACGATATCGATCATTTGAGTTTTACGCTCGCAGCAGGCGTTCCAGCTCGTATTGTGGGATCAAAAACACTTCATTCTATGCAAATACGCAAGATTCATGCGTTTCGAGCAGCCAGACAAGCCCCGAACGATTGCAATGTCGCTTTATAACGAAATCGAACGATTGAGTTTTGCGCTCGCTGTAGGCGTTCCAGATCGTATTATAAGATCAAAAACACTTCATAATATGCAAATACGTAAGATTCGTGGGTTTAGAATCCCCAAACAAGCCCCAAATGAATGCAAAGTCCATGTATAACGAATACGATCATTTGAGTTTTACGCTCGCAGCAGGCGTTCCAGCTCGTATTATGAGATCAAAAACACTTCATTCTATGCAAATAGGCAAGATTCATGCGTTTCGAGCAGCCAAACAAGCCCCGAACGATTGCAATGTCGCTTTATAATGAAATCGAACGATTGAGTTTTGCGCTCGCTGTAGGCGTTCCAGATCGTATTATAAGATCAAAAACACTTCATAATATGCAAATACGTAAGATTCGTGGGTTTCGAATCGACAAACAAGCCCCAAATGAATGCAAAGTCTATTTATAACGATATCGATCATTTGAGTTTTACGCTCGCAGCAGGCGTTCCAGCTCGTATTATAAGATCAAAAACTCCTCATTCTATACAAATACGCAAGATTCATGCGTTTCAAGCCGCCAAACAAGCCCTAATCGAATGCAAAGTTGCTTTATAACGAAATCGAACGATTGAGTTTTGCGCTCGCTGTAGGCGTTCCCGATCATATTATAAGATCAAAAACACTTCATTCTATGCAAATACGTAAGATTCGTGGGTTTAGAATCGCCAAACAAGCCCCAAATGAATGCAAAGTCCATTTATAACGATATCGATCATTTGAGTTTTACGCTCGCAGCAGGCGTTCCAGCTCGTATTATGAGATCAATAACACTTAATTCTATGCAAATACGCAAGATTTATGCGTTTCGAGCAGCAAAACAAGGCACAAACGATTGCAAAGTCGCTTTATAACGAAATGGAACGGTTGAGTTTTGCGCCCTTTGTAGGCGTTGCAGATCGTATTATAAGATCAAAAACTCCTCATTCTATACAAATACGCAAGATTCATGCGTTTCAAGCCGCCAAACAAGCCCTAATCGAATGCAAAGTTGCTTTATAACGAAATCGAACGATTGAGTTTTGCGCTCGCTGTAGGCGTTCCAGCTCGTATTATAAGATCAAAAACACTTTATTCTATGCAAATACGCAAGATTCATGCGTTTCGAGCAGCCAGACAAGCCCCGAACGATTGCAATGTCGCTTTATAACGAAATCGAACGATTGAGTTTTGCGCTCGCTGTAGGCGTTCCAGATCGTATTATAAGATCAAAAACACTTCATAATATGCAAATACGTAAGATTCGTGGGTTTAGAATCGCCAAACAAGCCCCAAATGAATGCAAAGTCCATGTATAACGAATACGATCATTTGAGTTTTACGCTCGCAGCAGGCGTTCCAGCTCGTATTATGAGATCAAAAACACTTCATTCTATGCAAATACGCAAGATTCATGCGTTTCGAGCAGCCAAACAAGCCCCGAACGATTGCAATGTCGCTTTATAATGAAATCGAACGATTGAGTTTTGCGCTCGCTGTAGGCGTTCCAGATCGTATTATAAGATCAAAAACACTTCATAATATGCAAATACGTAAGATTCGTGGGTTTCGAATCGACAAACAAGCCCCAAATGAATGCAAAGTCTATTTATAACGATATCGATCATTTGAGTTTTACGCTCGCAGCAGGCGTTCCAGCTCGTATTATGAGATCAAAAACACATCATTCTATGCAAATACGCAAGATTTATGCGTTTCGAGCAGCAAAACAAGGCACAAACGATTGTAAAGTCGCTTTATAAAGAAATATAACGGTTGAGTTTTGCGCTCTTTGTAGGCGTTGCAGCTCGTATTATAAGATCAAAAACTCCTCATTCTATACAAATACGCAAGATTCATGCGTTTCAAGCCGCCAAACAAGCCCTAATCGAATGCAAAGTTGCTTTATAATGAAATCGAACGATTGAGTTTTGCGCTCGCTATAGGCGTTCCCGATCATATTATAAGATCAAAAACACTTCATTCTATGCAAATACGTAAGATTCGTGGGTTTAGAATCGCCAAACAAACCCCAAATGAATGCAAAGTCCATTTATAACGATATCGATCATTTGAGTTTTACGCTCGCAGCAGGCGTTCCAGCTCGTATTATGAGATCAATAACACTTAATTCTATGCAAATACGCAAGATTTATGCGTTTCGAGCAGCAAAACAAGGCACAAACGATTGCAAAGTCGCTTTATAACGAAATGGAACGGTTGAGTTTTGCGCCCTTTGTAGGCGTTGCAGCTCGTATTATAAGATCAAAAACTCCTCATTCTATACAAATACGCAAGATTCATGCGTTTCAAGCCGCCAAACAAGCCCTAATCGAATGCAAAGTTGCTTTATAACGAAATCGAACGATTGAGTTTTGCGCTCGCTGTAGGCGTTCCAGCTCGTATTATAAGATCAAAAACACTTCATTCTATGCAAATACGCAAGATTTATGCGTTTCGAGCAGCAAAACAAAGCACAAACGATTGCAAAGTCGCTTTATAACGAAATCGGACGATTGAGTTTTGCGCTCGCTGTAGGCGTTCCAGATCATATTATAAGATCAAAAACACTTCATTCTATGCAAATACGTAAGATTCGTGGGTTTAGAATCGCCAAACAAGCCCCAAATGAATGCAAAGTCCATTTATAACGATATCGATCATTTGAGTTTTACGCTCGCAGCAGGCATTCGAGCTCGCATTATGAGATCAATAACACTTAATTCTATACAAATACGCAAGATTCATGCTTTTCGAGCCGCCATACAAGTCCCAAACGATTGCAAAGTCGCTTTATAACGAAATCGAACGATTGAGTTTTGCGCTCGCTGTAGGCGTTCCAGATCGTATTATAAGATCAAAAACACTTCATTCTATGCAAATACGTAAGATTCGTGGGTTTGGAATCGCCAAACAAGCCCCAAATGAATGCAAAGTCCATGTATAACGAATACGATCATTTGAGTTTTACACTCGCAGCAGGCGTTCCAGATCGTATTATGAGATCAAAAACACTTCATAGTATGCAAACACGCATGATTCATGCGTTTCGAGCCGCCATCAATCCCCAAACGAATGCAAAGTAGCTTTATAACGAAATTTAACGATTGAGTTTTGCGCTCGCTGTAAGCGATCCAGCTCGTATCATAACATCAAAAACACTTCATTCTATGCAAATAAGCTAGATTCATGCGTTTCGAGCAGCCAAACAAGCCCCGAACGATTGCAAAGTCGCTTTATAACGAAATCGAAGGATTGAGTTTTGCGCTCGCTGTAGGCGTTCCAGATCGTATTATAAGATCAAAAACACTTCATTTTATGCAAATACGTAAGATTCGTGGGTTTAGAATCGCCAAACAAGCCCCAAATGAATGCAAAGTCCATTTATAACGATATCGATCATTTGAGTTTTACGCTCGCAGCAGGCGTTCCAGCTCGTATTGTGGAATCAAAAACACTTCATTCTATGCAAATACGCAAGATTCATGCGTTTCGAGCAGCCAGACAAGCCCCGAACGATTGCAATGTCGCTTTATAACGAAATCGAACGATTGAGTTTTGCGCTCGCTGTAGGCGTTCCAGTTCGTATTATAAGATCAAAAACACTTCATAATATGCAAATACGTAAGATTCGTGGGTTTAGACTCGCCAAGCAAGCCCCAAATGAATGCAAAGTCCATGTATAACGAATACGATCATTTGAGTTTTACGCTCGCAGCAGGCGTTCCAGCTCGTATTATGAGATCAAAAACACTTCATTCTATGCAAATAGGCAAGATTCATGCGTTTCGAGCAGCCAGACAAGCCCCGAACGATTGCAATGTCGCTTTATAACGAAATCGAACGATTGAGTTTTGCGCTCGCTGTAGGCGTTCCAGATCGTATTATAAGATCAAAAACACTTCATAATATGCAAATACGTAAGATTCGTGGGTTTAGAATCGCCAAGCAAGCCCCAAATGAATGCAAAGTCCATGTGTAACGAATACGATCATTTGAGTTTTACGCTCGCAGCAGGCGTTCCAGCTCGTATTATGAGATCAAAAACACTTCATTCTATGCAAATAGGCAAGATTCATGCGTTTCGAGCAGCCAAACAAGCCCCGAACGATTGCAATGTCGCTTTATAATGAAATCGAACGATTGAGTTTTGTGCTCGCTGTAGGCGTTCCAGATCGTATTATAAGATCAAAAACACTTCATAATATGCAAATACGTAAGATTCGTGGGTTTCGAATCGACAAACAAGCCCCAAATGAATGCAAAGTCTATTTATAACGATATCGATCATTTGAGTTTTACGCTCGCAGCAGGCGTTCCAGCTCGTATTATGAGATCAAAAACACATCATTCTATGCAAATACGCAAGATTTATGCGTTTCGAGCAGCAAAACAAGGCACAAACGATTGTAAAGTCGCTTTATAAAGAAATATAACGGTTGAGTTTTGCGCTCTTTGTAGGCGTTGCAGCTTGTATTATAAGATCAAAAACTCCTCATTCTATACAAATACGCAAGATTCATGCGTTTCAAGCCGCCAAACAAGCTCTAATCGAATGCAAAGTTGCTTTATAACGAAATCGAACGATTGAGTTTTGCGCTCGCTGTAGGCGTTCCCGATCATATTATAAGATCAAAAACACTTCATTCTATGCAAATACGTAAGATTCGTGGGTTTAGAATCGCCAAACAAGCCCCAAATGAATGCAAAGTCCATTTATAACGATATCGATCATTTGAGTTTTACGCTCGCAGCAGGCATTCCAGCTCGTATTATGAGATCAATAACAATTAATTCTATGCAAATACGCAAGATTTATGCGTTTCGAGCAGCAAAACAAGGCACAAACGATTGCAAAGTCGCTTTATAACGAAATGGAACGGTTGAGTTTTGCGCCCTTTGTAGGCGTTGCAGCTCGTATTATAAGATCAAAAACTCCTCATTCTATACAAATACGCAAGATTCATGCGTTTCAAGCCGCCAAACAAGCCCTAATCGAATGCAAAGTTGCTCTATAACGAAATCGAACGATTGAGTTTTGCGCTCGCTGTAGGCGTTCCAGCTCGTATTATAAGATCAAAAACACTTTATTCTATGCAAATACGCAAGATTCATGCGTTTCGAGCAGCCAGACAAGCCCCGTACGATTGCAATGTCGCCTTATAACGAAATCGAACGATTGAGTTTTGCGCTCGCTGTAGACGTTCCAGATCGTATTATAAGATCAAAAACACTTCATAATATGCAAATACGTAAGATTCGTGGGTTCAGAATCGCCAAACAAGCCCCAAATGAATGCAAAGTCCATTTATAACGATATCGATCATTTGAGTTTTACGCTCGCAGCAAGCGTTCCAGCTCGTATTATGAGATCAAAAACACATCATTCTATGCAAATACGCAAGATTTATGCGTTTCGAGCAGCAAAACAAGGCACAAACGATTGTAAAGTCGCTTTATAAAGAAATATAACGGTTGAGTTTTGCGCTCTTTGTAGGCGTTGCAGCTCGTATTATAAGATCAAAAACTCCTCATTCTATACAAATACGCAAGATTCATGCGTTTCAAGCCGCCAAACAAGCCCTAATCGAATGCAAAGTTGCTTTATAACGAAATCGAACGATTGAGTTTTGCGCTCGCTGTAGGCGTTCCCGATCATATTATAAGATCAAAAACACTTCATTCTATGCAAATACGTAAGATTCGTGGGTTTAGAATCGCCAAACAAACCCCAAATGAATGCAAAGTCCATTTATAACGATATCGATCATTTGAGTTTTACGCTCGCAGCAGGCGTTCCAGCTCGTATTATGAGATCAATAACACTTAATTCTATGCAAATACGCAAGATTTATGCGTTTCGAGCAGCAAAACAAGGCACAAACGATTGCAAAGTCGCTTTATAACGAAATGGAACGGTTGAGTTTTGCGCCCTTTGTAGGCGTTGCAGCTCGTATTATAAGATCAAAAACTCCTCATTCTATACAAATACGCAAGATTCATGCGTTTCAAGCCGCCAAACAAGCCCTAATCGAATGCAAAGTTGCTTTATAACGAAATCGAACGATTGAGTTTTGCGCTCGCTGTAGGCGTTCCAGCTCGTATTATAAGATCAAAAACACTTCATTCTATGCAAATACGCAAGATTTATGCGTTTCGAGCAGCAAAACAAAGCACAAACGATTGCAAAGTCGCTTTATAACGAAATCGGACGATTGAGTTTTGCGCTCGCTGTAGGCGTTCCAGATCATATTATAAGATCAAAAACACTTCATTCTATGCAAATACGTAAGATTCGTGGGTTTAGAATCGCCAAACAAGCCCCAAATGAATGCAAAGTCCATTTATAACGATATCGATCATTTGAGTTTTACGCTCGCAGCAGGCATTCGAGCTCGCATTATGAGATCAATAACACTTAATTCTATACAAATACGCAAGATTCATGCTTTTCGAGCCGCCATACAAGTCCCAAACGATTGCAAAGTCGCTTTATAACGAAATCGAACGATTGAGTTTTGCGCTCGCTGTAGGCGTTCCAGATCGTATTATAAGATCAAAAACACTTCATTCTATGCAAATACGTAAGATTCGTGGGTTTGGAATCGCCAAACAAGCCCCAAATGAATGCAAAGTCCATGTATAACGAATACGATCATTTGAGTTTTACACTCGCAGCAGGCGTTCCAGATCGTATTATGAGATCAAAAACACTTCATAGTATGCAAACACGCATGATTCATGCGTTTCGAGCCGCCATCAATCCCCAAACGAATGCAAAGTAGCTTTATAACGAAATTTAACGATTGAGTTTTGCGCTCGCTGTAAGCGATCCAGCTCGTATCATAACATCAAAAACACTTCATTCTATGCAAATAAGCTAGATTCATGCGTTTCGAGCAGCCAAACAAGCCCCGAACGATTGCAAAGTCGCTTTATAACGAAATCGAAGGATTGAGTTTTGCGCTCGCTGTAGGCGTTCCAGATCGTATTATAAGATCAAAAACACTTCATTTTATGCAAATACGTAAGATTCGTGGGTTTAGAATCGCCAAACAAGCCCCAAATGAATGCAAAGTCCATTTATAACGATATCGATCATTTGAGTTTTACGCTCGCAGCAGGCGTTCCAGCTCGTATTGTGGAATCAAAAACACTTCATTCTATGCAAATACGCAAGATTCATGCGTTTCGAGCAGCCAGACAAGCCCCGAACGATTGCAATGTCGCTTTATAACGAAATCGAACGATTGAGTTTTGCGCTCGCTGTAGGCGTTCCAGTTCGTATTATAAGATCAAAAACACTTCATAATATGCAAATACGTAAGATTCGTGGGTTTAGACTCGCCAAGCAAGCCCCAAATGAATGCAAAGTCCATGTATAACGAATACGATCATTTGAGTTTTACGCTCGCAGCAGGCGTTCCAGCTCGTATTATGAGATCAAAAACACTTCATTCTATGCAAATAGGCAAGATTCATGCGTTTCGAGCAGCCAGACAAGCCCCGAACGATTGCAATGTCGCTTTATAACGAAATCGAACGATTGAGTTTTGCGCTCGCTGTAGGCGTTCCAGATCGTATTATAAGATCAAAAACACTTCATAATATGCAAATACGTAAGATTCGTGGGTTTAGAATCGCCAAGCAAGCCCCAAATGAATGCAAAGTCCATGTGTAACGAATACGATCATTTGAGTTTTACGCTCGCAGCAGGCGTTCCAGCTCGTATTATGAGATCAAAAACACTTCATTCTATGCAAATAGGCAAGATTCATGCGTTTCGAGCAGCCAAACAAGCCCCGAACGATTGCAATGTCGCTTTATAATGAAATCGAACGATTGAGTTTTGTGCTCGCTGTAGGCGTTCCAGATCGTATTATAAGATCAAAAACACTTCATAATATGCAAATACGTAAGATTCGTGGGTTTCGAATCGACAAACAAGCCCCAAATGAATGCAAAGTCTATTTATAACGATATCGATCATTTGAGTTTTACGCTCGCAGCAGGCGTTCCAGCTCGTATTATGAGATCAAAAACACATCATTCTATGCAAATACGCAAGATTTATGCGTTTCGAGCAGCAAAACAAGGCACAAACGATTGTAAAGTCGCTTTATAAAGAAATATAACGGTTGAGTTTTGCGCTCTTTGTAGGCGTTGCAGCTTGTATTATAAGATCAAAAACTCCTCATTCTATACAAATACGCAAGATTCATGCGTTTCAAGCCGCCAAACAAGCTCTAATCGAATGCAAAGTTGCTTTATAACGAAATCGAACGATTGAGTTTTGCGCTCGCTGTAGGCGTTCCCGATCATATTATAAGATCAAAAACACTTCATTCTATGCAAATACGTAAGATTCGTGGGTTTAGAATCGCCAAACAAGCCCCAAATGAATGCAAAGTCCATTTATAACGATATCGATCATTTGAGTTTTACGCTCGCAGCAGGCATTCCAGCTCGTATTATGAGATCAATAACAATTAATTCTATGCAAATACGCAAGATTTATGCGTTTCGAGCAGCAAAACAAGGCACAAACGATTGCAAAGTCGCTTTATAACGAAATGGAACGGTTGAGTTTTGCGCCCTTTGTAGGCGTTGCAGCTCGTATTATAAGATCAAAAACTCCTCATTCTATACAAATACGCAAGATTCATGCGTTTCAAGCCGCCAAACAAGCCCTAATCGAATGCAAAGTTGCTCTATAACGAAATCGAACGATTGAGTTTTGCGCTCGCTGTAGGCGTTCCAGCTCGTATTATAAGATCAAAAACACTTTATTCTATGCAAATACGCAAGATTCATGCGTTTCGAGCAGCCAGACAAGCCCCGTACGATTGCAATGTCGCCTTATAACGAAATCGAACGATTGAGTTTTGCGCTCGCTGTAGACGTTCCAGATCGTATTATAAGATCAAAAACACTTCATAATATGCAAATACGTAAGATTCGTGGGTTCAGAATCGCCAAACAAGCCCCAAATGAATGCAAAGTCCATTTATAACGATATCGATCATTTGAGTTTTACGCTCGCAGCAAGCGTTCCAGCTCGTATTATGAGATCAAAAACACATCATTCTATGCAAATACGCAAGATTTATGCGTTTCGAGCAGCAAAACAAGGCACAAACGATTGTAAAGTCGCTTTATAAAGAAATATAACGGTTGAGTTTTGCGCTCTTTGTAGGCGTTGCAGCTCGTATTATAAGATCAAAAACTCCTCATTCTATACAAATACGCAAGATTCATGCGTTTCAAGCCGCCAAACAAGCCCTAATCGAATGCAAAGTTGCTTTATAACGAAATCGAACGATTGAGTTTTGCGCTCGCTGTAGGCGTTCCCGATCATATTATAAGATCAAAAACACTTCATTCTATGCAAATACGTAAGATTCGTGGGTTTAGAATCGCCAAACAAGCCCCAAATGAATGCAAAGTCCATTTATAACGATATCGATCATTTGAGTTTTACGCTCGCAGCAGGCGTTCCAGCTCGTATTATGATATCAATAACACTTAATTCTATGCAAATACGCAAGATTTATGCGTTTCTAGCAGCAAAACAAGGCACAAACGATTGCAAAGTCGCTTTATAACGAAATGGAACGGTTGAGTTTTGCGCCCTTTGTAGGCGTTGCAGCTCGTATTATAAGATCAAAAACTCCTCATTCTATACAAATACGCAAGATTCATGCGTTTCAAGCCGCCAAACAAGCCCTAATCGAATGCAAAGTTGCTCTATAACGAAATCGAACGATTGAGTTTTGCGCTCGCTGTAGGCGTTCCAGCTCGTATTATAAGATCAAAAACACTTTATTCTATGCAAATACGCAAGATTCATGCGTTTCGAGCAGCCAGACAGGCCCCGTACGATTGCAATGTCGCTTTATAACGAAATCGAACGATTGAGTTTTGCGCTCGCTGTAGACGTTCCAGATCGTATTATAAGATCAAAAACACTTCATAATATGCAAATACGTAAGATTCGTGGGTTCAGAATCGCCAAACAAGCCCCAAATGAATGCAAAGTCCATTTATAACGATATCGATCATTTGAGTTTTACGCTCGCAGCAAGCGTTCCAGCTCGTATTATGAGATCAAAAACACTTCATTCTATGCAAATACGCAAGATTTATGCGTGTCGAGCAGCTAAACAAGGCTCAAACGATTGTAAAGTCGCTTTATAACGAATTATAACGGTTGAGTTTTGCGCTCTTTGTAGGCGTTGCAGCTCGTATTGTAAGATCAAAAATACTTCATTCTATGCAAATACGTAAGATTCGTGGGTTTAGAATCGCCAAACAAGCCCCAAATGAATGCAAAGTCCATGTATAACGAATACGATCATTTGAGTTTTACGCTCGCAGCAGGCGTTCCGGCTCGTATTATGAGATCAAAGACACTTCATTCTATGCAAATACGCAAGATTCATGCGTTTCGAGCAGCCAAACAAGCCCCGAACGATTGCAAAGTCGCTTTATAACGAAATCGAAGGATTGAGTTTTGCGCTCGCTGTAGGCGTTCCAGATCGTATTATAAGATCAAAAACACTTCATTTTATGCAAATACGTAAGATTCGTGCGTTTAGAATCGCCAAACAAGCCCCAAATGAATGCAAAGTCCATTTATAACGATATCGATCATTTGAGTTTTACGCTCGCAGCAGGCGTTCCAGCTCCTATTATGAGATCAAAAACACTTCATTCTATGCAAATACGCAAGATTCATGCGTTTCGAGCAGCCAAACAAGCCCCGAACGATTGCAATGTCGCTTTATAATGAAATCGAACGATTGAGTTTTGCGCTCGCTGTAGGCGTTCCAGATCGTATTATAAGATCAAAAACACTTCATTCTATACAAATACGTAAGATTCATGCGTTTCAAGCCGCCAAACAAGCCCTAATCGAATGCAAAGTTGCTTTATAACGAAATCGAACGATTGAGTTTTGCGCTCGCTGTAGGCGTTCCAGCTCGTATTATAAGATCAAAAACACTTTATTCTATGCAAATACGCAAGATTTATGCGTTTCGAGCAGCAAAACAAAGCACAAACGATTGCAAAGTCGCTTTATAACGAAATGGAACAGTTGAGTTTTGCGCCCTTTGTAGGCGTTGCAGCTCGTATTATAAGATCAAAAACTCCTCATTCTATACAAATACGCAAGATTCATGCGTTTCAAGCCGCCAAACAAGCCCTAATCGAATGCAAAGTTGCTTTATAACGAAATCGAACGATTGAGTTTTGCGCTCGCTGTAGGCGTTCCAGCTCGTATTATAAGATCAAAAACACTTTATTCTATGCAAATACGCAAGATTCATGCGTTTCGAGCAGCCAAACAAGCCCCGTACGATTGCAATGTCGCTTTATAACGAAATCGGACGATTGAGTTTTGCGCTCGCTGTAGGCGTTCCAGATCATATTATAAGATCAAAAACACTTCATTCTATGCAAATACGTAAGATTCGTGGGTTTAGAATCGCCAAACAAGCCCCAAATGAATGCAAAGTCCATTTATAACGATATCGATCATTTGAGTTTTACGCTCGCTGTAGGCGTTCCAGATCGTATTATAAGATCAAAAACACTTCATAATATGCAAATACGTAAGATTCGTGGGTTTAGAATCGCCAAACAAGCCCCAAATGAATGCAAAGTCCATGTATAACGAATACGATCATTTGAGTTTTACGCTCGCAGCAGGCGTTCCAGCTTGTATTATGAGATCAAAAACACTTCATTCTATGCAAATACGCAAGATTCATGCGTTTCGAGCAGCCAAACAAGCCCCGAACGATTGCAATGTCGCTTTATAATGAAATCGAAGGATTGAGTTTTGCGCTCGCTGTAGGCGTTCCAGATCGTATTATAAGATCAAAAACACTTCATAATATGCAAATACGTAAGATTCGTGGGTTTCGAATCGACAAACAAGCCCCAAATGAATGCAAAGTCTATTTATAACGATATCGATCATTTGAGTTTTACGCTCGCAGCAGGCGTTCCAGCTCGTATTATGAGATCAAAAACACATCATTCTATGCAAATACGCAAGATTTATGCGTTTCGAGCAGCAAAACAAGGCACAAACGATTGTAAAGACGCTTTATAAAGAAATATAACGGTTGAGTTTTGCGCTCTTTGTAGGCGTTGCAGCTCGTATTATAAGATCAAAAACTCCTCATTCTATACAAATACGCAAGATTCATGCGTTTCAAGCCGCCAAACAAGCCCTAATCGAATGCAAAGTTGCTTTATAACGAAATCGAACGATTGAGTTTTGCGCTCGCTGTAGGCGTTCCCGATCATATTATAAGATCAAAAACACTTCATTCTATGCAAATACGTAAGATTCGTGGGTTTAGAATCGCCAAACAAGCCCCAAATGAATGCAAAGTCCATGTATAACGATATCGATCATTTGAGTTTTACGCTCGCAGCAGGCATTCGAGCTCGCATTATGAGATCAATAACACTTAATTCTATACAAATACGCAAGATTCATGCTTTTCGAGCCACCATACAAGTCCCAAACGATTGCAAAGTCGCTTTATAACGAAATCGAACGATTGAGTTTTGCGCTCGCTGTAGGCGTTCCAGATCGTATTATAAGATCAAAAACACTTCATTCTATGCAAATACGTAAGATTCGTGGGTTTGGAATCGCCAAACAAGCCCCAAATGAATGCAAAGTCCATGTATAACGAATACGATCATTTGAGTTTTACACTCGCAGCAGGCGTTCCAGATCGTATTATGAGATCAAAAACACTTCATAGTATGCAAACACGCATGATTCATGCGTTTTGAGCCGCCATCAATCCCCAAACGAATGCAAAGTAGCTTTATAACGAAATTTAACGATTGAGTTTTGCGCTCGCTGTAAGCGATCCAGCTCGTATCATAACATCAAAAACACTTCATTCTATGCAAATAAGCAAGATTCATGCGTTTCGAGCAGCCAAACAAGCCCCGAACGATTGCAAAGTCGCTTTATAACGAAATCGAAGGATTGAGTTTTGCGCTCGCTGTAGGCGTTCCAGATCGTATTATAAGATCAAGAACACTTCATTTTATGCAAATACGTAAGATTCGTGGGTTTAGAATCGCCAAACAAGCCCCAAATGAATGCAAAGTCCATTTATAACGATATCGATCATTTGAGTTTTACGCTCGCAGCAGGCGTTCCAGCTCGTATTGTGGGATCAAAAACACTTCATTCTATGCAAATACGCAAGATTCATGCGTTTCGAGCAGCCAGACAAGCCCCGAACGATTGCAATGTCGCTTTATAACGAAATCGAACGATTGAGTTTTGCGCTCGCTGTAGGCGTTCCAGATCGTATTATAAGATCAAAAACACTTCAGAATATGCAAATACGTAAGATTCGTGGGTTTAGAATCGCCAAACAAGCCCCAAATGAATGCAAAGTCCATGTATAACGAATACGATCATTTGAGTTTTACGCTCGCAGCAGGCGTTCCAGCTCGTATTATGAGATCAAAAACACTTCATTCTATGCAAATAGGCAAGATTCATGCGTTTCGAGCAGCCAAACAAGCCCCGAACGATTGCAATGTCGCTTTATAATGAAATCGAACGATTGAGTTTTGCGCTCGCTGTAGGCGTTCCAGATCGTATTATAAGATCAAAAACACTTCATAATATGCAAATACGTAAGATTCGTGGGTTTCGAATCGACAAACAAGCCCCAAATGAATGCAAAGTCTATTTATAACGATATCGATCATTTGAGTTTTACGCTCGCAGCAGGCGTTCCAGCTCGTATTATAAGATCAAAAACTCCTCATTCTATACAAATACGCAAGATTCATGCGGTTCAAGCCGCCAAACAAGCCCTAATCGAATGCAAAGTTGCTTTATAACGAAATCGAACGATTGAGTTTTGCGCTCGCTGTAGGCGTTCCCGATCATATTATAAGATCAAAAACACTTCATTCTATGCAAATACGTAAGATTCGTGGGTTTAGAATCGCCAAACAAGCCCCAAATGAATGCAAAGTCCATTTATAACGATATCGATCATTTGAGTTTTACGCTCGCAGCAGGCGTTCCAGCTCGTATTATGAGATCAATAACACTTAATTCTATGCAAATACGCAAGATTTATGCGTTTCGAGCAGCAAAACAAGGCACAAACGATTGCAAAGTCGCTTTATAACGAAATGGAACGGTTGAGTTTTGCGCCCTTTGTAGGCGTTGCAGCTCGTATTATAAGATCAAAAACTCCTCATTCTATACAAATACGCAAGATTCATGCGTTTCAAGCCGCCAAACAAGCCCTAATCGAATGCAAAGTTGCTTTATAACGAAATCGAACGATTGAGTTTTGCGCTCGCTGTAGGCGTTCCAGCTCGTATTATAAGATCAAAAACACTTTATTCTATGCAAATACGCAACATTCATGCGTTTCGAGCAGCCAAACAAGCCCCGTACGATTGCAATGTCGCTTTATAACGAAATCGGACGATTGAGTTTTGCGCTCGCTGTAGGCGTTCCAGATCATATTATAAGATCAAAAACACTTCATTCTATGCAAATACGTAAGATTCGTGGGTTTAGAATCGCCAAACAAGCCCCAAATGAATGCAAAGTCCATTTATAACGATATCGATCATTTGAGTTTTACGCTCGCAGCAGGCTTTCCAGCTCGTATTGTGGGATCAAAAACACTTCATTCTATGCAAATACGCAAGATTCATGCGTTTCGAGCAGCCAGACAAGCCCCGAACGATTGCAATGTCGCTTTATAACGAAATCGAACGATTGAGTTTTGCGCTCGCTGTAGGCGTTCCAGATCGTATTATAAGATCAAAAACACTTCATAATATGCAAATACGTAAGATTCGTGGGTTTAGAATCGCCAAACAAGCCCCAAATGAATGCAAAGTCCATGTATAACGAATACGATCATTTGAGTTTTACGCTCGCAGCAGGCGTTCCAGCTCGTATTATGAGATCAAAAACACTTCATTCTATGCAAATACGCAAGATTCATGCGTTTCGAGCAGCCAAACAAGCCCCGAACGATTGCAATGTCGCTTTATAATGAAATCGAAGGATTGAGTTTTGCGCTCGCTGTAGGCGTTCCAGATCGTATTATAAGATCAAAAACACTTCATTTTATGCAAATACGTAAGATTCGTGGGTTTAGAATCGCCAAACAAGCCCCAAATGAATGCAAAGTTCATGTATAACGATATCGATCATTTGAGTTTTACGCTCGCAGCAGGCATTCGAGCTCGCATTATGAGATCAATAACACTTAATTCTATACAAATACGCAAGATTCATGCTTTTCGAGCCGCCATACAAGTCCCAAACGATTGCAAAGTCGCTTTATAACGAAATCGAACGATTGAGTTTTGCGCTCGCTGTAGGCGTTCCAGATCGTATTATAAGATCAAAAACACTTCATTCTATGCAAATACGTAAGATTCGTGGGTTTGGAATCGCCAAACAAGCCCCAAATGAATGCAAAGTCCATGTATAAAGAATACGATCATTTGAGTTTTACACTCGCAGCAGGCGTTCCAGATCGTATTATGAGATCAAAACCACTTCATAGTATGCAAACACGCATGATTCATGCGTTTCGAGCCGCCATCAATCCCCAAACGAATGCAAAGTAGCTTTATAACGAAATTTAACGATTGAGTTTTGCGCTCGCTGTAAGCGATCCAGCTCGTATCATAACATCAAAAACATTTCATTCTATGCAAATAAGCAAGATTCATGCGTTTCGAGCAGCCAAACAAGCCCCGAACGATTGCAACGTCGCTTTATAACGAAATCGAAGGATTGAGTTTTGCGCTCGCTGTAGGCGTTCCAGATCGTATTATAAGATGAAAAACACTTCATTTTATGCAAATACGTAAGATTCGTGGGTTTAGAATCGCCAAACAAGCCCCAAATGAATGCAAAGTCCATTTATAACGATATCGATCATTTGAGTTTTACGCTCGCAGCAGGCGTTCCAGCTCGTATTGTGGGATCAAAAACACTTCATTCTATGCAAATACGCAAGATTCATGCGTTTCGAGCAGCCAGACAAGCCCCGAACGATTGCAATGTCGCTTTATAACGAAATCGAACGATTGAGTTTTGCGCTCGCTGTAGGCGTTCCAGATCGTATTATAAGATCAAAAACACTTCATAATATGCAAATACGTAAGATTCGTGGGTTTAGAATCCCCAAACAAGCCCCAAATGAATGCAAAGTCCATGTATAACGAATACGATCATTTGAGTTTTACGCTCGCAGCAGGCGTTCCAGCTCGTATTATGAGATCAAAAACACTTCATTCTATGCAAATAGGCAAGATTCATGCGTTTCGAGCAGCCAAACAAGCCCCGAACGATTGCAATGTCGCTTTATAATGAAATCGAACGATTGAGTTTTGCGCTCGCTGTAGGCGTTCCAGATCGTATTATAAGATCAAAAACACTTCATAATATGCAAATACGTAAGATTCGTGGGTTTCGAATCGACAAACAAGCCCCAAATGAATGCAAAGTCTATTTATAACGATATCGATCATTTGAGTTTTACGCTCGCAGCAGGCGTTCCAGCTCGTATTATAAGATCAAAAACTCCTCATTCTATACAAATACGCAAGATTCATGCGTTTCAAGCCGCCAAACAAGCCCTAATCGAATGCAAAGTTGCTTTATAACGAAATCGAACGATTGAGTTTTGCGCTCGCTGTAGGCGTTCCCGATCATATTATAAGATCAAAAACACTTCATTCTATGCAAATACGTAAGATTCGTGGGTTTAGAATCGCCAAACAAGCCCCAAATGAATGCAAAGTCCATTTATAACGATATCGATCATTTGAGTTTTACGCTCGCAGCAGGCGTTCCAGCTCGTATTATGAGATCAATAACACTTAATTCTATGCAAATACGCAAGATTTATGCGTTTCGAGCAGCAAAACAAGGCACAAACGATTGCAAAGTCGCTTTATAACGAAATGGAACGGTTGAGTTTTGCGCCCTTTGTAGGCGTTGCAGATCGTATTATAAGATCAAAAACTCCTCATTCTATACAAATACGCAAGATTCATGCGTTTCAAGCCGCCAAACAAGCCCTAATCGAATGCAAAGTTGCTTTATAACGAAATCGAACGATTGAGTTTTGCGCTCGCTGTAGGCGTTCCAGCTCGTATTATAAGATCAAAAACACTTTATTCTATGCAAATACGCAAGATTCATGCGTTTCGAGCAGCCAGACAAGCCCCGAACGATTGCAATGTCGCTTTATAACGAAATCGAACGATTGAGTTTTGCGCTCGCTGTAGGCGTTCCAGATCGTATTATAAGATCAAAAACACTTCATAATATGCAAATACGTAAGATTCGTGGGTTTAGAATCGCCAAACAAGCCCCAAATGAATGCAAAGTCCATGTATAACGAATACGATCATTTGAGTTTTACGCTCGCAGCAGGCGTTCCAGCTCGTATTATGAGATCAAAAACACTTCATTCTATGCAAATACGCAAGATTCATGCGTTTCGAGCAGCCAAACAAGCCCCGAACGATTGCAATGTCGCTTTATAATGAAATCGAACGATTGAGTTTTGCGCTCGCTGTAGGCGTTCCAGATCGTATTATAAGATCAAAAACACTTCATAATATGCAAATACGTAAGATTCGTGGGTTTCGAATCGACAAACAAGCCCCAAATGAATGCAAAGTCTATTTATAACGATATCGATCATTTGAGTTTTACGCTCGCAGCAGGCGTTCCAGCTCGTATTATGAGATCAAAAACACATCATTCTATGCAAATACGCAAGATTTATGCGTTTCGAGCAGCAAAACAAGGCACAAACGATTGTAAAGTCGCTTTATAAAGAAATATAACGGTTGAGTTTTGCGCTCTTTGTAGGCGTTGCAGCTCGTATTATAAGATCAAAAACTCCTCATTCTATACAAATACGCAAGATTCATGCGTTTCAAGCCGCCAAACAAGCCCTAATCGAATGCAAAGTTGCTTTATAATGAAATCGAACGATTGAGTTTTGCGCTCGCTATAGGCGTTCCCGATCATATTATAAGATCAAAAACACTTCATTCTATGCAAATACGTAAGATTCGTGGGTTTAGAATCGCCAAACAAACCCCAAATGAATGCAAAGTCCATTTATAACGATATCGATCATTTGAGTTTTACGCTCGCAGCAGGCGTTCCAGCTCGTATTATGAGATCAATAACACTTAATTCTATGCAAATACGCAAGATTTATGCGTTTCGAGCAGCAAAACAAGGCACAAACGATTGCAAAGTCGCTTTATAACGAAATGGAACGGTTGAGTTTTGCGCCCTTTGTAGGCGTTGCAGCTCGTATTATAAGATCAAAAACTCCTCATTCTATACAAATACGCAAGATTCATGCGTTTCAAGCCGCCAAACAAGCCCTAATCGAATGCAAAGTTGCTTTATAACGAAATCGAACGATTGAGTTTTGCGCTCGCTGTAGGCGTTCCAGCTCGTATTATAAGATCAAAAACACTTCATTCTATGCAAATACGCAAGATTTATGCGTTTCGAGCAGCAAAACAAAGCACAAACGATTGCAAAGTCGCTTTATAACGAAATCGGACGATTGAGTTTTGCGCTCGCTGTAGGCGTTCCAGATCATATTATAAGATCAAAAACACTTCATTCTATGCAAATACGTAAGATTCGTGGGTTTAGAATCGCCAAACAAGCCCCAAATGAATGCAAAGTCCATTTATAACGATATCGATCATTTGAGTTTTACGCTCGCAGCAGGCATTCGAGCTCGCATTATGAGATCAATAACACTTAATTCTATACAAATACGCAAGATTCATGCTTTTCGAGCCGCCATACAAGTCCCAAACGATTGCAAAGTCGCTTTATAACGAAATCGAACGATTGAGTTTTGCGCTCGCTGTAGGCGTTCCAGATCGTATTATAAGATCAAAAACACTTCATTCTATGCAAATACGTAAGATTCGTGGGTTTGGAATCGCCAAACAAGCCCCAAATGAATGCAAAGTCCATGTATAACGAATACGATCATTTGAGTTTTACACTCGCAGCAGGCGTTCCAG
This sequence comes from Exephanes ischioxanthus, assembly GCA_958510785.1. Taxonomy (NCBI): domain Eukaryota; kingdom Metazoa; phylum Arthropoda; class Insecta; order Hymenoptera; family Ichneumonidae; genus Exephanes; species Exephanes ischioxanthus. Next base: position 18,799,411 of record OY294016.1, on the reverse strand, counting down.
ATCGTATTATGAGATCAAAAACACTTCATAGTATGCAAACACGCATGATTCATGCGTTTCGAGCCGCCATCAATCCCCAAACGAATGCAAAGTAGCTTTATAACGAAATTTAACGATTGAGTTTTGCGCTCGCTGTAAGCGATCCAGCTCGTATCATAACATCAAAAACACTTCATTCTATGCAAATAAGCTAGATTCATGCGTTTCGAGCAGCCAAACAAGCCCCGAACGATTGCAAAGTCGCTTTATAACGAAATCGAAGGATTGAGTTTTGCGCTCGCTGTAGGCGTTCCAGATCGTATTATAAGATCAAAAACACTTCATTTTATGCAAATACGTAAGATTCGTGGGTTTAGAATCGCCAAACAAGCCCCAAATGAATGCAAAGTCCATTTATAACGATATCGATCATTTGAGTTTTACGCTCGCAGCAGGCGTTCCAGCTCGTATTGTGGAATCAAAAACACTTCATTCTATGCAAATACGCAAGATTCATGCGTTTCGAGCAGCCAGACAAGCCCCGAACGATTGCAATGTCGCTTTATAACGAAATCGAACGATTGAGTTTTGCGCTCGCTGTAGGCGTTCCAGTTCGTATTATAAGATCAAAAACACTTCATAATATGCAAATACGTAAGATTCGTGGGTTTAGACTCGCCAAGCAAGCCCCAAATGAATGCAAAGTCCATGTATAACGAATACGATCATTTGAGTTTTACGCTCGCAGCAGGCGTTCCAGCTCGTATTATGAGATCAAAAACACTTCATTCTATGCAAATAGGCAAGATTCATGCGTTTCGAGCAGCCAGACAAGCCCCGAACGATTGCAATGTCGCTTTATAACGAAATCGAACGATTGAGTTTTGCGCTCGCTGTAGGCGTTCCAGATCGTATTATAAGATCAAAAACACTTCATAATATGCAAATACGTAAGATTCGTGGGTTTAGAATCGCCAAGCAAGCCCCAAATGAATGCAAAGTCCATGTGTAACGAATACGATCATTTGAGTTTTACGCTCGCAGCAGGCGTTCCAGCTCGTATTATGAGATCAAAAACACTTCATTCTATGCAAATAGGCAAGATTCATGCGTTTCGAGCAGCCAAACAAGCCCCGAACGATTGCAATGTCGCTTTATAATGAAATCGAACGATTGAGTTTTGTGCTCGCTGTAGGCGTTCCAGATCGTATTATAAGATCAAAAACACTTCATAATATGCAAATACGTAAGATTCGTGGGTTTCGAATCGACAAACAAGCCCCAAATGAATGCAAAGTCTATTTATAACGATATCGATCATTTGAGTTTTACGCTCGCAGCAGGCGTTCCAGCTCGTATTATGAGATCAAAAACACATCATTCTATGCAAATACGCAAGATTTATGCGTTTCGAGCAGCAAAACAAGGCACAAACGATTGTAAAGTCGCTTTATAAAGAAATATAACGGTTGAGTTTTGCGCTCTTTGTAGGCGTTGCAGCTTGTATTATAAGATCAAAAACTCCTCATTCTATACAAATACGCAAGATTCATGCGTTTCAAGCCGCCAAACAAGCTCTAATCGAATGCAAAGTTGCTTTATAACGAAATCGAACGATTGAGTTTTGCGCTCGCTGTAGGCGTTCCCGATCATATTATAAGATCAAAAACACTTCATTCTATGCAAATACGTAAGATTCGTGGGTTTAGAATCGCCAAACAAGCCCCAAATGAATGCAAAGTCCATTTATAACGATATCGATCATTTGAGTTTTACGCTCGCAGCAGGCATTCCAGCTCGTATTATGAGATCAATAACAATTAATTCTATGCAAATACGCAAGATTTATGCGTTTCGAGCAGCAAAACAAGGCACAAACGATTGCAAAGTCGCTTTATAACGAAATGGAACGGTTGAGTTTTGCGCCCTTTGTAGGCGTTGCAGCTCGTATTATAAGATCAAAAACTCCTCATTCTATACAAATACGCAAGATTCATGCGTTTCAAGCCGCCAAACAAGCCCTAATCGAATGCAAAGTTGCTCTATAACGAAATCGAACGATTGAGTTTTGCGCTCGCTGTAGGCGTTCCAGCTCGTATTATAAGATCAAAAACACTTTATTCTATGCAAATACGCAAGATTCATGCGTTTCGAGCAGCCAGACAAGCCCCGTACGATTGCAATGTCGCCTTATAACGAAATCGAACGATTGAGTTTTGCGCTCGCTGTAGACGTTCCAGATCGTATTATAAGATCAAAAACACTTCATAATATGCAAATACGTAAGATTCGTGGGTTCAGAATCGCCAAACAAGCCCCAAATGAATGCAAAGTCCATTTATAACGATATCGATCATTTGAGTTTTACGCTCGCAGCAAGCGTTCCAGCTCGTATTATGAGATCAAAAACACATCATTCTATGCAAATACGCAAGATTTATGCGTTTCGAGCAGCAAAACAAGGCACAAACGATTGTAAAGTCGCTTTATAAAGAAATATAACGGTTGAGTTTTGCGCTCTTTGTAGGCGTTGCAGCTCGTATTATAAGATCAAAAACTCCTCATTCTATACAAATACGCAAGATTCATGCGTTTCAAGCCGCCAAACAAGCCCTAATCGAATGCAAAGTTGCTTTATAACGAAATCGAACGATTGAGTTTTGCGCTCGCTGTAGGCGTTCCCGATCATATTATAAGATCAAAAACACTTCATTCTATGCAAATACGTAAGATTCGTGGGTTTAGAATCGCCAAACAAGCCCCAAATGAATGCAAAGTCCATTTATAACGATATCGATCATTTGAGTTTTACGCTCGCAGCAGGCGTTCCAGCTCGTATTATGATATCAATAACACTTAATTCTATGCAAATACGCAAGATTTATGCGTTTCTAGCAGCAAAACAAGGCACAAACGATTGCAAAGTCGCTTTATAACGAAATGGAACGGTTGAGTTTTGCGCCCTTTGTAGGCGTTGCAGCTCGTATTATAAGATCAAAAACTCCTCATTCTATACAAATACGCAAGATTCATGCGTTTCAAGCCGCCAAACAAGCCCTAATCGAATGCAAAGTTGCTCTATAACGAAATCGAACGATTGAGTTTTGCGCTCGCTGTAGGCGTTCCAGCTCGTATTATAAGATCAAAAACACTTTATTCTATGCAAATACGCAAGATTCATGCGTTTCGAGCAGCCAGACAGGCCCCGTACGATTGCAATGTCGCTTTATAACGAAATCGAACGATTGAGTTTTGCGCTCGCTGTAGACGTTCCAGATCGTATTATAAGATCAAAAACACTTCATAATATGCAAATACGTAAGATTCGTGGGTTCAGAATCGCCAAACAAGCCCCAAATGAATGCAAAGTCCATTTATAACGATATCGATCATTTGAGTTTTACGCTCGCAGCAAGCGTTCCAGCTCGTATTATGAGATCAAAAACACTTCATTCTATGCAAATACGCAAGATTTATGCGTGTCGAGCAGCTAAACAAGGCTCAAACGATTGTAAAGTCGCTTTATAACGAATTATAACGGTTGAGTTTTGCGCTCTTTGTAGGCGTTGCAGCTCGTATTGTAAGATCAAAAATACTTCATTCTATGCAAATACGTAAGATTCGTGGGTTTAGAATCGCCAAACAAGCCCCAAATGAATGCAAAGTCCATGTATAACGAATACGATCATTTGAGTTTTACGCTCGCAGCAGGCGTTCCGGCTCGTATTATGAGATCAAAGACACTTCATTCTATGCAAATACGCAAGATTCATGCGTTTCGAGCAGCCAAACAAGCCCCGAACGATTGCAAAGTCGCTTTATAACGAAATCGAAGGATTGAGTTTTGCGCTCGCTGTAGGCGTTCCAGATCGTATTATAAGATCAAAAACACTTCATTTTATGCAAATACGTAAGATTCGTGCGTTTAGAATCGCCAAACAAGCCCCAAATGAATGCAAAGTCCATTTATAACGATATCGATCATTTGAGTTTTACGCTCGCAGCAGGCGTTCCAGCTCCTATTATGAGATCAAAAACACTTCATTCTATGCAAATACGCAAGATTCATGCGTTTCGAGCAGCCAAACAAGCCCCGAACGATTGCAATGTCGCTTTATAATGAAATCGAACGATTGAGTTTTGCGCTCGCTGTAGGCGTTCCAGATCGTATTATAAGATCAAAAACACTTCATTCTATACAAATACGTAAGATTCATGCGTTTCAAGCCGCCAAACAAGCCCTAATCGAATGCAAAGTTGCTTTATAACGAAATCGAACGATTGAGTTTTGCGCTCGCTGTAGGCGTTCCAGCTCGTATTATAAGATCAAAAACACTTTATTCTATGCAAATACGCAAGATTTATGCGTTTCGAGCAGCAAAACAAAGCACAAACGATTGCAAAGTCGCTTTATAACGAAATGGAACAGTTGAGTTTTGCGCCCTTTGTAGGCGTTGCAGCTCGTATTATAAGATCAAAAACTCCTCATTCTATACAAATACGCAAGATTCATGCGTTTCAAGCCGCCAAACAAGCCCTAATCGAATGCAAAGTTGCTTTATAACGAAATCGAACGATTGAGTTTTGCGCTCGCTGTAGGCGTTCCAGCTCGTATTATAAGATCAAAAACACTTTATTCTATGCAAATACGCAAGATTCATGCGTTTCGAGCAGCCAAACAAGCCCCGTACGATTGCAATGTCGCTTTATAACGAAATCGGACGATTGAGTTTTGCGCTCGCTGTAGGCGTTCCAGATCATATTATAAGATCAAAAACACTTCATTCTATGCAAATACGTAAGATTCGTGGGTTTAGAATCGCCAAACAAGCCCCAAATGAATGCAAAGTCCATTTATAACGATATCGATCATTTGAGTTTTACGCTCGCTGTAGGCGTTCCAGATCGTATTATAAGATCAAAAACACTTCATAATATGCAAATACGTAAGATTCGTGGGTTTAGAATCGCCAAACAAGCCCCAAATGAATGCAAAGTCCATGTATAACGAATACGATCATTTGAGTTTTACGCTCGCAGCAGGCGTTCCAGCTTGTATTATGAGATCAAAAACACTTCATTCTATGCAAATACGCAAGATTCATGCGTTTCGAGCAGCCAAACAAGCCCCGAACGATTGCAATGTCGCTTTATAATGAAATCGAAGGATTGAGTTTTGCGCTCGCTGTAGGCGTTCCAGATCGTATTATAAGATCAAAAACACTTCATAATATGCAAATACGTAAGATTCGTGGGTTTCGAATCGACAAACAAGCCCCAAATGAATGCAAAGTCTATTTATAACGATATCGATCATTTGAGTTTTACGCTCGCAGCAGGCGTTCCAGCTCGTATTATGAGATCAAAAACACATCATTCTATGCAAATACGCAAGATTTATGCGTTTCGAGCAGCAAAACAAGGCACAAACGATTGTAAAGACGCTTTATAAAGAAATATAACGGTTGAGTTTTGCGCTCTTTGTAGGCGTTGCAGCTCGTATTATAAGATCAAAAACTCCTCATTCTATACAAATACGCAAGATTCATGCGTTTCAAGCCGCCAAACAAGCCCTAATCGAATGCAAAGTTGCTTTATAACGAAATCGAACGATTGAGTTTTGCGCTCGCTGTAGGCGTTCCCGATCATATTATAAGATCAAAAACACTTCATTCTATGCAAATACGTAAGATTCGTGGGTTTAGAATCGCCAAACAAGCCCCAAATGAATGCAAAGTCCATGTATAACGATATCGATCATTTGAGTTTTACGCTCGCAGCAGGCATTCGAGCTCGCATTATGAGATCAATAACACTTAATTCTATACAAATACGCAAGATTCATGCTTTTCGAGCCACCATACAAGTCCCAAACGATTGCAAAGTCGCTTTATAACGAAATCGAACGATTGAGTTTTGCGCTCGCTGTAGGCGTTCCAGATCGTATTATAAGATCAAAAACACTTCATTCTATGCAAATACGTAAGATTCGTGGGTTTGGAATCGCCAAACAAGCCCCAAATGAATGCAAAGTCCATGTATAACGAATACGATCATTTGAGTTTTACACTCGCAGCAGGCGTTCCAGATCGTATTATGAGATCAAAAACACTTCATAGTATGCAAACACGCATGATTCATGCGTTTTGAGCCGCCATCAATCCCCAAACGAATGCAAAGTAGCTTTATAACGAAATTTAACGATTGAGTTTTGCGCTCGCTGTAAGCGATCCAGCTCGTATCATAACATCAAAAACACTTCATTCTATGCAAATAAGCAAGATTCATGCGTTTCGAGCAGCCAAACAAGCCCCGAACGATTGCAAAGTCGCTTTATAACGAAATCGAAGGATTGAGTTTTGCGCTCGCTGTAGGCGTTCCAGATCGTATTATAAGATCAAGAACACTTCATTTTATGCAAATACGTAAGATTCGTGGGTTTAGAATCGCCAAACAAGCCCCAAATGAATGCAAAGTCCATTTATAACGATATCGATCATTTGAGTTTTACGCTCGCAGCAGGCGTTCCAGCTCGTATTGTGGGATCAAAAACACTTCATTCTATGCAAATACGCAAGATTCATGCGTTTCGAGCAGCCAGACAAGCCCCGAACGATTGCAATGTCGCTTTATAACGAAATCGAACGATTGAGTTTTGCGCTCGCTGTAGGCGTTCCAGATCGTATTATAAGATCAAAAACACTTCAGAATATGCAAATACGTAAGATTCGTGGGTTTAGAATCGCCAAACAAGCCCCAAATGAATGCAAAGTCCATGTATAACGAATACGATCATTTGAGTTTTACGCTCGCAGCAGGCGTTCCAGCTCGTATTATGAGATCAAAAACACTTCATTCTATGCAAATAGGCAAGATTCATGCGTTTCGAGCAGCCAAACAAGCCCCGAACGATTGCAATGTCGCTTTATAATGAAATCGAACGATTGAGTTTTGCGCTCGCTGTAGGCGTTCCAGATCGTATTATAAGATCAAAAACACTTCATAATATGCAAATACGTAAGATTCGTGGGTTTCGAATCGACAAACAAGCCCCAAATGAATGCAAAGTCTATTTATAACGATATCGATCATTTGAGTTTTACGCTCGCAGCAGGCGTTCCAGCTCGTATTATAAGATCAAAAACTCCTCATTCTATACAAATACGCAAGATTCATGCGGTTCAAGCCGCCAAACAAGCCCTAATCGAATGCAAAGTTGCTTTATAACGAAATCGAACGATTGAGTTTTGCGCTCGCTGTAGGCGTTCCCGATCATATTATAAGATCAAAAACACTTCATTCTATGCAAATACGTAAGATTCGTGGGTTTAGAATCGCCAAACAAGCCCCAAATGAATGCAAAGTCCATTTATAACGATATCGATCATTTGAGTTTTACGCTCGCAGCAGGCGTTCCAGCTCGTATTATGAGATCAATAACACTTAATTCTATGCAAATACGCAAGATTTATGCGTTTCGAGCAGCAAAACAAGGCACAAACGATTGCAAAGTCGCTTTATAACGAAATGGAACGGTTGAGTTTTGCGCCCTTTGTAGGCGTTGCAGCTCGTATTATAAGATCAAAAACTCCTCATTCTATACAAATACGCAAGATTCATGCGTTTCAAGCCGCCAAACAAGCCCTAATCGAATGCAAAGTTGCTTTATAACGAAATCGAACGATTGAGTTTTGCGCTCGCTGTAGGCGTTCCAGCTCGTATTATAAGATCAAAAACACTTTATTCTATGCAAATACGCAAGATTCATGCGTTTCGAGCAGCCAGACAAGCCCCGTACGATTGCAATGTCGCTTTATAACGAAATCGAACGATTGAGTTTTGCGCTCGCTGTAGACGTTCCAGATCGTATTATAAGATCAAAAACACTTCATAATATGCAAATACGTAAGATTCGTGGGTTCGGAAGCGCCAAACAAGCCCCAAATGAATGCAAAGTCCATTTATAACGATATCGATCATTTGAGTTTTACGCTCGCAGCAAGCGTTCCAGCTCGTATTATGAGATCAAAAACACTTCATTCTATGCAAATACGCAAGATTTATGCGTGTCGAGCAGCTAAACAAGGCTCAAACGATTGTAAAGTCGCTTTATAACGAATTATAACGGTTGAGTTTTGCGCTCTTTGTAGGCGTTGCAGCTCGTATTGTAAGATCAAAAATACTTCATTCTATGCAAATACGTAAGGTTCGTGGGTTTAGAATCGCCAAACAAGCCCCAAATGAATGCAAAGTCCATGTATAACGAATACGATCATTTGAGTTTTATGCTCGCAGCAGGCGTTCCAGCTCGTATTATGAGATCAAAAACACTTCATTCTATGCAAATACGCAAGATTCATGCGTTTCGAGCAGCCAAACAAGCCCCGAACGATTGCAAAGTCGCTTTATAACGAAATCGAAGGATTGAGTTTTGCGCTCGCTGTAGGCGTTCCAGATCGTATTATAAGATCAAAAACACTTCATTTTATGCAAATACGTAAGATTCGTGGGATTAGAATCGCCAAACAAGCCCCAAATGAATGCAAAGTCCATTTATAACGATATCGATCATTTGAGTTTTACGCTCGCAGCAGGCGTTCCAGCTCCTATTATGAGATCAAAAACACTTCATTCTATGCAAATACGCAAGATTCATGCGTTTCGAGCAGCCAAACAAGCCCCGAACGATTGCAATGTCGCTTTATAATGAAATCGAACGATTGAGTTTTGCGCTCGCTGTAGGCGTTCCAGATCGTATTATAAGATCAAAAACACTTCATAATATGCAAATACGTAAGATTCGTGGGTTTCGAATCGACAATCAAGCCCCAAATGAATGCAAAGTCTATTTTTAACGATATCGATCATTTGAGTTTTACGATCGCAGCAGGCGTTCCAGCTCGTATTATGAGATCAAAAACACATCATTCTATGCAAATACGCAAGATTTATGCGTTTCGAGCAGCTAAACAAGGCTCAAACGATTGTAAAGTCGCTTTATAACGAATTATAACGGTTGAGTTTTGCGCTCTTTGTAGGCGTTGCAGCTCGTATTGTAAGATCAAAAATACTTCATTCTATGCAAATACGTAAGATTCGTGGGTTTAGAATCGCCAAACAAGCCCCAAATGAATGCAAAGTCCATGTATAACGAATACGATCATTTGAGTTTTACGCTCGCAGCAGGCGTTCCAGCTCGTATTATGAGATCAAAAACACATCATTCTATGCAAATACGCAAGATTTATGCGTTTCGAGCAGCAAAACAAGGCACAAACGATTGTAAAGTCGCTTTATAAAGAAATATAACGGTTGAGTTTTGCGCTCGCTGTAGGCGTTCCCGATCATATTATAAGATCAAAAAAACTTCATTCTATGCAAATACGTAAGATTCGTGGGTTTAGAATCGCCAAACAAACCCCAAATGAATGCAAAGTCCATTTATAACGATATCGATCATTTGAGTTTTACGCTCGCAGCAGGCGTTCCAGCTCGTATTATGAGATCAATAACACTTAATTCTATGCAAATACGCAAGATTTATGCGTTTCGAGCAGCAAAACAAGGCACAAACGATTGCAAATTCGCTTTATAACGAAATGGAACGGTTGAGTTTTGCGCCCTTTGTAGGCGTTGCAGCTCGTATTATAAGATCAAAAACTCCTCATTCTATACAAATACGCAAGATTCATGCGTTTCAAGCCGCCAAACAAGCCCTAATCGAATGCAAAGTTGCTTTATAACGAAATCGAACGATTGAGTTTTGCGCTCGCTGTAGGCGTTCCAGCTCGTATTATAAGATCAAAAACACTTTATTCTATGCAAATACGCAAGATTTATGCGTTTCGAGCAGCAAAACAAAGCACAAACGATTGCAAAGTCGCTTTATAACGAAATGGAACGGTTGAGTTTTGCGTCCTTTGTAGACGTTGCAGCTCGTATTATAAGATCAAAAACTCCTCATTCTATACAAATACGCAAGATTCATGCGTTTCAAGCCGCCAAACAAGCCCTAATCGAATGCAAAGTTGCTTTATAACGAAATCGAACGATTGAGTTTTGCGCTCGCTGTAGGCGTTCCAGCTCGTATTATAAGATCAAAAACACTTTATTCTATGCAAATACGCAACATTCATGCGTTTCGAGCAGCCAAACAAGCCCCGTACGATTGCAATGTCGCTTTATAACGAAATCGGACGATTGAGTTTTGCGCTCGCTGTAGGCGTTCCAGATCATATTATAAGATCAAAAACACTTCATTCTATGCAAATACGTAAGATTCGTGGGTTTAGAATCGCCAAACAAGCCCCAAATGAATGCAAAGTCCATTTATAACGATATCGATCATTTGAGTTTTACGCTCGCAGCAGGCTTTCCAGCTCGTATTGTGGGATCAAAAACACTTCATTCTATGCAAATACGCAAGATTCATGCGTTTCGAGCAGCCAGACAAGCCCCGAACGATTGCAATGTCGCTTTATAACGAAATCGAACGATTGAGTTTTGCGCTCGCTGTAGGCGTTCCAGATCGTATTATAAGATCAAAAACACTTCATAATATGCAAATACGTAAGATTCGTGGGTTTAGAATCGCCAAACAAGCCCCAAATGAATGCAAAGTCCATGTATAACGAATACGATCATTTGAGTTTTACGCTCGCAGCAGGCGTTCCAGCTCGTATTATGAGATCAAAAACACTTCATTCTATGCAAATACGCAAGATTCATGCGTTTCGAGCAGCCAAACAAGCCCCGAACGATTGCAATGTCGCTTTATAATGAAATCGAAGGATTGAGTTTTGCGCTCGCTGTAGGCGTTCCAGATCGTATTATAAGATCAAAAACACTTCATTTTATGCAAATACGTAAGATTCGTGGGTTTAGAATCGCCAAACAAGCCCCAAATGAATGCAAAGTCCATGTATAACGATATCGATCATTTGAGTTTTACGCTCGCAGCAGGCATTCGAGCTCGCATTATGAGATCAATAACACTTAATTCTATACAAATACGCAAGATTCATGCTTTTCGAGCCGCCATACAAGTCCCAAACGATTGCAAAGTCGCTTTATAACGAAATCGAACGATTGAGTTTTGCGCTCGCTGTAGGCGTTCCAGATCGTATTATAAGATCAAAAACACTTCATTCTATGCAAATACGTAAGATTCGTGGGTTTGGAATCGCCAAACAAGCCCCAAATGAATGCAAAGTCCATGTATAAAGAATACGATCATTTGAGTTTTACACTCGCAGCAGGCGTTCCAGATCGTATTATGAGATCAAAAACACTTCATAGTATGCAAACACGCATGATTCATGCGTTTCGAGCCGCCATCAATCCCCAAACGAATGCAAAGTAGCTTTATAACGAAATTTAACGATTGAGTTTTGCGCTCGCTGTAAGCGATCCAGCTCGTATCATAACATCAAAAACACTTCATTCTATGCAAATAAGCAAGATTCATGCGTTTCGAGCAGCCAAACAAGCCCCGAACGATTGCAACGTCGCTTTATAACGAAATCGAAGGATTGAGTTTTGCGCTCGCTGTAGGCGTTCCAGATCGTATTATAAGATCAAAAACACTTCATTTTATGCAAATACGTAAGATTCGTGGGTTTAGAATCGCCAAACAAGCCCCAAATGAATGCAAAGTCCATTTATAACGATATCGATCATTTGAGTTTTACGCTCGCAGCAGGCGTTCCAGCTCGTATTGTGGGATCAAAAACACTTCATTCTATGCAAATACGCAAGATTCATGCGTTTCGAGCAGCCAGACAAGCCCCGAACGATTGCAATGTCGCTTTATAACGAAATCGAACGATTGAGTTTTGCGCTCGCTGTAGGCGTTCCAGATCGTATTATAAGATCAAAAACACTTCATAATATGCAAATACGTAAGATTCGTGGGTTTAGAATCCCCAAACAAGCCCCAAATGAATGCAAAGTCCATGTATAACGAATACGATCATTTGAGTTTTACGCTCGCAGCAGGCGTTCCAGCTCGTATTATGAGATCAAAAACACTTCATTCTATGCAAATAGGCAAGATTCATGCGTTTCGAGCAGCCAAACAAGCCCCGAACGATTGCAATGTCGCTTTATAATGAAATCGAACGATTGAGTTTTGCGCTCGCTGTAGGCGTTCCAGATCGTATTATAAGATCAAAAACACTTCATAATATGCAAATACGTAAGATTCGTGGGTTTCGAATCGACAAACAAGCCCCAAATGAATGCAAAGTCTATTTATAACGATATCGATCATTTGAGTTTTACGCTCGCAGCAGGCGTTCCAGCTCGTATTATAAGATCAAAAACTCCTCATTCTATACAAATACGCAAGATTCATGCGTTTCAAGCCGCCAAACAAGCCCTAATCGAATGCAAAGTTGCTTTATAACGAAATCGAACGATTGAGTTTTGCGCTCGCTGTAGGCGTTCCCGATCATATTATAAGATGAAAAACACTTCATTCTATGCAAATACGTAAGATTCGTGGGTTTAGAATCGCCAAACAAGCCCCAAATGAATGCAAAGTCCATTTATAACGATATCGATCATTTGAGTTTTACGCTCGCAGCAGGCGTTCCAGCTCGTATTATGAGATCAATAACACTTAATTCTATGCAAATACGCAAGATTTATGCGTTTCGAGCAGCAAAATAAGGCTCAAACGATTGCAAAGTCGCTTTATAACGAAATGGAACGGTTGAGTTTTGCGCCCTTTGTAGGCGTTGCAGATCGTATTATAAGATCAAAAACTCCTCATTCTATACAAATACGCAAGATTCATGCGTTTCAAGCCGCCAAACAAGCCCTAATCGAATGCAAAGTTGCTTTATAACGAAATCGAACGATTGAGTTTTGCGCTCGCTGTAGGCGTTCCAGCTCGTATTATAAGATCAAAAACACTTTATTCTATGCAAATACGCAAGATTCATGCGTTTCGAGCAGCCAGACAAGCCCCGTACGATTGCAATGTCGCTTTATAACGAAATCGAACGATTGAGTTTTGCGCTCGCTGTAGACGTTCCAGATCGTATTATAAGATCAAAAACACTTCATAATATGCAAATACGTAAGATTCGTGCGTTCAGAATCGCCAAACAAGCCCCAAAGGAATGCAAAGTCCATTTATAACGATATCGATCATTTGAGTTTTACGTTCGCAGCAAGCTTTCCAGCTCGTATTATGAGATCAAAAACACTTCATTCTATGCAAATACGCAAGATTTATGCGTGTCGACCAGCTAAACAAGGCTCAAACGATTGTAAAGTCGCTTTATAACGAATTATAACGGTTGAGTTTTGCGCTCTTTGTAGGCGTTGCAGCTCGTATTGTAAGATCAAAAACTCCTCATTCTATACAAATACGCAAGATTCATGCGTTTCAAGCCGCCAAACAAGCCCTAATCGAATGCAAAGTTGCTTTATAACGAAATCGTACGATTGAGTTTTGCGCTCGCTGTAGGCGTTCCAGCTCGTATTATAAGATCAAAAACACTTTATTCTATGCAAATACGCAAGATTCATGCGTTTCGAGCCGCCATCAATCCCCAAACGAATGCAAAGTAGCTTTATAACGAAATTTAACGATTGAGTTTCGCGATCGCTGTAAGCGATCCAGCTCGTATCATAACATCAAAAACACTTCATACCATGCAAATAAGCAAGATTCATGCGTTTCGAGCAGCCAAACAAGCCCCGTACAATTGCAATGTCGCTTTATAACGAAATCGGACGATTGAGTTTTGCGCTCGCTGTAGGCGTTCCAGATCGTATTATAAGATCAAAAACACTTCATTCTATGCAAATACGTAAGATTCGTGGGTTTAGAATCGCCAAACAAGCCTCAAATGAATGCAAAGTCCATTTATAACGATATCGATCATTTGAGTCTTACGCTCGCAGCAGGTGTTCCAGCTCGTATTATGAGATCAATAACACTTCATTCTATGCAAATACGCAAGATTTATGCGTTTCGAGCAGCAATACAAGGAACAAACGATTGCAAAGTCGCTTTATAACGAAATGGAACGGTTGAGTTTTGCGCTCTTTGTAGGCGTTGCAGCTCGTATTATAATATCAAAAACTCCTCATTCTATACAAATACGCAAGATTCATGCGTTTCAAGCCGCCAAACAAGCCCTAATCGAATGCAAAGTTGCTTTATAACGAAATCGTACGATTGAGTTTTGCGCTCGCTGTAGGCGTTCCAGCTCGTATTATAAGATCAAAAACACTTTATTCTATGCAAATACGCAAGATTCATGCGTTTCGAGCCGCCATCAATCCCCAAACGAATGCAAAGTAGCTTTATAACGAAATTTAACGATTGAGTTTCGCGATCGCTGTAAGCGATCCAGCTCGTATCATAACATCAAAAACACTTCATACCATGCAAATAAGCAAGATTCATGCGTTTCGAGCAGCCAAACAAGCCCCGTACAATTGCAATGTCGCTTTATAACGAAATCGGACGATTGAGTTTTGCGCTCGCTGTAGGCGTTCCAGATCATATTATAAGATCGAAAACACTTCATTCTATGCAAATACGTAAATTCGTGGGTTTAGAATCGCCAAACAAGCCCCAAATGAATCCAAAGTCCATTTATAACGATATCGATCATTTGAGTTTTACGCTCGCAGCAGGCGTTCGAGCTCGCATTATGAGATCAATAACACTTAATTCTATACAAATACGCAAGATTCATGCTTTTCGAGCCGCCAAACAAGTCCCAAACGATTGCAAAGTCGCTTTATAACGAAATCGAACGATTGAGTTTTGCGCTCGCTGTAGGCGTTCCAGATCGTATTATAAGATCAAAAACACTTCATTCTATGCAAATACGTAAGATTCGTGGGTTTGGAATCGCCAAACAAGCCCCAAATGAATGCAAAGTCCATGTATAACGAATACGATCATTTCACTTTTACACTCGCAGCAGGCGTTCCAGATCGTATTATGTGATCGAAAACACTTCATAGTATGCAAACACGCATGATTCATGCGTTTCGAGCCGCCATCAATCCCCAAACGAATGCAAAGTAGCTTTATAACGAAATTTAACGATTGAGTTTTGCGCTCGCTGTAAGCGATCCAGCTCGTATCATAACATCAAAAACACTTCATTCCATGCAAATAAGCAAGATTCATGCGTTTCGAGCAGCCAAACAAGCCCCGAATGATTGCAAAGTCGCTTTATAACGAAATCGAAGGATTGAGTTTTGCGCTCGCTGTAGGCGTTCCAGATCGTATTATAAGATCAAAAACACTTCATTTCATGCAAATACGTAAGATTCGTGGGTTTAGAATCGCCAAACAAGCCCCAAATGAATGCAAAGTCCATCTATAACGATATCGATCATTTGAGTTTTACGCTCGCAGCAGGCGTTCGAGCTCGCATTATGAGATCAATAACACTTAATTATATACAAATACGCAAGATTCATGCTTTTCGAGCCGCCAAACAAGTCCCAAACGATTGCAAAGTCGCTTTATAACGAAATCGAACGATTGAGTTTTGCGCTCGCTGTAGGCGTTCCAGATCGTATTATAAGATCAAAAACACTTCATTCTATGCAAATACGTAAGATTCGTGGGTTTAGAATCGCCAAACAAGCCTCAAATGAATGCAAAGTCCATTTATAACGATATCGATCATTTGAGTCTTACGCTCGCAGCAGGCGTTCCAGCTCGTATTATGAGATCAATAACACTTCATTCTATTCAAATACGCAAGATTTATGCGTTTCGAGAAGCAATACAAGGAACAAACGATTGCAAAGTCGCTTTATAACGAAATGGAACGGTTGAGTTTTGCGCTCTTTGTAGGCGTTGCAGCTCGTATTATAAGATCAAAAACTCCTCATTCTATACAAATACGCAAGATTCATGCGTTTCAAGCCGCCAAACAAGCCCTAATCGAATGCAAAGTTGCTTTATAACGAAATCGTACGATTGAGTTTTGCGCTCGCTGTAGGCGTTCCAGCTCGTATTTTAAGATCAAAAACACTTCATTCTATGCAAATACGTAAGATTCGTGGGTTTGGAATCGCCAAACAAGCCCCAAATGAATGCAAAGTCCATGTATAACGAATACGATCATTTGAGTTTTACACTCGCAGCAGGCGTTCCAGATCGTATTATGAGATCAAAAACACTTCATAGTATGCAAACACGCATGATTCATGCGTTTCGAGCCGCCATCAATCCCCAAACGAATGCAAAGTAGCTTTATAACGAAATTTAACGATTGAGTTTTGCGCTCGCTGTAAGCGATCCAGCTCGTATCATAACATCAAAAACACTTCATTCTATGCAAATAAGCAAGATTCATGCGTTTCGAGCAGCCAAACAAGCCCCGAACGATTGCAAAGTCGCTTTATAACGAAATCGAAGGATTGAGTTTTGCGCTCGCTGTAGGCGTTCCAGATCGTATTATAAGATCAAAAACACTTCATTTTATGCAAATACGTAAGATTCGTGGGTTTAGAATCGCCAAACAAGCCCCAAATGAATGCAAAGTCCATTTATAACGATATCGATCATTTGAGTTTTACGCTCGCAGCAGGCGTTCCAGCTCGTATTGTGGGATCAAAAACACTTCATTCTATGCAAATACGCAAGATTCATGCGTTTCGAGCAGCCAGACAAGCCCCGAACGATTGCAATGTCGCTTTATAACGAAATCGAACGATTGAGTTTTGCGCTCGCTGTAGGCGTTCCAGATCGTATTATAAGATCAAAAACACTTCATAATATGCAAATACGTAAGATTCGTGGGTTTAGAATCGCCAAACAAGCCCCAAATGAATGCAAAGTCCATGTATAACGAATACGATCATTTGAGTTTTACGCTCGCAGCAGGCGTTCCAGCTCGTATTATGAGATCAAAAACACTTCATTCTATGCAAATACGCAAGATTCATGCGTTTCGAGCAGCCAAACAAGCCCCGAACGATTGCAATGTCGCTTTATAATGAAATCGAACGATTGAGTTTTGCGCTCGCTGTAGGCGTTCCAGATCGTATTATAAGATCAAAAACACTTCATAATATGCAAATACGTAAGATTCGTGGGTTTCGAATCGACAAACAAGCCCCAAATGAATGCAAAGTCTATTTATAACGATATCGATCATTTGAGTTTTACGCTCGCAGCAGGCGTTCCAGCTCGTATTATGAGATCAAAAACACATCATTCTATGCAAATACGCAAGATTTATGCGTTTCGAGCAGCAAAACAAGGCACAAACGATTGTAAAGTCGCTTTATAAAGAAATATAACGGTTGAGTTTTGCGCTCTTTGTAGGCGTTGCAGCTCGTATTATAAGATCAAAAACTCCTCATTCTATACAAATACGCAAGATTCATGCGTTTCAAGCCGCCAAACAAGCCCTAATCGAATGCAAAGTTGCTTTATAATGAAATCGAACGATTGAGTTTTGCGCTCGCTATAGGCGTTCCCGATCATATTATAAGATCAAAAACACTTCATTCTATGCAAATACGTAAGATTCGTGGGTTTAGAATCGCCAAACAAACCCCAAATGAATGCAAAGTCCATTTATAACGATATCGATCATTTGAGTTTTACGCTCGCAGCAGGCGTTCCAGCTCGTATTATGAGATCAATAACACTTAATTCTATGCAAATACGCAAGATTTATGCGTTTCGAGCAGCAAAACAAGGCACAAACGATTGCAAAGTCGCTTTATAACGAAATGGAACGGTTGAGTTTTGCGCCCTTTGTAGGCGTTGCAGCTCGTATTATAAGATCAAAAACTCCTCATTCTATACAAATACGCAAGATTCATGCGTTTCAAGCCGCCAAACAAGCCCTAATCGAATGCAAAGTTGCTTTATAACGAAATCGAACGATTGAGTTTTGCGCTCGCTGTAGGCGTTCCAGCTCGTATTATAAGATCAAAAACACTTCATTCTATGCAAATACGCAAGATTTATGCGTTTCGAGCAGCAAAACAATGCACAAACGATTGCAAAGTCGCTTTATAACGAAATCGGACGATTGAGTTTTGCGCTCGCTGTAGGCGTTCCAGATCATATTATAAGATCAAAAACACTTCATTCTATGCAAATACGTAAGATTCGTGGGTTTAGAATCGCCAAACAAGCCCCAAATGAATGCAAAGTCCATTTATAACGATATCGATCATTTGAGTTTTACGCTCGCAGCAGGCATTCGAGCTCGCATTATGAGATCAATAACACTTAATTCTATACAAATACGCAAGATTCATGCTTTTCGAGCCGCCATACAAGTCCCAAACGATTGCAAAGTCGCTTTATAACGAAATCGAACGATTGAGTTTTGCGCTCGCTGTAGGCGTTCCAGATCGTATTATAAGATCAAAAACACTTCATTCTATGCAAATACGTAAGATTCGTGGGTTTGGAATCGCCAAACAAGCCCCAAATGAATGCAAAGTCCATGTATAACGAATACGATCATTTGAGTTTTACACTCGCAGCAGGCGTTCCAGATCGTATTATGAGATCAAAAACACTTCATAGTATGCAAACACGCATGATTCATGCGTTTCGAGCCGCCATCAATCCCCAAACGAATGCAAAGTAGCTTTATAACGAAATTTAACGATTGAGTTTTGCGCTCGCTGTAAGCGATCCAGCTCGTATCATAACATCAAAAACACTTCATTCTATGCAAATAAGCTAGATTCATGCGTTTCGAGCAGCCAAACAAGCCCCGAACGATTGCAAAGTCGCTTTATAACGAAATCGAAGGATTGAGTTTTGCGCTCGCTGTAGGCGTTCCAGATCGTATTATAAGATCAAAAACACTTCATTTTATGCAAATACGTAAGATTCGTGGGTTTAGAATCGCCAAACAAGCCCCAAATGAATGCAAAGTCCATTTATAACGATATCGATCATTTGAGTTTTACGCTCGCAGCAGGCGTTCCAGCTCGTATTGTGGGATCAAAAACACTTCATTCTATGCAAATACGCAAGATTCATGCGTTTCGAGCAGCCAGACAAGCCCCGAACGATTGCAATGTCGCTTTATAACGAAATCGAACGATTGAGTTTTGCGCTCGCTGTAGGCGTTCCAGCTCGTATTATAAGATCAAAAACACTTTATTCTATGCAAATACGCAAGATTTATGCGTTTCGAGCAGCAAAACAAAGCACAAACGATTGCAAAGTCGCTTTATAACGAAATGGAACAGTTGAGTTTTGCGCCCTTTGTAGGCGTTGCAGCTCGTATTATAAGATCAAAAACTCCTCATTCTATACAAATACGCAAGATTCATGCGTTTCAAGCCGCCAAACAAGCCCTAATCGAATGCAAAGTTGCTTTATAACGAAATCGAACGATTGAGTTTTGCGCTCGCTGTAGGCGTTCCAGCTCGTATTATAAGATCAAAAACACTTTATTCTATGCAAATACGCAAGATTCATGCGTTTCGAGCAGCCAAACAAGCCCCGTACGATTGCAATGTCGCTTTATAACGAAATCGGACGATTGAGTTTTGCGCTCGCTGTAGGCGTTCCAGATCATATTATAAGATCAAAAACACTTCATTCTATGCAAATACGTAAGATTCGTGGGTTTAGAATCGCCAAACAAGCCCCAAATGAATGCAAAGTCCATTTATAACGATATCGATCATTTGAGTTTTACGCTCGCTGTAGGCGTTCCAGATCGTATTATAAGATCAAAAACACTTCATAATATGCAAATACGTAAGATTCGTGGGTTTAGAATCGCCAAACAAGCCCCAAATGAATGCAAAGTCCATGTATAACGAATACGATCATTTGAGTTTTACGCTCGCAGCAGGCGTTCCAGCTTGTATTATGAGATCAAAAACACTTCATTCTATGCAAATACGCAAGATTCATGCGTTTCGAGCAGCCAAACAAGCCCCGAACGATTGCAATGTCGCTTTATAATGAAATCGAAGGATTGAGTTTTGCGCTCGCTGTAGGCGTTCCAGATCGTATTATAAGATCAAAAACACTTCATAATATGCAAATACGTAAGATTCGTGGGTTTCGAATCGACAAACAAGGCCCAAATGAATGCAAAGTCTATTTATAACGATATCGATCATTTGAGTTTTACGCTCGCAGCAGGCGTTCCAGCTCGTATTATGAGATCAAAAACACATCATACTATGCAAATACGCAAGATTTATGCGTTTCGAGCAGCAAAACAAGGCACAAACGATTGTAAAGACGCTTTATAAAGAAATATAACGGTTGAGTTTTGCGCTCTTTGTAGGCGTTGCAGCTCGTATTATAAGATCAAAAACTCCTCATTCTATACAAATACGCAAGATTCATGCGTTTCAAGCCGCCAAACAAGCCCTAATCGAATGCAAAGTTGCTTTATAACGAAATCGAACGATTGAGTTTTGCGCTCGCTGTAGGCGTTCCCGATCATATTATAAGATCAAAAACACTTCATTCTATGCAAATACGTAAGATTCGTGGGTTTAGAATCGCCAAACAAGCCCCAAATGAATGCAAAGTCCATGTATAACGATATCGATCATTTGAGTTTTACGCTCGCAGCAGGCATTCGAGCTCGCATTATGAGATCAATAACACTTAATTCTATACAAATACGCAAGATTCATGCTTTTCGAGCCACCATACAAGTCCCAAACGATTGCAAAGTCGCTTTATAACGAAATCGAACGATTGAGTTTTGCGCTCGCTGTAGGCGTTCCAGATCGTATTATAAGATCAAAAACACTTCATTCTATGCAAATACGTAAGATTCGTGGGTTTGGAATCGCCAAACAAGCCCCAAATGAATGCAAAGTCCATGTATAACGAATACGATCATTTGAGTTTTACACTCGCAGCAGGCGTTCCAGATCGTATTATGAGATCAAAAACACTTCATAGTATGCAAACACGCATGATTCATGCGTTTTGAGCCGCCATCAATCCCCAAACGAATGCAAAGTAGCTTTATAACGAAATTTAACAAGCCCCAAATGAATGCAAAGTCCATTTATAACGATATCGATCATTTGAGTTTTACGCTCGCAGCAGGCGTTCCAGCTCGTATTATGAGATCAATAACACTTAATTCTATGCAAATACGCAAGATTTATGCGTTTCGAGCAGCAAAACAAGGCACAAACGATTGCAAAGTCGCTTTATAACGAAATGGAACGGTTGAGTTTTGCGCCCTTTGTAGGCGTTGCAGCTCGTATTATAAGATCAAAAACTCCTCATTCTATACAAATACGCAAGATTCATGCGTTTCAAGCCGCCAAACAAGCCCTAATCGAATGCAAAGTTGCTCTATAACGAAATCGAACGATTGAGTTTTGCGCTCGCTGTAGGCGTTCCAGCTCGTATTATAAGATCAAAAACACTTTATTCTATGCAAATACGCAAGATTCATGCGTTTCGAGCAGCCAGACAATCCCCGTACGATTGCAATGTCGCCTTATAACGAAATCGAACGATTGAGTTTTGCGCTCGCTGTAGACGTTCCAGATCGTATTATAAGATCAAAAACACTTCATAATATGCAAATACGTAAGATTCGTGGGTTCAGAATCGCCAAACAAGCCCCAAATGAATGCAAAGTCCATTTATAACGATATCGATCATTTGAGTTTTACGCTCGCAGCAAGCGTTCCAGCTCGTATTATGAGATCAAAAACACATCATTCTATGCAAATACGCAAGATTTATGCGTTTCGAGCAGCAAAACAAGGCACAAACGATTGTAAAGTCGCTTTATAAAGAAATATAACGGTTGAGATTTGCGCTCTTTGTAGGCGTTGCAGCTCGTATTATAAGATCAAAAACTCCTCATTCTATACAAATACGCAAGATTCATGCGTTTCAAGCCGCCAAACAAGCCCTAATCGAATGCAAAGTTGCTTTATAACGAAATCGAACGATTGAGTTTTGCGCTCGCTGTAGGCGTTCCCGATCATATTATAAGATCAAAAACACTTCATTCTATGCAAATACGTAAGATTCGTGGGTTTAGAATCGCCAAACAAGCCCCAAATGAATGCAAAGTCCATTTATAACGATATCGATCATTTGAGTTTTACGCTCGCAGCAGGCGTTCCAGCTCGTATTATGAGATCAATAACACTTAATTCTATGCAAATACGCAAGATTTATGCGTTTCGAGCAGCAAAACAAGGCACAAACGATTGCAAAGTCGCTTTATAACGAAATGGAACGGTTGAGTTTTGCGCCCTTTGTAGGCGTTGCAGCTCGTATTATAAGATCAAAAACTCCTCATTCTATACAAATACGCAAGATTCATGCGTTTCAAGCCGCCAAACAAGCCCTAATCGAATGCAAAGTTGCTCTATAACGAAATCGAACGATTGAGTTTTGCGCTCGCTGTAGGCGTTCCAGCTCGTATTATAAGATCAAAAACACTTTATTCTATGCAAATACGCAAGATTCATGCGTTTCGAGCAGCCAGACAAGCCCCGTACGATTGCAATGTCGCTTTATAACGAAATCGAACGATTGAGTTTTGCGCTCGCTGTAGACGTTCCAGATCGTATTATAAGATCAAAAACCCTTCATAATATGCAAATACGTAAGATTCGTGGGTTCAGAATCGCCAAACAAGCCCCAAATGAATGCAAAGTCCATTTATAACGATATCGATCATTTGAGTTTTACGCTCGCAGCAAGCGTTCCAGCTCGTATTGTGGGATCAAAAACACTTCATTCTATGCAAATACGCAAGATTCATGCGTTTCGAGCAGCCAGACAAGCCCCGAACGATTGCAATGTCGCTTTATAACGAAATCGAACGATTGAGTTTTGCGCTCGCTGTAGGCGTTCTAGATCGTATTATAAGATCAAAAACACTTCAGAATATGCAAATACGTAAGATTCGTGGGTTTAGAATCGCCAAACAAGCCCCAAATGAATGCAAAGTCCATGTATAACGAATACGATCATTTGAGTTTTACGCTCGCAGCAGGCGTTCCAGCTCGTATTATGAGATCAAAAACACTTCATTCTATGCAAATAGGCAAGATTCATGCGTTTCGAGCAGCCAAACAAGCCCCGAACGATTGCAATGTCGCTTTATAATGAAATCGAACGATTGAGTTTTGCGCTCGCTGTAGGCGTTCCAGATCGTATTATAAGATCAAAAACACTTCATAATATGCAAATACGTAAGATTCGTGGGTTTCGAATCGACAAACAAGCCCCAAATGAATGCAAAGTCTATTTATAACGATATCGATCATTTGAGTTTTACGCTCGCAGCAGGCGTTCCAGCTCGTATTATAAGATCAAACACTCCTCATTCTATACAAATACGCAAGATTCATGCGGTTCAAGCCGCCAAACAAGCCCTAATCGAATGCAAAGTTGCTTTATAACGAAATCGAACGATTGAGTTTTGCGCTCGCTGTAGGCGTTCCCGATCATATTATAAGATCAAAAACACTTCATTCTATGCAAATACGTAAGATTCGTGGGTTTAGAATCGCCAAACAAGCCCCAAATGAATGCAAAGTCCATTTATAACGATATCGATCATTTGAGTTTTACGCTCGCAGCAGGCGTTCCAGCTCGTATTATGAGATCAAAAACACATCATTCTATGCAAATACGCAAGATTTATGCGTTTCGAGCAGCAAAACAAGGCACAAACGATTGTAAAGTCGCTTTATAAAGAAATATAACG
Source organism: Exephanes ischioxanthus (assembly GCA_958510785.1). Lineage (NCBI taxonomy): Eukaryota > Metazoa > Arthropoda > Insecta > Hymenoptera > Ichneumonidae > Exephanes > Exephanes ischioxanthus. Next base: position 18,775,730 of record OY294016.1, on the reverse strand, counting down.
GTTGAGTTTTGCGCTCGCTGTAGGCGTTCCCGATCATATTATAAGATCAAAAAAACTTCATTCTATGCAAATACGTAAGATTCGTGGGTTTAGAATCGCCAAACAAACCCCAAATGAATGCAAAGTCCATTTATAACGATATCGATCATTTGAGTCTTACGCGCGCAGCATGCGTTCCAGCTCGTATTATGAGATCAATAACACTTCATTCTATGCAAATACGCAAGATTTATGCGTTTCGAGCAGCAAAACAAGGCACAAACGATTGCAAAGTCGCTTTATAACAAAATGGAACGGTTGAGTTTTGCGCTCTTTGTAGGCGTTGCAGCTCGTATTATAAGATCAAAAACTCCTCATTCTATACAAATACGCAAGATTCATGCGTTTCAAGCCGCCAAACAAGCCATAATCGAATGCAAAGTTGCTTTATAACGAAATCGAACGATTGAGTTTTGCGCTCGCTGTAGGCGTTCCAGCTCGTATTATAAGATCAAAAACACTTTATTCTATGCAAATACGCAAGATTCATGCGTTTCGAGCAGCCAAACAAGCCCCGTACGATTGCAATGTCGCTTTATAACGAAATCGGACGATTGAGTTTTGCGCTCGCTGTAGGCGTTCCAGATCGTATTATAAGATCAAAAACACTTCATTCTATGCAAATACGCAAGATTCATGCGTTTCGAGCAGCCAGACAAGCCCCGAACGATTGCAATGTCGCTTTATAACGAAATCGAACGATTGAGTTTTGCGCTCGCTGTAGGCGTTCCAGATCGTATTATAAGATCAAAAACACTTCATAATATACAAATACGTAAGATTCGTGGGTTTGGAATCGCCAAACAAGCCCCAAATGAATGCAAAGTCCATTTATAACGATATCGATCATTTGAGTGTTACGCTCGCAGTAGGCGTTCGAGCTCGCATTATGAGATCAATAACACTTAATTCTATACAAATACGCAAGATTCATGCGTTTCGAGCAGCCAAACAAGTCCCAAACGATTGCAAAGTCGCTTTATAACGAAATCGAACGATTGAGTTTTGCGCTCGCTGTAGGCGTTCCAGATCGTATTATAAGATCAAAAACACTACATTCTATGCAAATACGTAAGATTCGTGGGTTCAGAATCGCCAAACAAGCCCCAAATGAATGCAAAGTCCATTTATAACGAAATCGAACGATTGAGTTTTGCGCTCGCTGTAGGCGTTCCAGATCGTATTATAAGATCAAAAACACTTCATAATATACAAATACGTAAGATTCGTGGCTTTAGAATCGCCAAACAAGCCCCAATTGAATGCAAAGTCCATTTATAACGATATCGATCATTTGAGTGTTACGCCCGCAGTAGGCGTTCGAGCTCGCATTATGAGATCAATAACACTTAATTCTATACAAATACGCAAGATTCATGCGTTTCGAGCAGCCAAACAAGTCCCAAACGATTGCAAAGTCGCTTTATAACGAAATCGAACGATTGAGTTTTGCGCTCGCTGTAGGCGTTCCAGATCGTATTATAAGATCAAAAACACTTCATTCTATGCAAATACGTAAGATTCGTGGGTTTGGAATCGCCAAACAAGCCCCAAATGAATGCAAAGTCCATTTATAACGATATCGATCATTTGAGTTTTACGCTCGCAGCAAGCGTTTCAGCTCGTATTATGAGATCAAAAATACTTCATTCTATGCAAATACGCATGATTCATGCGTTTCAAGCCGCCAAACAAGCCATAATCGAATGCAAAGTTGCTTTATAACGAAATCGAACGATTGAGGTTTGCGCTCGCTGTAGGCGTTCCAGCTCGTATTATAAGATCAAAAACACTTTATTCTATGCAAATACGCAAGATTCATGCGTTTCGAGCAGCCAAACAAGCCCCGTACGATTGCAATGTCGCTTTATAACGAAATCGGACGATTGAGTTTTGCGCTCGCTGTAGGCGTTCCAGATTATATTGTAAGATCAAAAACACTTCATTCTATGCAAATACGTCAGATTCGTGGGTTTAGAATCGCCAAACAAGCCCCAAATGAATGCAAAGTCCATTTATAACGATATCGATCATTTGAGTGTTACGCTCGCAGCAGGTGTTCGAGCTCGCATTATGAGATCAATAACACTTAATTCTATACAAATACGCAACATTCATGCGTTTCGAGCAGCCAAACAAGTCCCAAACGATTGCAAAGTCGCTTTATAACGAAATCGAACGATTGAGTTTTGCGCTCGCTGTAGGCGTTCCAGATCGTATTATAAGATCAAAAACACTACATTCTATGCAAATACGCAAGATTCATGCGTTTCGAGCAGCCAGACAAGCCCCGAACGATTGCAATGTCGCTTTATAACGAAATCGAACGATTGAGTTTTGCGCTCGCTGTAGGCGTTCCAGATCGTATTATAAGATCAAAAACACTTCATAATATACAAATACGTAAGATTCGTGGGTTCAGAATCGCCAAACAAGCCCCAAATGAATGCAAAGTGCATTTATAACGAAATCGAACGATTGAGTTTTGCGCTCGCTGTAGGCGTTCCAGATCGTATTATAAGATCAAAAACACTTCATAATATACAAATACGTAAGATTCGTGGGTTCAGAATCGCCAAACAAGCCCCAAATGAATGCAAAGTCCATTTATAACGATATCGATCATTTGAGTTTTACGCTCGCAGCAAGCGTTTCAGCTCGTATTATGAGATCAAAAATACTTCATTCTATGCAAATACGCATGATTCATGCGTTTCGAGCCGCCAAACAAGTCCCAAACGATTGCAAAGTCGCTTTATAACGAAATCGAACGATTGAGTTTTGCGCTCGCTGTAGGCGTTCCAGATCGTACTATAAGATCAAAAACACTTCATAATATGCAAATACGTAAGATTCGTGGCTTTAGAATCGCCAAACAAGCCCCAATTGAATGCAAAGTCCATTTATAACGATATCGATCATTTGAGTGTTACGCCCGCAGTAGGCGTTCGAGCTCGCATTATGAGATCAATAACACTTAATTCTATACAAATACGCAACATTCATGCGTTTCGAGCAGCCAAACAAGTCCCAAACGATTGCAAAGTCGCTTTATAACGAAATCGAACGATTGAGTTTTGCGCTCGCTGTAGGCGTTCCAGCTCGTATTATAAGATCAAAAACACTTTATTCTATGCAAATACGCAAGATTCATGCGTTTCGAGCAGCCAAACAAGCCCCGTACGATTGTAATGTCGCTTTATAACGAAATCGGACGATTGAGTTTTGCGCTCGCTGTAGGCGTTACAGATCATATTGTAAGATCAAAAACACTTCATTCTATGCAAATACGTCAGATTCGTGGGTTTAGAATCGCCAAACAAGCCCCAAATGAATGCAAAGTCCATTTATAACGATATCGATCATTTGAGTGTTACGCTCGCAGCAGGTGTTCGAGCTCGCATTATGAGATCAATAACACTTAATTCTATACAAATACGCAACATTCATGCGTTTCGAGCAGCCAAACAAGTCCCAAACGATTGCAAAGTCGCTTTATAACGAAATCGAACGATTGAGTTTTGCGCTGGCTGTAGGCGTTCCAGATCATATTATAAGATCAAAAACACTACATTCTATGCAAATACGCAAGATTCATGCGTTTCGAGCAGCCAGACAAGCCCCGAACGATTGCAATGTCGCTTTATAACGAAATCGAACGATTGAGTTTTGCGCTCGCTGTAGGCGTTCCAGATCGTACTATAAGATCAAAAACACTTCATAATATGCAAATACGTAAGATTCGTGGGTTTGGAATCGCCAAACAAGCCCCAAATGAATGCAAATTCCATGTATAACGAATACGATCATTTGAGTTTTACACTCGCAGCAGGCGTTCCAGATCGTATTATGAGATCAAAAACACTTCATAGTATGCAAACACGCATGATTCATGCGTTTCGAGCCGCCATCAATCCCCAAACGAATGCAAAGTAGCTTTATAACAAAATGGAACGGTTGAGTTTTGCGCTCTTTGTAGGCGTTGCAGCTCGTATTATAAGATCAAAAACTCCTCCTTCTATACAAATACGCAAGATTCATGCGTTTCAAGCCGCCAAACAAGCCATAATCGAATGCAAAGTTGCTTTATAACGAAATCGAACGATTGAGTTTTGCGCTCGCTGTAGGCGTTCTAGATCGTATTATAAGATCAAAAACACTTCATTCTATGCAAATACGTAAGATTCGTGGGTTTAGAATCGCCAAACAAGCCCCAAATGAATGCAAAGTCCATTTATAACGATATCGATCATTTGAGTGTTACGCCCGCAGTAGGCGTTCGAGCTCGCATTATGAGATCAATAACACTTAATTCTATACAAATACGCAAGATTCATGCGTTTCGAGCAGCCAAACAAGTCCCAAACGATTGCAAAGTCGCTTTATAACGAAATCGAACGATTGAGTTTTGCGCTCGCTGTAGGCGTTCCAGATCGTATTATAAGATCAAAAACACTTCATTCTATGCAAATACGTAAGATTGGTGGGTTTGGAATCGCCAAACAAGCCCCAAATGAATGCAAAGTCCATTTATAACGATATCGATCATTTGAGTTTTACGCTCGCAGCAAGCGTTTCAGCTCGTATTATGAGATCAAAAATACTTCATTCTATGCAAATACGCATGATTCATGCGTTTCAAGCCGCCAAACAAGCCATAATCGAATGCAAAGTTGCTTTATAACGAAATCGAACGATTGAGTTTTGCGCTCGCTGTAGGCGTTCCAGATCGTATTATAAGATCAAAAACACTACATTCTATGCAAATACGCAAGATTCATGCGTTTCGAGCAGCCAGACAAGCCCCGAACGATTGCAATGTCGCTTTATAACGAAATCGAACGATTGAGTTTTGCGCTCGCTGTAGGCGTTCCAGATCGTATTATAAGATCAAAAACACTTCATAATATACAAATACGTAAGATTCGTGGGTTCAGAATCGCCAAACAAGCCCCAAATGAATGCAAAGTCCATTTATAACGAAATCGAACGATTGAGTTTTGCGCTCGCTGTAGGCGTTCCAGATCGTATTATAAGATCAAAAACACTTCATAATATACAAATACGTAAGATTCGTGGGTTCAGAATCGCCAAACAAGCCCCAAATGAATGCAAAGTCCATTTATAACGATATCGATCATTTGAGTTTTACGCTCGCAGCAAGCGTTTCAGCTCGTATTATGAGATCAAAAATACTTCATTCTATGCAAATACGCATGATTCATGCGTTTCGAGCCGCCAAACAAGTCCCAAACGATTGCAAAGTCGCTTTATTACGAAATCGAACGATTGAGTTTTGCGCTCGCTGTAGGCGTTCCAGATCGTACTATAAGATCAAAAACACTTCATAATATGCAAATACGTAAGATTCGTGGCTTTAGAATCGCCAAACAAGCCCCAATTGAATGCAAAGTCCATTTATAACGATATCGATCATTTGAGTTTTACGCTCGCAGCAGGCGTTCGAGCTCGCATTATGAGATCAATAACACTTAATTCTATACAAATACGCAAGATTCATGCTTTTCGAGCCGCCAAACAAGTCCAAAACGATTGCAAAGTCGCTTTATAACGAAATCGAACGATTGAGTTTTGCGCTCGCTGTAGGCGTTCCAGATTGTATTATAAGATCAAAAACACTTCATTCTATGCAAATACGTAAGATTCGTGGGTTTGGAATCGCCAAACAAGCCCCAAATGAATGCAAAGTCGATTTATAACGATATCGATCATTTGAGTGTTACGCTCGCAGTAGGCGTTCGAGCTCGCATTATGAGATCAATAACACTCAATTCTATACAAATACGCAAGATTCATGCGTTTCGAGCAGCCAAACAAGTCCCAAACGATTGCAAAGTCGCTTTATAACGAAATCGAACGATTGAGTTTTGCGCTCGCTGTAGGCGTTCCAGATCGTATTATAAGATCAAAAACACTTCATAATATACAAATACGTAAGATTCGTGGGTTTGGAATCGCCAAACAAGCCCCAAATGAATGCAAAGTCCATTTATAACGATATCGATCATTTGAGTTTTACGCTCGCAGCAAGCGTTTCAGCTCGTATTATGAGATCAAAAATACTTCATTCTATGCAAATACGCATGATTCATGCGTTTCAAGCCGCCAATCAAGCCATAATCGAATGCAAAGTTGCTTTATAACGAAATCGAACGATTGAGTTTTGCGCTCGCTGTAGGCGTTCCAGCTCGTATTATAAGATCAAAAACACTTTATTCTATGAAAATACGCAAGGTTCATGCGTTTCGAGCAGCCAAACAAGCCCCGTACGATTGCAATGTCGCTTTATAACGAAATCGGACGATTGAGTTTTGCGCTCGCTGTAGGCGTTCCAGATCATATTGTAAGATCAAAAACACTTCATTCTATGCAAATACGTCAGATTCGTGGGTTTAGAATCGCCAAACAAGCCCCAAATGAATGCAAAGTCCATTTATAACGATATCGATCATTTGAGTGTTACGCTCGCAGCAGGTGTTCGAGCTCGCATTATGAGATCAATAACACTTAATTCTATACAAATACGCAACATTCATGCGTTTCGAGCAGCCAAACAAGTCCCAAACGATTGCAAAGTCGCTTTATAACGAAATCGAACGATTGAGTTTTGCGCTCGCTGTAGGCGTTCCAGATCGTATTATAAGATCAAAAACACTACATTCTATGCAAATACGCAAGATTCATGCGTTTCGAGCAGCCAGACAAGCCCCGAACGATTGCAATGTCGCTTTATAACGAAATCGAACGATTGAGTTTTGCGCTCGCTGTAGGCGTTCCAGATCGTATTATAAGATCAAAAACACTTCATAATATACAAATACGTAAGATTCGTGGGTTCAGAATCGCCAAACAAGCCCCAAATGAATGCAAAGTCCATTTATAACGATATCGATCATTTGAGTTTTACGCTCGCAGCAAGCGTTTCAGCTCGTATTATGAGATCAAAAATACTTCATTCTATGCAAATACGCATGATTCATGCGTTTCAAGCCGCCAAACAAGCCATAATCGAATGCAAAGTTGCTTTATAACGAAATCGAACGATTGAGTTTTGCGCTCGCTGTAGGCGTTCCAGCTCGTATTATAAGATCAAAAACACTTTATTCTATGCAAATACGCAAGATTCATGCGTTTCGAGCAGCCAAAAAAGCCCCGTACGATTGCAATGTCGCTTTATAACGAAATCGAACGATTGAGTTTTGCGCTCGCTGTAGGCGTTCCAGATCGTATTATAAGATCAAAAACACTTCATTCTATGCAAATACGTAAGATTCGTGGGTTTAGAATCGCCAAACAAGCCCCAAATGAATACAAAGTCCATTTATAACAATATCGATCATTTGAGTCTTACGCTCGCAGCATGCGTTCCAGCTCGTATTATGAGATCAATAACACTTCATTCTATGCAAATACGCAAGATTTATTCGTTTCGAGCAGCAAAACAAGGCACAAACGATTGCAAAGTCGCTTTATAACGAAATCGAACGATTGAGTTTTGCGCTCGCTGTAGGCGTTCCAGATCGTATTATAAGATCAAAAACACTTCATTCTATGCAAATACGTAAGATTCGTGGTTTTGGAATCGCCAAACAAGCCCCAAATGAATGCAAAGTCCATTTATAACGATATCGATAATTTGAGTGTTACGCTCGCAGTAGGCGTTCGAGCTCGCATTATGAGATCAATAACACTTAATTCTATACAAATACGCAAGATTCATGCGTTTCGAGCAGCCAAACAAGTCCCAAACGATTGCAAAGTCGCTTTATAACGAAATCGAACGATTGAGTTTTGCGCTCGCTGTAGGCGTTCCAGATCGTATTATAAGATCAAAAACACTTCATTCTATGCAAATACGTAAGATTCGTGGGTTTGGAATCGCCAAACAAGCCCCAAATGAATGCAAAGTCCATTTATAACGATATCGATCATTTGAGTGTTACGCTCGCAGTAGGCGTTCGAGCTCGCATTATGAGATCAATAACACTCATTTCTATACAAATACGCAAGATTCATGCGTTTCGAGCAGCCAAACAAGTCCCAAACGATTGCAAAGTCGCTTTATAACGAAATCGAACGATTGAGTTTTGCGCTCGCTGTAGGCGTTCCAGATCGTATTATAAGATCAAAAACACTTCATAATATGCAAATACGTAAGATTCGTGGGTTCAGAATCGCCAAACAAGCCCCAAATGAATGCAAAGTCCATTTATAACGATATCGATCATTTGAGTTTTACGCTCGCAGCAAGCGTTTCAGCTCGTATTATGAGATCAAAAATACTTCATTCTATGCAAATACGCATGATTCATGCGTTTCAAGCCGCCAATCAAGCCATAATCGAATGCAAAGTTGCTTTATAACGAAATCGAACGATTGAGTTTTGCGCTCGCTGTAGGCGTTCCAGCTCGTATTATAAGATCAAAAACACTTTATTCTATGCAAATACGCAAGGTTCATGCGTTTCGAGCAGCCAAACAAGCCCCGTACGATTGCAATGTCGCTTTATAACGAAATCGAACGATTGAGTTTTGCGCTCGCTGTAGGCGTTCCAGATCATTTTGTAAGATCAAAAACACTTCATTCTATGCAAATACGTCAGATTCGTGGGTTTAGAATCGCCAAACAAGCCCCAAATGAATGCAAAGTCCATTTATAACGATATCGATCATTTGAGTGTTACGCTCGCAGCAAGCGTTTCAGCTCGTATTATAAGTTCAAAAACACTTCATAATATGCAAATACGTAAGATTCGTGGCTTTAGAATCGCCAAACAAGCCCCAATTGAATGCAAAGTCCATTTATAACGATATCGATCATTTGAGTTTTACGCTCGCAGCAGGCGTTCGAGCTCGCATTATGAGATCAATAACACTTAATTCTATACAAATACGCAAGATTCATGCGTTTCGAGCAGCCAAACAAGTCCCAAACGATTGCAAAGTCGCTATATAACGAAATCGAACGATTGAGTTTTGCGCTCGCTGTAGGCGTTCCAGATCGTATTATAAGATCAACAACACTTCATTCTATGCAAATACGTAAGATTCGTGGGTTTGTAATCGCCAAACAAGCCCCAAATGAATGCAAAGTCCATGTATAACGAATACGATCATTTGAGTTTTACACTCGCAGCAGGCGTTCCAGATCGTATTATGAGATCAAAAACACTTCATAGTATGCAAACACGCATGATTCATGCGTTTCGAGCCGCCATCAATCCCCAAACGAATGCAAAGTAGCTTTATAACGAAATTTAACGATTGATTTTTGCGCTCGCTGTAAGCGATCCAGCTCGTATCATAACATCAAAAACACTTTATTCTATGCAAATACGCAAGATTCATGCGTTTCGAGCAGCCAAACAAGCCCCGTACGATTGCAATGTCGCTTTATAACGAAATCGAACGATTGAGTTTTGCGCTCGCTGTAGGCGTTCCAGATCGTATTATAAGATCAAAAACACTTCATAATATACAAATACGTAAGATTCGTGCGTTCAGAATCGCCAAACAAGCCCCAAATGAATGCAAAGTCCATTTATAACGATATCGATCATTTGAGTCTTACGCTCGCAGCATGCGTTCCAGCTCGTATTATGAGATCAATAACACTTAATTCTATGCAAATACGCAAGATTTATGCGTTTCGAGCAGCAAAACAAGGCACAAACGATTGCAAAGTCGCTTTATAACGAAATGGAACGGTTGAGTTTTGCGCCCTTTGTAGGCGTTGCAGCTCGTATTATAAGATCAAAAACTCCTCATTCTATACAAATACGCAAGATTCATGCGTTTCAAGCCGCCAAACAAGCCCTAATCGAATGCAAAGTTGCTCTATAACGAAATCGAACGATTGAGTTTTGCGCTCGCTGTAGGCGTTCCAGCTCGTATTATAAGATCAAAAACACTTTATTCTATGCAAATACGCAAGATTCATGCGTTTCGAGCAGCCAGACAAGCCCCGTACGATTGCAATGTCGCTTTACAACGAAATCGAACGATTGAGTTTTGCGCTCGCTGTAGACGTTCCAGATCGTATTATAAGATCAAAAACACTTCATAATATGCAAATACGTAAGATTCGTGGGTTCAGAATCGCCAAACAAGCCCCAAATGAATGCAAAGTCCATTTATAACGATATCGATCATTTGAGTTTTACGCTCGCAGCAAGCGTTCCAGCTCGTATTGTGGGATCAAAAACACTTCATTCTATGCAAATACGCAAGATTCATGCGTTTCGAGCAGCCAGACAAGCCCCGAACGATTGCAATGTCGCTTTATAACGAAATCGAACGATTGAGTTTTGCGCTCGCTGTAGGCGTTCCAGATCGTATTATAAGATCAAAAACACTTCAGAATATGCAAATACGTAAGATTCGTGGGTTTAGAATCGCCAAACAAGCCCCAAATGAATGCAAAGTCCATGTATAACGAATACGATCATTTGAGTTTTACGCTCGCAGCAGGCGTTCCAGCTCGTATTATGAGATCAAAAACACTTCATTCTATGCAAATAGGCAAGATTCATGCGTTTCGAGCAGCCAAACAAGCCCCGAACGATTGCAATGTCGCTTTATAATGAAATCGAACGATTGAGTTTTGCGCTCGCTGTAGGCGTTCCAGATCGTATTATAAGATCAAAAACACTTCATAATATGCAAATACGTAAGATTCGTGGGTTTCGAATCGACAAACAAGCCCCAAATGAATGCAAAGTCTATTTATAACGATATCGATCATTTGAGTTTTACGCTCGCAGCAGGCGTTCCAGCTCGTATTATAAGATCAAACACTCCTCATTCTATACAAATACGCAAGATTCATGCGGTTCAAGCCGCCAAACAAGCCCTAATCGAATGCAAAGTTGCTTTATAACGAAATCGAACGATTGAGTTTTGCGCTCGCTGTAGGCGTTCCCGATCATATTATAAGATCAAAAACACTTCATTCTATGCAAATACGTAAGATTCGTGGGTTTAGAATCGCCAAACAAGCCCCAAATGAATGCAAAGTCCATTTATAACGATATCGATCATTTGAGTTTTACGCTCGCAGCAGGCGTTCCAGCTCGTATTATGAGATCAATAACACTTAATTCTATGCAAATACGCAAGATTTATGCGTTTCGAGCAGCAAAACAAGGCACAAACGATTGCAAAGTCGCTTTATAACGAAATGGAACGGTTGAGTTTTGCGCCCTTTGTAGGCGTTGCAGCTCGTATTATAAGATCAAAAACTCCTCATTCTATACAAATACGCAAGATTCATGCGTTTCAAGCCGCCAAACAAGCCCTAATCGAATGCAAAGTTGCTTTATAACGAAATCGAACGATTGAGTTTTGCGCTCGCTGTAGGCGTTCCAGCTCGTATTATAAGATCAAAAACACTTTATTCTATGCAAATACGCAAGATTCATGCGTTTCGAGCAGCCAGACAAGCCCCGTACGATTGCAATGTCGCTTTATAACGAAATCGAACGATTGAGTTTTGCGCTCGCTGTAGACGTTCCAGATCGTATTATAAGATCAAAAACACTTCATAATATGCAAATACGTAAGATTCGTGGGTTCGGAAGCGCCAAACAAGCCCCAAATGAATGCAAAGTCCATTTATAACGATATCGATCATTTGAGTTTTACGCTCGCAGCAAGCGTTCCAGCTCGTATTATGAGATCAAAAACACTTCATTCTATGCAAATACGCAAGATTTATGCGTGTCGAGCAGCTAAACAATGCTCAAACGATTGTAAAGTCGCTTTATAACGAATTATAACGGTTGAGTTTTGCGCTCTTTGTAGGCGTTGCAGCTCGTATTGTAAGATCAAAAATACTTCATTCTATGCAAATACGTAAGGTTCGTGGGTTTAGAATCGCCAAACAAGCCTCAAATGAATGCAAAGTCCATGTATAACGAATACGATCATTTGAGTTTTATGCTCGCAGCAGGCGTTCCAGCTCGTATTATGAGATCAAAAACACTTCATTCTATGCAAATACGCAAGATTCATGCGTTTCGAGCAGCCAAACAAGCCCCGAACGATTGCAAAGTCGCTTTATAACGAAATCGAAGGATTGAGTTTTGCGCTCGCTGTAGGCGTTCCAGATCGTATTATAAGATCAAAAACACTTCATTTTATGCAAATACGTAAGATTCGTGGGATTAGAATCGCCAAACAAGCCCCAAATGAATGCAAAGTCCATTTATAACGATATCGATCATTTGAGTTTTACGCTCGCAGCAGGCGTTCCAGCTCCTATTATGAGATCAAAAACACTTCATTCTATGCAAATACGCAAGATTCATGCGTTTCGAGCAGCCAAACAAGCCCCGAACGATTGCAATGTCGCTTTATAATGAAATCGAACGATTGAGTTTTGCGCTCTGTTGTACCCCGGCTGGCTCAGTAGGATATTAATTCGGGACACCGGTTGCGAAATAGTAAGGTGCGTGCAACGGCACGCGACGATCGTACATCGAGCGTCGAGCGCGTCACCGGACACCGCTGACGCAGCACTTAGGCCATCGCGAGTGGCTCGGTAACTGGAGCATCGGCTCGAGTACCGAGGCAATTATTGCGAAATGTAAAATATGCTCCAAATCTCGCCCGCAGAAAAGCGAGGATTTGGAAAGATATTTGTTTATAAGAATAAAGTAAACCATAAACTTGCGCTAGATATTAAGCTGACATACGTGCTCTCGATGAGTATATAGAGGATCGAGAGCAGGTACTCGGCAGTCTGATCAGAACTCAGGATACGGTACGGTTGATTACAATACATTATATTTCATAACCGAGATAAATGTGAGTAGCGAGTGGCTCGCTACGGGGTGTACCGAGATTGGTAAATATTCAATAACCTAATAAAGACCTTTTTATTAAACTGTGCATTCATTCTCTTGGGTTCTAACCCTATACTGGATATATCCCGAACATTCGAGCTCTCGGCTCCAGCACAGAACCCGGAGTAGCTAACCGAGTTTCTGCGGCACAACATTGGTGGCAGCGGTGGGATCTCCAGAGAGAATTGAACAACAAAAAAAAACCAATATTTACCAGATCGTACGGCGACCTGTGTGCCTCCATTGAGGGAGAAGAGAGTGCCGCGAACCAGGGTTGACAAGTGTTCAGCGAGAGTAATCAACCGTAGCCTTCGCGGATCGCTGCAGGATCCTCGAAGGGCGTCCTCATTGAGGGGGACGGGAACCGTTGGGAAGCCCGGGACCAGGAGGGTCACGGAAGAGTTGTAGGGCACACTGGAGGTGGCCCCATCACTGAGTGTAAATCGAAAGCCCGCGCGGACGCGGAAGATCTTTGCCAAGACCGGTAGGACGCTACCGGTGGCCAACGCGAGAGTAACCCAGGGTTAAAAAACTGAGCAAAGAGGGAACAAACCTGGAGACAGATAAGGGACGGAGAAGAGTCCAACAGTTTCAAAAGTTAAACGGGAAAAATAAAATAAAATGAGTGAGCGCGACTTGCCGCAGGGACCCCCGGGGTCAGGGCAGCGCAGGGGAACCCCGAGCACGGGGGAGGAAGCATTGGGGGTGGTTGAGGGCGTCCAAGGCGCCCTAGCTGACATCACGAACCGGGCACGGGAGGTGCTGGGGGAGCAATCGGTTGAAGGTAACGAGGAAGGACGGGGAAATTCGCCAAACCCGCTGTACGGGGTAAACACCCAGAGGGGAACTGGCTGGGAGAACATCGACGTGCAGATGTTCGAGCGCCGACCGGATGAGGTCACGCCGGCCATGGTGTCCCAGGAAATCTCCCGAATGGCGCGCTCATTACGAGGTCAAGTCGGGCACAGGGCTATCGGCGGGAACGGCGAACACGGGAGAAGCAATGGGCTCCCGCTCAAACCTGCCCTGAGGGCTACCCGAAGGACCCTATTCGCCGAACAGGAGGACACGCTCGAGGACAACAGGGAATCCCGGGGAGGAAATGAGAGTCAGTCCGGCCCCGAGGACGAGACGGTGCATACCATCGCGCAGATGCAGGGGAGAATAAGCGAACTCGAGGGGCAGCTGGAGGAGGCTCGCAACCGGTCCCAGGTGGCACCACCGATGGATGCTGATTCCATGGTCGAACGTCTCCTGGCCTTGGAGGAAACCATGAGGGACCACATTCTGGAGTCCCGTGGGCCACAACGGGGAGGGGTAACCCCGCCGCGGCGGCAGTCACCATTTCGGCGACAAACCCGGGAATCGACCCAGATTAGGGCGGTACCGGTGTATTTGGATATACCCGCCGCCCTGCGAAATATTAAAACCTTCGACGGGAACGATCCCACGAAGCTCGACGGTTTTATTTTATCATGCGAAGCGGTATGGGGATTGGTCCTTCCCGAGCAGCGGTCTACTCTCCTTACGCTCATCCGGAGCAGTAAACTGGAGGATCGAGCAACGCGGGAAATGAGGCACAAAACTATTGTAACCTTGCGGGATTTACGGACAGAATTGGAGGCACTTTATGGGAAACGAGAGTCCCTCGCCTCTCTGCAATACCAGTTCAGCATACTGAAACAGGAACCAACAGAGAACGTCTCAACCTACGCCACCCGGGTCGAAAACCTGACGGTGGAATTGATCGAGAAGTTGTGTGAAGGAGTCGATGCAGCGGGGGCTCGCTACATCGGAAATGCCTTCCGGAAAACCGCACAGATGAATTTCGAGGTCGGCCTGAATAAGGAATTACAGACCCTCGTGCGATCACGTAATTATTCGAGCCTGCACGACGCTATCGTCGGGGCCATAGAGGTCGAGAAAATGACGAAGGGGCACCCAGGCAGTCAGGACTCGGCAAGATCCAGTCTGGGGGGTGGAAACCCGCGGCGGTCACACGGCGCGGTCAAGGAGGAAGCACGCACCTGTTATACATGTGGACAGACCGGCCACGTGGCCAAGGACTGTCAACAGGGGGCCCGAGTTAGGCTCCCCCTACCGGCTTCGGGGAACGTTCATATGGCAAGCATTTCGTGCAATTACTGTAAAAAAACTGGGCATCTCTGGAGGGATTGCCGGGCACGTAAGCGGGACAACCAGCGGACCAAAGGTTATGACAATAATAGGAGACAGCAAAATGAGCATCGTGAAGAAGAAGCCGCCCTACATCCGGGGCAGGAAGGGACTGTAGGGGAATTACAAGCAAGGGCATACACAGTCACCGCCTACGACAGGGCTACGCCGGGAGAGGGGATTTTTTCCCTATAAATAGGGCGAAGGAGCACCCTATTCATATACAGCGCGAGTCCAGCCACAGGAAGATCTGCCGGCGAGAACAACCTGAAACGATTGAGGGAGCAGCTGGGAAGAAATCCGTCGCGGAGACTGTCAGGAAGAGGATCAGTGCAGACGGATAATAGTCGGAGTGAAAGTAAAAAAAAAAAAAAAAAAATTTGGGGGTAAAACGGCCCGGCTAAAATTTTCTCCTGTTAAGGGGGAAAATAACAAAACTGTATCCCGGTATGGGGAGGAAAACCCCACGGGAGGAAGATATAAAAAAAAGGGGAAGAAAGGAATCAAAACGAGAATGAAATAAAAAAGAGAGGGAAAAAGGAATTAAAACGAAAATGGGAAAAATAATTCCTGTGCGAAGCAAAAGTGAGTAAGGGGAGAGAATAATGAAGAAAGGAATAGTAAAATAAATAAACGGAGGTAAAAGAAAAAAAAAGAAGAACCCGAAGGAAGAGCAATACGGATACGACACACGCCAGGGGTGCGGTAGGTTAGGAACGGCTGCGTTACGATATGCGACGGCCAGGGTAATGTCCCGGTGCCGCCGGACAGCGCGCACCGCTCACAGAAGTCGACGCAGCAGAAATCCGATCCCGCCGGGTCGGAGTGCCGCTGCGGAACATCGCTTCACCCAAATGAAAATGAAACATAAACATAGGAAAAAAAAACTCTGAGATGAAGAAAGAATTTAACGGAGATCCAACAATTTTGACGACAAGATTGAAGAAGTCATGAATTGACAGCAGATGATAATTACTCCGCTGAAGATGTACCGAAAACCTACGCCGCGGCAGAATCAATTTTAGGAGAATCAACGACTGCCGAAACCGAGACGCATAAACTCGAGAAAAAACATCAGGGCAAATCTCGTAATCCCGGAGAAGAATTACATCAGTTAACCACCACTCCAGGCGAGTGTGACAACCAGAGCCAAGGTCGAGAGGACGCCCATGGGGAAAAGAGGGGACGGAGGAAACGGAAAAACCAAAGTTATTAGTAACAGACTATTCTTGTTACATATTATATATATATTTATTAACGAGATACAAATCGGGTCCATTTATTGACAAGATACATAACATCGCTGAAGCGCTGCTGCTGGTTAGTACAGCTGGGCAAGGTCCCAGCGCATCTCGCCGGCCTGCGCACGCCGTAACCGGGAGGCCTCGTCCTCGGGGTTTTCAGGGCAATCGGAGTCCTCGGAATCGGAAGCACCCGCCGGACGAACGGTCGTGCCGGAAGCCAGCCAGGCCCCGGAGGAAAGTCGATGGCCGGAGACAATCTGGTAGTCCCCAGGAAGCCGTCCATGCATCGCCCGGAAGTTTATCTCCGCGGGCGTAAGGACACGGATCCGGGGGATGGGTGCCGATGGCCGAGGGCAGGGCCCTGTCAAGACTAGGTGCGCCACGTCTGTTGAAACTGGCCGGAAGCTCGCCGGGGAGGTTGGGGGTTCGACGGCCTGGACCTCGTCCTCGGCGGAGACTGGACTAGACCCCGGACTATACGAAGGCCCCGTGGACGCGGGTGAAGCGGTACGCCTCCTCTGGAAAAGAGTAACACGGGGTGCCATGAGCCTCGGAGGGAAGAAGAAAAAAACTATGCGCCAATTTTTTGTATCAACCACGGATGACAGGACTTACCTTGAGCGGTGGACTCTTCATGGTGGGCTGAGCAGCGATTCTTTAAAACTCGAAGGGGCAAAAGCAACGAAAGTGACTGCGAACGGACGAAAACGAAGTACGGGGGACCCAAGACTGGGCCGCCTGTTATAGGCGTAAAAACGTAAGCGCAGCAACCCATAGACCAACGACCCCCGTCCGTCAGCAGAAATCAACCCGGACATCGGCAACATGCAGCGGCGATGGCCAGCCTTTTCCGTGTTTCGCAACAGTTCCGCAAGGTCTCCTGTACTCAATTACTTCCTTCGTTTGCGCAAAAGCGGGTAATTCCGAAAGGAAAGATTGCAAAAATTAACCAGAAAAGGGGCCCAGAAGTTGTGAACAATTACATGTAATACCGAGCACGGGGTACACGAAGAATTGTAAAAATAAAGCTCGCCGGAGACGAGCGAAAAGAAATCAAATTTCTTTTCTTTTTAGGGGGGAGGAATGTTGTACCCCGGCTGGCTCAGTAGGATATTAATTCGGGACACCGGTTGCGAAATAGTAAGGTGCGTGCAACGGCACGCGACGATCGTACATCGAGCGTCGAGCGCGTCACCGGACACCGCTGACGCAGCACTTAGGCCATCGCGAGTGGCTCGGTAACTGGAGCATCGGCTCGAGTACCGAGGCAATTATTGCGAAATGTAAAATATGCTCCAAATCTCGCCCGCAGAAAAGCGAGGATTTGGAAAGATATTTGTTTATAAGAATAAAGTAAACCATAAACTTGCGCTAGATATTAAGCTGACATACGTGCTCTCGATGAGTATATAGAGGATCGAGAGCAGGTACTCGGCAGTCTGATCAGAACTCAGGATACGGTACGGTTGATTACAATACATTATATTTCATAACCGAGATAAATGTGAGTAGCGAGTGGCTCGCTACGGGGTGTACCGAGATTGGTAAATATTCAATAACCTAATAAAGACCTTTTTATTAAACTGTGCATTCATTCTCTTGGGTTCTAACCCTATACTGGATATATCCCGAACATTCGAGCTCACGGCTCCAGCACAGAACCCGGAGTAGCTAACCGAGTTTCTGCGGCACAACAGCTCGCTGTAGGCGTTCCAGATCGTATTATAAGATCAAAAACACTTCATAATATGCAAATACGTAAGATTCGTGGGTTTCGAATCGACAAACAAGCCCCAAATGAATGCAAAGTCTATTTATAACGATATCGATCATTTGAGTTTTACGCTCGCAGCAGGCGTTCCAGCTCGTATTATGAGATCAAAAACACATCATTCTATGCAAATACGCAAGATTTATGCGTTTCGAGCAGCAAAACAAGGCACAAACGATTGTAAAGTCGCTTTATAAAGAAATATAACGGTTGAGTTTTGCGCTCGCTGTAGGCGTTCCCGATCATATTATAAGATCAAAAAAACTTCATTCTATGCAAATACGTAAGATTCGTGGGTTTAGAATCGCCAAACAAACCCCAAATGAATGCAAAGTCCATTTATAACGATATCGATCATTTGAGTCTTACGCGCGCAGCATGCGTTCCAGCTCGTATTATGAGATCAATAACACTTCATTCTATGCAAATACGCAAGATTTATGCGTTTCGAGCAGCAAAACAAGGCACAAACGATTGCAAAGTCGCTTTATAACAAAATGGAACGGTTGAGTTTTGCGCTCTTTGTAGGCGTTGCAGCTCGTATTATAAGATCAAAAACTCCTCATTCTATACAAATACGCAAGATTCATGCGTTTCAAGCCGCCAAACAAGCCATAATCGAATGCAAAGTTGCTTTATAACGAAATCGAACGATTGAGTTTTGCGCTCGCTGTAGGCGTTCCAGCTCGTATTATAAGATCAAAAACACTTTATTCTATGCAAATACGCAAGATTCATGCGTTTCGAGCAGCCAAACAAGCCCCGTACGATTGCAATGTCGCTTTATAACGAAATCGGACGATTGAGTTTTGCGCTCGCTGTAGGCGTTCCAGATCGTATTATAAGATCAAAAACACTTCATTCTATGCAAATACGCAAGATTCGTGGGTTTGGAATCGCCAAACAAGCCCCAAATGAATGCAAAGTCCATTTATAACGATATCGATCATTTGAGTGTTACGCTCGCAGTAGGCGTTCGAGGTCGCATTATGAGATCAATAACACTTAATTCTATACAAATACGCAAGATTCATGCGTTTCGAGCAGCCAAACAAGTCCCAAACGATTGCAAAGTCGCTTTATAACGAAATCGAACGATTGAGTTTTGCGCTCGCTGTAGGCGTTCCAGATCGTATTATAAGATCAAAAACACTACATTCTATGCAAATACGTAAGATTCGTGGGTTCAGAATCGCCAAACAAGCCCCAAATGAATGCAAAGTCCATTTATAACGAAATCGAACGATTGAGTTTTGCGCTCGCTGTAGGCGTTCCAGATCGTATTATAAGATCAAAAACACTTCATAATATACAAATACGTAAGATTCGTGGCTTTAGAATCGCCAAACAAGCCCCAATTGAATGCAAAGTCCATTTATAACGATATCGATCATTTGAGTTTTACGCTCGCAGCAGGCGTTCGAGCTCGCATTATGAGATCAATAACACTTAATTCTATACAAATACGCAAGATTCATGCTTTTCGAGCCGCCAAACAAGTCCAAAACGATTGCAAAGTCGCTTTATAACGAAATCGAACGATTGAGTTTTGCGCTCGCTGTAGGCGTTCCAGATCGTATTATAAGATCAAAAACACTTCATTCTATGCAAATACGTAAGATTCGTGGGTTTGGAATCGCCAAACAAGCCCCAAATGAATGCAAAGTCCATTTATAACGATATCGATCATTTGAGTGTTACGCTCGCAGTAGGCGTTCGAGCTCGCATTATGAGATCAATAACACTCAATTCTATACAAATACGCAAGATTCATGCGTTTCGAGCAGCCAAACAAGTCCCAAACGATTGCAAAGTCGCTTTATAACGAAATCGAACGATTGAGTTTTGCGCTCGCTGTAGGCGTTCCAGATCGTATTATAAGATCAAAAACACTTCATAATATGCAAATACGTAAGATTCGTGGGTTTGGAATCGCCAAACAAGCCCCAAATGAATGCAAAGTCCATTTATAACGATATCGATCATTTGAGTGTTACGCCCGCAGTAGGCGTTCGAGCTCGCATTATGAGATCAATAACACTTAATTCTATACAAATACGCAAGATTCATGCGTTTCGAGCAGCCAAACAAGTCCCAAACGATTGCAAAGTCGCTTTATAACGAAATCGAACGATTGAGTTTTGCGCTCGCTGTAGGCGTTCCAGATCGTATTATAAGATCAAAAACACTTCATTCTATGCAAATACGTAAGATTCGTGGGTTTGGAATCGCCAAACAAGCCCCAAATGAATGCAAAGTCCATTTATAACGATATCGATCATTTGAGTTTTACGCTCGCAGCAAGCGTTTCAGCTCGTATTATGAGATCAAAAATACTTCATTCTATGCAAATACGCATGATTCATGCGTTTCAAGCCGCCAAACAAGCCATAATCGAATGCAAAGTTGCTTTATAACGAAATCGAACGATTGAGTTTTGCGCTCGCTGTAGGCGTTCCAGCTCGTATTATAAGATCAAAAACACTTTATTCTATGCAAATACGCAAGATTCATGCGTTTCGAGCAGCCAAACAAGCCCCGTACGATTGCAATGTCGCTTTATAACGAAATCGGACGATTGAGTTTTGCGCTCGCTGTAGGCGTTCCAGATTATATTGTAAGATCAAAAACACTTCATTCTATGCAAATACGTCAGATTCGTGGGTTTAGAATCGCCAAACAAGCCCCAAATGAATGCAAAGTCCATTTATAACGATATCGATCATTTGAGTGTTACGCTCGCAGCAGGTGTTCGAGCTCGCATTATGAGATCAATAACACTTAATTCTATACAAATACGCAACATTCATGCGTTTCGAGCAGCCAAACAAGTCCCAAACGATTGCAAAGTCGCTTTATAACGAAATCGAACGATTGAGTTTTGCGCTCGCTGTAGGCGTTCCAGATCGTATTATAAGATCAAAAACACTACATTCTATGCAAATACGCAAGATTCATGCGTTTCGAGCAGCCAGACAAGCCCCGAACGATTGCAATGTCGCTTTATAACGAAATCGAACGATTGAGTTTTGCGCTCGCTGTAGGCGTTCCAGATCGTATTATAAGATCAAAAACACTTCATAATATACAAATACGTAAGATTCGTGGGTTCAGAATCGCCAAACAAGCCCCAAATGAATGCAAAGTGCATTTATAACGAAATCGAACGATTGAGTTTTGCGCTCGCTGTAGGCGTTCCAGATCGTATTATAAGATCAAAAACACTTCATAATATACAAATACGTAAGATTCGTGGGTTCAGAATCGCCAAACAAGCCCCAAATGAATGCAAAGTCCATTTATAACGATATCGATCATTTGAGTTTTACGCTCGCAGCAAGCGTTTCAGCTCGTATTATGAGATCAAAAATACTTCATTCTATGCAAATACGCATGATTCATGCGTTTCGAGCCGCCAAACAAGTCCCAAACGATTGCAAAGTCGCTTTATAACGAAATCGAACGATTGAGTTTTGCGCTCGCTGTAGGCGTTCCAGATCGTACTATAAGATCAAAAACACTTCATAATATGCAAATACGTAAGATTTGTGGCTTTAGAATCGCCAAACAAGCCCCAATTGAATGCAAAGTCCATTTATAACGATATCGATCATTTGAGTGTTACGCCCGCAGTAGGCGTTCGAGCTCGCATTATGAGATCAATAACACTTAATTCTATACAAATACGCAAGATTCATGCGTTTCGAGCAGCCAAACAAGTCCCAAAC
The DNA here is from genome assembly GCA_958510785.1 of Exephanes ischioxanthus. Lineage (NCBI taxonomy): Eukaryota > Metazoa > Arthropoda > Insecta > Hymenoptera > Ichneumonidae > Exephanes > Exephanes ischioxanthus. The sequence continues at coordinate 18,753,908 of OY294016.1, read as the reverse complement.
GATTGCAAAGTCGCTTTATAACGAAATCGAACGATTGAGTTTTGCGCTCGCTGTAGGCGTTCCAGATCGTATTATAAGATCAAAAACACTTCATTCTATGCAAATACGTAAGAATCGTGGGTTTGGAATCGCCAAACAAGCCCCAAATGAATGCAAAGTCCATTTATAACGATATCGATCATTTGAGTGTTACGCTCGCAGCAGGTGTTCGAGCTCGCATTATGAGATCAATAACACTTAATTCTATACAAATACGCAAGATTCATGCGTTTCGAGCAGCCAGACAAGCCCCGAACGATTGCAATGTCGCTTTATAACGAAATCGAACGATTGAGTTTTGCGCTCGCTGTAGGCGTTCCAGATCGTATTATAAGATCAAAAACACTTCATAATATACAAATACGTAAGATTCGTGGGTTCAGAATCGCCAAACAAGCCCCAAATGAATGCAAAGTGCATTTAAAACGAAATCGAAGGATTGAGTTTTGCGCTCGCTGTAGGCGTTCCAGATCGTATTATAAGATCAAAAACACTTCATAATATACAAATACGTAAGATTCGTGGCTTTAGAATCGCCAAACAAGCCCCAATTGAATGCAAAGTCCATTTATAACGATATCGATCATTTGAGTTTTACGCTCGCAGCAGGCGTTCGAGCTCGCATTATGAGATCAATAACACTTAATTCTATACAAATACGCAAGATTCATGCTTTTCGAGCCGCCAAACAAGTCCAAAACGATTGCAAAGTCGCTTTATAACGAAATCGAACGATTGAGTTTTGCGCTCGCTGTAGGCGTTCCAGATCGTATTATAAGATCAAAAACACTTCATTCTATGCAAATACGTAAGATTCGTGGGTTTGGAATCGCCAAACAAGCCCCAAATGAATGCAAAGTCCATTTATAACGATATCGATCATTTGAGTGTTACGCTCGCAGTAGGCGTTCGAGCTCGCATTATGAGATCAATAACACTCATTTCTATACAAATACGCAAGATTCATGCGTTTCGAGCAGCCAAACAAGTCCCAAACGATTGCAAAGTCGCTTTATAACGAAATCGAACGATTGAGTTTTGCGCTCGCTGTAGGCGTTCCAGATCGTATTATAAGATCAAAAACACTTCATAATATGCAAATACGTAAGATTCGTGGGTTTGGAATCGCCAAACAAGCCCCAAATGAATGCAAAGTCCATTTATAACGATATCGATCATTTGAGTTTTACGCTAGCAGCAAGCGTTTCAGCTCGTATTATGAGATCAAAAATACTTCATTCTATGCAAATACGCATGATTCATGCGTTTCAAGCCGCCAAACAAGCCATAATCGAATGCAAAGTTGCTTTATAACGAAATCGAACGATTGAGTTTTGCGCTCGCTGTAGGCGTTCCAGCTCGTATTATAAGATCAAAAACACTTTATTCTATGCAAATACGCAAGATTCATGCGTTTCGAGCAGCCAAACAAGCCCCGTACGATTGTAATGTCGCTTTATAACGAAATCGGACGATTGAGTTTTGCGCTCGCTGTAGGCGTTACAGATCATATTGTAAGATCAAAAACACTTCATTCTATGCAAATACGTCAGATTCGTGGGTTTAGAATCGCCAAACAAGCCCCAAATGAATGCAAAGTCCATTTATAACGATATCGATCATTTGAGTGTTACGCTCGCAGCAGGTGTTCGAGCTCGCATTATGAGATCAATAACACTTAATTCTATACAAATACGCAACATTCATGCGTTTCGAGCAGCCAAACAAGTCCCAAACGATTGCAAAGTCGCTTTATAACGAAATCGAACGATTGAGTTTTGCGCTGGCTGTAGGCGTTCCAGATCGTATTATAAGATCAAAAACACTACATTCTATGCAAATACGCAAGATTCATGCGTTTCGAGCAGCCAGACAAGCCCCGAACGATTGCAATGTCGCTTTATAACGAAATCGAACGATTGAGTTTTGCGCTCGCTGTAGGCGTTCCAGATCGTACTATAAGATCAAAAACACTTCATAATATGCAAATACGTAAGATTCGTGGGTTTGGAATCGCCAAACAAGCCCCAAATGAATGCAAATTCCATGTATAACGAATACGATCATTTGAGTTTTACACTCGCAGCAGGCGTTCCAGATCGTATTATGAGATCAAAAACACTTCATAGTATGCAAACACGCATGATTCATGCGTTTCGAGCCGCCATCAATCCCCAAACGAATGCAAAGTAGCTTTATAACAAAATGGAACGGTTGAGTTTTGCGCTCTTTGTAGGCGTTGCAGCTCGTATTATAAGATCAAAAACTCCTCATTCTATACAAATACGCAAGATTCATGCGTTTCAAGCCGCCAAACAAGCCATAATCGAATGCAAAGTTGCTTTATAACGAAATCGAACGATTGAGTTTTGCGCTCGCTGTAGGCGTTCTAGATCGTATTATAAGATCAAAAACACTTCATTCTATGCAAATACGTAAGATTCGTGGGTTTAGAATCGCCAAACAAGCCCCAAATGAATGCAAAGTCCATTTATAACGATATCGATCATTTGAGTGTTACGCCCGCAGTAGGCGTTCGAGCTCGCATTATGAGATCAATAACACTTAATTCTATACAAATACGCAAGATTCATGCGTTTCGAGCAGCCAAACAAGTCCCAAACGATTGCAAAGTCGCTTTATTACGAAATCGAACGATTGAGTTTTGCGCTCGCTGTAGGCGTTCCAGATCGTACTATAAGATCAAAAACACTTCATAATATGCAAATACGTAAGATTCGTGGCTTTAGAATCGCCAAACAAGCCCCAATTGAATGCAAAGTCCATTTATAACGATATCGATCATTTGAGTTTTACGCTCGCAGCAGGCGTTCGAGCTCGCATTATGAGATCAATAACACTTAATTCTATACAAATACGCAAGATTCATGCTTTTCGAGCCGCCAAACAAGTCCAAAACGATTGCAAAGTCGCTTTATAACGAAATCGAACGATTGAGTTTTGCGCTCGCTGTAGGCGTTCCAGATTGTATTATAAGATCAAAAACACTTCATTCTATGCAAATACGTAAGATTCGTGGGTTTGGAATCGCCAAACAAGCCCCAAATGAATGCAAAGTCGATTTATAACGATATCGATCATTTGAGTGTTACGCTCGCAGTAGGCGTTCGAGCTCGCATTATGAGATCAATAACACTCAATTCTATACAAATACGCAAGATTCATGCGTTTCGAGCAGCCAAACAAGTCCCAAACGATTGCAAAGTCGCTTTATAACGAAATCGAACGATTGAGTTTTGCGCTCGCTGTAGGCGTTCCAGATCGTATTATAAGATCAAAAACACTTCATAATATACAAATACGTAAGATTCGTGGGTTTGGAATCGCCAAACAAGCCCCAAATGAATGCAAAGTCCATTTATAACGATATCGATCATTTGAGTTTTACGCTCGCAGCAAGCGTTTCAGCTCGTATTATGAGATCAAAAATACTTCATTCTATGCAAATACGCATGATTCATGCGTTTCAAGCCGCCAATCAAGCCATAATCGAATGCAAAGTTGCTTTATAACGAAATCGAACGATTGAGTTTTGCGCTCGCTGTAGGCGTTCCAGCTCGTATTATAAGATCAAAAACACTTTATTCTATGCAAATACGCAAGATTCATGCGTTTCGAGCAGCCAAACAAGCCCCGTACGATTGCAATGTCGCTTTATAACGAAATTGGACGATTGAGTTTTGCGCTCGCTGTAGGCGTTCCAGATCATATTGTAAGATCAAAAACACTTCATTCTATGCAAATACGTCAGATTCGTGGGTTTAGAATCGCCAAACAAGCCCCAAATGAATGCAAAGTCCATTTATAACGATATCGATCATTTGAGTGTTACGCTCGCAGCAGGTGTTCGAGCTCGCATTATGAGATCAATAACACTTAATTCTATACAAATACGCAACATTCATGCGTTTCGAGCAGCCAAACAAGTCCCAAACGATTGCAAAGTCGCTTTATAACGAAATCGAACGATTGAGTTTTGCGCTCGCTGTAGGCGTTCCAGATCGTATTATAAGATCAAAAACACTACATTCTATGCAAATACGCAAGATTCATGCGTTTCGAGCAGCCAGACAAGCCCCGAACGATTGCAATGTCGCTTTATAACGAAATCGAACGATTGAGTTTTGCGCTCGCTGTAGGCGTTCCAGATCGTATTATAAGATCAAAAACACTTCATAATATACAAATACGTAAGATTCGTGGGTTCAGAATCGCCAAACAAGCCCCAAATGAATGCAAAGTGCATTTATAACGAAATCGAACGATTGAGTTTTGCGCTCGCTGTAGGCGTTCCAGATCGTATTATAAGATCAAAAACACTTCATAATATACAAATACGTAAGATTCGTGGGTTCAGAATCGCCAAACAAGCCCCAAATGAATGCAAAGTCCATTTATAACGATATCGATCATTTGAGTTTTACGCTCGCAGCAAGCGTTTCAGCTCGTATTATGAGATCAAAAATACTTCATTCTATGCAAATACGCATGATTCATGCGTTTCGAGCCGCCAAACAAGTCCCAAACGATTGCAAAGTCGCTTTATAACGAAATCGAACGATTGAGTTTTGCGCTCGCTGTAGGCGTTCCAGATCGTACTATAAGATCAAAAACACTTCATAATATGCAAATACGTAAGATTCGTGGCTTTAGAATCGCCAAACAAGCCCCAATTGAATGCAAAGTCCATTTATAACGATATCGATCATTTGAGTTTTACGCTCGCAGCAGGCGTTCGAGCTCGCATTATGAGATCAATAACACTTAATTCTATACAAATACGCAAGATTCATGCTTTTCGAGCCGCCAAACAAGTCCAAAACGATTGCAAAGTCGCTTTATAACGAAATCGAACGATTGAGTTTTGCGCTCGCTGTAGGCGTTCCAGATCGTATTATAAGATCAAAAACACTTCATTCTATGCAAATACGTAAGATTCGTGGGTTTGGAATCGCCAAACAAGCCCCAAATGAATGCAAAGTCCATTTATAACGATATCGATCATTTGAGTGTTACGCTCGCAGTAGGCGTTCGAGCTCGCATTATGAGATCAATAACACTCATTTCTATACAAATACGCAAGATTCATGCGTTTCGAGCAGCCAAACAAGTCCCAAACGATTGCAAAGTCGCTTTATAACGAAATCGAACGATTGAGTTTTGCGCTCGCTGTAGGCGTTCCAGATCGTATTATAAGATCAAAAACACTTCATAATATGCAAATACGTAAGATTCGTGGGTTTGGAATCGCCAAACAAGCCCCAAATGAATGCAAAGTCCATTTATAACGATATCGATCATTTGAGTTTTACGCTCGCAGCAAGCGTTTCAGCTCGTATTATGAGATCAAAAATACTTCATTCTATGCAAATACGCATGATTCATGCGTTTCAAGCCGCCAAACAAGCCATAATCGAATGCAAAGTTGCTTTATAACGAAATCGAACGATTGAGTTTTGCGCTCGCTGTAGGCGTTCCAGCTCGTATTATAAGATCAAAAACACTTTATTCTATGCAAATACGCAAGATTCATGCGTTTCGAGCAGCCAAACAAGCCCCGTACGATTGTAATGTCGCTTTATAACGAAATCGGACGATTGAGTTTTGCGCTCGCTGTAGGCGTTACAGATCATATTGTAAGATCAAAAACACTTCATTCTATGCAAATACGTCAGATTCGTGGGTTTAGAATCGCCAAACAAGCCCCAAATGAATGCAAAGTCCATTTATAACGATATCGATCATTTGAGTGTTACGCTCGCAGCAGGTGTTCGAGCTCGCATTATGAGATCAATAACACTTAATTCTATACAAATACGCAACATTCATGCGTTTCGAGCAGCCAAACAAGTCCCAAACGATTGCAAAGTCGCTTTATAACGAAATCGAACGATTGAGTTTTGCGCTGGCTGTAGGCGTTCCAGATCGTATTATAAGATCAAAAACACTACATTCTATGCAAATACGCAAGATTCATGCGTTTCGAGCAGCCAGACAAGCCCCGAACGATTGCAATGTCGCTTTATAACGAAATCGAACGATTGAGTTTTGCGCTCGCTGTAGGCGTTCCAGATCGTACTATAAGATCAAAAACACTTCATAATATGCAAATACGTAAGATTCGTGGGTTTGGAATCGCCAAACAAGCCCCAAATGAATGCAAATTCCATGTATAACGAATACGATCATTTGAGTTTTACACTCGCAGCAGGCGTTCCAGATCGTATTATGAGATCAAAAACACTTCATAGTATGCAAACACGCATGATTCATGCGTTTCGAGCCGCCATCAATCCCCAAACGAATGCAAAGTAGCTTTATAACAAAATGGAACGGTTGAGTTTTGCGCTCTTTGTAGGCGTTGCAGCTCGTATTATAAGATCAAAAACTCCTCATTCTATACAAATACGCAAGATTCATGCGTTTCAAGCCGCCAAACAAGCCATAATCGAATGCAAAGTTGCTTTATAACGAAATCGAACGATTGAGTTTTGCGCTCGCTGTAGGCGTTCTAGATCGTATTATAAGATCAAAAACACTTCATTCTATGCAAATACGTAAGATTCGTGGGTTTAGAATCGCCAAACAAGCCCCAAATGAATGCAAAGTCCATTTATAACGATATCGATCATTTGAGTGTTACGCCCGCAGTAGGCGTTCGAGCTCGCATTATGAGATCAATAACACTTAATTCTATACAAATACGCAAGATTCATGCGTTTCGAGCAGCCAAACAAGTCCCAAACGATTGCAAAGTCGCTTTATAACGAAATCGAACGATTGAGTTTTGCGCTGGCTGTAGGCGTTCCAGATCGTATTATAAGATCAAAAACACTACATTCTATGCAAATACGCAAGATTCATGCGTTTCGAGCAGCCAGACAAGCCCCGAACGATTGCAATGTCGCTTTATAACGAAATCGAACGATTGAGTTTTGCGCTCGCTGTAGGCGTTCCAGATCGTACTATAAGATCAAAAACACTTCATAATATGCAAATACGTAAGATTCGTGGGTTTGGAATCGCCAAACAAGCCCCAAATGAATGCAAATTCCATGTATAACGAATACGATCATTTGAGTTTTACACTCGCAGCAGGCGTTCCAGATCGTATTATGAGATCAAAAACACTTCATAGTATGCAAACACGCATGATTCATGCGTTTCGAGCCGCCATCAATCCCCAAACGAATGCAAAGTAGCTTTATAACAAAATGGAACGGTTGAGTTTTGCGCTCTTTGTAGGCGTTGCAGCTCGTATTATAAGATCAAAAACTCCTCATTCTATACAAATACGCAAGATTCATGCGTTTCAAGCCGCCAAACAAGCCATAATCGAATGCAAAGTTGCTTTATAACGAAATCGAACGATTGAGTTTTGCGCTCGCTGTAGGCGTTCTAGATCGTATTATAAGATCAAAAACACTTCATTCTATGCAAATACGTAAGATTCGTGGGTTTAGAATCGCCAAACAAGCCCCAAATGAATGCAAAGTCCATTTATAACGATATCGATCATTTGAGTGTTACGCTCGCAGCAGGTGTTCGAGCTCGCATTATGAGATCAATAACACTTAATTCTATACAAATACGCAACATTCATGCGTTTCGAGCAGCCAAACAAGTCCCAAACGATTGCAAAGTCGCTTTATAACGAAATCGAACGATTGAGTTTTGCGCTCGCTGTAGGCGTTCCAGATCGTATTATAAGATCAAAAACACTACATTCTATGCAAATACGCAAGATTCATGCGTTTCGAGCAGCCAGACAAGCCCCGAACGATTGCAATGTCGCTTTATAACGAAATCGAACGATTGAGTTTTGCGCTCGCTGTAGGCGTTCCAGATCGTATTATAAGATCAAAAACACTTCATAATATACAAATACGTAAGATTCGTGGGTTCAGAATCGCCAAACAAGCCCCAAATGAATGCAAAGTGCATTTATAACGAAATCGAACGATTGAGTTTTGCGCTCGCTGTAGGCGTTCCAGATCGTATTATAAGATCAAAAACACTTCATAATATACAAATACGTAAGATTCGTGGGTTCAGAATCGCCAAACAAGCCCCAAATGAATGCAAAGTCCATTTATAACGATATCGATCATTTGAGTTTTACGCTCGCAGCAAGCGTTTCAGCTCGTATTATGAGATCAAAAATACTTCATTCTATGCAAATACGCATGATTCATGCGTTTCGAGCCGCCAAACAAGTCCCAAACGATTGCAAAGTCGCTTTATAACGAAATCGAACGATTGAGTTTTGCGCTCGCTGTAGGCGTTCCAGATCGTACTATAAGATCAAAAACACTTCATAATATGCAAATACGTAAGATTCGTGGCTTTAGAATCGCCAAACAAGCCCCAATTGAATGCAAAGTCCATTTATAACGATATCGATCATTTGAGTTTTACGCTCGCAGCAGGCGTTCGAGCTCGCATTATGAGATCAATAACACTTAATTCTATACAAATACGCAAGATTCATGCTTTTCGAGCCGCCAAACAAGTCCAAAACGATTGCAAAGTCGCTTTATAACGAAATCGAACGATTGAGTTTTGCGCTCGCTGTAGGCGTTCCAGATCGTATTATAAGATCAAAAACACTTCATTCTATGCAAATACGTAAGATTCGTGGGTTTGGAATCGCCAAACAAGCCCCAAATGAATGCAAAGTCCATTTATAACGATATCGATCATTTGAGTGTTACGCTCGCAGTAGGCGTTCGAGCTCGCATTATGAGATCAATAACACTCATTTCTATACAAATACGCAAGATTCATGCGTTTCGAGCAGCCAAACAAGTCCCAAACGATTGCAAAGTCGCTTTATAACGAAATCGAACGATTGAGTTTTGCGCTCGCTGTAGGCGTTCCAGATCGTATTATAAGATCAAAAACACTTCATAATATGCAAATACGTAAGATTCGTGGGTTTGGAATCGCCAAACAAGCCCCAAATGAATGCAAAGTCCATTTATAACGATATCGATCATTTGAGTTTTACGCTCGCAGCAAGCGTTTCAGCTCGTATTATGAGATCAAAAATACTTCATTCTATGCAAATACGCATGATTCATGCGTTTCAAGCCGCCAAACAAGCCATAATCGAATGCAAAGTTGCTTTATAACGAAATCGAACGATTGAGTTTTGCGCTCGCTGTAGGCGTTCCAGCTCGTATTATAAGATCAAAAACACTTTATTCTATGCAAATACGCAAGATTCATGCGTTTCGAGCAGCCAAACAAGCCCCGTACGATTGTAATGTCGCTTTATAACGAAATCGGACGATTGAGTTTTGCGCTCGCTGTAGGCGTTACAGATCATATTGTAAGATCAAAAACACTTCATTCTATGCAAATACGTCAGATTCGTGGGTTTAGAATCGCCAAACAAGCCCCAAATGAATGCAAAGTCCATTTATAACGATATCGATCATTTGAGTGTTACGCTCGCAGCAGGTGTTCGAGCTCGCATTATGAGATCAATAACACTTAATTCTATACAAATACGCAACATTCATGCGTTTCGAGCAGCCAAACAAGTCCCAAACGATTGCAAAGTCGCTTTATAACGAAATCGAACGATTGAGTTTTGCGCTGGCTGTAGGCGTTCCAGATCGTATTATAAGATCAAAAACACTACATTCTATGCAAATACGCAAGATTCATGCGTTTCGAGCAGCCAGACAAGCCCCGAACGATTGCAATGTCGCTTTATAACGAAATCGAACGATTGAGTTTTGCGCTCGCTGTAGGCGTTCCAGATCGTACTATAAGATCAAAAACACTTCATAATATGCAAATACGTAAGATTCGTGGGTTTGGAATCGCCAAACAAGCCCCAAATGAATGCAAATTCCATGTATAACGAATACGATCATTTGAGTTTTACACTCGCAGCAGGCGTTCCAGATCGTATTATGAGATCAAAAACACTTCATAGTATGCAAACACGCATGATTCATGCGTTTCGAGCCGCCATCAATCCCCAAACGAATGCAAAGTAGCTTTATAACAAAATGGAACGGTTGAGTTTTGCGCTCTTTGTAGGCGTTGCAGCTCGTATTATAAGATCAAAAACTCCTCATTCTATACAAATACGCAAGATTCATGCGTTTCAAGCCGCCAAACAAGCCATAATCGAATGCAAAGTTGCTTTATAACGAAATCGAACGATTGAGTTTTGCGCTCGCTGTAGGCGTTCTAGATCGTATTATAAGATCAAAAACACTTCATTCTATGCAAATACGTAAGATTCGTGGGTTTAGAATCGCCAAACAAGCCCCAAATGAATGCAAAGTCCATTTATAACGATATCGATCATTTGAGTGTTACGCCCGCAGTAGGCGTTCGAGCTCGCATTATGAGATCAATAACACTTAATTCTATACAAATACGCAAGATTCATGCGTTTCGAGCAGCCAAACAAGTCCCAAACGATTGCAAAGTCGCTTTATAACGAAATCGAACGATTGAGTTTTGCGCTGGCTGTAGGCGTTCCAGATCGTATTATAAGATCAAAAACACTACATTCTATGCAAATACGCAAGATTCATGCGTTTCGAGCAGCCAGACAAGCCCCGAACGATTGCAATGTCGCTTTATAACGAAATCGAACGATTGAGTTTTGCGCTCGCTGTAGGCGTTCCAGATCGTACTATAAGATCAAAAACACTTCATAATATGCAAATACGTAAGATTCGTGGGTTTGGAATCGCCAAACAAGCCCCAAATGAATGCAAATTCCATGTATAACGAATACGATCATTTGAGTTTTACACTCGCAGCAGGCGTTCCAGATCGTATTATGAGATCAAAAACACTTCATAGTATGCAAACACGCATGATTCATGCGTTTCGAGCCGCCATCAATCCCCAAACGAATGCAAAGTAGCTTTATAACAAAATGGAACGGTTGAGTTTTGCGCTCTTTGTAGGCGTTGCAGCTCGTATTATAAGATCAAAAACTCCTCATTCTATACAAATACGCAAGATTCATGCGTTTCAAGCCGCCAAACAAGCCATAATCGAATGCAAAGTTGCTTTATAACGAAATCGAACGATTGAGTTTTGCGCTCGCTGTAGGCGTTCTAGATCGTATTATAAGATCAAAAACACTTCATTCTATGCAAATACGTAAGATTCGTGGGTTTAGAATCGCCAAACAAGCCCCAAATGAATGCAAAGTCCATTTATAACGATATCGATCATTTGAGTGTTACGCCCGCAGTAGGCGTTCGAGCTCGCATTATGAGATCAATAACACTTAATTCTATACAAATACGCAAGATTCATGCGTTTCGAGCAGCCAAACAAGTCCCAAACGATTGCAAAGTCGCTTTATAACGAAATCGAACGATTGAGTTTTGCGCTCGCTGTAGGCGTTCCAGATCGTATTATAAGATCAAAAACACATCATTCTATGCAAATACGTAAGATTGGTGGGTTTGGAATCGCCAAACAAGCCCCAAATGAATGCAAAGTCCATTTATAACGATATCGATCATTTGAGTTTTACGCTCGCAGCAAGCGTTTCAGCTCGTATTATGAGATCAAAAATACTTCATTCTATGCAAATACGCATGATTCATGCGTTTCAAGCCGCCAAACAAGCCATAATCGAATGCAAAGTTGCTTTATAACGAAATCGAACGATTGAGTTTTGCGCTCGCTGTAGGCGTTCCAGATCGTATTATAAGATCAAAAACACTACATTCTATGCAAATACGCAAGATTCATGCGTTTCGAGCAGCCAGACAAGCCCCGAACGATTGCAATGTCGCTTTATAACGAAATCGAACGATTGAGTTTTGCGCTCGCTGTAGGCGTTCCAGATCGTATTATAAGATCAAAAACACTTCATAATATACAAATACGTAAGATTCGTGGGTTCAGAATCGCCAAACAAGCCCCAAATGATTGCAAAGTCCATTTATAACGAAATCGAACGATTGAGTTTTGCGCTCGCTGTAGGCGTTCCAGATCGTATTATAAGATCAAAAACACTTCATAATATACAAATACGTAAGATTCGTGGGTTCAGAATCGCCAAACAAGCCCTAAATGAATGCAAAGTCCATTTATAACGATATCGATCATTTGAGTTTTACGCTCGCAGCAAGCGTTTCAGCTCGTATTATGAGATCAAAAATACTTCATTCTATGCAAATACGCATGATTCATGCGTTTCGAGCCGCCAAACAAGTCCCAAACGATTGCAAAGTCGCTTTATTACGAAATCGAACGATTGAGTTTTGCGCTCGCTGTAGGCGTTCCAGATCGTACTATAAGATCAAAAACACTTCATAATATGCAAATACGTAAGATTCGTGGCTTTAGAATCGCCAAACAAGCCCCAATTGAATGCAAAGTCCATTTATAACGATATCGATCATTTGAGTTTTACGCTCGCAGCAGGCGTTCGAGCTCGCATTATGAGATCAATAACACTTAATTCTATACAAATACGCAAGATTCATGCTTTTCGAGCCGCCAAACAAGTCCAAAACGATTGCAAAGTCGCTTTATAACGAAATCGAACGATTGAGTTTTGCGCTCGCTGTAGGCGTTCCAGATTGTATTATAAGATCAAAAACACTTCATTCTATGCAAATACGTAAGATTCGTGGGTTTGGAATCGCCAAACAAGCCCCAAATGAATGCAAAGTCGATTTATAACGATATCGATCATTTGAGTGTTACGCTCGCAGTAGGCGTTCGAGCTCGCATTATGAGATCAATAACACTCAATTCTATACAAATACGCAAGATTCATGCGTTTCGAGCAGCCAAACAAGTCCCAAACGATTGCAAAGTCGCTTTATAACGAAATCGAACGATTGAGTTTTGCGCTCGCTGTAGGCGTTCCAGATCGTATTATAAGATCAAAAACACTTCATAATATACAAATACGTAAGATTCGTGGGTTTGGAATCGCCAAACAAGCCCCAAATGAATGCAAAGTCCATTTATAACGATATCGATCATTTGAGTTTTACGCTCGCAGCAAGCGTTTCAGCTCGTATTATGAGATCAAAAATACTTCATTCTATGCAAATACGCATGATTCATGCGTTTCAAGCCGCCAATCAAGCCATAATCGAATGCAAAGTTGCTTTATAACGAAATCGAACGATTGAGTTTTGCGCTCGCTGTAGGCGTTCCAGATCGTACTATAAGATCAAAAACACTTCATAATATGCAAATACGTAAGATTCGTGGCTTTAGAATCGCCAAACAAGCCCCAATTGAATGCAAAGTCCATTTATAACGATATCGATCATTTGAGTTTTACGCTCGCAGCAGGCGTTCGAGCTCGCATTATGAGATCAATAACACTTAATTCTATACAAATACGCAACATTCATGCTTTTCGAGCCGCCAAACAAGTCCAAAACGATTGCAAAGTCGCTTTATAACGAAATCGAACGATTGAGTTTTGCGCTCGCTGTAGGCGTTCCAGATTGTATTATAAGATCAAAAACACTTCATTCTATGCAAATACGTAAGATTCGTGGGTTTGGAATCGCCAAACAAGCCCCAAATGAATGCAAAGTCGATTTATAACGATATCGATCATTTGAGTGTTACGCTCGCAGCAGGTGTTCGAGCTCGCATTATGAGATGAATAACACTTAATTCTATACAAATACGCAACATTCATGCGTTTCGAGCAGCCAAACAAGTCCCAAACGATTGCAAAGTCGCTTTATAACGAAATCGAACGATTGAGTTTTGCGCTCGCTGTAGGCGTTCCAGATCGTATTATAAGATCAAAAACACTACATTCTATGCAAATACGCAAGATTCATGCGTTTCGAGCAGCCAGACAAGCCCCGAACGATTGCAATGTCGCTTTATAACGAAATCGAACGATTGAGTTTTGCGCTCGCTGTAGGCGTTCCAGATCGTATTATAAGATCAAAAACACTTCATAATATACAAATACGTAAGATTCGTGGGTTCAGAATCGCCAAACAAGCCCCAAATGAATGCAAAGTCCATTTATAACGATATCGATCATTTGAGTTTTACGCTCGCAGCAAGCGTTTCAGCTCGTATTATGAGATCAAAAATACTTCATTCTATGCAAATACGCATGATTCATGCGTTTCAAGCCGCCAAACAAGCCATAATCGAATGCAAAGTTGCTTTATAACGAAATCGAACGATTGAGTTTTGCGCTCGCTGTAGGCGTTCCAGCTCGTATTATAAGATCAAAAACACTTTATTCTATGCAAATACGCAAGATTCATGCGTTTCGAGCAGCCAAAAAAGCCCCGTACGATTGCAATGTCGCTTTATAACGAAATCGAACGATTGAGTTTTGCGCTCGCTGTAGGCGTTCCAGATCGTATTATAAGATCAAAAACACTTCATTCTATGCAAATACGTAAGATTCGTGGGTTTAGAATCGCCAAACAAGCCCCAAATGAATACAAAGTCCATTTATAACAATATCGATCATTTGAGTCTTGCGCTCGCAGCATGCGTTCCAGCTCGTATTATGAGATCAATAACACTTCATTCTATGCAAATACGCAAGATTTATTCGTTTCGAGCAGCAAAACAAGGCACAAACGATTGCAAAGTCGCTTTATAACGAAATCGAACGATTGAGTTTTGCGCTCGCTGTAGGCGTTCCAGATCGTATTATAAGATCAAAAACACTTCATTCTATGCAAATACGTAAGATTCGTGGTTTTGGAATCGCCAAACAAGCCCCAAATGAATGCAAAGTCCATTTATAACGATATCGATAATTTGAGTGTTACGCTCGCAGTAGGCGTTCGAGCTCGCATTATGAGATCAATAACACTTAATTCTATACAAATACGCAAGATTCATGCGTTTCGAGCAGCCAAACAAGTCCCAAACGATTGCAAAGTCGCTTTATAACGAAATCGAACGATTGAGTTTTGCGCTCGCTGTAGGCGTTCCAGATCGTATTATAAGATCAAAAACACTTCATTCTATGCAAAAACGTAAGATTCGTGGGTTTGGAATCGCCAAACAAGCCCCAAATGAATGCAAAGTCCATTTATAACGATATCGATCATTTGAGTTTTACGCTCGCAGCAAGCGTTTCAGCTCGTATTATGAGATCAAAAATACTTCATTCTATGCAAATACGCATGATTCATGCGTTTCAAGCCGCCAAACAAGCCATAATCGAATGCAAAGTTGCTTTATAACGAAATCGAACGATTGAGTTTTGCGCTCGCTGTAGGCGTTCCAGCTCGTATTATAAGATCAAAAACACTTTATTCTATGCAAATACGCAAGATTCATGCGTTTCGAGCAGCCAAACAAGCCCCGTACGATTGTAATGTCGCTTTATAACGAAATCGGACGATTGAGTTTTGCGCTCGCTGTAGGCGTTACAGATCATATTGTAAGATCAAAAACACTTCATTCTATGCAAATACGTCAGATTCGTGGGTTTAGAATCGCCAAACAAGCCCCAAATGAATGCAAAGTCCATTTATAACGATATCGATCATTTGAGTGTTACGCTCGCAGCAGGTGTTCGAGCTCGCATTATGAGATCAATAACACTTAATTCTATACAAATACGCAACATTCATGCGTTTCGAGCAGCCAAACAAGTCCCAAACGATTGCAAAGTCGCTTTATAACGAAATCGAACGATTGAGTTTTGCGCTCGCTGTAGGCGTTCCAGATCGTATTATAAGATCAAAAACACTACATTCTATGCAAATACGCAAGATTCATGCGTTTCGAGCAGCCAGACAAGCCCCGAACGATTGCAATGTCGCTTTATAACGAAATCGAACGATTGAGTTTTGCGCTCGCTGTAGGCGTTCCAGATCGTATTATAAGATCAAAAACACTTCATAATATACAAATACGTAAGATTCGTGGGTTCAGAATCGCCAAACAAGCCCCAAATGAATGCAAAGTCCATTTACAACGATATCGATCATTTGAGTCTTACGCTCGCAGCATGCGTTCCAGCTCGTATTATGAGATCAATAACACTTCATTCTATGCAAATACGCAAGATTTATTCGTTTCGAGCAGCAAAACAAGGCACAAACGATTGCAAAGTCGCTTTATAACGAAATCGAACGATTGAGTTTTGCGCTCGCTGTAGCCGTTCCAGATCGTATTATAAGATCAAAAACACTTCATTCTATGCAAATACGTAAGATTCGTGGTTTTGGAATCGCCAAACAAGCCCTAAATGAATGCAAAGTCCATTTATAACGATATCGATAATTTGAGTGTTACGCTCGCAGTAGGCGTTCGAGCTCGCATTATGAGATCAATAACACTTAATTCTATACAAATACGCAAGATTCATGCGTTTCGAGCAGCCAAACAAGTCCCAAACGATTGCAAAGTCGCTTTATAACGAAATCGAACGATTGAGTTTTGCGCTCGCTGTAGGCGTTCCAGATCGTATTATAAGATCAAAAACACTTCATTCTATGCAAATACGTAAGATTCGTGGGTTTGGAATCGCCAAACAAGCCCCAAATGAATGCAAAGTCCATTTATAACGATATCGATCATTTGAGTTTTACGCTCGCAGCAAGCGTTTCAGCTCGTATTATGAGATCAAAAATACTTCATTCTATGCAAATACGCATGATTCATGCGTTTCAAGCCGCCAATCAAGCCATAATCGAATGCAAAGTTGCTTTATAACGAAATCGAACGATTGAGTTTTGCGCTCGCTGTAGGCGTTCCAGCTCGTATTATAAGATCAAAAACACTTTATTCTATGCAAATACGCAAGGTTCATGCGTTTCGAGCAGCCAAACAAGCCCCGTACGATTGCAATGTCGCTTTATAACGAAATCGAACGATTGAGTTTTGCGCTCGCTGTAGGCGTTCCAGATCATTTTGTAAGATCAAAAACACTTCATTCTATGCAAATACGTCAGATTCGTGGGTTTAGAATCGCCAAACAAGCCCCAAATGAATGCAAAGTCCATTTATAACGATATCGATCATTTGAGTGTTACGCTCGCAGCAAGCGTTTCAGCTCGTATTATAAGTTCAAAAACACTTCATAATATGCAAATACGTAAGATTCGTGGCTTTAGAATCGCCAAACAAGCCCCAATTGAATGCAAAGTCCATTTATAACGATATCGATCATTTGAGTTTTACGCTCGCAGCAGGCGTTCGAGCTCGCATTATGAGATCAATAACACTTAATTCTATACAAATACGCAAGATTCATGCGTTTCGAGCAGCCAAACAAGTCCCAAACGATTGCAAAGTCGCTATATAACGAAATCGAACGATTGAGTTTTGCGCTCGCTGTAGGCGTTCCAGATCGTATTATAAGATCAACAACACTTCATTCTATGCAAATACGTAAGATTCGTGGGTTTGTAATCGCCAAACAAGCCCCAAATGAATGCAAAGTCCATGTATAACGAATACGATCATTTGAGTTTTACACTCGCAGCAGGCGTTCCAGATCGTATTATGAGATCAAAAACACTTCATAGTATGCAAACACGCATGATTCATGCGTTTCGAGCCGCCATCAATCCCCAAACGAATGCAAAGTAGCTTTATAACGAAATTTAACGATTGATTTTTGCGCTCGCTGTAAGCGATCCAGCTCGTATCATAACATCAAAAACACTTTATTCTATGCAAATACGCAAGATTCATGCGTTTCGAGCAGCCAAACAAGCCCCGTACGATTGCAATGTCGCTTTATAACGAAATCGAACGATTGAGTTTTGCGCTCGCTGTAGGCGTTCCAGATCGTATTATAAGATCAAAAACACTTCATAATATACAAATACGTAAGATTCGTGCGTTCAGAATCGCCAAACAAGCCCCAAATGAATGCAAAGTCCATTTATAACGATATCGATCATTTGAGTCTTACGCTCGCAGCATGCGTTCCAGCTCGTATTATGAGATCAATAACACTTCATTCCATGCAAATAAGCAAGATTCATGCGTTTCGAGCAGCCAAACAAGCCCCGAACGATTGCAAAGTCGCTTTATAACGAAATCGAAGGATTGAGTTTTGCGCTCGCTGTAGGCGTTCCAGATCGTATTATAAGATCAAAAACACTTCATTTTATGCAAATACGTAAGATTCGTGGGTTCAGAATCGCCAAACAAGCCCCAAATGAATGCAAAGTCCATTTATAACGATATCGATCATTTGAGTTTTACGCTCGCAGCAAGCGTTTCAGCTCGTATTATGAGATCAAAAATACTTCATTCTATGCAAATACGCATGATTCATGCGTTTCAAGCCGCCAATCAAGCCATAATCGAATGCAAAGTTGCTTTATAACGAAATCGAACGATTGAGTTTTGCGCTCGCTGTAGGCGTTCCAGCTCGTATTATAAGATCAAAAACACTTTATTCTATGCAAATACGCAAGGTTCATGCGTTTCGAGCAGCCAAACAAGCCCCGTACGATTGCAATGTCGCTTTATAACGAAATCGGACGATTGAGTTTTGCGCTCGCTGTAGGCGTTCCAGATCATATTGTAAGATCAAAAACACTTCATTCTATGCAAATACGTCAGATTCGTGGGTTTAGAATCGCCAAACAAGCCCCAAATGAATGCAAAGTCCATTTATAACGATATCGATCATTTGAGTGTTACGCTCGCAGCAGGTGTTCGAGCTCGCATTATGAGATCAATAACACTTAATTCTATACAAATACGCAACATTCATGCGTTTCGAGCAACCAAACAAGTCCCAAACGATTGCAAAGTCGCTTTATAACGAAATCGAACGATTGAGTTTTGCGCTCGCTGTAGGCGTTCCAGATCGTATTATAAGATCAAAAACACTACATTCTATGCAAATACGCAAGATTCATGCGTTTCGAGCAGCCAGACAAGCCCCGAACGATTGCAATGTCGCTTTATAACGAAATCGAACGATTGAGTTTTGCGCTCGCTGTAGCCGTTCCAGATCGTATTATAAGATCAAAAACACTTCATTCTATGCAAATACGTAAGATTCGTGGTTTTGGAATCGCCAAACAAGCCCCAAATGAATGCAAAGTCCATTTATAACGATATCGATAATTTGAGTGTTACGCTCGCAGTAGGCGTTCGAGCTCGCATTATGAGATCAATAACACTTAATTCTATACAAATACGCAAGATTCATGCGTTTCGAGCAGCCAAACAAGTCCCAAACGATTGCAAAGTCGCTTTATAACGAAATCGAACGATTGAGTTTTGCGCTCGCTGTAGGCGTTCCAGATCGTATTATAAGATCAAAAACACTTCATTCTATGCAAATACGTAAGATTCGTGGGTTTGGAATCGCCAAACAAGCCCCAAATGAATGCAAAGTCCATTTATAACGATATCGATCATTTGAGTTTTACGCTCGCAGCAAGCGTTTCAGCTCGTATTATGAGATCAAAAATACTTCATTCTATGCAAATACGCATGATTCATGCGTTTCAAGCCGCCAATCAAGCCATAATCGAATGCAAAGTTGCTTTATAACGAAATCGAACGATTGAGTTTTGCGCTCGCTGTAGGCGTTCCAGCTCGTATTATAAGATCAAAAACACTTTATTCTATGCAAATACGCAAGGTTCATGCGTTTCGAGCAGCCAAACAAGCCCCGTACGATTGCAATGTCGCTTTATAACGAAATCGAACGATTGAGTTTTGCGCTCGCTGTAGGCGTTCCAGATCATTTTGTAAGATCAAAAACACTTCATTCTATGCAAATACGTCAGATTCGTGGGTTTAGAATCGCCAAACAAGCCCCAAATGAATGCAAAGTCCATTTATAACGATATCGATCATTTGAGTGTTACGCTCGCAGCAAGCGTTTCAGCTCGTATTATAAGTTCAAAAACA
The DNA here is from genome assembly GCA_958510785.1 of Exephanes ischioxanthus. Classification (NCBI taxonomy): domain Eukaryota; kingdom Metazoa; phylum Arthropoda; class Insecta; order Hymenoptera; family Ichneumonidae; genus Exephanes; species Exephanes ischioxanthus. Next base: position 18,733,994 of record OY294016.1, on the reverse strand, counting down.
CTTCATAATATGCAAATACGTAAGATTCGTGGCTTTAGAATCGCCAAACAAGCCCCAATTGAATGCAAAGTCCATTTATAACGATATCGATCATTTGAGTTTTACGCTCGCAGCAGGCGTTCGAGCTCGCATTATGAGATCAATAACACTTAATTCTATACAAATACGCAAGATTCATGCGTTTCGAGCAGCCAAACAAGTCCCAAACGATTGCAAAGTCGCTATATAACGAAATCGAACGATTGAGTTTTGCGCTCGCTGTAGGCGTTCCAGATCGTATTATAAGATCAACAACACTTCATTCTATGCAAATACGTAAGATTCGTGGGTTTGTAATCGCCAAACAAGCCCCAAATGAATGCAAAGTCCATGTATAACGAATACGATCATTTGAGTTTTACACTCGCAGCAGGCGTTCCAGATCGTATTATGAGATCAAAAACACTTCATAGTATGCAAACACGCATGATTCATGCGTTTCGAGCCGCCATCAATCCCCAAACGAATGCAAAGTAGCTTTATAACGAAATTTAACGATTGATTTTTGCGCTCGCTGTAAGCGATCCAGCTCGTATCATAACATCAAAAACACTTTATTCTATGCAAATACGCAAGATTCATGCGTTTCGAGCAGCCAAACAAGCCCCGTACGATTGCAATGTCGCTTTATAACGAAATCGAACGATTGAGTTTTGCGCTCGCTGTAGGCGTTCCAGATCGTATTATAAGATCAAAAACACTTCATAATATACAAATACGTAAGATTCGTGCGTTCAGAATCGCCAAACAAGCCCCAAATGAATGCAAAGTCCATTTATAACGATATCGATCATTTGAGTCTTACGCTCGCAGCATGCGTTCCAGCTCGTATTATGAGATCAATAACACTTCATTCCATGCAAATAAGCAAGATTCATGCGTTTCGAGCAGCCAAACAAGCCCCGAACGATTGCAAAGTCGCTTTATAACGAAATCGAAGGATTGAGTTTTGCGCTCGCTGTAGGCGTTCCAGATCGTATTATAAGATCAAAAACACTTCATTTTATGCAAATACGTAAGATTCGTGGGTTCAGAATCGCCAAACAAGCCCCAAATGAATGCAAAGTCCATTTATAACGATATCGATCATTTGAGTTTTACGCTCGCAGCAAGCGTTTCAGCTCGTATTATGAGATCAAAAATACTTCATTCTATGCAAATACGCATGATTCATGCGTTTCAAGCCGCCAATCAAGCCATAATCGAATGCAAAGTTGCTTTATAACGAAATCGAACGATTGAGTTTTGCGCTCGCTGTAGGCGTTCCAGCTCGTATTATAAGATCAAAAACACTTTATTCTATGCAAATACGCAAGGTTCATGCGTTTCGAGCAGCCAAACAAGCCCCGTACGATTGCAATGTCGCTTTATAACGAAATCGGACGATTGAGTTTTGCGCTCGCTGTAGGCGTTCCAGATCATATTGTAAGATCAAAAACACTTCATTCTATGCAAATACGTCAGATTCGTGGGTTTAGAATCGCCAAACAAGCCCCAAATGAATGCAAAGTCCATTTATACCGATATCGATCATTTGAGTGTTACGCTCGCAGCAGGTGTTCGAGCTCGCATTATGAGATCAATAACACTTAATTCTATACAAATACGCAACATTCATGCGTTTCGAGCAACCAAACAAGTCCCAAACGATTGCAAAGTCGCTTTATAACGAAATCGAACGATTGAGTTTTGCGCTCGCTGTAGGCGTTCCAGATCGTATTATAAGATCAAAAACACTACATTCTATGCAAATACGCAAGATTCATGCGTTTCGAGCAGCCAGACAAGCCCCGAACGATTGCAATGTCGCTTTATAACGAAATAGAACGATTGAGTTTTGCGCTCGCTGTAGGCGTTCCAGATCGTATTATAAGATCAAAAACACTTCATTCTATGCAAATACGTAAGATTCGTGGGTTTGGAATCGCCAAACAAGCCCCAAATGAATACAAAGTCCATTTATAACGATATCGATCATTTGAGTCTTACGCTCGCAGCATGCGTTCCAGCTCGTATTATGAGATCAATAACACTTCATTCTATGCAAATACGCAAGATTTATGCGTTTCGAGCAGCAAAACAAGGCACAAACGATTGCAAAGTCGCTTTATAACAAAATGGAACGGTTGAGTTTTGCGCTCTGTGTAGGCGTTGCAGCTCGTATTATAAGATCAAAAACTCCTCATTCTATACAAATACGCAAGATTCATGCGTTTCAAGCCGCCAAACAAGCCATAATCGAATGCAAAGTTGCTTTATAACGAAATCGAACGATTGAGTTTTGCGCTCGCTGTAGGCGTTCCAGCTCGTATTATAAGATCAAAAACACTTTATTCTATGCAAATACGCAAGATTCATGCGTTTCGAGCAGCCAAACAAGCCCCGTACGATTGCAATGTCGCTTTATAACGAAATCGGACGATTGAGTTTTGCGCTCGCTGTAGGCGTTCCAGATCGTATTATAAGATCAAAAACACTTCATTCTATGTAAATACGCAAGATTCATGCGTTTCGAGCAGCCAAACAAGCCCCGAACGATTGCAATGTCGCTTTATAACGAAATCGAACGATTGAGTTTTGCGCTCGCTGTAGGCGTTCCAGATCGTATTATAAGATCAAAAACACTTCATAATATACAAATACGTAAGATTCGTGGGTTTGGAATCGCCAAACAAGCCCCAAATGAATGCAAAGTCCATTTATAACGATATCGATCATTTGAGTGTTACGCTCGCAGTAGGCGTTCGAGCTCGCATTATGAGATCAATAACACTTAATTCTATACAAATACGCAAGATTCATGCGTTTCGAGCAGCCAAACAAGTCCCAAACGATTGCAAAGTCGCTTTATAACGAAATCGAACGATTGAGTTTTGCGCTCGCTGTAGGCGTTCCAGATCGTATTATAAGATCAAAAACACTTCATTCTATGCAAATACGTAAGATTCGTGGGTTTGGAATCGCCAAACAAGCCCCAAATGAATGCAAAGTCCATGTATAACGAATACGATCATTTGAGTTTTACCCTCGCAGCAGGCGTTCAAGATCGTATTATGAGATCAAAAACACTTCATAGTATGCAAACACGCATGATTCATGCGTTTCGAGCCGCCATCCAATCCCCAAACGAATGCAAAGTAGCTTTATAACGAAATTTAACGATTGAGTTTTGCGCTCGCTGTAAGCGATCCAGCTCGTATCATAACATCAAAAACACTTCATTCCATGCAAATAAGCAAGATTCATGCGTTTCGAGCAGCCAAACAAGCCCCGAACGATTGCAAAGTCGCTTTATAACGAAATCGAAGGATTGAGTTTTGCGCTCGCTGTAGGCGTTCCAGATCGTATTATAAGATCAAAAACACTTCATTTTATGCAAATACGTAAGATTCGTGGGTTCAGAATCGCCAAACAAGCCCCAAATGAATGCAAAGTCCATTTATAACGATATCGATCATTTGAGTTTTACGCTCGCAGCAAGCGTTTCAGCTCGTATTATGAGATCAAAAATACTTCATTCTATGCAAATACGCATGATTCATGCGTTTCAAGCCGCCAAACAAGCCATAATCGAATGCAAAGTTGCTTTATAACGAAATCGAACGATTGAGTTTTGCGCTCGCTGTAGGCGTTCCAGATCGTATTATAAGATCAAAAACACTTCATTCTATGCAAATACGTAAGATTCGTGGTTTTGGAATCGCCAAACAAGCCCCAAATGAATGCAAAGTCCATTTATAACGATATCGATAATTTGAGTGTTACGCTCGCAGTAGGCGTTCGAGCTCGCATTATGAGATCAATAACACTTAATTCTATACAAATACGCAAGATTCATGCGTTTCGAGCAGCCAAACAAGTCCCAAACGATTGCAAAGTCGCTTTATAACGAAATCGAACGATTGAGTTTTGCGCTCGCTGTAGGCGTTCCAGATCGTATTATAAGATCAAAAACACTTCATTCTATGCAAATACGTAAGATTCGTGGGTTTGGAATCGCCAAACAAGCCCCAAATGAATGCAAAGTCCATTTATAACGATATCGATCATTTGAGTTTTACGCTCGCAGCAAGCGTTTCAGCTCGTATTATGAGATCAAAAATACTTCATTCTATGCAAATACGCATGATTCATGCGTTTCAAGCCGCCAATCAAGCCATAATCGAATGCAAAGTTGCTTTATAACGAAATCGAACGATTGAGTTTTGCGCTCGCTGTAGGCGTTCCAGCTCGTATTATAAGATCAAAAACACTTTATTCTATGCAAATACGCAAGGTTCATGCGTTTCGAGCAGCCAAACAAGCCCCGTACGATTGCAATATCGCTTTATAACGAAATCGGACGATTGAGTTTTGCGCTCGCTGTAGGCGTTCCAGATCATATTGTAAGATCAAAAACACTTCATTCTATGCAAATACGTCAGATTCGTGGGTTTAGAATCGCCAAACAAGCCCCAAATGAATGCAAAGTCCATTTATAACGATATCGATCATTTGAGTGTTACGCTCGCAGCAGGTGTTCGAGCTCGCATTATGAGATCAATAACACTTAATTCTATACAAATACGCAACATTCATGCGTTTCGAGCAACCAAACAAGTCCCAAACGATTGCAAAGTCGCTTTATAACGAAATCGAACGATTGAGTTTTGCGCTCGCTGTAGGCGTTCCAGATCGTATTATAAGATCAAAAACACTACATTCTATGCAAATACGCAAGATTCATGCGTTTCGAGCAGCCAGACAAGCCCCGAACGATTGCAATGTCGCTTTATAACGAAATCGAACGATTGAGTTTTGCGCTCGCTGTAGGCGTTCCAGATCGTATTATAAGATCAAAAACACTTCATTCTATGCAAATACGTAAGATTCGTGGGTTTGGAATCGCCAAACAAGCCCCAAATGAATACAAAGTCCATTTATAACGATATCGATCATTTGAGTCTTACGCTCGCAGCATGCGTTCCAGCTCGTATTATGAGATCAATAACACTTCATTCTATGCAAATACGCAAGATTTATGCGTTTCGAGCAGCAAAACAAGGCACAAACGATTGCAAAGTCGCTTTATAACAAAATGGAACGGTTGAGTTTTGCGCTCTGTGTAGGCGTTGCAGCTCGTATTATAAGATCAAAAACTCCTCATTCTATACAAATACGCAAGATTCATGCGTTTCAAGCCGCCAAACAAGCCATAATCGAATGCAAAGTTGCTTTATAACGAAATCGAACGATTGAGTTTTGCGCTCGCTGTAGGCGTTCCAGCTCGTATTATAAGATCAAAAACACTTTATTCTATGCAAATACGCAAGATTCATGCGTTTCGAGCAGCCAAACAAGCCCCGTACGATTGCAATGTCGCTTTATAACGAAATCGGACGATTGAGTTTTGCGCTCGCTGTAGGCGTTCCAGATCGTATTTTAAGATCAAAAACACTTCATTCTATGTAAATACGCAAGATTCATGCGTTTCGAGCAGCCAAACAAGCCCCGAACGATTGCAATGTCGCTTTATAACGAAATCGAACGATTGAGTTTTGCGCTCGCTGTAGGCGTTCCAGATCGTATTATAAGATCAAAAACACTTCATAATATACAAATACGTAAGATTCGTGGGTTTGGAATCGCCAAACAAGCCCCAAATGAATGCAAAGTCCATTTATAACGATATCGATCATTTGAGTGTTACGCTCGCAGTAGGCGTTCGAGCTCGCATTATGAGATCAATAACACTTAATTCTATACAAATACGCAAGATTCATGCGTTTCGAGCAGCCAAACAAGTCCCAAACGATTGCAAAGTCGCTTTATAACGAAATCGAACGATTGAGTTTTGCGCTCGCTGTAGGCGTTCCAGATCGTATTATAAGATCAAAAACACTTCATTCTATGCAAATACGTAAGATTCGTGGGTTTGGAATCGCCAAACAAGCCCCAAATGAATGCAAAGTCCATGTATAACGAATACGATCATTTGAGTTTTACCCTCGCAGCAGGCGTTCAAGATCGTATTATGAGATCAAAAACACTTCATAGTATGCAAACACGCATGATTCATGCGTTTCGAGCCGCCATCCAATCCCCAAACGAATGCAAAGTAGCTTTATAACGAAATTTAACGATTGAGTTTTGCGCTCGCTGTAAGCGATCCAGCTCGTATCATAACATCAAAAACACTTCATTCCATGCAAATAAGCAAGATTCATGCGTTTCGAGCAGCCAAACAAGCCCCGAACGATTGCAAAGTCGCTTTATAACGAAATCGAAGGATTGAGTTTTGCGCTCGCTGTAGGCGTTCCAGATCGTATTATAAGATCAAAAACACTTCATTTTATGCAAATACGTAAGATTCGTGGGTTCAGAATCGCCAAACAAGCCCCAAATGAATGCAAAGTCCATTTATAACGATATCGATCATTTGAGTTTTACGCTCGCAGCAAGCGTTTCAGCTCGTATTATGAGATCAAAAATACTTCATTCTATGCAAATACGCATGATTCATGCGTTTCAAGCCGCCAAACAAGCCATAATCGAATGCAAAGTTGCTTTATAACGAAATCGAACGATTGAGTTTTGCGCTCGCTGTAGGCGTTCCAGATCGTATTATAAGATCAAAAACACTTCATTCTATGCAAATACGTAAGATTCGTGGTTTTGGAATCGCCAAACAAGCCCCAAATGAATGCAAAGTCCATTTATAACGATATCGATAATTTGAGTGTTACGCTCGCAGTAGGCGTTCGAGCTCGCATTATGAGATCAATAACACTTAATTCTATACAAATACGCAAGATTCATGCGTTTCGAGCAGCCAAACAAGTCCCAAACGATTGCAAAGTCGCTTTATAACGAAATCGAACGATTGAGTTTTGCGCTCGCTGTAGGCGTTCCAGATCGTATTATAAGATCAAAAACACTTCATTCTATGCAAATACGTAAGATTCGTGGGTTTGGAATCGCCAAACAAGCCCCAAATGAATGCAAAGTCCATTTATAACGATATCGATCATTTGAGTTTTACGCTCGCAGCAAGCGTTTCAGCTCGTATTATGAGATCAAAAATACTTCATTCTATGCAAATACGCATGATTCATGCGTTTCAAGCCGCCAATCAAGCCATAATCGAATGCAAAGTTGCTTTATAACGAAATCGAACGATTGAGTTTTGCGCTCGCTGTAGGCGTTCCAGCTCGTATTATAAGATCAAAAACACTTTATTCTATGCAAATACGCAAGGTTCATGCGTTTCGAGCAGCCAAACAAGCCCCGTACGATTGCAATGTCGCTTTATAACGAAATCGGACGATTGAGTTTTGCGCTCGCTGTAGGCGTTCCAGATCATATTGTAAGATCAAAAACACTTCATTCTATGCAAATACGTCAGATTCGTGGGTTTAGAATCGCCAAACAAGCCCCAAATGAATGCAAAGTCCATTTATAACGATATCGATCATTTGAGTGTTACGCTCGCAGCAGGTGTTCGAGCTCGCATTATGAGATCAATAACACTTAATTCTATACAAATACGCAACATTCATGCGTTTCGAGCAACCAAACAAGTCCCAAACGATTGCAAAGTCGCTTTATAACGAAATCGAACGATTGAGTTTTGCGCTCGCTGTAGGCGTTCCAGATCGTATTATAAGATCAAAAACACTACATTCTATGCAAATACGCAAGATTCATGCGTTTCGAGCAGCCAGACAAGCCCCGAACGATTGCAATGTCGCTTTATAACGAAATCGAACGATTGAGTTTTGCGCTCGCTGTAGGCGTTCCAGATCGTATTATAAGATCAAAAACACTTCATAATATACAAATACGTAAGATTCGTGGGTTCAGAATCGCCAAACAAGCCCCAAATGAATGCAAAGTCCATTTATAACGATATCGATCATTTGAGTTTTACGCTCGCAGCAAGCGTTTCAGCTCGTATTATAAGTTCAAAAACACTTCATAATATGCAAATACGTAAGATTCGTGGCTTTAGAATCGCCAAACAAGCCCCAATTGAATGCAAAGTCCATTTATAACGATATCGATCATTTGAGTTTTACGCTCGCAGCAGGCGTTCGAGCTCGCATTATGAGATCAATAACACTTAATTCTATACAAATACGCAAGATTCATGCGTTTCGAGCAGCCAAACAAGTCCCAAACGATTGCAAAGTCGCTTTATAACGAAATCGAACGATTGAGTTTTGCGCTCGCTGTAGGCGTTCCAGATCGTATTATAAGATCAAAAACACTTCATTCTATGCAAATACGTAAGATTCGTGGGTTTGGAATCGCCAAACAAGCCCCAAATGAATGCAAAGTCCATGTATAACGAATACGATCATTTGAGTTTTACACTCGCAGCAGGCGTTCCAGATCGTATTATGAGATCAAAAACACTTCATAGTATGCAAACACGCATGATTCATGCGTTTCGAGCCGCCATCAATCCCCAAACGAATGCAAAGTAGCTTTATAACGAAATTTAACGATTGAGTTTTGCGCTCGCTGTAAGCGATCCAGCTCGTATCATAACATCAAAAACACTTTATTCTATGCAAATACGCAAGATTCATGCGTTTCGAGCAGCCAAACAAGCCCCGTACGATTGCAATGTCGCTTTATAACGAAATCGAACGATTGAGTTTTGCGCTCGCTGTAGGCGTTCCAGATCGTATTATAAGATCAAAAACACTTCATTCTATGCAAATACGTAAGATTCGTGGGTTTAGAATCGCCAAACAAGCCCCAAATGAATACAAAGTCCATTTATAACGATATCGATCATTTGAGTCTTGCGCTCGCAGCATGCGTTCCAGCTCGTATTATGAGATCAATAACACTTCATTCTATGCAAATACGCAAGATTTATGCGTTTCGAGCAGCAAAACAAGGCACAAACGATTGCAAAGTCGCTTTATAACAAAATGGAACGGTTGAGATTTGCGCTCTTTGTAGGCGTTGCAGCTCGTATTATAAGATCAAAAACTCCTCATTCTATACAAATACGCAAGATTCATGCGTTTCAAGCCGCCAAACAAGCCATAATCGAATGCAAAGTTGCTTTATAACGAAATCGAACGATTGAGTTTTGCGCTCGCTGTAGGCGTTCCAGCTCGTATTATAAGATCAAAAACACTTTATTCTATGCAAATACGCAAGATTCATGCGTTTCGAGCAGCCAAACAAGCCCCGTACGATTGCAATGTCGCTTTATAACGAAATCGGACGATTGAGTTTTGCGCTCGCTGTAGGCGTTCCAGATCGTATTATAAGATCAAAAACACTTCATAATATACAAATACGTAAGATTCGTGGGTTTGGAATCGCCAAACAAGCCCCAAATGAATGCAAAGTCCATTTATAACGATATCGATCATTTGAGTGTTACGCTCGCAGTAGGCGTTCGAGCTCGCATTATGAGATCAATAACACTTAATTCTATACAAATACGCAAGATTCATGCGTTTCGAGCAGCCAAACAAGTCCCAAACGATTACAAAGTCGCTTTATAACGAAATCGAACGATTGAGTTTTGCGCTCGCTGTAGGCGTTCCAGATCGTATTATAAGATCAAAAACACTTCATTCTATGCAAAAACGTAAGATTCGTGGGTTTGGAATCGCCAAACAAGCCCCAAATGAATGCAAAGTCCATTTATAACGATATCGATCATTTGAGTTTTACGCTCGCAGCAAGCGTTTCAGCTCGTATTATGAGATCAAAAATACTTCATTCTATGCAAATACGCATGATTCATGCGTTTCAAGCCGCCAAACAAGCCATAATCGAATGCAAAGTTGCTTTATAACGAAATCGAACGATTGAGTTTTGCGCTCGCTGTAGGCGTTCCAGCTCGTATTATAAGATCAAAAACACTTTATTCTATGCAAATACGCAAGATTCATGCGTTTCGAGCAGCCAAACAAGCCCCGTACGATTGCAATGTCGCTTTATAACGAAATCGGACGATTGAGTTTTGCGCTCGCTGTAGGCGTTCCAGATCGTATTATAAGATCAAAAACACTTCATTCTATGCAAATACGCAAGATTCATGCGTTTCGAGCAGCCAGACAAGCCCCGAACGATTGCAATGTCGCTTTATAACGAAATCGAACGATTGAGTTTTGCGCTCGCTGTAGGCGTTCCAGATCGTATTATAAGATCAAAAACACTTCATAATATACAAATACGTAAGATTCGTGGGTTTGGAATCGCCAAACAAGCCCCAAATGAATGCAAAGTCCATTTATAACGATATCGATCATTTGAGTGTTACGCTCGCAGTAGGCGTTCGAGCTCGCATTATGAGATCAATAACACTTAATTCTATACAAATACGCAAGATTCATGCGTTTCGAGCAGCCAAACAAGTCCCAAACGATTGCAAAGTCGCTTTATAACGAAATCGAACGATTGAGTTTTGCGCTCGCTGTAGGCGTTCCAGATCGTATTATAAGATCAAAAACACTTCATTCTATGCAAAAACGTAAGATTCGTGGGTTTGGAATCGCCAAACAAGCCCCAAATGAATGCAAAGTCCATTTATAACGATATCGATCATTTGAGTTTTACGCTCGCAGCAAGCGTTTCAGCTCGTATTATGAGATCAAAAATACTTCATTCTATGCAAATACGCATGATTCATGCGTTTCAAGCCGCCAATCAAGCCATAATCGAATGCAAAGTTGCTTTATAACGAAATCGAACGATTGAGTTTTGCGCTCGCTGTAGGCGTTCCAGCTCGTATTATAAGATCAAAAACACTTTATTCTATGCAAATACGCAAGGTTCATGCGTTTCGAGCAGCCAAACAAGCCCCGTACGATTGCAATGTCGCTTTATAACGAAATCGGACGATTGAGTTTTGCGCTCGCTGTAGGCGTTCCAGATCATATTGTAAGATCAAAAACACTTCATTCTATGCAAATACGTCAGATTCGTGGCTTTAGAATCGCCAAACAAGCCCCAATTGAATGCAAAGTCCATTTATAACGATATCGCTCATTTGAGTTTTACGCTCGCAGCAGGCGTTCGAGCTCGCATTATGAGATCAATAACACTTAATTCTATACAAATACGCAAGATTCATGCGTTTCGAGCAGCCAAACAAGTCCCAAACGATTGCAAAGTCGCTTTATAACGAAATCGAACGATTGAGTTTTGCGCTCGCTGTAGGCGTTCCAGATCGTATTATAAGATCAAAAACACTTCATTCTATGCAAATACGTAAGATTCGTGGGTTTGGAATCGCCAAACAAGCCCCAAATGAATGCAAAGTCCATTTATAACGATATCGATCATTTGAGTGTTACGCTCGCAGTAGGCGTTCGAGCTCGCATTATGAGATCAATAACACTCAATTCTATACAAATACGCAAGATTCATGCGTTTCGAGCAGCCAAACAAGTCCCAAACGATTGCAAAGTCGCTTTATAACGAAATCGAACGATTGAGTTTTGCGCTCGCTGTAGGCGTTCCAGATCGTATTATAAGATCAAAAACACTACATTCTATGCAAATACGCAAGATTCATGCGTTTCGAGCAGCCAGACAAGCCCCGAACGATTGCAATGTCGCTTTATAACGAAATCGAACGATTGAGTTTTGCGCTCGCTGTAGGCGTTCCAGATCGTATTATAAGATCAAAAACACTTCATAATATACAAATACGTAAGATTCGTGGGTTCAGAATCGCCAAACAAGCCCCAAATGAATGCAAAGTCCATTTATAACGAAATCGAACGATTGAGTTTTGCGCTCGCTGTAGGCGTTCCAGATCGTATTATAAGATCAAAAACACTTCATAATATACAAATACGTAAGATTCGTGGGTTCAGAATCGCCAAACAAGCCCCAAATGAATGCAAAGTCCATTTATAACGATATCGATCATTTGAGTTTTACGCTCGCAGCACGCGTTCGAGCTCGCATTATGAGATCAATAACACTCAATTCTATACAAATACGCAAGATTCATGCGTTTCGAGCAGCCAAACAAGTCCCAAACGATTGCAAAGTCGCTTTATAACGAAATCGAACGATTGAGTTTTGCGCTCGCTGTAGGCGTTCCAGATCGTATTATAAGATCAAAAACACTACATTCTATGCAAATACGCAAGATTCATGCGTTTCGAGCAGCCAGACAAGCCCCGAACGATTGCAATGTCGCTTTATAACGAAATCGAACGATTGAGTTTTGCGCTCGCTGTAGGCGTTCCAGATCGTATTATAAGATCAAAAACACTTCATTCTATGCAAATACGTAAGATTCGTGGGTTTGGAATCGCCAAACAAGCCCCAAATGAATGCAAAGTCCATGTATAACGAATACGATCATTTGAGTTTTACCCTCGCAGCAGGCGTTCAAGATCGTATTATGAGATCAAAAACACTTCATAGTATGCAAACACGCATGATTCATGCGTTTCGAGCCGCCATCCAATCCCCAAACGAATGCAAAGTCGCTTTATAACGAAATCGAACGATTGAGTTTTGCGCTCGCTGTAGGCGTTCCAGATCGTATTATAAGATCAAAAACACTTCATTCTATGCAAATACGTAAGATTCGTGGGTTTGGAATCGCCAAACAAGCCCCAAATGAATGCAAAGTCCATTTATAACGATATCGATCATTTGAGTTTTACGCTCGCAGCAAGCGTTTCAGCTCGTATTATGAGATCAAAAATACTTCATTCTATGCAAATACGCATGATTCATGCGTTTCAAGCCGCCAATCAAGCCATAATCGAATGCAAAGTTGCTTTATAACGAAATCGAACGATTGAGTTTTGCGCTCGCTGTAGGCGTTCCAGCTCGTATTATAAGATCAAAAACACTTTATTCTATGCAAATACGCAAGGTTCATGCGTTTCGAGCAGCCAAACAAGCCCCGTACGATTGCAATGTCGCTTTATAACGAAATCGGACGATTGAGTTTTGCGCTCGCTGTAGGCGTTCCAGATCATATTGTAAGATCAAAAACACTTCATTCTATGCAAATACGTCAGATTCGTGGGTTTAGAATCGCCAAACAAGCCCCAAATGAATGCAAAGTCCATTTATAACGATATCGATCATTTGAGTGTTACGCTCGCAGCAGGTGTTCGAGCTCGCATTATGAGATCAATAACACTTAATTCTATACAAATACGCAACATTCATGCGTTTCGAGCAACCAAACAAGTCCCAAACGATTGCAAAGTCGCTTTATAACGAAATCGAACGATTGAGTTTTGCGCTCGCTGTAGGCGTTCCAGATCGTATTATAAGATCAAAAACACTACATTCTATGCAAATACGCAAGGTTCATGCGTTTCGAGCAGCCAAACAAGCCCCGTACGATTGCAATGTCGCTTTATAACGAAATCGGACGATTGAGTTTTGCGCTCGCTGTAGGCGTTCCAGATCATATTGTAAGATCAAAAACACTTCATTCTATGCAAATACGTCAGATTCGTGGGTTTAGAATCGCCAAACAAGCCCCAAATGAATGCAAAGTCCATTTATAACGATATCGATCATTTGAGTGTTACGCTCGCAGCAGGTGTTCGAGCTCGCATTATGAGATCAATAACACTTAATTCTATACAAATACGCAACATTCATGCGTTTCGAGCAACCAAACAAGTCCCAAACGATTGCAAAGTCGCTTTATAACGAAATCGAACGATTGAGTTTTGCGCTCGCTGTAGGCGTTCCAGATCGTATTATAAGATCAAAAACACTACATTCTATGCAAATACGCAAGATTCATGCGTTTCGAGCAGCCAGACAAGCCCCGAACGATTGCAATGTCGCTTTATAACGAAATCGAACGATTGAGTTTTGCGCTCGCTGTAGGCGTTCCAGATCGTATTATAAGATCAAAAACACTTCATAATATACAAATACGTAAGATTCGTGGGTTCAGAATCGCCAAACAAGCCCCAAATGAATGCAAAGTCCATTTATAACGATATCGATCATTTGAGTTTTACGCTCGCAGCAAGCGTTTCAGCTCGTATTATAAGTTCAAAAACACTTCATAATATGCAAATACGTAAGATTCGTGGCTTTAGAATCGCCAAACAAGCCCCAATTGAATGCAAAGTCCATTTATAACGATATCGATCATTTGAGTTTTACGCTCGCAGCAGGCGTTCGAGCTCGCATTATGAGATCAATAACACTTAATTCTATACAAATACGCAAGATTCATGCGTTTCGAGCAGCCAAACAAGTCCCAAACGATTGCAAAGTCGCTTTATAACGAAATCGAACGATTGAGTTTTGCGCTCGCTGTAGGCGTTCCAGATCGTATTATAAGATCAAAAACACTTCATTCTATGCAAATACGTAAGATTCGTGGGTTTGGAATCGCCAAACAAGCCCCAAATGAATGCAAAGTCCATGTATAACGAATACGATCATTTGAGTTTTACACTCGCAGCAGGCGTTCCAGATCGTATTATGAGATCAAAAACACTTCATAGTATGCAAACACGCATGATTCATGCGTTTCGAGCCGCCATCAATCCCCAAACGAATGCAAAGTAGCTTTATAACGAAATTTAACGATTGAGTTTTGCGCTCGCTGTAAGCGATCCAGCTCGTATCATAACATCAAAAACACTTTATTCTATGCAAATACGCAAGATTCATGCGTTTCGAGCAGCCAAACAAGCCCCGTACGATTGCAATGTCGCTTTATAACGAAATCGATCATTTGAGTCTTACGCTCGCAGCATGCGTTCCAGCTCGTATTATGAGATCAATAACACTTCATTCTATGCAAATACGCAAGATTTATGCGTTTCGAGCAGCAAAACAAGGCACAAACGATTGCAAAGTCGCTTTATAACAAAATGGAACGGTTGAGTTTTGCGCTCTTTGTAGGCGTTGCAGCTCGTATTATAAGATCAAAAACTCCTCATTCTATACAAATACGCAAGATTCATGCGTTTCAAGCCGCCAAACAAGCCATAATCGAATGCAAAGTTGCTTTATAACGAAATCGAACGATTGAGTTTTGCGCTCGCTGTAGGCGTTCCAGCTCGTATTATAA
This sequence comes from Exephanes ischioxanthus, assembly GCA_958510785.1. Lineage (NCBI taxonomy): Eukaryota > Metazoa > Arthropoda > Insecta > Hymenoptera > Ichneumonidae > Exephanes > Exephanes ischioxanthus. The sequence continues at coordinate 18,718,912 of OY294016.1, read as the reverse complement.
GATCAAAAACACTTTATTCTATGCAAATACGCAAGATTTATGCGTTTCGAGCAGCAAAACAAGGCACAAACGATTGCAAAGTCGCTTTATAACGAAATCGAACGATTGAGTTTTGCGCTCGCTGTAGGCGTTCCAGATCGTATTATAAGATCAAAAACACTTCATTCTATGCAAATACGTAAGATTCGTGGGTTTGGAATCGCCAAACAAGCCCCAAATGAATGCAAAGTCCATTTATAACGATATCGATCATTTGAGTGTTACGCTCGCAGTAGGCGTTCGAGCTCGCATTATGAGATCAATAACACTTAATTCTATACAAATACGCAAGATTCATGCGTTTCGAGCAGCCAAACAAGTCCCAAACGATTGCAAAGTCGCTTTATAACGAAATCGAACGATTGAGTTTTGCGCTTGCTGTAGGCGTTCCAGATCGTATTATAAGATCAAAAACACTTCATTCTATGCAAATACGTAAGATTCGTGGGTTTGGAATCGCCAAACAAGCCCCAAATGAATGCAAAGTCCATTTATAACGATATCGATCATTTGAGTGTTACGCTCGCAGTAGGCGTTCGAGCTCGCATTATGAGATCAATAACACTTAATTCTATACAAATACGCAAGATTCATGCGTTTCGAGCAGCCAAACAAGTCCCAAACGATTGCAAAGTCGCTTTATAACGAAATCGAACGATTGAGTTTTGCGCTCGCTGTAGGCGTTCCAGATCGTATTATAAGATCAAAAACACTTCATTCTATGCAAATACGTAAGATTCGTGGGTTTGGAATCGCCAAACAAGCCCCAAATGAATGCAAAGTCCATTTATAACGATATCGATCATTTGAGTTTTACGCTCGCAGCAAGCGTTTCAGCTCGTATTATGAGATCAAAAATACTTCATTCCATGCAAATACGCATGATTCATGCGTTTCAAGCCGCCAAACAAGCCATAATCGAATGCAAAGTTGCTTTATAACGAAATCGAACGATTGAGTTTTGCGCTCGCTGTAGGCGTTCCAGATCGTATTATAAGATCAAAAACACTACATTCTATGCAAATACGCAAGATTCATGCGTTTCGAGCAGCCAGACAAGCCCCGAACGATTGCAATGTCGCTTTATAACGAAATCGAACGATTGAGTTTTGCGCTCGCTGTAGGCGTTCCAGATCGTATTATAAGATCAAAAACACTTCATAATATACAAATACGTAAGATTCGTGGGTTCAGAATCGCCAAACAAGCCCCAAATGAATGCAAAGTCCATTTATAACGATATCGATCATTTGAGTGTTACGCTCGCAGTAGGCGTTCGAGCTCGCATTATGAGATCAATAACACTTAATTCTATACAAATACGCAAGATTCATGCGTTTCGAGCAGCCAAACAAGTCCCAAACGATTGCAAAGTCGCTTTATAACGAAATCGAACGATTGAGTTTTGCACTCGCTGTAGGCGTTCCAGATCGTATTATAAGATCAAAAACACTTCATTCTATGCAAATACGTAAGATTCGTGGGTTTGGAATCGCCAAACAAGCCCCAAATGAATGCAAAGTCCATTTATAACGATATCGATCATTTGAGTTTTACGCTCGCAGCAAGCGTTTCAGCTCGTATTATGAGATCAAAAATACTTCATTCTATGCAAATACGCATGATTCATGCGTTTCAAGCCGCCAATCAAGCCATAATCGAATGCAAAGTTGCTTTATAACGAAATCGAACGATTGAGTTTTGCGCTCGCTGTAGGCGTTCCAGCTCGTATTATAAGATCAAAAACACTTTATTCTATGCAAATACGCAAGGTTCATGCGTTTCGAGCAGCCAAACAAGCCCCGTACGATTGCAATGTCGCTTTATAACGAAATCGGACGATTGAGTTTTGCGCTCGCTGTAGGCGTTCCAGATCATATTGTAAGATCAAAAACACTTCATTCTATGCAAATACGTCAGATTCGTGGGTTTAGAATCGCCAAACAAGCCCCAAATGAATGCAAAGTCCATTTATAACGATATCGATCATTTGAGTGTTACGCTCGCAGCAGGTGTTCGAGCTCGCATTATGAGATCAATAACACTTAATTCTATACAAATACGCAACATTCATGCGTTTCGAGCAACCAAACAAGTCCCAAACGATTGCAAAGTCGCTTTATAACGAAATCGAACGATTGAGTTTTGCGCTCGCTGTAGGCGTTCCAGATCGTATTATAAGATCAAAAACACTACATTCTATGCAAATACGCAAGATTCATGCGTTTCGAGCAGCCAGACAAGCCCCGAACGATTGCAATGTCGCTTTATAACGAAATCGAAGGATTGAGTTTTGCGCTCGCTGTAGGCGTTCCAGATCGTATTATAAGATCAAAAACACTTCATAATATACAAATACGTAAGATTCGTGGGTTCAGAATCGCCAAACAAGCCCCAAATGAATGCAAAGTCCATTTATAACGATATCGATCATTTGAGTTTTACGCTCGCAGCAAGCGTTTCAGCTCGTATTATAAGTTCAAAAACACTTCATAATATGCAAATACGTAAGATTCGTGGCTTTAGAATCGCCAAACAAGCCCCAATTGAATGCAAAGTCCATTTATAACGATATCGATCATTTGAGTTTTACGCTCGCAGCAGGCGTTCGAGCTCGCATTATGAGATCAATAACACTTAATTCTATACAAATACGCAAGATTCATGCGTTTCGAGCAGCCAAACAAGTCCCAAACGATTGCAAAGTCGCTTTATAACGAAATCGAACGATTGAGTTTTGCACTCGCTGTAGGCGTTCCAGATCGTATTATAAGATCAAAAACACTTCATTCTATGCAAATACGTAAGATTCGTGGGTTTGGAATCGCCAAACAAGCCCCAAATGAATGCAAAGTCCATTTATAACGATATCGATCATTTGAGTTTTACGCTCGCAGCAAGCGTTTCAGCTCGTATTATGAGATCAAAAATACTTCATTCTATGCAAATACGCATGATTCATGCGTTTCAAGCCGCCAATCAAGCCATAATCGAATGCAAAGTTGCTTTATAACGAAATCGAACGATTGAGTTTTGCGCTCGCTGTAGGCGTTCCAGCTCGTATTATAAGATCAAAAACACTTTATTCTATGCAAATACGCAAGGTTCATGCGTTTCGAGCAGCCAAACAAGCCCCGTACGATTGCAATGTCGCTTTATAACGAAATCGGACGATTGAGTTTTGCGCTCGCTGTAGGCGTTCCAGATCATATTGTAAGATCAAAAACACTTCATTCTATGCAAATACGTCAGATTCGTGGGTTTAGAATCGCCAAACAAGCCCCAAATGAATGCAAAGTCCATTTATAACGATATCGATCATTTGAGTGTTACGCTCGCAGCAGGTGTTCGAGCTCGCATTATGAGATCAATAACACTTAATTCTATACAAATACGCAACATTCATGCGTTTCGAGCAACCAAACAAGTCCCAAACGATTGCAAAGTCGCTTTATAACGAAATCGAACGATTGAGTTTTGCGCTCGCTGTAGGCGTTCCAGATCGTATTATAAGATCAAAAACACTACATTCTATGCAAATACGCAAGATTCATGCGTTTCGAGCAGCCAGACAAGCCCCAAATGAATACAAAGTCCATTTATAACGATATCGATCATTTGAGTCTTGCGCTCGCAGCATGCGTTCCAGCTCGTATTATGAGATCAATAACACTTCATTCTATGCAAATACGCAAGATTTATGCGTTTCGAGCAGCAAAACAAGGCACAAACGATTGCAAAGTCGCTTTATAACAAAATGGAACGGTTGAGATTTGCGCTCTTTGTAGGCGTTGCAGCTCGTATTATAAGATCAAAAACTCCTCATTCTATACAAATACGCAAGATTCATGCGTTTCAAGCCGCCAAACAAGCCATAATCGAATGCAAAGTTGCTTTATAACGAAATCGAACGATTGAGTTTTGCGCTCGCTGTAGGCGTTCCAGCTCGTATTATAAGATCAAAAACACTTTATTCTATGCAAATACGCAAGATTCATGCGTTTCGAGCAGCCAAACAAGCCCCGTACGATTGCAATGTCGCTTTATAACGAAATCGGACGATTGAGTTTTGCGCTCGCTGTAGGCGTTCCAGATCGTATTATAAGATCAAAAACACTTCATTCTATGCAAATACGCAAGATTCATGCGTTTCGAGCAGCCAGACAAGCCCCGAACGATTGCAATGTCGCTTTATAACGAAATCGAACGATTGAGTTTTGCGCTCGCTGTAGGCGTTCCAGATCGTATTATAAGATCAAAAACACTTCATAATATACAAATACGTAAGATTCGTGGGTTTGGAATCGCCAAACAAGCCCCAAATGAATGCAAAGTCCATTTATAACGATATCGATCATTTGAGTGTTACGCTCGCAGTAGGCGTTCGAGCTCGCATTATGAGATCAATAACACTTAATTCTATACAAATACGCAAGATTCATGCGTTTCGAGCAGCCAAACAAGTCCCAAACGATTGCAAAGTCGCTTTATAACGAAATCGAACGATTGAGTTTTGCGCTCGCTGTAGGCGTTCCAGATCGTATTATAAGATCAAAAACACTTCATTCTATGCAAAAACGTAAGATTCGTGGGTTTGGAATCGCCAAACAAGCCCCAAATGAATGCAAAGTCCATTTATAACGATATCGATCATTTGAGTTTTACGCTCGCAGCAAGCGTTTCAGCTCGTATTATAAGTTCAAAAACACTTCATAATATGCAAATACGTAAGATTCGTGGCTTTAGAATCGCCAAACAAGCCCCAATTGAATGCAAAGTCCATTTATAACGATATCGATCATTTGAGTTTTACGCTCGCAGCAGGCGTTCGAGCTCGCATTATGAGATCAATAACACTTAATTCTATACAAATACGCAAGATTCATGCGTTTCGAGCAGCCAAACAAGTCCCAAACGATTGCAAAGTCGCTTTATAACGAAATCGAACGATTGAGTTTTGCACTCGCTGTAGGCGTTCCAGATCGTATTATAAGATCAAAAACACTTCATTCTATGCAAATACGTAAGATTCGTGGGTTTGGAATCGCCAAACAAGCCCCAAATGAATGCAAAGTCCATTTATAACGATATCGATCATTTGAGTTTTACGCTCGCAGCAAGCGTTTCAGCTCGTATTATGAGATCAAAAATACTTCATTCTATGCAAATACGCATGATTCATGCGTTTCAAGCCGCCAATCAAGCCATAATCGAATGCAAAGTTGCTTTATAACGAAATCGAACGATTGAGTTTTGCGCTCGCTGTAGGCGTTCCAGCTCGTATTATAAGATCAAAAACACTTTATTCTATGCAAATACGCAAGGTTCATGCGTTTCGAGCAGCCAAACAAGCCCCGTACGATTGCAATGTCGCTTTATAACGAAATCGGACGATTGAGTTTTGCGCTCGCTGTAGGCGTTCCAGATCATATTGTAAGATCAAAAACACTTCATTCTATGCAAATACGTCAGATTCGTGGGTTTAGAATCGCCAAACAAGCCCCAAATGAATGCAAAGTCCATTTATAACGATATCGATCATTTGAGTGTTACGCTCGCAGCAGGTGTTCGAGCTCGCATTATGAGATCAATAACACTTAATTCTATACAAATACGCAACATTCATGCGTTTCGAGCAACCAAACAAGTCCCAAACGATTGCAAAGTCGCTTTATAACGAAATCGAACGATTGAGTTTTGCGCTCGCTGTAGGCGTTCCAGATCGTATTATAAGATCAAAAACACTACATTCTATGCAAATACGCAAGATTCATGCGTTTCGAGCAGCCAGACAAGCCCCAAATGAATACAAAGTCCATTTATAACGATATCGATCATTTGAGTCTTGCGCTCGCAGCATGCGTTCCAGCTCGTATTATGAGATCAATAACACTTCATTCTATGCAAATACGCAAGATTTATGCGTTTCGAGCAGCAAAACAAGGCACAAACGATTGCAAAGTCGCTTTATAACAAAATGGAACGGTTGAGATTTGCGCTCTTTGTAGGCGTTGCAGCTCGTATTATAAGATCAAAAACTCCTCATTCTATACAAATACGCAAGATTCATGCGTTTCAAGCCGCCAAACAAGCCATAATCGAATGCAAAGTTGCTTTATAACGAAATCGTACGATTGAGTTTTGCGCTCGCTGTAGGCGTTCCAGCTCGTATTATAAGATCAAAAACACTTTATTCTATGCAAATACGCAAGATTCATGCGTTTCGAGCAGCCAAACAAGCCCCGTACGATTGCAATGTCGCTTTATAACGAAATCGGACGATTGAGTTTTGCGCTCGCTGTAGGCGTTCCAGATCGTATTATAAGATCAAAAACACTTCATTCTATGCAAATACGCAAGATTCATGCGTTTCGAGCAGCCAGACAAGCCCCGAACGATTGCAATGTCGCTTTATAACGAAATCGAACGATTGAGTTTTGCGCTCGCTGTAGGCGTTCCAGATCGTATTATAAGATCAAAAACACTTCATAATATACAAATACGTAAGATTCGTGGGTTTGGAATCGCCAAACAAGCCCCAAATGAATGCAAAGTCCATTTATAACGATATCGATCATTTGAGTGTTACGCTCGCAGTAGGCGTTCGAGCTCGCATTATGAGATCAATAACACTTAATTCTATACAAATACGCAAGATTCATGCGTTTCGAGCAGCCAAACAAGTCCCAAACGATTGCAAAGTCGCTTTATAACGAAATCGAACGATTGAGTTTTGCGCTCGCTGTAGGCGTTCCAGATCGTATTATAAGATCAAAAACACTTCATTCTATGCAAAAACGTAAGATTCGTGGGTTTGGAATCGCCAAACAAGCCCCAAATGAATGCAAAGTCCATTTATAACGATATCGATCATTTGAGTTTTACGCTCGCAGCAAGCGTTTCAGCTCGTATTATGAGATCAAAAATACTTCATTCTATGCAAATACGCATGATTCATGCGTTTCAAGCCGCCAAACAAGCCATAATCGAATGCAAAGTTGCTTTATAACGAAATCGAACGATTGAGTTTTGCGCTCGCTGTAGGCGTTCCAGCTCGTATTATAAGATCAAAAACACTTTATTCTATGCAAATACGCAAGATTCATGCGTTTCGAGCAGCCAAACAAGCCCCGTACGATTGCAATGTCGCTTTATAACGAAATCGGACGATTGAGTTTTGCGCTCGCTGTAGGCGTTCCAGATCGTATTATAAGATCAAAAACACTTCATTCTATGCAAATACGCAAGATTCATGCGTTTCGAGCAGCCAGACAAGCCCCGAACGATTGCAATGTCGCTTTATAACGAAATCGAACGATTGAGTTTTGCGCTCGCTGTAGGCGTTCCAGATCGTATTATAAGATCAAAAACACTTCATAATATACAAATACGTAAGATTCGTGGGTTTGGAATCGCCAAACAAGCCCCAAATGAATGCAAAGTCCATTTATAACGATATCGATCATTTGAGTGTTACGCTCGCAGTAGGCGTTCGAGCTCGCATTATGAGATCAATAACACTTAATTCTATACAAATACGCAAGATTCATGCGTTTCGAGCAGCCAAACAAGTCCCAAACGATTGCAAAGTCGCTTTATAACGAAATCGAACGATTGAGTTTTGCGCTCGCTGTAGGCGTTCCAGATCGTATTATAAGATCAAAAACACTTCATTCTATGCAAATACGTAAGATTCGTGGGTTTGGAATCGCCAAACAAGCCCCAAATGAATGCAAAGTCCATTTATAACGATATCGATCATTTGAGTGTTACGCTCGCAGTAGGCGTTCGAGCTCGCATTATGAGATCAATAACACTCAATTCTATACAAATACGCAAGATTCATGCGTTTCGAGCAGCCAAACAAGTCCCAAACGATTGCAAAGTCGCTTTATAACGAAATCGAACGATTGAGTTTTGCGCTCGCTGTAGGCGTTCCAGATCGTATTATAAGATCAAAAACACTACATTCTATGCAAATACGCAAGATTCATGCGTTTCGAGCAGCCAGACAAGCCCCGAACGATTGCAATGTCGCTTTATAACGAAATCGAACGATTGAGTTTTGCGCTCGCTGTAGGCGTTCCAGATCGTATTATAAGATCAAAAACACTTCATAATATACAAATACGTAAGATTCGTGGGTTCAGAATCGCCAAACAAGCCCCAAATGAATGCAAAGTCCATTTATAACGAAATCGAACGATTGAGTTTTGCGCTCGCTGTAGGCGTTCCAGATCGTATTATAAGATCAAAAACACTTCATAATATACAAATACGTAAGATTCGTGGGTTCAGAATCGCCAAACAAGCCCCAAATGAATGCAAAGTCCATTTATAACGATATCGATCATTTGAGTTTTACGCTCGCAGCACGCGTTCGAGCTCGCATTATGAGATCAATAACACTCAATTCTATACAAATACGCAAGATTCATGCGTTTCGAGCAGCCAAACAAGTCCCAAACGATTGCAAAGTCGCTTTATAACGAAATCGAACGATTGAGTTTTGCGCTCGCTGTAGGCGTTCCAGATCGTATTATAAGATCAAAAACACTACATTCTATGCAAATACGCAAGATTCATGCGTTTCGAGCAGCCAGACAAGCCCCGAACGATTGCAATGTCGCTTTATAACGAAATCGAACGATTGAGTTTTGCGCTCGCTGTAGGCGTTCCAGATCGTATTATAAGATCAAAAACACTTCATTCTATGCAAATACGTAAGATTCGTGGGTTTGGAATCGCCAAACAAGCCCCAAATGAATGCAAAGTCCATGTATAACGAATACGATCATTTGAGTTTTACCCTCGCAGCAGGAGTTCAAGATCGTATTATGAGATCAAAAACACTTCATAGTATGCAAACACGCATGATTCATGCGTTTCGAGCCGCCATCCAATCCCCAAACGAATGCAAAGTCGCTTTATAACGAAATCGAACGATTGAGTTTTGCGCTCGCTGTAGGCGTTCCAGATCGTATTATAAGATCAAAAACACTTCATTCTATGCAAATACGTAAGATTCGTGGGTTTGGAATCGCCAAACAAGCCCCAAATGAATGCAAAGTCCACTTATAACGATATCGATCATTTGAGTTTTACGCTCGCAGCAAGCGTTTCAGCTCGTATTATGAGATCAAAAATACTTCATTCTATGCAAATACGCATGATTCATGCGTTTCAAGCCGCCAATCAAGCCATAATCGAATGCAAAGTTGCTTTATAACGAAATCGAACGATTGAGTTTTGCGCTCGCTGTAGGCGTTCCAGCTCGTATTATAAGATCAAAAACACTTTATTCTATGCAAATACGCAAGGTTCATGCGTTTCGAGCAGCCAAACAAGCCCCGTACGATTGCAATGTCGCTTTATAACGAAATCGGACGATTGAGTTTTGCGCTCGCTGTAGGCGTTCCAGATCATATTGTAAGATCAAAAACACTTCATTCTATGCAAATACGTCAGATTCGTGGGTTTAGAATCGCCAAACAAGCCCCAAATGAATGCAAAGTCCATTTATAACGATATCGATCATTTGAGTGTTACGCTCGCAGCAGGTGTTCGAGCTCGCATTATGAGATCAATAACACTTAATTCTATACAAATACGCAACATTCATGCGTTTCGAGCAACCAAACAAGTCCCAAACGATTGCAAAGTCGCTTTATAACGAAATCGAACGATTGAGTTTTGCGCTCGCTGTAGGCGTTCCAGATCGTATTATAAGATCAAAAACACTACATTCTATGCAAATACGCAAGGTTCATGCGTTTCGAGCAGCCAAACAAGCCCCGTACGATTGCAATGTCGCTTTATAACGAAATCGGACGATTGAGTTTTGCGCTCGCTGTAGGCGTTCCAGATCATATTGTAAGATCAAAAACACTTCATTCTATGCAAATACGTCAGATTCGTGGGTTTAGAATCGCCAAACAAGCCCCAAATGAATGCAAAGTCCATTTATAACGATATCGATCATTTGAGTGTTACGCTCGCAGCAGGTGTTCGAGCTCGCATTATGAGATCAATAACACTTAATTCTATACAAATACGCAACATTCATGCGTTTCGAGCAACCAAACAAGTCCCAAACGATTGCAAAGTCGCTTTATAACGAAATCGAACGATTGAGTTTTGCGCTCGCTGTAGGCGTTCCAGATCGTATTATAAGATCAAAAACACTACATTCTATGCAAATACGCAAGATTCATGCGTTTCGAGCAGCCAGACAAGCCCCGAACGATTGCAATGTCGCTTTATAACGAAATCGAACGATTGAGTTTTGCGCTCGCTGTAGGCGTTCCAGATCGTATTATAAGATCAAAAACACTTCATAATATACAAATACGTAAGATTCGTGGGTTCAGAATCGCCAAACAAGCCCCAAATCAATGCAAAGTCCATTTATAACGATATCGATCATTTGAGTTTTACGCTCGCAGCAAGCGTTTCAGCTCGTATTATAAGTTCAAAAACACTTCATAATATGCAAATACGTAAGATTCGTGGCTTTAGAATCGCCAAACAAGCCCCAATTGAATGCAAAGTCCATTTATAACGATATCGATCATTTGAGTTTTACGCTCGCAGCAGGCGTTCGAGCTCGCATTATGAGATCAATAACACTTAATTCTATACAAATACGCAAGATTCATGCGTTTCGAGCAGCCAAACAAGTCCCAAACGATTGCAAAGTCGCTTTATAACGAAATCGAACGATTGAGTTTTGCGCTCGCTGTAGGCGTTCCAGATCGTATTATAAGATCAAAAACACTTCATTCTATGCAAATACGTAAGATTCGTGGGTTTGGAATCGCCAAACAAGCCCCAAATGAATGCAAAGTCCATTTATAACGATATCGATCATTTGAGTGTTACGCTCGCAGTAGGCGTTCGAGCTCGCATTATGAGATCAATAACACTTAATTCTATACAAATACGCAAGATTCATGCGTTTCGAGCAGCCAAACAAGTCCCAAACGATTGCAAAGTCGCTTTATAACGAAATCGAACGATTGAGTTTTGCGCTTGCTGTAGGCGTTCCAGATCGTATTATAAGATCAAAAACACTTCATTCTATGCAAATACGTAAGATTCGTGGGTTTGGAATCGCCAAACAAGCCCCAAATGAATGCAAAGTCCATTTATAACGATATCGATCATTTGAGTGTTACGCTCGCAGTAGGCGTTCGAGCTCGCATTATGAGATCAATAACACTTAATTCTATACAAATACGCAAGATTCATGCGTTTCGAGCAGCCAAACAAGTCCCAAACGATTGCAAAGTCGCTTTATAACGAAATCGAACGATTGAGTTTTGCGCTCGCTGTAGGCGTTCCAGATCGTATTATAAGATCAAAAACACTTCATTCTATGCAAATACGTAAGATTCGTGGGTTTGGAATCGCCAAACAAGCCCCAAATGAATGCAAAGTCCATTTATAACGATATCGATCATTTGAGTTTTACGCTCGCAGCAAGCGTTTCAGCTCGTATTATGAGATCAAAAATACTTCATTCTATGCAAATACGCATGATTCATGCGTTTCAAGCCGCCAAACAAGCCATAATCGAATGCAAAGTTGCTTTATAACGAAATCGAACGATTGAGTTTTGCGCTCGCTGTAGGCGTTCCAGATCGTATTATAAGATCAAAAACACTACATTCTATGCAAATACGCAAGATTCATGCGTTTCGAGCAGCCAGACAAGCCCCGAACGATTGCAATGTCGCTTTATAACGAAATCGAACGATTGAGTTTTGCGCTCGCTGTAGGCGTTCCAGATCGTATTATAAGATCAAAAACACTTCATAATATACAAATACGTAAGATTCGTGGGTTCAGAATCGCCAAACAAGCCCCAAATGAATGCAAAGTCCATTTATAACGATATCGATCATTTGAGTGTTACGCTCGCAGTAGGCGTTCGAGCTCGCATTATGAGATCAATAACACTTAATTCTATACAAATACGCAAGATTCATGCGTTTCGAGCAGCCAAACAAGTCCCAAACGATTGCAAAGTCGCTTTATAACGAAATCGAACGATTGAGTTTTGCACTCGCTGTAGGCGTTCCAGATCGTATTATAAGATCAAAAACACTTCATTCTATGCAAATACGTAAGATTCGTGGGTTTGGAATCGCCAAACAAGCCCCAAATGAATGCAAAGTCCATTTATAACGATATCGATCATTTGAGTTTTACGCTCGCAGCAAGCGTTTCAGCTCGTATTATGAGATCAAAAATACTTCATTCTATGCAAATACGCATGATTCATGCGTTTCAAGCCGCCAATCAAGCCATAATCGAATGCAAAGTTGCTTTATAACGAAATCGAACGATTGAGTTTTGCGCTCGCTGTAGGCGTTCCAGCTCGTATTATAAGATCAAAAACACTTTATTCTATGCAAATACGCAAGGTTCATGCGTTTCGAGCAGCCAAACAAGCCCCGTACGATTGCAATGTCGCTTTATAACGAAATCGGACGATTGAGTTTTGCGCTCGCTGTAGGCGTTCCAGATCATATTGTAAGATCAAAAACACTTCATTCTATGCAAATACGTCAGATTCGTGGGTTTAGAATCGCCAAACAAGCCCCAAATGAATGCAAAGTCCATTTATAACGATATCGATCATTTGAGTGTTACGCTCGCAGCAGGTGTTCGAGCTCGCATTATGAGATCAATAACACTTAATTCTATACAAATACGCAACATTCATGCGTTTCGAGCAACCAAACAAGTCCCAAACGATTGCAAAGTCGCTTTATAACGAAATCGAACGATTGAGTTTTGCGCTCGCTGTAGGCGTTCCAGATCGTATTATAAGATCAAAAACACTACATTCTATGCAAATACGCAAGATTCATGCGTTTCGAGCAGCCAGACAAGCCCCGAACGATTGCAATGTCGCTTTATAACGAAATCGAAGGATTGAGTTTTGCGCTCGCTGTAGGCGTTCCAGATCGTATTATAAGATCAAAAACACTTCATAATATACAAATACGTAAGATTCGTGGGTTCAGAATCGCCAAACAAGCCCCAAATGAATGCAAAGTCCATTTATAACGATATCGATCATTTGAGTTTTACGCTCGCAGCAAGCGTTTCAGCTCGTATTATAAGTTCAAAAACACTTCATAATATGCAAATACGTAAGATTCGTGGCTTTAGAATCGCCAAACAAGCCCCAATTGAATGCAAAGTCCATTTATAACGATATCGATCATTTGAGTTTTACGCTCGCAGCAGGCGTTCGAGCTCGCATTATGAGATCAATAACACTTAATTCTATACAAATACGCAAGATTCATGCGTTTCGAGCAGCCAAACAAGTCCCAAACGATTGCAAAGTCGCTTTATAACGAAATCGAACGATTGAGTTTTGCACTCGCTGTAGGCGTTCCAGATCGTATTATAAGATCAAAAACACTTCATTCTATGCAAATACGTAAGATTCGTGGGTTTGGAATCGCCAAACAAGCCCCAAATGAATGCAAAGTCCATTTATAACGATATCGATCATTTGAGTTTTACGCTCGCAGCAAGCGTTTCAGCTCGTATTATGAGATCAAAAATACTTCATTCTATGCAAATACGCATGATTCATGCGTTTCAAGCCGCCAATCAAGCCATAATCGAATGCAAAGTTGCTTTATAACGAAATCGAACGATTGAGTTTTGCGCTCGCTGTAGGCGTTCCAGCTCGTATTATAAGATCAAAAACACTTTATTCTATGCAAATACGCAAGGTTCATGCGTTTCGAGCAGCCAAACAAGCCCCGTACGATTGCAATGTCGCTTTATAACGAAATCGGACGATTGAGTTTTGCGCTCGCTGTAGGCGTTCCAGATCATATTGTAAGATCAAAAACACTTCATTCTATGCAAATACGTCAGATTCGTGGGTTTAGAATCGCCAAACAAGCCCCAAATGAATGCAAAGTCCATTTATAACGATATCGATCATTTGAGTGTTACGCTCGCAGCAGGTGTTCGAGCTCGCATTATGAGATCAATAACACTTAATTCTATACAAATACGCAACATTCATGCGTTTCGAGCAACCAAACAAGTCCCAAACGATTGCAAAGTCGCTTTATAACGAAATCGAACGATTGAGTTTTGCGCTCGCTGTAGGCGTTCCAGATCGTATTATAAGATCAAAAACACTACATTCTATGCAAATACGCAAGATTCATGCGTTTCGAGCAGCCAGACAAGCCCCGAACGATTGCAATGTCGCTTTATAACGAAATCGAACGATTGAGTTTTGCGCTCGCTGTAGGCGTTCCAGATCGTATTATAAGATCAAAAACACTTCATAATATACAAATACGTAAGATTCGTGGGTTCAGAATCGCCAAACAAGCCCCAAATGAATGCAAAGTCCATTTATAACGATATCGATCATTTGAGTTTTACGCTCGCAGCAAGCGTTTCAGCTCGTATTATAAGTTCAAAAACACTTCATAATATGCAAATACGTAAGATTCGTGGCTTTAGAATCGCCAAACAAGCCCCAATTGAATGCAAAGTCCATTTATAACGATATCGATCATTTGAGTTTTACGCTCGCAGCAGGCGTTCGAGCTCGCATTATGAGATCAATAACACTTAATTCTATACAAATACGCAAGATTCATGCGTTTCGAGCAGCCAAACAAGTCCCAAACGATTGCAAAGTCGCTTTATAACGAAATCGAACGATTGAGTTTTGCGCTCGCTGTAGGCGTTCCAGATCGTATTATAAGATCAAAAACACTTCATTCTATGCAAATACGTAAGATTCGTGGGTTTGGAATCGCCAAACAAGCCCCAAATGAATGCAAAGTCCATGTATAACGAATACGATCATTTGAGTTTTACACTCGCAGCAGGCGTTCCAGATCGTATTATGAGATCAAAAACACTTCATAGTATGCAAACACGCATGATTCATGCGTTTCGAGCCGCCATCAATCCCCAAACGAATGCAAAGTAGCTTTATAACGAAATTTAACGATTGAGTTTTGCGCTCGCTGTAAGCGATCCAGCTCGTATCATAACATCAAAAACACTTTATTCTATGCAAATACGCAAGATTCATGCGTTTCGAGCAGCCAAACAAGCCCCGTACGATTGCAATGTCGCTTTATAACGAAATCGAACGATTGAGTTTTGCGCTCGCTGTAGGCGTTCCAGATCGTATTATAAGATCAAAAACACTTCATTCTATGCAAATACGTAAGATTCGTGGGTTTAGAATCGCCAAACAAGCCCCAAATGAATACAAAGTCCATTTATAACGATATCGATCATTTGAGTCTTGCGCTCGCAGCATGCGTTCCAGCTCGTATTATGAGATCAATAACACTTCATTCTATGCAAATACGCAAGATTTATGCGTTTCGAGCAGCAAAACAAGGCACAAACGATTGCAAAGTCGCTTTATAACAAAATGGAACGGTTGAGATTTGCGCTCTTTGTAGGCGTTGCAGCTCGTATTATAAGATCAAAAACTCCTCATTCTATACAAATACGCAAGATTCATGCGTTTCAAGCCGCCAAACAAGCCATAATCGAATGCAAAGTTGCTTTATAACGAAATCGAACGATTGAGTTTTGCGCTCGCTGTAGGCGTTCCAGCTCGTATTATAAGATCAAAAACACTTTATTCTATGCAAATACGCAAGATTCATGCGTTTCGAGCAGCCAAACAAGCCCCGTACGATTGCAATGTCGCTTTATAACGAAATCGGACGATTGAGTTTTGCGCTCGCTGTAGGCGTTCCAGATCGTATTATAAGATCAAAAACACTTCATTCTATGCAAATACGCAAGATTCATGCGTTTCGAGCAGCCAGACAAGCCCCGAACGATTGCAAAGTCGCTTTATAACGAAATCGAACGATTGAGTTTTGCGCTCGCTGTAGGCGTTCCAGATCGTATTATAAGATCAAAAACACTACATTCTATGCAAATACGCAAGATTCATGCGTTTCGAGCAGCCAGACAAGCCCCGAACGATTGCAAAGTCGCTTTATAACGAAATCGAACGATTGAGTTTTGCGCTCGCTGTAGGCGTTCCAGATCGTATTATAAGATCAAAAACACTTCATTCTATGCAAATACGTAAGATTCGTGGGTTTGGAATCGCCAAACAAGCCCCAAATGAATGCAAAGTCCATTTATAACGATATCGATCATTTGAGTTTTACGCTCGCAGCAAGCGTTTCAGCTCGTATTATGAGATCAAAAATACTTCATTCTATGCAAATACGCATGATTCATGCGTTTCAAGCCGCCAATCAAGCCATAATCGAATGCAAAGTTGCTTTATAACGAAATCGAACGATTGAGTTTTGCGCTCGCTGTAGGCGTTCCAGCTCGTATTATAAGATCAAAAACACTACATTCTATGCAAATACGCAAGATTCATGCGTTTCGAGCAGCCAGACAAGCCCCGAACGATTGCAATGACGCTTTATAACGAAATCGAACGATTGAGTTTTGCGCTCGCTGTAGGCGTTCCAGATCTTATTATAAGATCAAAAACACTTCATAATATACAAATACGTAAGATTCGTGGGTTCAGAATCGCCAAACAAGCCCCAAATGAATGCAAAGTCCATTTATAACGATATCGATCATTTGAGTTTTACGCTCGCAGCAAGCGTTTCAGCTCGTATTATGAGATCAAAAATACTTCATTCTATGCAAATACGCATGATTCATGCGTTTCGAGCCGCCAAACAAGTCCCAAACGATTGCAAAGTCGCTTTATAACGAAATCGAACGATTGAGTTTTGCGCTCGCTGTAGGCGTTCCAGATCGTATTATAAGTTCAAAAACACTTCATAATATGCAAATACGTAAGATTCGTGGCTTTAGAATCGCCAAACAAGCCCCAATTGAATGCAAAGTCCATTTATAACGATATCGATCATTTGAGTTTTACGCTCGCAGCAGGCGTTCGAGCTCGCATTATGAGATCAATAACACTTAATTCTATACAAATACGCAAGATTCATGCGTTTCGAGCAGCCAAACAAGTCCCAAACGATTGCAAAGTCGCTTTATAACGAAATCGAACGATTGAGTTTTGCGCTCGCTGTAGGCGTTCCAGATCGTATTATAAGATCAAAAACACTTCATTCTATGCAAATACGTAAGATTCGTGGGTTTGGAATCGCCAAACAAGCCCCAAATGAATGCAAAGTCCATTTATAACGATATCGATCATTTGAGTGTTACGCTCGCAGTAGGCGTTCGAGCTCGCATTATGAGATCAATAACACTCAATTCTATACAAATACGCAAGATTCATGCGTTTCGAGCAGCCAAACAAGTCCCAAACGATTGCAAAGTCGCTTTATAACGAAATCGAACGATTGAGTTTTGCGCTCGCTGTAGGCGTTCCAGATCGTATTATAAGATCAAAAACACTACATTCTATGCAAATACGCAAGATTCATGCGTTTCGAGCAGCCAGACAAGCCCCGAACGATTGCAATGTCGCTTTATAACGAAATCGAACGATTGAGTTTTGCGCTCGCTGTAGGCGTTCCAGATCGTATTATAAGATCAAAAACACTTCATAATATACAAATACGTAAGATTCGTGGGTTCAGAATCGCCAAACAAGCCCCAAATGAATGCAAAGTCCATTTATAACGAAATCGAACGATTGAGTTTTGCGCTCGCTGTAGGCGTTCCAGATCGTATTATAAGATCAAAAACACTTCATAATATACAAATACGTAAGATTCGTGGGTTCAGAATCGCCAAACAAGCCCCAAATGAATGCAAAGTCCATTTATAACGATATCGATCATTTGAGTTTTACGCTCGCAGCACGCGTTCGAGCTCGCATTATGAGATCAATAACACTCAATTCTATACAAATACGCAAGATTCATGCGTTTCGAGCAGCCAAACAAGTCCCAAACGATTGCAAAGTCGCTTTATAACGAAATCGAACGATTGAGTTTTGCGCTCGCTGTAGGCGTTCCAGATCGTATTATAAGATCAAAAACACTACATTCTATGCAAATACGCAAGATTCATGCGTTTCGAGCAGCCAGACAAGCCCCGAACGATTGCAATGTCGCTTTATAACGAAATCGAACGATTGAGTTTTGCGCTCGCTGTAGGCGTTCCAGATCGTATTATAAGATCAAAAACACTTCATTCTATGCAAATACGTAAGATTCGTGGGTTTGGAATCGCCAAACAAGCCCCAAATGAATGCAAAGTCCATGTATAACGAATACGATCATTTGAGTTTTACCCTCGCAGCAGGCGTTCAAGATCGTATTATGAGATCAAAAACACTTTATAGTATGCAAACACGCATGATTCATGCGTTTCGAGCCGCCATCCAATCCCCAAACGAATGCAAAGTCGCTTTATAACGAAATCGAACGATTGAGTTTTGCGCTCGCTGTAGGCGTTCCAGATCGTATTATAAGATCAAAAACACTTCATTCTATGCAAATACGTAAGATTCGTGGGTTTGGAATCGCCAAACAAGCCCCAAATGAATGCAAAGTCCATTTATAACGATATCGATCATTTGAGTTTTACGCTCGCAGCAAGCGTTTCAGCTCGTATTATGAGATCAAAAATACTTCATTCTATGCAAATACGCATGATTCATGCGTTTCAAGCCGCCAATCAAGCCATAATCGAATGCAAAGTTGCTTTATAACGAAATCGAACGATTGAGTTTTGCGCTCGCTGTAGGCGTTCCAGCTCGTATTATAAGATCAAAAACACTTTATTCTATGCAAATACGCAAGGTTCATGCGTTTCGAGCAGCCAAACAAGCCCCGTACGATTGCAATGTCGCTTTATAACGAAATCGGACGATTGAGTTTTGCGCTCGCTGTAGGCGTTCCAGATCGTATTATAAGATCAAAAACACTTCATTCTATGCAAATACGCAAGATTCATGCGTTTCGAGCAGCCAGACAAGCCCCGAACGATTGCAAAGTCGCTTTATAACGAAATCGAACGATTGAGTTTTGCGCTCGCTGTAGGCGTTCCAGATCGTATTATAAGATCAAAAACACTACATTCTATGCAAATACGCAAGATTCATGCGTTTCGAGCAGCCAGACAAGCCCCGAACGATTGCAAAGTCGCTTTATAACGAAATCGAACGATTGAGTTTTGCGCTCGCTGTAGGCGTTCCAGATCGTATTATAAGATCAAAAACACTTCATTCTATGCAAATACGTAAGATTCGTGGGTTTGGAATCGCCAAACAAGCCCCAAATGAATGCAAAGTCCATTTATAACGATATCGATCATTTGAGTTTTACGCTCGCAGCAAGCGTTTCAGCTCGTATTATGAGATCAAAAATACTTCATTCTATGCAAATACGCATGATTCATGCGTTTCAAGCCGCCAATCAAGCCATAATCGAATGCAAAGTTGCTTTATAACGAAATCGAACGATTGAGTTTTGCGCTCGCTGTAGGCGTTCCAGCTCGTATTATAAGATCAAAAACACTTTATTCTATGCAAATACGCAAGGTTCATGCGTTTCGAGCAGCCAAACAAGCCCCGTACGATTGCAATGTCGCTTTATAACGAAATCGGACGATTGAGTTTTGCGCTCGCTGTAGGCGTTCCAGATCATATTGTAAGATCAAAAACACTTCATTCTATGCAAATACGTCAGATTCGTGGGTTTAGAATCGCCAAACAAGCCCCAAATGAATGCAAAGTCCATTTATAACGATATCGATCATTTGAGTGTTACGCTCGCAGCAGGTGTTCGAGCTCGCATTATGAGATCAATAACACTTAATTCTATACAAATACGCAACATTCATGCGTTTCGAGCAACCAAGCAAGTCCCAAACGATTGCAAAGTCGCTTTATAACGAAATCGAACGATTGAGTTTTGCGCTCGCTGTAGGCGTTCCAGATCGTATTATAAGATCAAAAACACTACATTCTATGCAAATACGCAAGATTCATGCGTTTCGAGCAGCCAGACAAGCCCCGAACGATTGCAATGACGCTTTATAACGAAATCGAACGATTGAGTTTTGCGCTCGCTGTAGGCGTTCCAGATCTTATTATAAGATCAAAAACACTTCATAAT
The DNA here is from genome assembly GCA_958510785.1 of Exephanes ischioxanthus. Lineage (NCBI taxonomy): Eukaryota > Metazoa > Arthropoda > Insecta > Hymenoptera > Ichneumonidae > Exephanes > Exephanes ischioxanthus. The sequence goes on along the minus strand of OY294016.1, from coordinate 18,698,765 downwards.
ATACAAATACGTAAGATTCGTGGGTTCAGAATCGCCAAACAAGCCCCAAATGAATGCAAAGTCCATTTATAACGATATCGATCATTTGAGTTTTACGCTCGCAGCAAGCGTTTCAGCTCGTATTATGAGATCAAAAATACTTCATTCTATGCAAATACGCATGATTCATGCGTTTCGAGCCGCCAAACAAGTCCCAAACGATTGCAAAGTCGCTTTATAACGAAATCGAACGATTGAGTTTTGCGCTCGCTGTAGGCGTTCCAGATCGTATTATAAGTTCAAAAACACTTCATAATATGCAAATACGTAAGATTCGTGGCTTTAGAATCGCCAAACAAGCCCCAATTGAATGCAAAGTCCATTTATAACGATATCGATCATTTGAGTTTTACGCTCGCAGCAGGCGTTCGAGCTCGCATTATGAGATCAATAACACTTAATTCTATACAAATACGCAAGATTCATGCGTTTCGAGCAGCCAAACAAGTCCCAAACGATTGCAAAGTCGCTTTATAACGAAATCGAACGATTGAGTTTTGCGCTCGCTGTAGGCGTTCCAGATCGTATTATAAGATCAAAAACACTTCATTCTATGCAAATACGTAAGATTCGTGGGTTTGGAATCGCCAAACAAGCCCCAAATGAATGCAAAGTCCATTTATAACGATATCGATCATTTGAGTGTTACGCTCGCAGTAGGCGTTCGAGCTCGCATTATGAGATCAATAACACTCAATTCTATACAAATACGCAAGATTCATGCGTTTCGAGCAGCCAAACAAGTCCCAAACGATTGCAAAGTCGCTTTATAACGAAATCGAACGATTGAGCTTTGCGCTCGCTGTAGGCGTTCCAGATCGTATTATAAGATCAAAAACACTTCATAATATACAAATACGTAAGATTCGTGGGTTCAGAATCGCCAAACAAGCCCCAAATGAATGCAAAGTCCATTTATAACGATATCGATCATTTGAGTTTTACGCTCGCAGCACGCGTTCGAGCTCGCATTATGAGATCAATAACACTCAATTCTATACAAATACGCAAGATTCATGCGTTTCGAGCAGCCAAACAAGTCCCAAACGATTGCAAAGTCGCTTTATAACGAAATCGAACGATTGAGTTTTGCGCTCGCTGTAGGCGTTCCAGATCGTATTATAAGATCAAAAACACTACATTCTATGCAAATACGCAAGATTCATGCGTTTCGAGCAGCCAGACAAGCCCCGAACGATTGCAATGTCGCTTTATAACGAAATCGAACGATTGAGTTTTGCGCTCGCTGTAGGCGTTCCAGATCGTATTATAAGATCAAAAACACTTCATTCTATGCAAATACGTAAGATTCGTGGGTTTGGAATCGCCAAACAAGCCCCAAATGAATGCAAAGTCCATGTATAACGAATACGATCATTTGAGTTTTACCCTCGCAGCAGGCGTTCAAGATCGTATTATGAGATCAAAAACACTTCATAGTATGCAAACACGCATGATTCATGCGTTTCGAGCCGCCATCCAATCCCCAAACGAATGCAAAGTCGCTTTATAACGAAATCGAACGATTGAGTTTTGCGCTCGCTGTAGGCGTTCCAGATCGTATTATAAGATCAAAAACACTTCATTCTATGCAAATACGTAAGATTCGTGGGTTTGGAATCGCCAAACAAGCCCCAAATGAATGCAAAGTCCATTTATAACGATATCGATCATTTGAGTTTTACGCTCGCAGCAAGCGTTTCAGCTCGTATTATGAGATCAAAAATACTTCATTCTATGCAAATACGCATGATTCATGCGTTTCAAGCCGCCAATCAAGCCATAATCGAATGCAAAGTTGCTTTATAACGAAATCGAACGATTGAGTTTTGCGCTCGCTGTAGGCGTTCCAGCTCGTATTATAAGATCAAAAACACTTTATTCTATGCAAATACGCAAGGTTCATGCGTTTCGAGCAGCCAAACAAGCCCCGTACGATTGCAATGTCGCTTTATAACGAAATCGGACGATTGAGTTTTGCGCTCGCTGTAGGCGTTCCAGATCATATTGTAAGATCAAAAACACTTCATTCTATGCAAATACGTCAGATTCGTGGGTTTAGAATCGCCAAACAAGCCCCAAATGAATGCAAAGTCCATTTATAACGATATCGATCATTTGAGTGTTACGCTCGCAGCAGGTGTTCGAGCTCGCATTATGAGATCAATAACACTTAATTCTATACAAATACGCAACATTCATGCGTTTCGAGCAACCAAACAAGTCCCAAACGATTGCAAAGTCGCTTTATAACGAAATCGAACGATTGAGTTTTGCGCTCGCTGTAGGCGTTCCAGATCGTATTATAAGATCAAAAACACTACATTCTATGCAAATACGCAAGGTTCATGCGTTTCGAGCAGCCAAACAAGCCCCGTACGATTGCAATGTCGCTTTATAACGAAATCGGACGATTGAGTTTTGCGCTCGCTGTAGGCGTTCCAGATCATATTGTAAGATCAAAAACACTTCATTCTATGCAAATACGTCAGATTCGTGGGTTTAGAATCGCCAAACAAGCCCCAAATGAATGCAAAGTCCATTTATAACGATATCGATCATTTGAGTGTTACGCTCGCAGCAGGTGTTCGAGCTCGCATTATGAGATCAATAACACTTAATTCTATACAAATACGCAACATTCATGCGTTTCGAGCAACCAAACAAGTCCCAAACGATTGCAAAGTCGCTTTATAACGAAATCGAACGATTGAGTTTTGCGCTCGCTGTAGGCGTTCCAGATCGTATTATAAGATCAAAAACACTACATTCTATGCAAATACGCAAGATTCATGCGTTTCGAGCAGCCAGACAAGCCCCGAACGATTGCAATGTCGCTTTATAACGAAATCGAACGATTGAGTTTTGCGCTCGCTGTAGGCGTTCCAGATCGTATTATAAGATCAAAAACACTTCATAATATACAAATACGTAAGATTCGTGGGTTCAGAATCGCCAAACAAGCCCCAAATGAATGCAAAGTCCATTTATAACGATATCGATCATTTGAGTTTTACGCTCGCAGCAAGCGTTTCAGCTCGTATTATAAGTTCAAAAACACTTCATAATATGCAAATACGTAAGATTCGTGGCTTTAGAATCGCCAAACAAGCCCCAATTGAATGCAAAGTCCATTTATAACGATATCGATCATTTGAGTTTTACGCTCGCAGCAGGCGTTCGAGCTCGCATTATGAGATCAATAACACTTAATTCTATACAAATACGCAAGATTCATGCGTTTCGAGCAGCCAAACAAGTCCCAAACGATTGCAAAGTCGCTTTATAACGAAATCGAACGATTGAGTTTTGCGCTCGCTGTAGGCGTTCCAGATCGTATTATAAGATCAAAAACACTTCATTCTATGCAAATACGTAAGATTCGTGGGTTTGGAATCGCCAAACAAGCCCCAAATGAATGCAAAGTCCATGTATAACGAATACGATCATTTGAGTTTTACACTCGCAGCAGGCGTTCCAGATCGTATTATGAGATCAAAAACACTTCATAGTATGCAAACACGCATGATTCATGCGTTTCGAGCCGCCATCAATCCCCAAACGAATGCAAAGTAGCTTTATAACGAAATTTAACGATTGAGTTTTGCGCTCGCTGTAAGCGATCCAGCTCGTATCATAACATCAAAAACACTTTATTCTATGCAAATACGCAAGATTCATGCGTTTCGAGCAGCCAAACAAGCCCCGTACGATTGCAATGTCGCTTTATAACGAAATCGATCATTTGAGTCTTACGCTCGCAGCATGCGTTCCAGCTCGTATTATGAGATCAATAACACTTCATTCTATGCAAATACGCAAGATTTATGCGTTTCGAGCAGCAAAACAAGGCACAAACGATTGCAAAGTCGCTTTATAACAAAATGGAACGGTTGAGTTTTGCGCTCTTTGTAGGCGTTGCAGCTCGTATTATAAGATCAAAAACTCCTCATTCTATACAAATACGCAAGATTCATGCGTTTCAAGCCGCCAAACAAGCCATAATCGAATGCAAAGTTGCTTTATAACGAAATCGAACGATTGAGTTTTGCGCTCGCTGTAGGCGTTCCAGCTCGTATTATAAGATCAAAAACACTTTATTCTATGCAAATACGCAAGATTTATGCGTTTCGAGCAGCAAAACAAGGCACAAACGATTGCAAAGTCGCTTTATAACGAAATCGAACGATTGAGTTTTGCGCTCGCTGTAGGCGTTCCAGATCGTATTATAAGATCAAAAACACTACATTCTATGCAAATACGCAAGATTCATGCGTTTCGAGCAGCCAGACAAGCCCCGAACGATTGCAATGTCGCTTTATAACGAAATCGAACGATTGAGTTTTGCGCTCGCTGTAGGCGTTCCAGATCGTATTATAAGATCAAAAACACTTCATTCTATGCAAATACGTAAGATTCGTGGGTTTGGAATCGCCAAACAAGCCCCAAATGAATGCAAAGTCCATGTATAACGAATACGATCATTTGAGTTTTACACTCGCAGCAGGCGTTCCAGATCGTATTATGAGATCAAAAACACTTCATAGTATGCAAACACGCATGATTCATGCGTTTCGAGCCGCCATCAATCCCCAAACGAATGCAAAGTAGCTTTATAACGAAATTTAACGATTGAGTTTTGCGCTCGCTGTAAGCGATCCAGCTCGTATCATAACATCAAAAACACTTTATTCTATGCAAATACGCAAGATTCATGCGTTTCGAGCAGCCAAACAAGCCCCGTACGATTGCAATGTCGCTTTATAACGAAATCGAACGATTGAGTTTTGCGCTCGCTGTAGGCGTTCCAGATCGTATTATAAGATCAAAAACACTTCATTCTATGCAAATACGTAAGATTCGTGGGTTTAGAATCGCCAAACAAGCCCCAAATGAATACAAAGTCCATTTATAACGATATCGATCATTTGAGTCTTGCGCTCGCAGCATGCGTTCCAGCTCGTATTATGAGATCAATAACACTTCATTCTATGCAAATACGCAAGATTTATGCGTTTCGAGCAGCAAAACAAGGCACAAACGATTGCAAAGTCGCTTTATAACAAAATGGAACGGTTGAGATTTGCGCTCTTTGTAGGCGTTGCAGCTCGTATTATAAGATCAAAAACTCCTCATTCTATACAAATACGCAAGATTCATGCGTTTCAAGCCGCCAAACAAGCCATAATCGAATGCAAAGTTGCTTTATAACGAAATCGAACGATTGAGTTTTGCGCTCGCTGTAGGCGTTCCAGCTCGTATTATAAGATCAAAAACACTTTATTCTATGCAAATACGCAAGATTCATGCGTTTCGAGCAGCCAAACAAGCCCCGTACGATTGCAATGTCGCTTTATAACGAAATCGGACGATTGAGTTTTGCGCTCGCTGTAGGCGTTCCAGATCGTATTATAAGATCAAAAACACTTCATTCTATGCAAATACGCAAGATTCATGCGTTTCGAGCAGCCAGACAAGCCCCGAACGATTGCAAAGTCGCTTTATAACGAAATCGAACGATTGAGTTTTGCGCTCGCTGTAGGCGTTCCAGATCGTATTATAAGATCAAAAACACTACATTCTATGCAAATACGCAAGATTCATGCGTTTCGAGCAGCCAGACAAGCCCCGAACGATTGCAAAGTCGCTTTATAACGAAATCGAACGATTGAGTTTTGCGCTCGCTGTAGGCGTTCCAGATCGTATTATAAGATCAAAAACACTTCATTCTATGCAAATACGTAAGATTCGTGGGTTTGGAATCGCCAAACAAGCCCCAAATGAATGCAAAGTCCATTTATAACGATATCGATCATTTGAGTTTTACGCTCGCAGCAAGCGTTTCAGCTCGTATTATGAGATCAAAAATACTTCATTCTATGCAAATACGCATGATTCATGCGTTTCAAGCCGCCAATCAAGCCATAATCGAATGCAAAGTTGCTTTATAACGAAATCGAACGATTGAGTTTTGCGCTCGCTGTAGGCGTTCCAGCTCGTATTATAAGATCAAAAACACTACATTCTATGCAAATACGCAAGATTCATGCGTTTCGAGCAGCCAGACAAGCCCCGAACGATTGCAATGACGCTTTATAACGAAATCGAACGATTGAGTTTTGCGCTCGCTGTAGGCGTTCCAGATCTTATTATAAGATCAAAAACACTTCATAATATACAAATACGTAAGATTCGTGGGTTCAGAATCGCCAAACAAGCCCCAAATGAATGCAAAGTCCATTTATAACGATATCGATCATTTGAGTTTTACGCTCGCAGCAAGCGTTTCAGCTCGTATTATGAGATCAAAAATACTTCATTCTATGCAAATACGCATGATTCATGCGTTTCGAGCCGCCAAACAAGTCCCAAACGATTGCAAAGTCGCTTTATAACGAAATCGAACGATTGAGTTTTGCGCTCGCTGTAGGCGTTCCAGATCGTATTATAAGTTCAAAAACACTTCATAATATGCAAATACGTAAGATTCGTGGCTTTAGAATCGCCAAACAAGCCCCAATTGAATGCAAAGTCCATTTATAACGATATCGATCATTTGAGTTTTACGCTCGCAGCAGGCGTTCGAGCTCGCATTATGAGATCAATAACACTTAATTCTATACAAATACGCAAGATTCATGCGTTTCGAGCAGCCAAACAAGTCCCAAACGATTGCAAAGTCGCTTTATAACGAAATCGAACGATTGAGTTTTGCGCTCGCTGTAGGCGTTCCAGATCGTATTATAAGATCAAAAACACTTCATTCTATGCAAATACGTAAGATTCGTGGGTTTGGAATCGCCAAACAAGCCCCAAATGAATGCAAAGTCCATTTATAACGATATCGATCATTTGAGTGTTACGCTCGCAGTAGGCGTTCGAGCTCGCATTATGAGATCAATAACACTCAATTCTATACAAATACGCAAGATTCATGCGTTTCGAGCAGCCAAACAAGTCCCAAACGATTGCAAAGTCGCTTTATAACGAAATCGAACGATTGAGTTTTGCGCTCGCTGTAGGCGTTCCAGATCGTATTATAAGATCAAAAACACTACATTCTATGCAAATACGCAAGATTCATGCGTTTCGAGCAGCCAGACAAGCCCCGAACGATTGCAATGTCGCTTTATAACGAAATCGAACGATTGAGTTTTGCGCTCGCTGTAGGCGTTCCAGATCGTATTATAAGATCAAAAACACTTCATAATATACAAATACGTAAGATTCGTGGGTTCAGAATCGCCAAACAAGCCCCAAATGAATGCAAAGTCCATTTATAACGAAATCGAACGATTGAGTTTTGCGCTCGCTGTAGGCGTTCCAGATCGTATTATAAGATCAAAAACACTTCATAATATACAAATACGTAAGATTCGTGGGTTCAGAATCGCCAAACAAGCCCCAAATGAATGCAAAGTCCATTTATAACGATATCGATCATTTGAGTTTTACGCTCGCAGCACGCGTTCGAGCTCGCATTATGAGATCAATAACACTCAATTCTATACAAATACGCAAGATTCATGCGTTTCGAGCAGCCAAACAAGTCCCAAACGATTGCAAAGTCGCTTTATAACGAAATCGAACGATTGAGTTTTGCGCTCGCTGTAGGCGTTCCAGATCGTATTATAAGATCAAAAACACTACATTCTATGCAAATACGCAAGATTCATGCGTTTCGAGCAGCCAGACAAGCCCCGAACGATTGCAATGTCGCTTTATAACGAAATCGAACGATTGAGTTTTGCGCTCGCTGTAGGCGTTCCAGATCGTATTATAAGATCAAAAACACTTCATTCTATGCAAATACGTAAGATTCGTGGGTTTGGAATCGCCAAACAAGCCCCAAATGAATGCAAAGTCCATGTATAACGAATACGATCATTTGAGTTTTACCCTCGCAGCAGGCGTTCAAGATCGTATTATGAGATCAAAAACACTTTATAGTATGCAAACACGCATGATTCATGCGTTTCGAGCCGCCATCCAATCCCCAAACGAATGCAAAGTCGCTTTATAACGAAATCGAACGATTGAGTTTTGCGCTCGCTGTAGGCGTTCCAGATCGTATTATAAGATCAAAAACACTTCATTCTATGCAAATACGTAAGATTCGTGGGTTTGGAATCGCCAAACAAGCCCCAAATGAATGCAAAGTCCATTTATAACGATATCGATCATTTGAGTTTTACGCTCGCAGCAAGCGTTTCAGCTCGTATTATGAGATCAAAAATACTTCATTCTATGCAAATACGCATGATTCATGCGTTTCAAGCCGCCAATCAAGCCATAATCGAATGCAAAGTTGCTTTATAACGAAATCGAACGATTGAGTTTTGCGCTCGCTGTAGGCGTTCCAGCTCGTATTATAAGATCAAAAACACTTTATTCTATGCAAATACGCAAGGTTCATGCGTTTCGAGCAGCCAAACAAGCCCCGTACGATTGCAATGTCGCTTTATAACGAAATCGGACGATTGAGTTTTGCGCTCGCTGTAGGCGTTCCAGATCGTATTATAAGATCAAAAACACTTCATTCTATGCAAATACGCAAGATTCATGCGTTTCGAGCAGCCAGACAAGCCCCGAACGATTGCAAAGTCGCTTTATAACGAAATCGAACGATTGAGTTTTGCGCTCGCTGTAGGCGTTCCAGATCGTATTATAAGATCAAAAACACTACATTCTATGCAAATACGCAAGATTCATGCGTTTCGAGCAGCCAGACAAGCCCCGAACGATTGCAAAGTCGCTTTATAACGAAATCGAACGATTGAGTTTTGCGCTCGCTGTAGGCGTTCCAGATCGTATTATAAGATCAAAAACACTTCATTCTATGCAAATACGTAAGATTCGTGGGTTTGGAATCGCCAAACAAGCCCCAAATGAATGCAAAGTCCATTTATAACGATATCGATCATTTGAGTTTTACGCTCGCAGCAAGCGTTTCAGCTCGTATTATGAGATCAAAAATACTTCATTCTATGCAAATACGCATGATTCATGCGTTTCAAGCCGCCAATCAAGCCATAATCGAATGCAAAGTTGCTTTATAACGAAATCGAACGATTGAGTTTTGCGCTCGCTGTAGGCGTTCCAGCTCGTATTATAAGATCAAAAACACTTTATTCTATGCAAATACGCAAGGTTCATGCGTTTCGAGCAGCCAAACAAGCCCCGTACGATTGCAATGTCGCTTTATAACGAAATCGGACGATTGAGTTTTGCGCTCGCTGTAGGCGTTCCAGATCATATTGTAAGATCAAAAACACTTCATTCTATGCAAATACGTCAGATTCGTGGGTTTAGAATCGCCAAACAAGCCCCAAATGAATGCAAAGTCCATTTATAACGATATCGATCATTTGAGTGTTACGCTCGCAGCAGGTGTTCGAGCTCGCATTATGAGATCAATAACACTTAATTCTATACAAATACGCAACATTCATGCGTTTCGAGCAACCAAGCAAGTCCCAAACGATTGCAAAGTCGCTTTATAACGAAATCGAACGATTGAGTTTTGCGCTCGCTGTAGGCGTTCCAGATCGTATTATAAGATCAAAAACACTACATTCTATGCAAATACGCAAGATTCATGCGTTTCGAGCAGCCAGACAAGCCCCGAACGATTGCAATGACGCTTTATAACGAAATCGAACGATTGAGTTTTGCGCTCGCTGTAGGCGTTCCAGATCTTATTATAAGATCAAAAACACTTCATAATATACAAATACGTAAGATTCGTGGGTTCAGAATCGCCAAACAAGCCCCAAATGAATGCAAAGTCCATTTATAACGATATCGATCATTTGAGTTTTACGCTCGCAGCAAGCGTTTCAGCTCGTATTATGAGATCAAAAATACTTCATTCTATGCAAATACGCATGATTCATGCGTTTCGAGCCGCCAAACAAGTCCCAAACGATTGCAAAGTCGCTTTATAACGAAATCGAACGATTGAGTTTTGCGCTCGCTGTAGGCGTTCCAGATCGTATTATAAGTTCAAAAACACTTCATAATATGCAAATACGTAAGATTCGTGGCTTTAGAATCGCCAAACAAGCCCCAATTGAATGCAAAGTCCATTTATAACGATATCGATCATTTGAGTTTTACGCTCGCAGCAGGCGTTCGAGCTCGCATTATGAGATCAATAACACTTAATTCTATACAAATACGCAAGATTCATGCGTTTCGAGCAGCCAAACAAGTCCCAAACGATTGCAAAGTCGCTTTATAACGAAATCGAACGATTGAGTTTTGCGCTCGCTGTAGGCGTTCCAGATCGTATTATAAGATCAAAAACACTTCATTCTATGCAAATACGTAAGATTCGTGGGTTTGGAATCGCCAAACAAGCCCCAAATGAATGCAAAGTCCATTTATAACGATATCGATCATTTGAGTGTTACGCTCGCAGTAGGCGTTCGAGCTCGCATTATGAGATCAATAACACTCAATTCTATACAAATACGCAAGATTCATGCGTTTCGAGCAGCCAAACAAGTCCCAAACGATTGCAAAGTCGCTTTATAACGAAATCGAACGATTGAGCTTTGCGCTCGCTGTAGGCGTTCCAGATCGTATTATAAGATCAAAAACACTTCATAATATACAAATACGTAAGATTCGTGGGTTCAGAATCGCCAAACAAGCCCCAAATGAATGCAAAGTCCATTTATAACGATATCGATCATTTGAGTTTTACGCTCGCAGCACGCGTTCGAGCTCGCATTATGAGATCAATAACACTCAATTCTATACAAATACGCAAGATTCATGCGTTTCGAGCAGCCAAACAAGTCCCAAACGATTGCAAAGTCGCTTTATAACGAAATCGAACGATTGAGTTTTGCGCTCGCTGTAGGCGTTCCAGATCGTATTATAAGATCAAAAACACTACATTCTATGCAAATACGCAAGATTCATGCGTTTCGAGCAGCCAGACAAGCCCCGAACGATTGCAATGTCGCTTTATAACGAAATCGAACGATTGAGTTTTGCGCTCGCTGTAGGCGTTCCAGATCGTATTATAAGATCAAAAACACTTCATTCTATGCAAATACGTAAGATTCGTGGGTTTGGAATCGCCAAACAAGCCCCAAATGAATGCAAAGTCCATGTATAACGAATACGATCATTTGAGTTTTACCCTCGCAGCAGGCGTTCAAGATCGTATTATGAGATCAAAAACACTTCATAGTATGCAAACACGCATGATTCATGCGTTTCGAGCCGCCATCCAATCCCCAAACGAATGCAAAGTCGCTTTATAACGAAATCGAACGATTGAGTTTTGCGCTCGCTGTAGGCGTTCCAGATCGTATTATAAGATCAAAAACACTTCATTCTATGCAAATACGTAAGATTCGTGGGTTTGGAATCGCCAAACAAGCCCCAAATGAATGCAAAGTCCATTTATAACGATATCGATCATTTGAGTTTTACGCTCGCAGCAAGCGTTTCAGCTCGTATTATGAGATCAAAAATACTTCATTCTATGCAAATACGCATGATTCATGCGTTTCAAGCCGCCAATCAAGCCATAATCGAATGCAAAGTTGCTTTATAACGAAATCGAACGATTGAGTTTTGCGCTCGCTGTAGGCGTTCCAGCTCGTATTATAAGATCAAAAACACTTTATTCTATGCAAATACGCAAGGTTCATGCGTTTCGAGCAGCCAAACAAGCCCCGTACGATTGCAATGTCGCTTTATAACGAAATCGGACGATTGAGTTTTGCGCTCGCTGTAGGCGTTCCAGATCATATTGTAAGATCAAAAACACTTCATTCTATGCAAATACGTCAGATTCGTGGGTTTAGAATCGCCAAACAAGCCCCAAATGAATGCAAAGTCCATTTATAACGATATCGATCATTTGAGTGTTACGCTCGCAGCAGGTGTTCGAGCTCGCATTATGAGATCAATAACACTTAATTCTATACAAATACGCAACATTCATGCGTTTCGAGCAACCAAACAAGTCCCAAACGATTGCAAAGTCGCTTTATAACGAAATCGAACGATTGAGTTTTGCGCTCGCTGTAGGCGTTCCAGATCGTATTATAAGATCAAAAACACTACATTCTATGCAAATACGCAAGGTTCATGCGTTTCGAGCAGCCAAACAAGCCCCGTACGATTGCAATGTCGCTTTATAACGAAATCGGACGATTGAGTTTTGCGCTCGCTGTAGGCGTTCCAGATCATATTGTAAGATCAAAAACACTTCATTCTATGCAAATACGTCAGATTCGTGGGTTTAGAATCGCCAAACAAGCCCCAAATGAATGCAAAGTCCATTTATAACGATATCGATCATTTGAGTGTTACGCTCGCAGCAGGTGTTCGAGCTCGCATTATGAGATCAATAACACTTAATTCTATACAAATACGCAACATTCATGCGTTTCGAGCAACCAAACAAGTCCCAAACGATTGCAAAGTCGCTTTATAACGAAATCGAACGATTGAGTTTTGCGCTCGCTGTAGGCGTTCCAGATCGTATTATAAGATCAAAAACACTACATTCTATGCAAATACGCAAGATTCATGCGTTTCGAGCAGCCAGACAAGCCCCGAACGATTGCAATGTCGCTTTATAACGAAATCGAACGATTGAGTTTTGCGCTCGCTGTAGGCGTTCCAGATCGTATTATAAGATCAAAAACACTTCATAATATACAAATACGTAAGATTCGTGGGTTCAGAATCGCCAAACAAGCCCCAAATGAATGCAAAGTCCATTTATAACGATATCGATCATTTGAGTTTTACGCTCGCAGCAAGCGTTTCAGCTCGTATTATAAGTTCAAAAACACTTCATAATATGCAAATACGTAAGATTCGTGGCTTTAGAATCGCCAAACAAGCCCCAATTGAATGCAAAGTCCATTTATAACGATATCGATCATTTGAGTTTTACGCTCGCAGCAGGCGTTCGAGCTCGCATTATGAGATCAATAACACTTAATTCTATACAAATACGCAAGATTCATGCGTTTCGAGCAGCCAAACAAGTCCCAAACGATTGCAAAGTCGCTTTATAACGAAATCGAACGATTGAGTTTTGCGCTCGCTGTAGGCGTTCCAGATCGTATTATAAGATCAAAAACACTTCATTCTATGCAAATACGTAAGATTCGTGGGTTTGGAATCGCCAAACAAGCCCCAAATGAATGCAAAGTCCATGTATAACGAATACGATCATTTGAGTTTTACACTCGCAGCAGGCGTTCCAGATCGTATTATGAGATCAAAAACACTTCATAGTATGCAAACACGCATGATTCATGCGTTTCGAGCCGCCATCAATCCCCAAACGAATGCAAAGTAGCTTTATAACGAAATTTAACGATTGAGTTTTGCGCTCGCTGTAAGCGATCCAGCTCGTATCATAACATCAAAAACACTTTATTCTATGCAAATACGCAAGATTCATGCGTTTCGAGCAGCCAAACAAGCCCCGTACGATTGCAATGTCGCTTTATAACGAAATCGATCATTTGAGTCTTACGCTCGCAGCATGCGTTCCAGCTCGTATTATGAGATCAATAACACTTCATTCTATGCAAATACGCAAGATTTATGCGTTTCGAGCAGCAAAACAAGGCACAAACGATTGCAAAGTCGCTTTATAACAAAATGGAACGGTTGAGTTTTGCGCTCTTTGTAGGCGTTGCAGCTCGTATTATAAGATCAAAAACTCCTCATTCTATACAAATACGCAAGATTCATGCGTTTCAAGCCGCCAAACAAGCCATAATCGAATGCAAAGTTGCTTTATAACGAAATCGAACGATTGAGTTTTGCGCTCGCTGTAGGCGTTCCAGCTCGTATTATAAGATCAAAAACACTTTATTCTATGCAAATACGCAAGATTTATGCGTTTCGAGCAGCAAAACAAGGCACAAACGATTGCAAAGTCGCTTTATAACGAAATCGAACGATTGAGTTTTGCGCTCGCTGTAGGCGTTCCAGATCGTATTATAAGATCAAAAACACTTCATTCTATGCAAATACGTAAGATTCGTGGGTTTGGAATCGCCAAACAAGCCCCAAATGAATGCAAAGTCCATTTATAACGATATCGATCATTTGAGTGTTACGCTCGCAGTAGGCGTTCGAGCTCGCATTATGAGATCAATAACACTTAATTCTATACAAATACGCAAGATTCATGCGTTTCGAGCAGCCAAACAAGTCCCAAACGATTGCAAAGTCGCTTTATAACGAAATCGAACGATTGAGTTTTGCGCTCGCTGTAGGCGTTCCAGATCGTATTATAAGATCAAAAACACTTCATTCTATGCAAATACGTAAGATTCGTGGGTTTGGAATCGCCAAACAAGCCCCAAATGAATGCAAAGTCCATTTATAACGATATCGATCATTTGAGTTTTACGCTCGCAGCAAGCGTTTCAGCTCGTATTATGAGATCAAAAATACTTCATTCTATGCAAATACGCATGATTCATGCGTTTCAAGCCGCCAAACAAGCCATAATCGAATGCAAAGTTGCTTTATAACGAAATCGAACGATTGAGTTTTGCGCTCGCTGTAGGCGTTCCAGATCGTATTATAAGATCAAAAACACTACATTCTATGCAAATACGCAAGATTCATGCGTTTCGAGCAGCCAGACAAGCCCCGAACGATTGCAATGTCGCTTTATAACGAAATCGAACGATTGAGTTTTGCGCTCGCTGTAGGCGTTCCAGATCGTATTATAAGATCAAAAACACTTCATAATATACAAATACGTAAGATTCGTGGGTTCAGAATCGCCAAACAAGCCCCAAATGAATGCAAAGTCCATTTATAACGATATCGATCATTTGAGTGTTACGCTCGCAGTAGGCGTTCGAGCTCGCATTATGAGATCAATAACACTTAATTCTATACAAATACGCAAGATTCATTCGTTTCGAGCAGCCAAACAAGTCCCAAACGATTGCAAAGTCGCTTTATAACGAAATCGAACGATTGAGTTTTGCACTCGCTGTAGGCGTTCCAGATCGTATTATAAGATCAAAAACACTTCATTCTATGCAAATACGTAAGATTCGTGGGTTTGGAATCGCCAAACAAGCCCCAAATGAATGCAAAGTCCATTTATAACGATATCGATCATTTGAGTTTTACGCTCGCAGCAAGCGTTTCAGCTCGTATTATGAGATCAAAAATACTTCATTCTATGCAAATACGCATGATTCATGCGTTTCAAGCCGCCAATCAAGCCATAATCGAATGCAAAGTTGCTTTATAACGAAATCGAACGATTGAGTTTTGCGCTCGCTGTAGGCGTTCCAGCTCGTATTATAAGATCAAAAACACTTTATTCTATGCAAATACGCAAGGTTCATGCGTTTCGAGCAGCCAAACAAGCCCCGTACGATTGCAATGTCGCTTTATAACGAAATCGAACGATTGAGTTTTGCGCTCGCTGTAGGCGTTCCAGATCGTATTATAAGTTCAAAAACACTTCATAATATGCAAATACGTAAGATTCGTGGCTTTAGAATCGCCAAACAAGCCCCAATTGAATGCAAAGTCCATTTATAACGATATCGATCATTTGAGTTTTACGCTCGCAGCAGGCGTTCGAGCTCGCATTATGAGATCAATAACACTTAATTCTATACAAATACGCAAGATTCATGCGTTTCGAGCAGCCAAACAAGTCCCAAACGATTGCAAAGTCGCTTTATAACGAAATCGAACGATTGAGTTTTGCGCTCGCTGTAGGCGTTCCAGATCGTATTATAAGATCAAAAACACTACATTCTATGCAAATACGCAAGATTCATGCGTTTCGAGCAGCCAGACAAGCCCCGAACGATTGCAATGTCGCTTTATAACGAAATCGAACGATTGAGTTTTGCGCTCGCTGTAGGCGTTCCAGATCGTATTATAAGATCAAAAACACTTCATAATATACAAATACGTAAGATTCGTGGGTTCAGAATCGCCAAACAAGCCCCAAATGAATGCAAAGTCCATTTATAACGAAATCGAACGATTGAGTTTTGCGCTCGCTGTAGGCGTTCCAGATCGTATTATAAGATCAAAAACACTTCATAATATACAAATACGTAAGATTCGTGGGTTCAGAATCGCCAAACAAGCCCCAAATGAATGCAAAGTCCATTTATAACGATATCGATCACTTGAGTTTTACGCTCGCAGCAAGCGTTTCAGCTCGTATTATGAGATCAGAAATACTTCATTCTATGCAAATACGCATGATTCATGCGTTTCGAGCCGCCAAACAAGTCCCAAACGATTGCAAAGTCGCTTTATAACGAAATCGAACGATTGAGTTTTGCGCTCGCTGTAGGCGTTCCAGATCGTACTATAAGATCAAAAACACTTCATAATATGCAAATACGTAAGATTCGTGGCTTTAGAATCGCCAAACAAGCCCCAATTGAATGCAAAGTCCATTTATAACGATATCGATCATTTGAGTTTTACGCTCGCAGCAGGCGTTCGAGCTCGCATTATGAGATCAATAACACTTAATTCTATACAAATACGCAAGATTCATGCGTTTCGAGCAGCCAAACAAGTCCCAAACGATTGCAAAGTCGCTTTATAACGAAATCGAACGATTGAGTTTTGCGCTCGCTGTAGGCGTTCCAGATCGTATTATAAGATCAAAAACACTTCATTCTATGCAAATACGTAAGATTCGTGGGTTTGGAATCGCCAAACAAGCCCCAAATGAATGCAAAGTCCATTTATAACGATATCGATCATTTGAGTGTTACGCTCGCAGTAGGCGTTCGAGCTCGCATTATGAGATCAATAACACTCAATTCTATACAAATACGCAAGATTCATGCGTTTCGAGCAGCCAAACAAGTCCCAAACGATTGCAAAGTCGCTTTATAACGAAATCGAACGATTGAGTTTTGCGCTCGCTGTAGGCGTTCCAGATCGTATTATAAGATCAAAAACACTACATTCTATGCAAATACGCAAGATTCATGCGTTTCGAGCAGCCAGACAAGCCCCGAACGATTGCAATGTCGCTTTATAACGAAATCGAACGATTGAGTTTTGCGCTCGCTGTAGGCGTTCCAGATCGTATTATAAGATCAAAAACACTTCATAATATACAAATACGTAAGATTCGTGGGTTCAGAATCGCCAAACAAGCCCCAAATGAATGCAAAGTCCATTTATAACGAAATCGAACGATTGAGTTTTGCGCTCGCTGTAGGCGTTCCAGATCGTATTATAAGATCAAAAACACTTCATAATATACAAATACGTAAGATTCGTGGGTTCAGAATCGCCAAACAAGCCCCAAATGAATGCAAAGTCCATTTATAACGATATCGATCATTTGAGTTTTACGCTCGCAGCACGCGTTCGAGCTCGCATTATGAGATCAATAACACTCAATTCTATACAAATACGCAAGATTCATGCGTTTCGAGCAGCCAAACAAGTCCCAAACGATTGCAAAGTCGCTTTATAACGAAATCGAACGATTGAGTTTTGCGCTCGCTGTAGGCGTTCCAGATCGTATTATAAGATCAAAAACACTACATTCTATGCAAATACGCAAGATTCATGCGTTTCGAGCAGCCAGACAAGCCCCGAACGATTGCAATGTCGCTTTATAACGAAATCGAACGATTGAGTTTTGCGCTCGCTGTAGGCGTTCCAGATCGTATTATAAGATCAAAAACACTTCATTCTATGCAAATACGTAAGATTCGTGGGTTTGGAATCGCCAAACAAGCCCCAAATGAATGCAAAGTCCATGTATAACGAATACGATCATTTTAGTTTTACCCTCGCAGCAGGCGTTCAAGATCGTATTATGAGATCAAAAACACTTCATAGTATGCAAACACGCATGATTCATGCGTTTCGAGCCGCCATCCAATCCCCAAACGAATGCAAAGTCGCTTTATAACGAAATCGAACGATTGAGTTTTGCGCTCGCTGTAGGCGTTCCAGATCGTATTATAAGATCAAAAACACTTCATTCTATGCAAATACGTAAGATTCGTGGGTTTGGAATCGCCAAACAAGCCCCAAATGAATGCAAAGTCCATTTATAACGATATCGATCATTTGAGTTTTACGCTCGCAGCAAGCGTTTCAGCTCGTATTATGAGATCAAAAATACTTCATTCTATGCAAATACGCATGATTCATGCGTTTCAAGCCGCCAATCAAGCCATAATCGAATGCAAAGTTGCTTTATAACGAAATCGAACGATTGAGTTTTGCGCTCGCTGTAGGCGTTCCAGCTCGTATTATAAGATCAAAAACACTTTATTCTATGCAAATACGCAAGGTTCATGCGTTTCGAGCAGCCAAACAAGCCCCGTACGATTGCAATGTCGCTTTATAACGAAATCGGACGATTGAGTTTTGCGCTCGCTGTAGGCGTTCCAGATCATATTGTAAGATCAAAAACACTTCATTCTATGCAAATACGTCAGATTCGTGGGTTTAGAATCGCCAAACAAGCCCCAAATGAATGCAAAGTCCATTTATAACGATATCGATCATTTGAGTGTTACGCTCGCAGCAGGTGTTCGAGCTCGCATTATGAGATCAATAACACTTAATTCTATACAAATACGCAACATTCATGCGTTTCGAGCAACCAAACAAGTCCCAAACGATTGCAAAGTCGCTTTATAACGAAATCGAACGATTGAGTTTTGCGCTCGCTGTAGGCGTTCCAGATCGTATTATAAGATCAAAAACACTACATTCTATGCAAATACGCAAGGTTCATGCGTTTCGAGCAGCCATTCAAGCCCCGTACGATTGCAATGTCGCTTTATAACGAAATCGGACGATTGAGTTTTGCGCTCGCTGTAGGCGTTCCAGATCATATTGTAAGATCAAAAACACTTCATTCTATGCAAATACGTCAGATTCGTGGGTTTAGAATCGCCAAACAAGCCCCAAATGAATGCAAAGTCCATTTATAACGATATCGATCATTTGAGTGTTACGCTCGCAGCAGGTGTTCGAGCTCGCATTATGAGATCAATAACACTTAATTCTATACAAATACGCAACATTCATGCGTTTCGAGCAACCAAACAAGTCCCAAACGATTGCAAAGTCGCTTTATAACGAAATCGAACGATTGAGTTTTGCGCTCGCTGTAGGCGTTCCAGATCGTATTATAAGATCAAAAACACTACATTCTATGCAAATACGCAAGATTCATGCGTTTCGAGCAGCCAGACAAGCCCCGAACGATTGCAATGTCGCTTTATAACGAAATCGAACGATTGAGTTTTGCGCTCGCTGTAGGCGTTCCAGATCGTATTATAAGATCAAAAACACTTCATATTATACAAATACGTAAGATTCGTGGGTTCAGAATCGCCAAACAAGCCCCAAATGAATGCAAAGTCCATTTATAACGATATCGATCATTTGAGTTTTACGCTCGCAGCAAGCGTTTCAGCTCGTATTATAAGTTCAAAAACACTTCATAATATGCAAATACGTAAGATTCGTGGCTTTAGAATCGCCAAACAAGCCCCAATTGAATGCAAAGTCCATTTATAACGATATCGATCATTTGAGTTTTACGCTCGCAGCAGGCGTTCGAGCTCGCATTATGAGATCAATAACACTTAATTCTATACAAATACGCAAGATTCATGCGTTTCGAGCAGCCAAACAAGTCCCAAACGATTGCAAAGTCGCTTTATAACGAAATCGAACGATTGAGTTTTGCGCTCGCTGTAGGCGTTCCAGATCGTATTATAAGATCAAAAACACTTCATTCTATGCAAATACGTAAGATTCGTGGGTTTGGAATCGCCAAACAAGCCCCAAATGAATGCAAAGTCCATGTATAACGAATACGATCATTTGAGTTTTACACTCGCAGCAGGCGTTCCAGATCGTATTATGAGATCAAAAACACTTCATAGTATGCAAACACGCATGATTCATGCGTTTCGAGCCGCCATCAATCCCCAAACGAATGCAAAGTAGCTTTATAACGAAATTTAACGATTGAGTTTTGCGCTCGCTGTAAGCGATCCAGCTCGTATCATAACATCAAAAACACTTTATTCTATGCAAATACGCAAGATTCATGCGTTTCGAGCAGCCAAACAAGCCCCGTACGATTGCAATGTCGCTTTATAACGAAATCGATCATTTGAGTCTTACGCTCGCAGCATGCGTTCCAGCTCGTATTATGAGATCAATAACACTTCATTCTATGCAAATACGCAAGATTTATGCGTTTCGAGCAGCAAAACAAGGCACAAACGATTGCAAAGTCGCTTTATAACAAAATGGAACGGTTGAGTTTTGCGCTCTTTGTAGGCGTTGCAGCTCGTATTATAAGATCAAAAACTCCTCATTCTATACAAATACGCAAGATTCATGCGTTTCAAGCCGCCAAACAAGCCATAATCGAATGCAAAGTTGCTTTATAACGAAATCGAACGATTGAGTTTTGCGCTCGCTGTAGGCGTTCCAGCTCGTATTATAAGATCAAAAACACTTTATTCTATGCAAATACGCAAGATTTATGCGTTTCGAGCAGCAAAACAAGGCACAAACGATTGCAAAGTCGCTTTATAACGAAATCGAACGATTGAGTTTTGCGCTCGCTGTAGGCGTTCCAGATCGTATTATAAGATCAAAAACACTTCATTCTATGCAAATACGTAAGATTCGTGGGTTTGGAATCGCCAAACAAGCCCCAAATGAATGCAAAGTCCATTTATAACGATATCGATCATTTGAGTGTTACGCTCGCAG
This sequence comes from Exephanes ischioxanthus, assembly GCA_958510785.1. Classification (NCBI taxonomy): domain Eukaryota; kingdom Metazoa; phylum Arthropoda; class Insecta; order Hymenoptera; family Ichneumonidae; genus Exephanes; species Exephanes ischioxanthus. The sequence continues at coordinate 18,677,945 of OY294016.1, read as the reverse complement.
TAGGCGTTCGAGCTCGCATTATGAGATCAATATCACTTAATTCTATACAAATACGCAAGATTCATGCGTTTCGAGCAGCCAAACAAGTCCCAAACGATTGCAAAGTCGCTTTATAACGAAATCGAACGATTGAGTTTTGCGCTTGCTGTAGGCGTTCCAGATCGTATTATAAGATCAAAAACACTTCATTCTATGCAAATACGTAAGATTCGTGGGTTTGGAATCGCCAAACAAGCCCCAAATGAATGCAAAGTCCATTTATAACGATATCGATCATTTGAGTGTTACGCTCGCAGTAGGCGTTCGAGCTCGCATTATGAGATCAATAACACTTAATTCTATACAAATACGCAAGATTCATGCGTTTCGAGCAGCCAAACAAGTCCCAAACGATTGCAAAGTCGCTTTATAACGAAATCGAACGATTGAGTTTTGCGCTCGCTGTAGGCGTTCCAGATCGTATTATAAGATCAAAAACACTTCATTCTATGCAAATACGTAAGATTCGTGGGTTTGGAATCGCCAACCAAGCCCCAAATGAATGCAAAGTCCATTTATAACGATATCGATCATTTCAGTTTTACGCTCGCAGCAAGCGTTTCAGCTCGTATTATGAGATCAAAAATACTTCATTCTATGCAAATACGCATGATTCATGCGTTTCAAGCCGCCAAACAAGCCATAATCGAATGCAAAGTTGCTTTATAACGAAATCGAACGATTGAGTTTTGCGCTCGCTGTAGGCGTTCCAGATCGTATTATAAGATCAAAAACACTACATTCTATGCAAATACGCAAGATTCATGCGTTTCGAGCAGCCAGACAAGCCCCGAACGATTGCAATGTCGCTTTATAACGAAATCGAACGATTGAGTTTTGCGCTCGCTGTAGGCGTTCCAGATCGTATTATAAGATCAAAAACACTTCATAATATACAAATACGTAAGATTCGTGGGTTCAGAATCGCCAAACAAGCCCCAAATGAATGCAAAGTCCATTTATAACGATATCGATCATTTGAGTTACGCTCGCAGTAGGCGTTCGAGCTCGCATTATGAGATCAATAACACTTAATTCTATACAAATACGCAAGATTCATGCGTTTCGAGCAGCCAAACAAGTCCCAAACGATTGCAAAGTCGCTTTATAACGAAATCGAACGATTGAGTTTTGCGCTCGCTGTAGGCGTTCCAGATCGTATTATAAGATCAAAAACACTTCATTCTATGCAAATACGTAAGATTCGTGGGTTTGGAATCGCCAAACAAGCCCCAAATGAATGCAAAGTCCATGTATAACGAATACGATCATTTGAGTTTTACACTCGCAGCAGGCGTTCCAGATCGTATTATGAGATCAAAAACACTTCATAGTATGCAAACACGCATGATTCATGCGTTTCGAGCCGCCATCAATCCCCAAACGAATGCAAAGTAGCTTTATAACGAAATTTAACGATTGAGTTTTGCGCTCGCTGTAAGCGATCCAGCTCGTATCATAACATCAAAAACACTTTATTCTATGCAAATACGCAAGATTCATGCGTTTCGAGCAGCCAAACAAGCCCCGTACGATTGCAATGTCGCTTTATAACGAAATCGATCATTTGAGTCTTACGCTCGCAGCATGCGTTCCAGCTCGTATTATGAGATCAATAACACTTCATTCTATGCAAATACGCAAGATTTATGCGTTTCGAGCAGCAAAACAAGGCACAAACGATTGCAAAGTCGCTTTATAACAAAATGGAACGGTTGAGTTTTGCGCTCTTTGTAGGCGTTGCAGCTCGTATTATAAGATCAAAAACTCCTCATTCTATACAAATACGCAAGATTCATGCGTTTCAAGCCGCCAAACAAGCCATAATCGAATGCAAAGTTGCTTTATAACGAAATCGAACGATTGAGTTTTGCGCTCGCTGTAGGCGTTCCAGCTCGTATTATAAGATCAAAAACACTTTATTCTATGCAAATACGCAAGATTTATGCGTTTCGAGCAGCAAAACAAGGCACAAACGATTGCAAAGTCGCTTTATAACGAAATCGAACGATTGAGTTTTGCGCTCGCTGTAGGCGTTCCAGATCGTATTATAAGATCAAAAACACTTCATTCTATGCAAATACGTAAGATTCGTGGGTTTGGAATCGCCAAACAAGCCCCAAATGAATGCAAAGTCCATTTATAACGATATCGATCATTTGAGTGTTACGCTCGCAGTAGGCGTTCGAGCTCGCATTATGAGATCAATATCACTTAATTCTATACAAATACGCAAGATTCATGCGTTTCGAGCAGCCAAACAAGTCCCAAACGATTGCAAAGTCGCTTTATAACGAAATCGAACGATTGAGTTTTGCGCTTGCTGTAGGCGTTCCAGATCGTATTATAAGATCAAAAACACTTCATTCTATGCAAATACGTAAGATTCGTGGGTTTGGAATCGCCAAACAAGCCCCAAATGAATGCAAAGTCCATTTATAACGATATCGATCATTTGAGTGTTACGCTCGCAGTAGGCGTTCGAGCTCGCATTATGAGATCAATAACACTTAATTCTATACAAATACGCAAGATTCATGCGTTTCGAGCAGCCAAACAAGTCCCAAACGATTGCAAAGTCGCTTTATAACGAAATCGAACGATTGAGTTTTGCGCTCGCTGTAGGCGTTCCAGATCGTATTATAAGATCAAAAACACTTCATTCTATGCAAATACGTAAGATTCGTGGGTTTGGAATCGCCAACCAAGCCCCAAATGAATGCAAAGTCCATTTATAACGATATCGATCATTTCAGTTTTACGCTCGCAGCAAGCGTTTCAGCTCGTATTATGAGATCAAAAATACTTCATTCTATGCAAATACGCATGATTCATGCGTTTCAAGCCGCCAAACAAGCCATAATCGAATGCAAAGTTGCTTTATAACGAAATCGAACGATTGAGTTTTGCGCTCGCTGTAGGCGTTCCAGATCGTATTATAAGATCAAAAACACTACATTCTATGCAAATACGCAAGATTCATGCGTTTCGAGCAGCCAGACAAGCCCCGAACGATTGCAATGTCGCTTTATAACGAAATCGAACGATTGAGTTTTGCGCTCGCTGTAGGCGTTCCAGATCGTATTATAAGATCAAAAACACTTCATAATATACAAATACGTAAGATTCGTGGGTTCAGAATCGCCAAACAAGCCCCAAATGAATGCAAAGTCCATTTATAACGATATCGATCATTTGAGTTACGCTCGCAGTAGGCGTTCGAGCTCGCATTATGAGATCAATAACACTTAATTCTATACAAATACGCAAGATTCATGCGTTTCGAGCAGCCAAACAAGTCCCAAACGATTGCAAAGTCGCTTTATAACGAAATCGAACGATTGAGTTTTGCGCTCGCTGTAGGCGTTCCAGCTCGTATTATAAGATCAAAAACACTTTATTCTATGCAAATACGCAAGGTTCATGCGTTTCGAGCAGCCAAACAAGCCCCGTACGATTGCAATGTCGCTTTATAACGAAATCGGACGATTGAGTTTTGCGCTCGCTGTAGGCGTTCCAGATCATATTGTAAGATCAAAAACACTTCATTCTATGCAAATACGTCAGATTCGTGGGTTTAGAATCGCCAAACAAGCCCCAAATGAATGCAAAGTCCATTTATAACGATATCGATCATTTGAGTGTTACGCTCGCAGCAGGTGTTCGAGCTCGCATTATGAGATCAATAACACTTAATTCTATACAAATACGCAACATTCATGCGTTTCGAGCAACCAAGCAAGTCCCAAACGATTGCAAAGTCGCTTTATAACGAAATCGAACGATTGAGTTTTGCGCTCGCTGTAGGCGTTCCAGATCGTATTATAAGATCAAAAACACTACATTCTATGCAAATACGCAAGATTCATGCGTTTCGAGCAGCCAGACAAGCCCCGAACGATTGCAATGACGCTTTATAACGAAATCGAACGATTGAGTTTTGCGCTCGCTGTAGGCGTTCCAGATCTTATTATAAGATCAAAAACACTTCATAATATACAAATACGTAAGATTCGTGGGTTCAGAATCGCAAAACAAGCCCCAAATGAATGCAAAGTCCATTTATAACGATATCGATCATTTGAGTTTTACGCTCGCAGCAAGCGTTTCAGCTCGTATTATGAGATCAAAAATACTTCATTCTATGCAAATACGCATGATTCATGCGTTTCGAGCCGCCAAACAAGTCCCAAACGATTGCAAAGTCGCTTTATAACGAAATCGAACGATTGAGTTTTGCGCTCGCTGTAGGCGTTCCAGATCGTATTATAAGTTCAAAAACACTTCATAATATGCAAATACGTAAGATTCGTGGCTTTAGAATCGCCAAACAAGCCCCAATTGAATGCAAAGTCCATTTATAACGATATCGATCATTTGAGTTTTACGCTCGCAGCAGGCGTTCGAGCTCGCATTATGAGATCAATAACACTTAATTCTATACAAATACGCAAGATTCATGCGTTTCGAGCAGCCAAACAAGTCCCAAACGATTGCAAAGTCGCTTTATAACGAAATCGAACGATTGAGTTTTGCGCTCGCTGTAGGCGTTCCAGATCGTATTATAAGATCAAAAACACTACATTCTATGCAAATACGCAAGATTCATGCGTTTCGAGCAGCCAGACAAGCCCCGAACGATTGCAATGTCGCTTTATAACGAAATCGAACGATTGAGTTTTGCGCTCGCTGTAGGCGTTCCAGATCGTATTATAAGATCAAAAACACTTCATAATATACAAATACGTAAGATTCGTGGGTTCAGAATCGCCAAACAAGCCCCAAATGAATGCAAAGTCCATTTATAACGAAATCGAACGATTGAGTTTTGCGCTCGCTGTAGGCGTTCCAGATCGTATTATAAGATCAAAAACACTTCATAATATACAAATACGTAAGATTCGTGGGTTCAGAATCGCCAAACAAGCCCCAAATGAATGCAAAGTCCATTTATAACGATATCGATCATTTGAGTTTTACGCTCGCAGCACGCGTTCGAGCTCGCATTATGAGATCAATAACACTCAATTCTATACAAATACGCAAGATTCATGCGTTTCGAGCAGCCAAACAAGTCCCAAACGATTGCAAAGTCGCTTTATAACGAAATCGAACGATTGAGTTTTGCGCTCGCTGTAGGCGTTCCAGATCGTATTATAAGATCAAAAACACTACATTCTATGCAAATACGCAAGATTCATGCGTTTCGAGCAGCCAGACAAGCCCCGAACGATTGCAATGTCGCTTTATAACGAAATCGAACGATTGAGTTTTGCGCTCGCTGTAGGCGTTCCAGATCGTATTATAAGATCAAAAACACTTCATTCTATGCAAATACGTAAGATTCGTGGGTTTGGAATCGCCAAACAAGCCCCAAATGAATGCAAAGTCCATGTATAACGAATACGATCATTTGAGTTTTACCCTCGCAGCAGGCGTTCAAGATCGTATTATGAGATCAAAAACACTTCATAGTATGCAAACACGCATGATTCATGCGTTTCGAGCCGCCATCCAATCCCCAAACGAATGCAAAGTCGCTTTATAACGAAATCGAACGATTGAGTTTTGCGCTCGCTGTAGGCGTTCCAGATCGTATTATAAGATCAAAAACACTTCATTCTATGCAAATACGTAAGATTCGTGGGTTTGGAATCGCCAAACAAGCCCCAAATGAATGCAAAGTCCATTTATAACGATATCGATCATTTGAGTTTTACGCTCGCAGCAAGCGTTTCAGCTCGTATTATGAGATCAAAAATACTTCATTCTATGCAAATACGCATGATTCATGCGTTTCAAGCCGCCAATCAAGCCATAATCGAATGCAAAGTTGCTTTATAACGAAATCGAACGATTGAGTTTTGCGCTCGCTGTAGGCGTTCCAGCTCGTATTATAAGATCAAAAACACTTTATTCTATGCAAATACGCAAGGTTCATGCGTTTCGAGCAGCCAAACAAGCCCCGTACGATTGCAATGTCGCTTTATAACGAAATCGGACGATTGAGTTTTGCGCTCGCTGTAGGCGTTCCAGATCATATTGTAAGATCAAAAACACTTAATTCTATGCAAATACGTCAGATTCGTGGGTTTAGAATCGCCAAACAAGCCCCAAATGAATGCAAAGTCCATTTATAACGATATCGATCATTTGAGTGTTACGCTCGCAGCAGGTGTTCGAGCTCGCATTATGAGATCAATAACACTTAATTCTATACAAATACGCAACATTCATGCGTTTCGAGCAACCAAACAAGTCCCAAACGATTGCAAAGTCGCTTTATAACGAAATCGAACGATTGAGTTTTGCGCTCGCTGTAGGCGTTCCAGATCGTATTATAAGATCAAAAACACTACATTCTATGCAAATACGCAAGGTTCATGCGTTTCGAGCAGCCAAACAAGCCCCGTACGATTGCAATGTCGCTTTATAACGAAATCGGACGATTGAGTTTTGCGCTCGCTGTAGGCGTTCCAGATCATATTGTAAGATCAAAAACACTTCATTCTATGCAAATACGTCAGATTCGTGGGTTTAGAATCGCCAAACAAGCCCCAAATGAATGCAAAGTCCATTTATAACGATATCGATCATTTGAGTGTTACGCTCGCAGCAGGTGTTCGAGCTCGCATTATGAGATCAATAACACTTAATTCTATACAAATACGCAACATTCATGCGTTTCGAGCAACCAAACAAGTCCCAAACGATTGCAAAGTCGCTTTATAACGAAATCGAACGATTGAGTTTTGCGCTCGCTGTAGGCGTTCCAGATCGTATTATAAGATCAAAAACACTACATTCTATGCAAATACGCAAGATTCATGCGTTTCGAGCAGCCAGACAAGCCCCGAACGATTGCAATGTCGCTTTATAACGAAATCGAACGATTGAGTTTTGCGCTCGCTGTAGGCGTTCCAGATCGTATTATAAGATCAAAAACACTTCATAATATACAAATACGTAAGATTCGTGGGTTCAGAATCGCCAAACAAGCCCCAAATGAATGCAAAGTCCATTTATAACGATATCGATCATTTGAGTTTTACGCTCGCAGCAAGCGTTTCAGCTCGTATTATAAGTTCAAAAACACTTCATAATATGCAAATACGTAAGATTCGTGGCTTTAGAATCGCCAAACAAGCCCCAATTGAATGCAAAGTCCATTTATAACGATATCGATCATTTGAGTGTTACGCTCGCAGCAGGTGTTCGAGCTCGCATTATGAGATCAATAACACTTAATTCTATACAAATACGCAACATTCATGCGTTTCGAGCAACCAAGCAAGTCCCAAACGATTGCAAAGTCGCTTTATAACGAAATCGAACGATTGAGTTTTGCGCTCGCTGTAGGCGTTCCAGATCGTATTATAAGATCAAAAACACTACATTCTATGCAAATACGCAAGATTCATGCGTTTCGAGCAGCCAGACAAGCCCCGAACGATTGCAATGTCGCTTTATAACGAAATCGAACGATTGAGTTTTGCGCTCGCTGTAGGCGTTCCAGATCTTATTATAAGATCAAAAACACTTCATAATATACAAATACGTAAGATTCGAGAGTTCAGAATCGCCAAACAAGCCCCAAATGAATGCAAAGTCCATTTATAACGATATCGATCATTTGAGTTTTACGCTCGCAGCAAGCGTTTCAGCTCGTATTATGAGATCAAAAATACTTCATTCTATGCAAATACGCATGATTCATGCGTTTCGAGCCGCCAAACAAGTCCCAAACGATTGCAAAGTCGCTTTATAAAGAAATCGAACGATTGAGTTTTGCGCTCGCTGTAGGCGTTCCAGATCGTATTATAAGTTCAAAAACACTTCATAATATGCAAATACGTAAGATTCGTGGCTTTAGAATCGCCAAACAAGCCCCAATTGAATGCAAAGTCCATTTATAACGATATCGATCATTTGAGTTTTACGCTCGCAGCAGGCGTTCGAGCTCGCATTATGAGATCAATAACACTTAATTCTATACAAATACGCAAGATTCATGCGTTTCGAGCAGCCAAACAAGTCCCAAACGATTGCAAAGTCGCTTTATAACGAAATCGAACGATTGAGTTTTGCGCTCGCTGTAGGCGTTCCAGATCGTATTATAAGATCAAAAACACTACATTCTATGCAAATACGCAAGATTCATGCGTTTCGAGCAGCCAGACAAGCCCCGAACGATTGCAATGTCGCTTTATAACGAAATCGAACGATTGAGTTTTGCGCTCGCTGTAGGCGTTCCAGATCGTATTATAAGATCAAAAACACTTCATAATATACAAATACGTAAGATTCGTGGGTTCAGAATCGCCAAACAAGCCCCAAATGAATGCAAAGTCCATTTATAACGAAATCGAACGATTGAGTTTTGCGCTCGCTGTAGGCGTTCCAGATCGTATTATAAGATCAAAAACACTTCATAATATACAAATACGTAAGATTCGTGGGTTCAGAATCGCCAAACAAGCCCCAAATGAATGCAAAGTCCATTTATAACGATATCGATCATTTGAGTTTTACGCTCGCAGCAAGCGTTTCAGCTCGTATTATGAGATCAGAAATACTTCATTCTATGCAAATACGCATGATTCATGCGTTTCGAGCCGCCAAACAAGTCCCAAACGATTGCAAAGTCGCTTTATAACGAAATCGAACGATTGAGTTTTGCGCTCGCTGTAGGCGTTCCAGATCGTACTATAAGATCAAAAACACTTCATAATATGCAAATACGTAAGATTCGTGGCTTTAGAATCGCCAAACAAGCCCCAATTGAATGCAAAGTCCATTTATAACGATATCGATCATTTGAGTTTTACGCTCGCAGCAGGCGTTCGAGCTCCCATTATGAGATCAATAACACTTAATTCTATACAAATACGCAAGATTCATGCTTTTCGAGCCGCCAAACAAGTCCAAAACGATTGCAGAGTCGCTTTATAACGAAATCGAACGATTGAGTTTTGCGCTCGCTGTAGGCGTTCCAGATCGTATTATAAGATCAAAAACACTTCATTCTATGCAAATACGTAAGATTCGTGGGTTTGGAATCGCCAAACAAGCCCCAAATGAATGCAAAGTCCATTTATAACGATATCAATCATTTGAGTGTTACGCTCGCAGTAGGCGTTCGAGATCGCATTATGAGATCAATAACACTCAATTCTATACAAATACGCAAGATTCATGCGTTTCGAGCAGCCAATCAAGTCCCAAACGATTGCAAAGTCGCTTTATAACGAAATCGAACGATTGAGTTTTGCGCTCGCTGTAGGTGTTCCAGATCGTATTATAAGATCAAAAACACTTCATTCTATGCAAATACGTAAGATTCGTGGGTTTGGAATCGCCAAACAAGCCCCAAATGAATGCAAAGTCCATGTATAACGAATACGATCATTTGAGTTTTACACTCGCAGCAGGCGTTCCAGATCGTATTATGAGATCAAAAACACTTCATAGTATGCAAACACGCATGATTCATGCGTTTCGAGCCGCCATCAATCCCCAAACGAATGCAAAGTAGCTTTATAACGAAATTTAACGATTGAGTTTTGCGCTCGCTGTAAGCGATCCAGCTCGTATCATAACATCAAAAACACTTTATTCTATGCAAATACGCAAGATTCATGCGTTTCGAGCAGCCAAACAAGCCCCGTACGATTGCAATGTCGCTTTATAACGAAATCGATCATTTGAGTCTTACGCTCGCAGCATGCGTTCCAGCTCGTATTATGAGATCAATAACACTTCATTCTATGCAAATACGCAAGATTTATGCGTTTCGAGCAGCAAAACAAGGCACAAACGATTGCAAAGTCGCTTTATAACAAAATGGAACGGTTGAGTTTTGCGCTCTTTGTAGGCGTTGCAGCTCGTATTATAAGATCAAAAACTCCTCATTCTATACAAATACGCAAGATTCATGCGTTTCAAGCCGCCAAACAAGCCATAATCGAATGCAAAGTTGCTTTATAACGAAATCGAACGATTGAGTTTTGCGCTCGCTGTAGGCGTTCCAGCTCGTATTATAAGATCAAAAACACTTTATTCTATGCAAATACGCAAGATTTATGCGTTTCGAGCAGCAAAACAAGGCACAAACGATTGCAAAGTCGCTTTATAACGAAATCGAACGATTGAGTTTTGCGCTCGCTGTAGGCGTTCCAGATCGTATTATAAGATCAAAAACACTTCATAATATACAAATACGTAAGATTCGTGGGTTCAGAATCGCCAAACAAGCCCCAAATGAATGCAAAGTCCATTTATAACGATATCGATCATTTGAGTGTTACGCTCGCAGTAGGCGTTCGAGCTCGCATTATGAGATCAATAACACTTAATTCTATACAAATACGCAAGATTCATGCGTTTCGAGCAGCCAAACAAGTCCCAAACGATTGCAAAGTCGCTTTATAACGAAATCGAACGATTGAGTTTTGCGCTCGCTGTAGGCGTTCCAGATCGTATTATAAAATCAAAAACACTTCATTCTATGCAAATACGTAAGATTCGTGGGTTTGGAATCGCCAAACAAGCCCCAAATGAATGCAAAGTCCATTTATAACGATATCGATCATTTGAGTTTTACGCTCGCAGCAAGCGTTTCAGCTCGTATTATGAGATCAAAAATACTTCATTCTATGCAAATACGCATGATTCATGCGTTTCAAGCCGCCAATCAAGCCATAATCGAATGCAAAGTTGCTTTATAACGAAATCGAACGATTGAGTTTTGCGCTCGCTGTAGGCGTTCCAGCTCGTATTATAAGATCAAAAACACTTTATTCTATGCAAATACGCAAGGTTCATGCGTTTCGAGCAGCCAAACAAGCCCCGTACGATTGCAATGTCGCTTTATAACGAAATCGGACGATTGAGTTTTGCGCTCGCTGTAGGCGTTCCAGATCATATTGTAAGATCAAAAACACTTCATTCTATGCAAATACGTCAGATTCGTGGGTTTAGAATCGCCAAACAAGCCCCAAATGAATGCAAAGTCCATTTATAACGATATCGATCATTTGAGTGTTACGCTCGCAGCAGGTGTTCGAGCTCGCATTATGAGATCAATAACACTTAATTCTATACAAATACGCAACATTCATGCGTTTCGAGCAACCAAGCAAGTCCCAAACGATTGCAAAGTCGCTTTATAACGAAATCGAACGATTGAGTTTTGCGCTCGCTGTAGGCGTTCCAGATCGTATTATAAGATCAAAAACACTACATTCTATGCAAATACCCAAGATTCATGCGTTTCGAGCAGCCAGACAAGCCCCGAACGATTGCAATGTCGCTTTATAACGAAATCGAACGATTGAGTTTTGCGCTCGCTGTAGGCGTTCCAGATCTTATTATAAGATCAAAAACACTTCATAATATACAAATACGTAAGATTCGTGGGTTCAGAATCGCCAAACAAGCCCCAAATGAATGCAAAGTCCATTTATAACGATATCGATCATTTGAGTTTTACGCTCGCAGCAAGCGTTTCAGCTCGTATTATGAGATCAAAAATACTTCATTCTATGCAAATACGCATGATTCATGCGTTTCGAGCCGCCAAACAAGTCCCAAACGATTGCAAAGTCGCTTTATAACGAAATCGAACGATTGAGTTTTGCGCTCGCTGTAGGCGTTCCAGATCGTATTATAAGTTCAAAAACACTTCATAATATGCAAATACGTAAGATTCGTGGCTTTAGAATCGCCAAACAAGCCCCAATTGAATGCAAAGTCCATTTATAACGATATCGATCATTTGAGTTTTACGCTCGCAGCAGGCGTTCCAGCTCGCATTATGAGATCAATAACACTTAATTCTATACAAATACGCAAGATTCATGCGTTTCGAGCAGCCAAACAAGTCCCAAACGATTGCAAAGTCGCTTTATAACGAAATCGAACGATTGAGTTTTGCGCTCGCTGTAGGCGTTCCAGATCGTATTATAAGATCAAAAACACTTCATTCTATGCAAATACGTAAGATTCGTGGGTTTGGAATCGCCAAACAAGCCCCAAATAAATGCAAAGTCCATTTATAACGATATCGATCATTTGAGTGTTACGCTCGCAGTAGGCGTTCGAGCTCGCATTATGAGATCAATAACACTCAATTCTATACAAATACGCAAGATTCATGCGTTTCGAGCAGCCAAACAAGTCCCAAACGATTGCAAAGTCGCTTTATAACGAAATCGAACGATTGAGTTTTGCGCTCGCTGTAGGCGTTCCAGATCGTATTATAAGATCAAAAACACTACATTCTATCCAAATACGCAAGATTCATGCGTTTCGAGCAGCCAGACAAGCCCCGAACGATTGCAATGTCGCTTTATAACGAAATCGAACGATTGAGTTTTGCGCTCGCTGTAGGCGTTCCAGATCGTATTATAAGATCAAAAACACTTCATAATATACAAATACGTAAGATTCGTGGGTTCAGAATCGCCAAACAAGCCCCAAATGAATGCAAAGTCCATTTATAACGAAATCGAACGATCGAGTTTTGCGCTCGCTGTAGGCGTTCCAGATCGTATTATAAGATCAAAAACACTTCATAATATACAAATACGTAAGATTCGTGGGTTCAGAATCGCCAAACAAGCCCCAAATGAATGCAAAGTCCATTTATAACGATATCGATCATTTGAGTTTTACGCTCGCAGCAAGCGTTTCAGCTCGTATTATGAGATCAGAAATACTTCATTCTATGCAAATACGCATGATTCATGCGTTTCGAGCCGCCAAACAAGTCCCAAACGATTGCAAAGTCGCTTTAAAACGAAATCGAACGATTGAGTTTTGCGCTCGCTGTAAGCGTTCCAGATCGTACTATAAGATCAAAAACACTTCATAATATGCAAATACGTAAGATTCGTGGCTTTAGAATCGCCAAACAAGCCCCAATTGAATGCAAAGTCCATTTATAACGATATCGATCATTTGAGTTTTACGCTCGCAGCAGGCGTTCGAGCTCCCATTATGAGATCAATAACACTTAATTCTATACAAATACGCAAGATTCATGCGTTTCAAGCCGCCAAACAAGCCATAATCGAATGCAAAGTTGCTTTATAACGAAATCGAACGATTGAGTTTTGCGCTCGCTGTAGGCGTTCCAGCTCGTATTATAAGATCAAAAACACTTTATTCTATGCAAATACGCAAGATTCATGCGTTTCGAGCAGCCAAACAAGCCCCGTACGATTGCAATGTCGCTTTATAACGAAATCGGACGATTGAGTTTTGCGCTCGCTGTAGGCGTTCCAGATCGTATTATAAGATCAAAAACACTTCATTCTATGCAAATACGTAAGATTCGTGGGTTTAGAATCGCCAAACAAGCCCCAAATGAATACAAAGTCCATTTATAACGATATCGATCATTTGAGTCTTACGCTCGCAGCATGCGTTCCAGCTCGTATTATGAGATCAATAACACTTCATTCTATGCAAATACGCAAGATTTATGCGTTTCGAGCAGCAAAACAAGGCACAAACGATTGCAAAGTCGCTTTATAACAAAATGGAACGGTTGAGTTTTGCGCTCTGTGTAGGCGTTGCAGCTCGTATTATAAGATCAAAAACTCCTCATTCTATACAAATACGCAAGATTCATGCGTTTCAAGCCGCCAAACAAGCCATAATCGAATGCAAAGTTGCTTTATAACGAAATCGAACGATTGAGTTTTGCGCTCGCTGTAGGCGTTCCAGCTCGTATTATAAGATCAAAAACACTTTATTCTATGCAAATACGCAAGATTCATGCGTTTCGAGCAGCCAAACAAGCCCCGTACGATTGCAATGTCGCTTTATATCGAAATCGGACGATTGAGTTTTGCGCTCGCTGTAGGCGTTCCAGATCGTATTATAAGATCAAAAACACTTCATTCTATGCAAATACGCAAGATTCATGCGTTTCGAGCAGCCAGACAAGCCCCGAACGATTGCAATGTCGCTTTATAACGAAATCGAACGATTGAGTTTTGCGCTCGCTGTAGGCGTTCCAGATCGTATTATAAGATCAAAAACACTTCATAATATACAAATACGTAAGATTCGTGGGTTTGGAATCGCCAAACAAGCCCCAAATGAATGCAAAGTCCATTTATAACGATATCGATCATTTGAGTGTTACGCTCGCAGTAGGCGTTCGAGCTCGCATTATGAGATCAATAACACTTAATTCTATACAAATACGCAAGATTCATGCGTTTCGAGCAGCCAAACAAGTCCCAAACGATTGCAAAGTCGCTTTATAACGAAATCGAACGATTGAGTTTTGCGCTCGCTGTAGGCGTTCCAGATCGTATTATAAGTTCAAAAACACTTCATAATATGCAAATACGTAAGATTCGTGGCTTTAGAATCGCCAAACAAGCCCCAATTGAATGCAAAGTCCATTTATAACGATATCGATCATTTGAGTTTTACGCTCGCAGCAGGCGTTCGAGCTCGCATTATGAGATCAATAACACTTAATTCTATACAAATACGCAAGATTCATGCTTTTCGAGCCGCCAAACAAGTCCAAAACGATTGCAAAGTCGCTTTATAACGAAATCGAACGATTGAGTTTTGCGCTCGCTGTAGGCGTTCCAGATCGTATTATAAGATCAAAAACACTTCATTCTATGCAAATACGTAAGATTCGTGGGTTTGGAATCGCCAAACAAGCCCCAAATGAATGCAAAGTCCATTTATAACGATATCGATCATTTGAGTGTTACGCTCGCAGTAGGCGTTCGAGCTCGCATTATGAGATCAATAACACTCATTTCTATACAAATACGCAAGATTCATGCGTTTCGAGCAGCCAAACAAGTCCCAAACGATTGCAAAGTCGCTTTATAACGAAATCGAACGATTGAGTTTTGCGCTCGCTGTAGGCGTTCCAGATCGTATTATAAGATCAAAAACACTTCATAATATGCAAATACGTAAGATTCGTGGGTTTGGAATCGCCAAACAAGCCCCAAATGAATGCAAAGTCCATTTATAACGATATCGATCATTTGAGTTTTACGCTCGCAGCAAGCGTTTCAGCTCGTATTATGAGATCAAAAATACTTCATTCTATGCAAATACGCATGATTCATGCGTTTCAAGCCGCCAAACAAGCCATAATCGAATGCAAAGTTGCTTTATAACGAAATCGAACGATTGAGTTTTGCGCTCGCTGTAGGCGTTCCAGCTCGTATTATAAGATCAAAAACACTTTATTCTATGCAAATACGCAAGATTCATGCGTTTCGAGCAGCCAAACAAGCCCCGTACGATTGTAATGTCGCTTTATAACGAAATCGGACGATTGAGTTTTGCGCTCGCTGTAGGCGTTACAGATCATATTGTAAGATCAAAAACACTTCATTCTACGCAAATACGTCAGATTCGTGGGTTTAGAATCGCCAAACAAGCCCCAAATGAATGCAAAGTCCATTTATAACGATATCGATCATTTGAGTGTTACGCTCGCAGCAGGTGTTCGAGCTCGCATTATGAGATCAATAACACTTAATTCTATACAAATACGCAACATTCATGCGTTTCGAGCAGCCAAACAAGTCCCAAACGATTGCAAAGTCGCTTTATAACGAAATCGAACGATTGAGTTTTGCGCTCGCTGTAGGCGTTCCAGATCGTATTATAAGATCAAAAACACTACATTCTATGCAAATACGCAAGATTCATGCGTTTCGAGCAGCCAGACAAGCCCCGAACGATTGCAATGTCGCTTTATAACGAAATCGAACGATTGAGTTTTGCGCTCGCTGTAGGCGTTCCAGATCGTACTATAAGATCAAAAACACTTCATAATATGCAAATACGTAAGATTCGTGGGTTTGGAATCGCCAAACAAGCCCCAAATGAATGCAAATTCCATGTATAACGAATACGATCATTTGAGTTTTACACTCGCAGCAGGCGTTCCAGATCGTATTATGAGATCAAAAACACTTCATAGTATGCAAACACGCATGATTCATGCGTTTCGAGCCGCCATCAATCCCCAAACGAATGCAAAGTAGCTTTATAACAAAATGGAACGGTTGAGTTTTGCGCTCTTTGTAGGCGTTGCAGCTCGTATTATAAGATCAAAAACTCCTCATTCTATACAAATACGCAAGATTCATGCGTTTCAAGCCGCCAAACAAGCCATAATCGAATGCAAAGTTGCTTTATAACGAAATCGAACGATTGAGTTTTGCGCTCGCTGTAGGCGTTCTAGATCGTATTATAAGATCAAAAACACTTCATTCTATGCAAATACGTAAGATTCGTGGGTTTAGAATCGCCAAACAAGCCCCAAATGAATGCAAAGTCCATTTATAACGATATCGATCATTTGAGTGTTACGCCCGCAGTAGGCGTTCGAGCTCGCATTATGAGATCAATAACACTTAATTCTATACAAATACGCAAGATTCATGCGTTTCGAGCAGCCAAACAAGTCCCAAACGATTGCAAAGTCGCTTTATAACGAAATCGAACGATTGAGTTTTGCGCTCGCTGTAGGCGTTCCAGATCGTATTATAAGATCAAAAACACTTCATTCTATGCAAATACGTAAGATTGGTGGGTTTGGAATCGCCAAACAAGCCCCAAATGAATGCAAAGTCCATTTATAACGATATCGATCATTTGAGTTTTACGCTCGCAGCAAGCGTTTCAGCTCGTATTATGAGATCAAAAATACTTCATTCTATGCAAATACGCATGATTCATGCGTTTCAAGCCGCCAAACAAGCCATAATCGAATGCAAAGTTGCTTTATAACGAAATCGAACGATTGAGTTTTGCGCTCGCTGTAGGCGTTCCAGATCGTATTATAAGATCAAAAACACTACATTCTATGCAAATACGCAAGATTCATGCGTTTCGAGCAGCCAGACAAGCCCCGAACGATTGCAATGTCGCTTTATAACGAAATCGAACGATTGAGTTTTGCGCTCGCTGTAGGCGTTCCAGATCGTATTATAAGATCAAAAACACTTCATAATATACAAATACGTAAGATTCGTGGGTTCAGAATCGCCAAACAAGCCCCAAATGAATGCAAAGTCCATTTATAACGAAATCGAACGATTGAGTTTTGCGCTCGCTGTAGGCGTTCCAGATCGTATTATAAGATCAAAAACACTTCATAATATACAAATACGTAAGATTCGTGGGTTCAGAATCGCCAAACAAGCCCCAAATGAATGCAAAGTCCATTTATAACGATATCGATCATTTGAGTTTTACGCTCGCAGCAAGCGTTTCAGCTCGTATTATGAGATCAAAAATACTTCATTCTATGCAAATACGCATGATTCATGCGTTTCGAGCCGCCAAACAAGTCCCAAACGATTGCAAAGTCGCTTTATTACGAAATCGAACGATTGAGTTTTGCGCTCGCTGTAGGCGTTCCAGATCGTACTATAAGATCAAAAACACTTCATAATATGCAAATACGTAAGATTCGTGGCTTTAGAATCGCCAAACAAGCCCCAATTGAATGCAAAGTCCATTTATAACGATATCGATCATTTGAGTTTTACGCTCGCAGCAGGCGTTCGAGCTCGCATTATGAGATCAATAACACTTAATTCTATACAAATACGCAAGATTCATGCTTTTCGAGCCGCCAAACAAGTCCAAAACGATTGCAAAGTCGCTTTATAACGAAATCGAACGATTGAGTTTTGCGCTCGCTGTAGGCGTTCCAGATTGTATTATAAGATCAAAAACACTTCATTCTATGCAAATACGTCAGATTCGTGGGTTTAGAATCGCCAAACAAGCCCCAAATGAATGCAAAGTCCATTTATAACGATATCGATCATTTGAGTGTTACGCTCGCAGCAGGTGTTCGAGCTCGCATTATGAGATCAATAACACTTAATTCTATACAAATACGCAACATTCATGCGTTTCGAGCAACCAAGCAAGTCCCAAACGATTGCAAAGTCGCTTTATAACGAAATCGAACGATTGAGTTTTGCGCTCGCTGTAGGCGTTCCAGATCGTATTATAAGATCAAAAACACTACATTCTATGCAAATACGCAAGATTCATGCGTTTCGAGCAGCCAGACAAGCCCCGAACGATTGCAATGTCGCTTTATAACGAAATCGAACGATTGAGTTTTGCGCTCGCTGTAGGCGTTCCAGATCTTATTATAAGATCAAAAACACTTCATAATATACAAATACGTAAGATTCGTGGGTTCAGAATCGCCAAACAAGCCCCAAATGAATGCAAAGTCCATTTATAACGATATCGATCATTTGAGTTTTACGCTCGCAGCAAGCGTTTCAGCTCGTATTATGAGATCAAAAATACTTCATTCTATGCAAATACGCATGATTCATGCGTTTCGAGCCGCCAAACAAGTCCCAAACGATTGCAAAGTCGCTTTATAACGAAATCGAACGATTGAGTTTTGCGCTCGCTGTAGGCGTTCCAGATCGTATTATAAGTTCAAAAACACTTCATTCTATGCAAATACGTAAGATTCGTGGGTTTGGAATCGCCAAACAAGCCCCAAATGAATGCAAAGTCCATTTATAACGATATCGATCATTTGAGTGTTACGCTCGCAGTAGGCGTTCGAGCTCGCATTATGAGATCAATAACACTCAATTCTATACAAATACGCAAGATTCATGCGTTTCGAGCAGCCAAACAAGTCCCAAACGATTGCAAAGTCGCTTTATAACGAAATCGAACGATTGAGTTTTGCGCTCGCTGTAGGCGTTCCAGATCGTATTATAAGATCAAAAACACTACATTCTATGCAAATACGCAAGATTCATGCGTTTCGAGCAGCCAGACAAGCCCCGAACGATTGCAATGTCGCTTTATAACGAAATCGAACGATTGAGTTTTGCGCTCGCTGTAGGCGTTCCAGATCGTATTATAAGATCAAAAACACTTCATAATATACAAATACGTAAGATTCGTGGGTTCAGAATCGCCAAACAAGCCCCAAATGAATGCAAAGTCCATTTATAACGAAATCGAACGATCGAGTTTTGCGCTCGCTGTAGGCGTTCCAGATCGTATTATAAGATCAAAAACACTTCATAATATACAAATACGTAAGATTCGTGGGTTCAGAATCGCCAAACAAGCCCCAAATGAATGCAAAGTCCATTTATAACGATATCGATCATTTGAGTTTTACGCTCGCAGCAAGCGTTTCAGCTCGTATTATGAGATCAGAAATACTTCATTCTATGCAACTACGCATGATTCATGCGTTTCGAGCCGCCAAACAAGTCCCAAACGATTGCAAAGTCGCTTTATAACGAAATCGAACGATTGAGTTTTGCGCTCGCTGTAGGCGTTCCAGATCGTACTATAAGATCAAAAACACTTCATAATATGCAAATACGTAAGATTCGTGGCTTTAGAATCGCCAAACAAGCCCCAATTGAATGCAAAGTCCATTTATAACGATATCGATCATTTGAGTTTTACGCTCGCAGCAGGCGTTCGAGCTCCCATTATGAGATCAATAACACTTAATTCTATACAAATACGCAAGATTCATGCGTTTCAAGCCGCCAAACAAGCCATAATCGAATGCAAAGTTGCTTTATAACGAAATCGAACGATTGAGTTTTGCGCTCGCTGTAGGCGTTCCAGCTCGTATTATAAGATCAAAAACACTTCATTCTATGCAAATACGTAAGATTCGTGGGTTTAGAATCGCCAAACAAGCCCCAAATGAATACAAAGTCCATTTATAACGATATCGATCATTTGAGTCTTACGCTCGCAGCATGCGTTCCAGCTCGTATTATGAGATCAATAACACTTCATTCTATGCAAATACGCAAGATTTATGCATTTCGAGCAGCAAAACAAGGCACAAACGATTGCAAAGTCGCTTTATAACAAAATGGAACGGTTGAGTTTTGCGCTCTGTGTAGGCGTTGCAGCTCGTATTATAAGATCAAAAACTCCTCATTCTATACAAATACGCAAGATTCATGCGTTTCAAGCCGCCAAACAAGCCATAATCGAATGCAAAGTTGCTTTATAACGAAATCGAACGATTGAGTTTTGCGCTCGCTGTAGGCGTTCCAGCTCGTATTATAAGATCAAAAACACTTTATTCTATGCAAATACGCAAGATTCATGCGTTTCGAGCAGCCAAACAAGCCCCGTACGATTGCAATGTCGCTTTATATCGAAATCGGACGATTGAGTTTTGCGCTCGCTGTAGGCGTTCCAGATCGTATTATAAGATCAAAAACACTTCATTCTATGCAAATACGCAAGATTCATGCGTTTCGAGCAGCCAGACAAGCCCCGAACGATTGCAATGTCGCTTTATAACGAAATCGAACGATTGAGTTTTGCGCTCGCTGTAGGCGTTCCAGATCGTATTATAAGATCAAAAACACTTCATAATATACAAATACGTAAGATTCGTGGGTTTGGAATCGCCAAACAAGCCCCAAATGAATGCAAAGTCCATTTATAACGATATCGATCATTTGAGTGTTACGCTCGCAGTAGGCGTTCGAGCTCGCATTATGAGATCAATAACACTTAATTCTATACAAATACGCAAGATTCATGCGTTTCGAGCAGCCAAACAAGTCCCAAACGATTGCAAAGTCGCTTTATAACGAAATCGAACGATTGAGTTTTGCGCTCGCTGTAGGCGTTCCAGATCGTATTATAAGATCAAAAACACTTCATTCTATGCAAATACGTAAGATTCGTGGGTTTGGAATCGCCAAACAAGCCCCAAATGAATGCAAAGTCCATGTATAACGAATACGATCATTTGAGTTTTACCCTCGCAGCAGGCGTTCAAGATCGTATTATGAGATCAAAAACACTTCATAGTATGCAAACACGCATGATTCATGCGTTTCGAGCCGCCATTCAATCCCCAAACGAATGCAAAGTAGCTTTATAACTAAATTTAACGATTGAGTTTTGCGCTCGCTGTAAGCGATCCAGCTCGTATCATAACATCAAAAACACTTCATTCCATGCAAATAAGCAAGATTCATGCGTTTCGAGCAGCCAAACAAGCCCCGAACGATTGCAAAGTCGCTTTATAACGAAATCGAAGGATTGAGTTTTGCGCTCGCTGTAGGCGTTCCAGATCGTATTATAAGATCAAAAACACTTCATTTTATGCAAATACGTAAGATTCGTGGGTTCAGAATCGCCAAACAAGCCCCAAATGAATGCAAAGTCCATTTATAACGATATCGATCATTTGAGTTTTACGCTCGCAGCAAGCGTTTCAGCTCGTATTATGAGATCAAAAATACTTCATTCTATGCAAATACGCATGATTCATGCGTTTCAAGCCGCCAAACAAGCCATAATCGAATGCAAAGTTGCTTTATAACGAAATCGAACGATTGAGTTTTGCGCTCGCTGTAGGCGTTCCAGATCGTATTATAAGATCAAAAACACTTCATTCTATGCAAATACGTAAGATTCGTGGTTTTGGAATCGCCAAACAAGCCCCAAATGAATGCAAAGTCCATTTATAACGATATCGATAATTTGAGTGTTACGCTCGCAGTAGACGTTCGAGCTCGCATTATGAGATCAATAACACTTAATTCTATACAAATACGCAAGATTCATGCGTTTCGAGCAGCCAAACAAGTCCCAAACGATTGCAAAGTCGCTTTATAACGAAATCGAACGATTGAGTTTTGCGCTCGCTGTAGGCGTTCCAGATCGTATTATAAGATCAAAAACACTTCATTCTATGCAAATACGTGAGATTCGTGGGTTTGGAATCGCCAAACAAGCCCCAAATGAATGCAAAGTCCATTTATAACGATATCGATCATTTGAGTTTTACGCTCGCAGCAAGCGTTTCAGCTCGTATTATGAGATCAAAAATACTTCATTCTATGCAAATACGCATGATTCATGCGTTTCGAGCCGCCAAACAAGTCCCAAACGATTGCAAAGTCGCTTTATTACGAAATCGAACGATTGAGTTTTGCGCTCGCTGTAGGCGTTCCAGATCGTACTATAAGATCAAAAACACTTCATAATATGCAAATACGTAAGATTCGTGGCTTTAGAATCGCCAAACAAGCCCCAATTGAATGCAAAGTCCATTTATAACGATATCGATCATTTGAGTTTTACGCTCGCAGCAGGCGTTCGAGCTCGCATTATGAGATCAATAACACTTAATTCTATACAAATACGCAAGATTCATGCTTTTCGAGCCGCCAAACAAGTCCAAAACGATTGCAAAGTCGCTTTATAACGAAATCGAACGATTGAGTTTTGCGCTCGCTGTAGGCGTTCCAGATTGTATTATAAGATCAAAAACACTTCATTCTATGCAAATACGTCAGATTCGTGGGTTTAGAATCGCCAAACAAGCCCCAAATGAATGCAAAGTCCATTTATAACGATATCGATCATTTGAGTGTTACGCTCGCAGCAGGTGTTCGAGCTCGCATTATGAGATCAATAACACTTAATTCTATACAAATACGCAACATTCATGCGTTTCGAGCAACCAAGCAAGTCCCAAACGATTGCAAAGTCGCTTTATAACGAAATCGAACGATTGAGTTTTGCGCTCGCTGTAGGCGTTCCAGATCGTATTATAAGATCAAAAACACTACATTCTATGCAAATACGCAAGATTCATGCGTTTCGAGCAGCCAGACAAGCCCCGAACGATTGCAACGTCGCTTTATAACGAAATCGAACGATTGAGTTTTGCGCTCGCTGTAGGCGTTCCAGATCTTATTATAAGATCAAAAACACTTCATAATATACAAATACGTAAGATTCGTGGGTTCAGAATCGCCAAACAAGCCCCAAATGAATGCAAAGTCCATTTATAACGATATCGATCATTTGAGTTTTACGCTCGCAGCAAGCGTTTCAGCTCGTATTATGAGATCAAAAATACTTCATTCTATGCAAATACGCATGATTCATGCGTTTCGAGCCGCCAAACAAGTCCCAAACGATTGCAAAGTCGCTTTATAACGAAATCGAACGATTGAGTTTTGCGCTCGCTGTAGGCGTTCCAGATCGTATTATAAGTTCAAAAACACTTCATAATATGCAAATACGTAAGATTCGTGGCTTTAGAATCGCCAAACAAGCCCCAATTGAATGCAAAGTCCATTTATAACGATATCGATCATTTGAGTTTTACGCTCGCAGCAGGCGTTCGAGCTCGCATTATGAGATCAATAACACTTAATTCTATACAAATACGCAAGATTCATGCGTTTCGAGCAGCCAAACAAGTCCCAAACGATTGCAAAGTCGCTTTATAACGAAATCGAACGATTGAGTTTTGCGCTCGCTGTAGGCGTTCCAGATCGTATTATAAGATCAAAAACACTTCATTCTATGCAAATACGTAAGATTCGTGGGTTTGGAATCGCCAAACAAGCCCCAAATGAATGCAAAGTCCATTTATAACGATATCGATCATTTGAGTGTTACGCTCGCAGTAGGCGTTCGAGCTCGCATTATGAGATCAATAACACTCAATTCTATACAAATACGCAAGATTCATGCGTTTCGAGCAGCCAAACAAGTCCCAAACGATTGCAAAGTCGCTTTATAACGAAATCGAACGATTGAGTTTTGCGCTCGCTGTAGGCGTTCTAGATCGTATTATAAGATCAAAAACACTACATTCTATGCAAATACGCAAGATTCATGCGTTTCGAGCAGCCAGACAAGCCCCGAACGATTGCAATGTCGCTTTATAACGAAATCGAACGATTGAGTTTTGCGCTCGCTGTAGGCGTTCCAGATCGTATTATAAGATCAAAAACACTTCATAATATACAAATACGTAAGATTCGTGGGTTCAGAATCGCCAAACAAGCCCCAAATGAATGCAAAGTCCATTTATAACGAAATCGAACGATTGAGTTTTGCGCTCGCTGTAGGCGTTCCAGATCGTATTATAAGATCAAAAACACTTCATAATATACAAATACGTAAGATTCGTGGGTTCAGAATCGCCAAACAAGCCCCAAATGAATGCAAAGTCCATTTATAACGATATCGATCATTTGAGTTTTACGCTCGCAGCAAGCGTTCGAGCTCGCATTATGAGATCAATAACACTCAATTCTATACAAATACGCAAGATTCATGCGTTTCGAGCAGCCAAACAAGTCCCAAACGATTGCAAAGTCGCTTTATAACGAAATCGAACGATTGAGTTTTGCGCTCGCTGTAGGCGTTCCAGATCGTATTATAAGATCAAAAACACTACATTCTATGCAAATACGCAAGATTCATGCGTTTCGAGCAGCCAGACAAGCCCCGAACGATTGCAATGTCGCTTTATAACG
Organism: Exephanes ischioxanthus; assembly: GCA_958510785.1. Lineage (NCBI taxonomy): Eukaryota > Metazoa > Arthropoda > Insecta > Hymenoptera > Ichneumonidae > Exephanes > Exephanes ischioxanthus. Next base: position 18,653,562 of record OY294016.1, on the reverse strand, counting down.
AAATCGAACGATTGAGTTTTGCGCTCGCTGTAGGCGTTCCAGATCGTATTATAAGATCAAAAACACTTCATAATATACAAATACGTAAGATTCGTGGGTTCAGAATCGCCAAACAAGCCCCAAATGAATGCAAAGTCCATTTATAACGAAATCGAACGATCGAGTTTTGCGCTCGCTGTAGGCGTTCCAGATCGTATTATAAGATCAAAAACACTTCATAATATACAAATACGTAAGATTCGTGGGTTCAGAATCGCCAAACAAGCCCCAAATGAATGCAAAGTCCATTTATAACGATATCGATCATTTGAGTTTTACGCTCGCAGCAAGCGTTTCAGCTCGTATTATGAGATCAGAAATACTTCATTCTATGCAACTACGCATGATTCATGCGTTTCGAGCCGCCAAACAAGTCCCAAACGATTGCAAAGTCGCTTTATAACGAAATCGAACGATTGAGTTTTGCGCTCGCTGTAGGCGTTCCAGATCGTACTATAAGATCAAAAACACTTCATAATATGCAAATACGTAAGATTCGTGGCTTTAGAATCGCCAAACAAGCCCCAATTGAATGCAAAGTCCATTTATAACGATATCGATCATTTGAGTTTTACGCTCGCAGCAGGCGTTCGAGATCCCATTATGAGATCAATAACACTTAATTCTATACAAATACGCAAGATTCATGCGTTTCAAGCCGCCAAACAAGCCATAATCGAATGCAAAGTTGCTTTATAACGAAATCGAACGATTGAGTTTTGCGCTCGCTGTAGGCGTTCCAGCTCGTATTATAAGATCAAAAACACTTTATTCTATGCAAATACGCAAGATTCATGCGTTTCGAGCAGCCAAACAAGCCCCGTACGATTGCAATGTCGCTTTATAACGAAATCGGACGATTGAGTTTTGCGCTCGCTGTAAGCGATCCAGCTCGTATTATAAGATCAAAAACACTTCATTCTATGCAAATACGCAAGATTCATGCGTTTCGAGCAGCCAAACAAGCCCCGTACGATTGCAATGTCGCTTTATAACGAAATCGAACGATTGAGTTTTGCGCTCGCTGTAGGCGTTCCAGATCGTATTATAAGATCAAAAACACTTCATTCTATGCAAATACGTAAGATTCGTGGGTTTGGAATCGCCAAACAAGCCCCAAATGAATGCAAAGTCCATTTATAACGATATCGATCATTTGAGTGTTACGCTCGCAGTAGGCGTTCGAGCTCGCATTATGAGATCAATAACACTTAATTCTATACAAATACGCAAGATTCATGCGTTTCGAGCAGCCAAACAAGTCCCAAACGATTGCAAAGTCGCTTTATAACGAAATCGAACGATTGAGTTTTGCGCTCGCTGTAGGCGTTCCAGATCGTATTATAAGATCAAAAACACTTCATTCTATGCAAATACGTAAGATTCGTGGGTTTGGAATCGCCAAACAAGCCCCAAATGAATGCAAAGTCCATGTATAACGAATACGATCATTTGAGTTTTACCCTCGCAGCAGGCGTTCAAGATCGTATTATGAGATCAAAAACACTTCATAGTATGCAAACACGCATGATTCATGCGTTTCGAGCCGCCATTCAATCCCCAAACGAATGCAAAGTAGCTTTATAACGAAATTTAACGATTGAGTTTTGCGCTCGCTGTAAGCGATCCAGCTCGTATCATAACATCAAAAACACTTCATTCCATGCAAATAAGCAAGATTCATGCGTTTCGAGCAGCCAAACAAGCCCCGAACGATTGCAAAGTCGCTTTATAACGAAATCGAAGGATTGAGTTTTGCGCTCGCTGTAGGCGTTCCAGATCGTATTATAAGATCAAAAACACTTCATTTTATGCAAATACGTAAGATTCGTGGGTTCAGAATCGCCAAACAAGCCCCAAATGAATGCAAAGTCCATTTATAACGATATCGATCATTTGAGTTTTACGCTCGCAGCAAGCGTTTCAGCTCGTATTATGAGATCAAAAATACTTCATTCTATGCAAATACGCATGATTCATGCGTTTCAAGCCGCCAAACAAGCCATAATCGAATGCAAAGTTGCTTTATAACGAAATCGAACGATTGAGTTTTGCGCTCGCTGTAGGCGTTCCAGATCGTATTATAAGATCAAAAACACTTCATTCTATGCAAATACGTAAGATTCGTGGTTTTGGAATCGCCAAACAAGCCCCAAATGAATGCAAAGTCCATTTATAACGATATCGATAATTTGAGTGTTACGCTCGCAGTAGACGTTCGAGCTCGCATTATGAGATCAATAACACTTAATTCTATACAAATACGCAAGATTCATGCGTTTCGAGCAGCCAAACAAGTCCCAAACGATTGCAAAGTCGCTTTATAACGAAATCGAACGATTGAGTTTTGCGCTCGCTGTAGGCGTTCCAGATCGTATTATAAGATCAAAAACACTTCATTCTATGCAAATACGTAAGATTCGTGGGTTTGGAATCGCCAAACAAGCCCCAAATGAATGCAAAGTCCATTTATAACGATATCGATCATTTGAGTTTTACGCTCGCAGCAAGCGTTTCAGCTCGTATTATGAGATCAAAAATACTTCATTCTATGCAAATACGCATGATTCATGCGTTTCAAGCCGCCAATCAAGCCATAATCGAATGCAAAGTTGCTTTATAACGAAATCGAACGATTGAGTTTTGCGCTCGCTGTCGGCGTTCCAGCTCGTATTATAAGATCAAAAACACTTTATTCTATGCAAATACGCAAGGTTCATGCGTTTCGAGCAGCCAAACAAGCCCCGTACGATTGCAATGTCGCTTTATAACGAAATCGGACGATTGACTTTTGCGCTCGCTGTAGGCGTTCCAGATCATATTGTAAGATCAAAAACACTTCATTCTATGCAAATACGTCAGATTCGTGGGCTTAGAATCGCCAAACAAGCCCCAAATGAATGCAAAGTCCATTTATAACGATATCGATCATTTGAGTGTTACGCTCGCAGCAGGTGTTCGAGCTCGCATTATGAGATCAATAACACTTAATTCTATACAAATACGCAACATTCATGCGTTTCGAGCAACCAAACAAGTCCCAAACGATTGCAAAGTCGCTTTATAACGAAATCGAACGATTGAGTTTTGCGCTCGCTGTAGGCGTTCCAGATCGTATTATAAGATCAAAAACACTACATTCTATGCAAATACGCAAGGTTCATGCGTTTCGAGCAGCCAAACAAGCCCCGTACGATTGCAATGTCGCTTTATAACGAAATCGGACGATTGAGTTTTGCGCTCGCTGTAGGCGTTCCAGATCATATTGTAAGATCAAAAACACTTCATTCTATGCAAATACGTCAGATTCGTGGGTTTAGAATCGCCAAACAAGCCCCAAATGAATGCAAAGTCCATTTATAACGATATCGATCATTTGAGTGTTACGCTCGCAGCAGGTGTTCGAGCTCGCATTATGAGATCAATAACACTTAATTCTATACAAATACGCAACATTCATGCGTTTCGAGCAACCAAACAAGTCCCAAACGATTGCAAAGTCGCTTTATAACGAAATCGAACGATTGAGTTTTGCGCTCGCTGTAGGCGTTCCAGATCGTATTATAAGATCAAAAACACTACATTCTATGCAAATACGCAAGATTCATGCGTTTCGAGCAGCCAGACAAGCCCCGAACGATTGCAATGTCGCTTTATAACGAAATCGAACGATTGAGTTTTGCGCTCGCTGTAGGCGTTCCAGATCGTATTATAAGATCAAAAACACTTCATAATATACAAATACGTAAGATTCGTGGGTTCAGAATCGCCAAACAAGCCCCAAATGAATGCAAAGTCCATTTATAACGATATCGATCATTTGAGTTTTACGCTCGCAGCAAGCGTTTCAGCTCGTATTATAAGTTCAAAAACACTTCATAATATGCAAATACGTAAGATTCGTGGCTTTAGAATCGCCAAACAAGCCCCAATTGAATGCAAAGTCCATTTATAACGATATCGATCATTTGAGTTTTACGCTCGCAGCAGGCGTTCGAGCTCGCATTATGAGATCAATAACACTTAATTCTATACAAATACGCAAGATTCATGCGTTTCGAGCAGGCAAACAAGTCCCAAACTATTGCAAAGTCGCTTTATAACGAAATCGAACGATTGAGTTTTGCGCTCGCTGTAGGCGTTCCAGATCGTATTATAAGATCAAAAACACTTCATTCTATGCAAATACGTAAGATTCGTGGGTTTGGAATCGCCAAACAAGCCCCAAATGAATGCAAAGTCCATGTATAACGAATACGATCATTTGAGTTTTACACTCGCAGCAGGCGTTCCAGATCGTATTATGAGATCAAAAACACTTCATAGTATGCAAACACGCATGATTCATGCGTTTCGAGCCGCCATCAATCCCCAAACGAATGCAAAGTAGCTTTATAACGAAATTTAACGATTGAGTTTTGCGCTCGCTGTAAGCGATCCAGCTCGTATCATAACATCAAAAACACTTTATTCTATCCAAATACGCAAGATTCATGCGTTTCGAGCAGCCAAACAAGCCCCGTACGATTGCAATGTCGCTTTATAACGAAATCGATCATTTGAGTCTTACGCTCGCAGCATGCGTTCCAGCTCGTATTATGAGATCAATAACACTTCATTCTATGCAAATACGCAAGATTTATGCGTTTCGAGCAGCAAAACAAGGCACAAACGATTGCAAAGTCGCTTTATAACAAAATGGAACGGTTGAGTTTTGCGCTCTTTGTAGGCGTTGCAGCTCGTATTATAAGATCAAAAACTCCTCATTCTATACAAATACGCAAGATTCATGCGTTTCAAGCCGCCAAACAAGCCATAATCGAATGCAAAGTTGCTTTATAACGAAATCGAACGATTGAGTTTTGCGCTCGCTGTAGGCGTTCCAGCTCGTATTATAAGATCAAAAACACTTTATTCTATGCAAATACGCAAGATTTATGCGTTTCGAGCAGCAAAACAAGGCACAAACGATTGCAAAGTCGCTTTATAACGAAATCGAACGATTGAGTTTTGCGCTCGCTGTAGGCGTTCCAGATCGTATTATAAGATCAAAAACACTTCATAATATACAAATACGTAAGATTCGTGGGTTCAGAATCGCCAAACAAGCCCCAAATGAATGCAAAGTCCATTTATAACGATATCGATCATTTGAGTGTTACGCTCGCAGTAGGCGTTCGAGCTCGCATTATGAGATCAATAACACTTAATTCTATACAAATACGCAAGATTCATGCGTTTCGAGCAGCCAAACAAGTCCCAAACGATTGCAAAGTCGCTTTATAACGAAATCGAACGATTGAGTTTTGCGCTCGCTGTAGGCGTTCCAGATCGTATTATAAGATCAAAAACACTTCATTCTATGCAAATACGTAAGATTCGTGGGTTTGGAATCGCCAAACAAGCCCCAAATGAATGCAAATTCCATTTATAACGATATCGATCATTTGAGTTTTACGCTCGCAGCAAGCGTTTCAGCTCGTATTATGAGATCAAAAATACTTCATTCTATGCAAATACGCATGATTCATGCGTTTCAAGCCGCCAATCAAGCCATAATCGAATGCAAAGTTGCTTTATAACGAAATCGAACGATTGAGTTTTGCGCTCGCTGTAGGCGTTCCAGCTCGTATTATAAGATCAAAAACACTTTATTCTATGCAAATACGCAAGGTTCATGCGTTTCGAGCAGCCAAACAAGCCCCGTACGATTGCAATGTCGCTTTATAACGAAATCGGACGATTGACTTTTGCGCTCGCTGTAGGCGTTCCAGATCATATTGTAAGATCAAAAACACTTCATTCTATGCAAATACGTCAGATTCGTGGGTTTAGAATCGCCAAACAAGCCCCAAATGAATGCAAAGTCCATTTATAACGATATCGATCATTTGAGTGTTACGCTCGCAGCAGGTGTTCGAGCTCGCATTATGAGATCAATAACACTTAATTCTATACAAATACGCAACATTCATGCGTTTCGAGCAACCAAACAAGTCCCAAACGATTGCAAAGTCGCTTTATAACGAAATCGAACGATTGAGTTTTGCGCTCGCTGTAGGCGTTCCAGATCGTATTATAAGATCAAAAACACTACATTCTATGCAAATACGCAAGGTTCATGCGTTTCGAGCAGCCAAACAAGCCCCGTACGATTGCAATGTCGCTTTATAACGAAATCGGACGATTGAGTTTTGCGCTCGCTGTAGGCGTTCCAGATCATATTGTAAGATCAAAAACACTTCATTCTATGCAAATACGTCAGATTCGTGGGTTTAGAATCGCCAAACAAGCCCCAAATGAATGCAAAGTCCATTTATAACGATATCGATCATTTGAGTGTTACGCTCGCAGCAGGTGTTCGAGCTCGCATTATGAGATCAATAACACTTAATTCTATACAAATACGCAACATTCATGCGTTTCGAGCAACCAAACAAGTCCCAAACGATTGCAAAGTCGCTTTATAACGAAATCGAACGATTGAGTTTTGCGCTCGCTGTAGGCATTCCAGATCGTATTATAAGATCAAAAACACTACATTCTATGCAAATACGCAAGGTTCATGCGTTTCGAGCAGCCAAACAAGCCCCGTACGATTGCAATGTCGCTTTATAACGAAATCGGACGATTGAGTTTTGCGCTCGCTGTAGGCGTTCCAGATCATATTGTAAGATCAAAAACACTTCATTCTATGCAAATACGTCAGATTCGTGGGTTTAGAATCGCCAAACAAGCCCCAAATGAATGCAAAGTCCATTTATAACGATATCGATCATTTGAGTGTTACGCTCGCAGCAGGTGTTCGAGCTCGCATTATGAGATCAATAACACTTAATTCTATACAAATACGCAACATTCATGCGTTTCGAGCAACCAAACAAGTCCCAAACGATTGCAAAGTCGCTTTATAACGAAATCGAACGATTGAGTTTTGCGCTCGCTGTAGGCGTTCCAGATCGTATTATAAGATCAAAAACACTACATTCTATGCAAATACGCAAGATTCATGCGTTTCGAGCAGCCAGACAAGCCCCGAACGATTGCAATGTCGCTTTATAACGAAATCGAACGATTGAGTTTTGCGCTCGCTGTAGGCGTTCCAGATCGTATTATAAGATCAAAAACACTTCATAATATACAAATACGTAAGATTCGTGGGTTCAGAATCGCCAAACAAGCCCCAAATGAATGCAAAGTCCATTTATAACGATATCGATCATTTGAGTTTTACGCTCGCAGCAAGCGTTTCAGCTCGTATTATAAGTTCAAAAACACTTCATAATATGCAAATACGTAAGATTCGTGGCTTTAGAATCGCCAAACAAGCCCCAATTGAATGCAAAGTCCATTTATAACGATATCGATCATTTGAGTTTTACGCTCGCAGCAGGCGTTCGAGCTCGCATTATGAGATCAATAACACTTAATTCTATACAAATACGCAAGATTCATGCGTTTCGAGCAGGCAAACAAGTCCCAAACTATTGCAAAGTCGCTTTATAACGAAATCGAACGATTGAGTTTTGCGCTCGCTGTAGGCGTTCCAGATCGTATTATAAGATCAAAAACACTTCATTCTATGCAAATACGTAAGATTCGTGGGTTTGGAATCGCCAAACAAGCCCCAAATGAATGCAAAGTCCATGTATAACGAATACGATCATTTGAGTTTTACACTCGCAGCAGGCGTTCCAGATCGTATTATGAGATCAAAAACACTTCATAGTATGCAAACACGCATGATTCATGCGTTTCGAGCCGCCATCAATCCCCAAACGAATGCAAAGTAGCTTTATAACGAAATTTAACGATTGAGTTTTGCGCTCGCTGTAAGCGATCCAGCTCGTATCATAACATCAAAAACACTTTATTCTATGCAAATACGCAAGATTCATGCGTTTCGAGCAGCCAAACAAGCCCCGTACGATTGCAATGTCGCTTTATAACGAAATCGATCATTTGAGTCTTACGCTCGCAGCATGCGTTCCAGCTCGTATTATGAGATCAATAACACTTCATTATATGCAAATACGCAAGATTTATGCGTTTCGAGCAGCAAAACAAGGCACAAACGATTGCAAAGTCGCTTTATAACAAAATGGAACGGTTGAGTTTTGCGCTCTTTGTAGGCGTTGCAGCTCGTATTATAAGATCAAAAACTCCTCATTCTATACAAATACGCAAGATTCATGCGTTTCAAGCCGCCAAACAAGCCATAATCGAATGCAAAGTTGCTTTATAACGAAATCGAACGATTGAGTTTTGCGCTCGCTGTAGGCGTTCCAGCTCGTATTATAAGATCAAAAACACTTTATTCTATGCAAATACGCAAGATTTATGCGTTTCGAGCAGCAAAACAAGGCACAAACGATTGCAAAGTCGCTTTATAACGAAATCGAACGATTGAGTTTTGCGCTCGCTGTAGGCGTTCCAGATCGTATTATAAGATCAAAAACACTTCATAATATACAAATACGTAAGATTCGTGGGTTCAGAATCGCCAAACAAGCCCCAAATGAATGCAAAGTCCATTTATAACGATATCGATCATTTGAGTGTTACGCTCGCAGTAGGCGTTCGAGCTCGCATTATGAGATCAATAACACTTAATTCTATACAAATACGCAAGATTCATGCGTTTCGAGCAGCCTAACAAGTCCCAAACGATTGCAAAGTCGCTTTATAACGAAATCGAACGATTGAGTTTTGCGCTCGCTGTAGGCGTTCCAGATCGTATTATAAGATCAAAAACACTACATTCTATGCAAATACGCAAGATTCATGCGTTTCGAGCAGCCAGACAAGCCCCGAACGATTGCAATGTCGCTTTATAACGAAATCGAACGATTGAGTTTTGCGCTCGCTGTAGGCGTTCCAGATCGTATTATAAGATCAAAAACACTTCATAATATACAAATACGTAAGATTCGTGGGTTCAGAATCGCCAAACAAGCCCCAAATGAATGCAAAGTCCATTTATAACGATATCGATCATTTGAGTTTTACGCTCGCAGCAAGCGTTTCAGCTCGTATTATAAGTTCAAAAACACTTCATAATATGCAAATACGTAAGATTCGTGGCTTTAGAATCGCCAAACAAGCCCCAATTGAATGCAAAGTCCATTTATAACGATATCGATCATTTGAGTTTTACGCTCGCAGCAGGCGTTCGAGCTCGCATTATGAGATCAATAACACTTAATTCTATACAAATACGCAAGATTCATGCGTTTCGAGCAGGCAAACAAGTCCCAAACTATTGCAAAGTCGCTTTATAACGAAATCGAACGATTGAGTTTTGCGCTCGCTGTAGGCGTTCCAGATCGTATTATAAGATCAAAAACACTTCATTCTATGCAAATACGTAAGATTCGTGGGTTTGGAATCGCCAAACAAGCCCCAAATGAATGCAAAGTCCATGTATAACGAATACGATCATTTGAGTTTTACACTCGCAGCAGGCGTTCCAGATCGTATTATGAGATCAAAAACATTTCATAGTATGCAAACACGCATGATTCATGCGTTTCGAGCCGCCATCAATCCCCAAACGAATGCAAAGTAGCTTTATAACGAAATTTAACGATTGAGTTTTGCGCTCGCTGTAAGCGATCCAGCTCGTATCATAACATCAAAAACACTTTATTCTATGCAAATACGCAAGATTCATGCGTTTCGAGCAGCCAAACAAGCCCCGTACGATTGCAATGTCGCTTTATAACGAAATCGATCATTTGAGTCTTACGCTCGCAGCATGCGTTCCAGCTCGTATTATGAGATCAATAACACTTCATTCTATGCAAATACGCAAGATTTATGCGTTTCGAGCAGCAAAACAAGGCACAAACGATTGCAAAGTCGCTTTATAACAAAATGGAACGGTTGAGTTTTGCGCTCTTTGTAGGCGTTGCAGCTCGTATTATAAGATCAAAAACTCCTCATTCTATACAAATACGCAAGATTCATGCGTTTCAAGCCGCCAAACAAGCCATAATCGAATGCAAAGTTGCTTTATAACGAAATCGAACGATTGAGTTTTGCGCTCGCTGTAGGCGTTCCAGCTCGTATTATAAGATCAAAAACACTTTATTCTATGCAAATACGCAAGATTTATGCGTTTCGAGCAGCAAAACAAGGCACAAACGATTGCAAAGTCGCTTTATAACGAAATCGAACGATTGAGTTTTGCGCTCGCTGTAGGCGTTCCAGATCGTATTATAAGATCAAAAACACTTCATAATATACATATACGTAAGATTCGTGGGTTCAGAATCGCCAAACAAGCCCCAAATGAATGCAAAGTCCATTTATAACGATATCGATCATTTGAGTGTTACGCTCGCAGTAGGCGTTCGAGCTCGCATTATGAGATCAATAACACTTAATTCTATACAAATACGCAAGATTCATGCGTTTCGAGCAGCCAAACAAGTCCCAAACGATTGCAAAGTCGCTTTATAACGAAATCGAACGATTGAGTTTTGCGCTCGCTGTAGGCGTTCCAGATCGTATTATAAGATCAAAAACACTACATTCTATGCAAATACGCAAGATTCATGCGTTTCGAGCAGCCAGACAAGCCCCGAACGATTGCAATGTCGCTTTATAACGAAATCGAACGATTGAGTTTTGCGCTCGCTGTAGGCGTTCCAGATCTTATTATAAGATCAAAAACACTTCATAATATACAAATACGTAAGATTCGTGGGTTCAGAATCGCCAAACAAGCCCCAAATGAATGCAAAGTCCATTTATAACGATATCGATCATTTGAGTTTTACGCTCGCAGCAAGCGTTTCAGCTCGTATTATGAGATCAAAAATACTTCATTCTATGCAAATACGCATGATTCATGCGTTTCGAGCCGCCAAACAAGTCCCAAACGATTGCAAAGTCGCTTTATAACGAAATCGAACGATTGAGTTTTGCGCTCGCTGTAGGCGTTCCAGATCGTATTATAAGTTCAAAAACACTTCATAATATGCAAATACGTAAGATTCGTGGCTTTAGAATCGCCAAACAAGCCCCAATTGAATGCAAAGTCCATTTATAACGATATCGATCATTTGAGTTTTACGCTCGCAGCAGGCGTTCGAGCTCGCATTATGAGATCAATAACACTTAATTCTATACAAATACGCAAGATTCATGCGTTTCGAGCAGCCAAACAAGTCCCAAACGATTGCAAAGTCGCTTTATAACGAAATCGAACGATTGAGTTTTGCGCTCGCTGTAGGCGTTCCAGATCGTATTATAAGATCAAAAACACTTCATTCTATGCAAATACGTAAGATTCGTGGGTTTGGAATCGCCAAACAAGCCCCAAATGAATGCAAAGTCCATTTATAACGATATCGATCATTTGAGTGTTACGCTCGCAGTAGGCGTTCGAGCTCGCATTATGAGATCAATAACACTCAATTCTATACAAATACGCAAGATTCATGCGTTTCGAGCAGCCAAACAAGTCCCAAACGATTGCAAAGTCGCTTTATAACGAAATCGAACGATTGAGTTTTGCGCTCGCTGTAGGCGTTCCAGATCGTATTATAAGATCAAAAACACTACATTCTATGCAAATACGCAAGATTCATGCGTTTCGAGCAGCCAGACAAGCCCTGAACGATTGCAATGTCGCTTTATAACGAAATCGAACGATTGAGTTTTGCGCTCGCTGTAGGCGTTCCAGATCGTATTATAAGATCAAAAACACTTCATAATATACAAATACGTAAGATTCGTGGGTTCAGAATCGCCAAACAAGCCCCAAATGAATGCAAAGTCCATTTATAACGAAATCGAACGATTGAGTTTTGCGCTCGCTGTAGGCGTTCCAGATCGTATTATAAGATCAAAAACACTTCATAATATACAAATACGTAAGATTCGTGGGTTCAGAATCGCCAAACAAGCCCCAAATGAATGCAAAGTCCATTTATAACGATATCGATCATTTGAGTTTTACGCTCGCAGCAAGCGTTCGAGCTCGCATTATGAGATCAATAACACTCAATTCTATACAAATACGCAAGATTCATGCGTTTCGAGCAGCCAAACAAGTCCCAAACGATTGCAAAGTCGCTTTATAACGAAATCGAACGATTGAGTTTTGCGCTCGCTGTAGGCGTTCCAGATCGTATTATAAGATCAAAAACACTTCATTCTATGCAAATACGTAAGATTCGTGGGTTTGGAATCGCCAAACAAGCCCCAAATGAATGCAAAGTCCATGTATAACGAATACGATCATTTGAGTTTTACACTCGCAGCAGGCGTTCCAGATCGTATTATGAGATCAAAAACACTTCATAGTATGCAAACACGCATGATTCATGCGTTTCGAGCCGCCATCAATCCCCAAACGAATGCAAAGTAGCTTTATAACGAAATTTAACGATTGAGTTTTGCGCTCGCTGTAAGCGATCCAGCTCGTATCATAACATCAAAAACACTTTATTCTATGCAAATACGCAAGATTCATGCGTTTCGAGCAGCCAAACAAGCCCCGTACGATTGCAATGTCGCTTTATAACGAAATCGATCATTTGAGTCTTACGCTCGCAGCATGCGTTCCAGCTCGTATTATGAGATCAATAACACTTCATTCTATGCAAATACGCAAGATTTATGCGTTTCGAGCAGCAAAACAAGGCACAAACGATTGCAAAGTCGCTTTATAACAAAATGGAACGGTTGAGTTTTGCGCTCTTTGTAGGCGTTGCAGCTCGTATTATAAGATCAAAAACTCCTCATTCTATACAAATACGCAAGATTCATGCGTTTCAAGCCGCCAAACAAGCCATAATCGAATGCAAAGTTGCTTTATAACGAAATCGAACGATTGAGTTTTGCGCTCGCTGTAGGCGTTCCAGCTCGTATTATAAGATCAAAAACACTTTATTCTATGCAAATACGCAAGATTTATGCGTTTCGAGCAGCAAAACAAGGCACAAACGATTGCAAAGTCGCTTTATAACGAAATCGAACGATTGAGTTTTGCGCTCGCTGTAGGCGTTCCAGATCGTATTATAAGATCAAAAACACTTCATAATATACAAATACGTAAGATTCGTCGGTTCAGAATCGCCAAACAAGCCCCAAATGAATGCAAAGTCCATTTATAACGATATCGATCATTTGAGTGTTACGCTCGCAGTAGGCGTTCGAGCTCGCATTATGAGATCAATAACACTTAATTCTATACAAATACGCAAGATTCATGCGTTTCGAGCAGCCAAACAAGTCCCAAACGATTGCAAAGTCGCTTTATAACGAAATCGAACGATTGAGTTTTGCGCTCGCTGTAGGCGTTCCAGATCGTATTATAAGATCAAAAACACTTCATTCTATGCAAATACGTAAGATTCGTGGGTTTGGAATCGCCAAACAAGCCCCAAATGAATGCAAAGTCCATTTATAACGATATCGATCATTTGAGTTTTACGCTCGCAGCAAGCGTTTCAGCTCGTATTATGAGATCAAAAATACTTCATTCTATGCAAATACGCATGATTCATGCGTTTCAAGCCGCCAATCAAGCCATAATCGAATGCAAAGTTGCTTTATAACGAAATCGAACGATTGAGTTTTGCGCTCGCTGTAGGCATTCCAGCTCGTATTATAAGATCAAAAACACTTTATTCTATGCAAATACGCAAGGTTTATGCGTTTCGAGCAGCCAAACAAGCCCCGTACGATTGCAATGTCGCTTTATAACGAAATCGGACGATTGAGTTTTGCGCTCGCTGTAGGCGTTCCAGATCATATTGTAAGATCAAAAACACTTCATTCTATGCAAATACGTCAGATTCGTGGGTTTAGAATCGCCAAACAAGCCCCAAATGAATGCAAAGTCCATTTATAACGATATCGATCATTTGAGTGTTACGCTCGCAGCAGGTGTTCGAGCTCGCATTATGAGATCAATAACACTTAATTCTATACAAATACGCAACATTCATGCGTTTCGAGCAACCAAGCAAGTCCCAAACGATTGCAAAGTCGCTTTATAACGAAATCGAACGATTGAGTTTTGCGCTCGCTGTAGGCGTTCCAGATCGTATTATAAGATCAAAAACACTACATTCTATGCAAATACGCAAGATTCATGCGTTTCGAGCAGCCAGACAAGCCCCGAACGATTGCAATGTCGCTTTATAACGAAATCGAACGATTGAGTTTTGCGCTCGCTGTAGGCGTTCCAGATCTTATTATAAGATCAAAAACACTTCATAATATACAAATACGTAAGATTCGTGGGTTCAGAATCGCCAAACAAGCCCCAAATGAATGCAAAGTCCATTTATAACGATATCGATCATTTGAGTTTTACGCTCGCAGCAAGCTTTTCAGCTCGTATTATGAGATCAAAAATACTTCATTCTATGCAAATACGCATGATTCATGCGTTTCGAGCCGCCAAACAAGTCCCAAACGATTGCAAAGTCGCTTTATAACGAAATCGAACGATTGAGTTTTGCGCTCGCTGTAGGCGTTCCAGATCGTATTATAAGTTCAAAAACACTTCATAATATGCAAATACGTAAGATTCGTGGCTTTAGAATCGCCAAACAAGCCCCAATTGAATGCAAAGTCCATTTATAACGATATCGATCATTTGAGTTTTACGCTCGCAGCAGGCGTTCGAGCTCGCATTATGAGATCAATAACACTTAATTCTATACAAATACGCAAGATTCATGCGTTTCGAGCAGCCAAACAAGTCCCAAACGATTGCAAAGTCGCTTTATAACGAAATCGAACGATTGAGTTTTGCGCTCGCTGTAGGCGTTCCAGATCGTATTATAAGATCAAAAACACTTCATTCTATGCAAATACGTAAGATTCGTGGGTTCAGAATCGCCAAACAAGCCCCAAATGAATGCAAAGTCCATTTATAACGAAATCGAACGATTGAGTTTTGCGCTCGCTGTAGGCGTTCCAGATCGTATTATAAGATCAAAAACACTTCATAATATACAAATACGTAAGATTCGTGGGTTCAGAATCGCCAAACAAGCCCCAAATGAATGCAAAGTCCATTTATAACGATATCGATCATTTGAGTTTTACGCTCGCAGCAAGCGTTTCAGCTCGTATTATGAGATCAGAAATACTTCATTCTATGCAAATACGCATGATTCATGCGTTTCGAGCCGCCAAACAAGTCCCAAACGATTGCAAAGTCGCTTTATAACGAAATCGAACGATTGAGTTTTGCGCTCGCTGTAGGCGTTCCAGATCGTACTATAAGATCAAAAACACTTCATAATATGCAAATACGTAAGATTCGTGGCTTTAGAATCGCCAAACAAGCCCCAATTGAATGCAAAGTCCATTTATAACGATATCGATCATTTGAGTTTTACGCTCGCAGCAGGCGTTCGAGCTCCCATTATTAGATCAATAACACTTAATTCTATACAAATACGCAAGATTCATGCGTTTCAAGCCGCCAAACAAGCCATAATCGAATGCAAAGTTGCTTTATAACGAAATCGAACGATTGAGTTTTGCGCTCGCTGTAGGCGTTCCAGCTCGTATTATAAGATCAAAAACACTTTATTCTATGCAAATACGCAAGATTCATGCGTTTCGAGCAGCCAAACAAGCCCCGTACGATTGCAATGTCGCTTTATAACGAAATCGGACGATTGAGTTTTGCGCTCGCTGTAAGCGATCCAGCTCGTATTATAAGATCAAAAACACTTCATTCTATGCAAATACGCAAGATTCATGCGTTTCGAGCAGCCAAACAAGCCCCGTACGATTGCAATGTCGCTTTATAACGAAATCGAACGATTGAGTTTTGCGCTCGCTGTAGGCGTTCCAGATCGTATTATAAGATCAAAAACACTTCATTCTATGCAAATACGTCAGATTCGTGGGTTTAGAATCGCCAAACAAGCCCCAAATGAATGCAAAGTCCATTTATAACGATATCGATCATTTGAGTGTTACGCTCGCAGCAGGTGTTCGAGCTCGCATTATGAGATCAATAACACTTAATTCTATACAAATACGCAACATTCATGCGTTTCGAGCAACCAAACAAGTCCCAAACGATTGCAAAGTCGCTTTATAACGAAATCGAACGATTGAGTTTTGCGCTCGCTGTAGGCGTTCCAGATCGTATTATAAGATCAAAAACACTACATTCTATGCAAATACGCAAGGTTCATGCGTTTCGAGCAGCCAAACAAGCCCCGTACGATTGCAATGTCGCTTTATAACGAAATCGGACGATTGAGTTTTGCGCTCGCTGTAGGCGTTCCAGATCATATTGTAAGATCAAAAACACTTCATTCTATGCAAATACGTCAGATTCGTGGGTTTAGAATCGCCAAACAAGCCCCAAATGAATGCAAAGTCCATTTATAACGATATCGATCATTTGAGTGTTACGCTCGCAGCAGGTGTTCGAGCTCGCATTATGAGATCAATAACACTTAATTCTATACAAATACGCAACATTCATGCGTTTCGAGCAACCAAACAAGTCCCAAACGATTGCAAAGTCGCTTTATAACGAAATCGAACGATTGAGTTTTGCGCTCGCTGTAGGCGTTCCAGATCGTATTATAAGATCAAAAACACTACATTCTATGCAAATACGCAAGATTCATGCGTTTCGAGCAGCCAGACAAGCCCCGAACGATTGCAATGTCGCTTTATAACGAAATCGAACGATTGAGTTTTGCGCTCGCTGTAGGCGTTCCAGATCGTATTATAAGATCAAAAACACTTCATAATATACAAATACGTAAGATTCGTGGGTTCAGAATCGCCAAACAAGCCCCAAATGAATGCAAAGTCCATTTATAACGATATCGATCATTTGAGTTTTACGCTCGCAGCAAGCGTTTCAGCTCGTATTATAAGTTCAAAAACACTTCATAATATGCAAATACGTAAGATTCGTGGCTTTAGAATCGCCAAACAAGCCCCAATTGAATGCAAAGTCCATTTATAACGATATCGATCATTTGAGTTTTACGCTCGCAGCAGGCGTTCGAGCTCGCATTATGAGATCAATAACACTTAATTCTATACAAATACGCAAGATTCATGCGTTTCGAGCAGCCAAACAAGTCCCAAACGATTGCAAAGTCGCTTTATAACGAAATCGAACGATTGAGTTTTGCGCTCGCTGTAGGCGTTCCAGATCGTATTATAAGATCAAAAACACTTCATTCTATGCAAATACGTAAGATTCGTGGGTTTGGAATCGCCAAACAAGCCCCAAATGAATGCAAAGTCCATGGATAACGAATACGATCATTTGAGTTTTACACTCGCAGCAGGCGTTCCAGATCGTATTATGAGATCAAAAACACTTCATAGTATGCAAACACGCATGATTCATGGGTTTCGAGCCGCCATCAATCCCCAAACGAATGCAAAGTAGCTTTATAACGAAATTTAACGATTGAGTTTTGCGCTCGCTGTAAGCGATCCAGCTCGTATCATAACATCAAAAACACTTTATTCTATGCAAATACGCAAGATTCATGCGTTTCGAGCAGCCAAACAAGCCCCGTACGATTGCAATGTCGCTTTATAACGAAATCGATCATTTGAGTCTTACGCTCGCAGCATGCGTTCCAGCTCGTATTATGAGATCAATAACACTTCATTCTATGCAAATACGCAAGATTTATGCGTTTCGAGCAGCAAAACAAGGCACAAACGATTGCAAAGTCGCTTTATAACAAAATGGAACGGTTGAGTTTTGCGCTCTTTGTAGGCGTTGCAGCTCGTATTATAAGATCAAAAACTCCTCATTCTATACAAATACGCAAGATTCATGCGTTTCAAGCCGCCAAACAAGCCATAATCGAATGCAAAGTTGCTTTATAACGAAATCGAACGATTGAGTTTTGCGCTCGCTGTAGGCGTTCCAGCTCGTATTATAAGATCAAAAACACTTTATTCTATGCAAATACGCAAGATTTATGCGTTTCGAGCAGCAAAACAAGGCACAAACGATTGCAAAGTCGCTTTATAACGAAATCGAACGATTGAGTTTTGCGCTCGCTGTAGGCGTTCCAGATCGTATTATAAGATCAAAAACACTTCATTCTATGCAAATACGTAAGATTCGTGGGTTTGGAATCGCCAAACAAGCCCCAAATGAATGCAAAGTCCATTTATAACGATATCGATCATTTGAGTGTTACGCTCGCAGTAGGCGTTCGAGCTCGCATTATGAGATCAATAACACTTAATTCTATACAAATACGCAAGATTCATGCGTTTCGAGCAGCCAAACAAGTCCCAAACGATTGCAAAGTCGCTTTATAACGAAATCGAACGATTGAGTTTTGCGCTTGCTGTAGGCGTTCCAGATCGTATTATAAGATCAAAAACACTTCATTCTATGCAAATACGTAAGATTCGTGGGTTTGGAATCGCCAAACAAGCCCCAAATGAATGCAAAGTCCATTTATAACGATATCGATCATTTGAGTGTTACGCTCGCAGTAGGCGTTCGAGCTCGCATTATGAGATCAATAACACTTAATTCTATACAAATACGCAAGATTCATGCGTTTCGAGCAGCCAAACAAGTCCCAAACGATTGCAAAGTCGCTTTATAACGAAATCGAACGATTGAGTTTTGCGCTCGCTGTAGGCGTTCCAGATCGTATTATAAGATCAAAAACACTTCATTCTATGCAAATACGTAAGATTCGTGGGTTTGGAATCGCCAAACAAGCCCCAAATGAATGCAAAGTCCATTTATAACGATATCGATCATTTGAGTTTTACGCTCGCAGCAAGCGTTTCAGCTCGTATTATGAGATCAAAAATACTTCATTCTATGCAAATACGCATGATTCATGCGTTTCAAGCCGCCAAACAAGCCATAATCGAATGCAAAGTTGCTTTATAACGAAATCGAACGATTGAGTTTTGCGCTCGCTGTAGGCGTTCCAGATCGTATTATAAGATCAAAAACACTACATTCTATGCAAATACGCAAGATTCATGCGTTTCGAGCAGCCAGACAAGCCCCGAACGATTGCAATGTCGCTTTATAACGAAATCGAACGATTGAGTTTTGCGCTCGCTGTAGGCGTTCCAGATCGTATTATAAGATCAAAAACACTTCATAATATACAAATACGTAAGATTCGTGGGTTCAGAATCGCCAAACAAGCCCCAAATGAATGCAAAGTCCATTTATAACGATATCGATCATTTGAGTGTTACGCTCGCAGTAGGCGTTCGAGCTCGCATTATGAGATCAATAACACTTAATTCTATACAAATACGCAAGATTCATGCGTTTCGAGCAGCCAAACAAGTCCCAAACGATTGCAAAGTCGCTTTATAACGAAATCGAACGATTGAGTTTTGCGCTCGCTGTAGGCGTTCCAGATCGTATTATAAGATCAAAAACACTTCATTCTATGCAAATACGTAAGATTCGTGGGTTTGGAATCGCAAACAAGCCCCAAATGAATGCAAAGTCCATTTATAACGATATCGATCATTTGAGTTTTACGCTCGCAGCAAGCGTTTCAGCTCGTATTATGAGATCAAAAATACTTCATTCTATGCAAATACGCATGATTCATGCGTTTCAAGCCGCCAATCAAGCCATAATCGAATGCAAAGTTGCTTTATAACGAAATCGAACGATTGAGTTTTGCGCTCGCTGTAGGCGTTCCAGATCGTATTATAAGATCAAAAACACTTCATAATATACAAATACGTAAGATTCGTGGGTTCAGAATCGCCAAACAAGCCCCAAATGAATGCAAAGTCCATTTATAACGAAATCGAACGATTGAGTTTTGCGCTCGCTGTAGGCGTTCCAGATCGTATTATAAGATCAAAAACACTTCATAATATACAAATACGTAAGATTCGTGGGTTCAGAATCGCCAAACAAGCCCCAAATGAATGCAAAGTCCATTTATAACGATATCGATCATTTGAGTTTTACGCTCGCAGCAAGCGTTCGAGCTCGCATTATGAGATCAATAACACTCAATTCTGTACAAATACGCAAGATTCATGCGTTTCGAGCAGCCAAACAAGTCCCAAACGATTGCAAAGTCGCTTTATAACGAAATCGAACGATTGAGTTTTGCGCTCGCTGTAGGCGTTCCAGATCGTATTATAAGATCAAAAACACTACATTCTATGCAAATACGCAAGATTCATGCGTTTCGAGCAGCCAGACAAGCCCCGAACGATTGCAATGTCGCTTTATAACGAAATCGAACGATTGAGTTTTGCGCTCGCTGTAGGCGTTCCAGATCGTACTATAAGATCAAAAACACTTCATAATATGCAAATACGTAAGATTCGTGGCTTTAGAATCGCCAAACAAGCCCCAATTGAATGCAAAGTCCATTTATAACGATATCGATCATTTGAGTTTTACGCTCGCAGCAGGCGTTCGAGCTCCCATTATGAGATCAATAACACTTAATTCTATACAAATACGCAAGATTCATGCTTTTCGAGCCGCCAAACAAGTCCAAAACGATTGCAGAGTCGCTTTATAACGAAATCGAACGATTGAGTTTTGCGCTCGCTGTAGGCGTTCCAGATCGTATTATAAGATCAAAAACACTTCATTCTATGCAAATACGTAAGATTCGTGGGTTTGGAATCGCCAAACAAGCCCCAAATGAATGCAAAGTCCATATATAACGATATCGATCATTTAAGTGTTACGCTCGCAGTAGGCGTTCGAGCTCGCATTATGAGATCAATAACACTCAATTCTATACAAATACGCAAGATTCATGCGTTTCGAGCAGCCAATCAAGTCCCAAACGATTGCAAAGTCGCTTTATAACGAAATCGAACGATTGAGTTTTGCGCTCGCTGTAGGTGTTCCAGATCGTATTTTAAGATCAAAAACACTTCATTCTATGCAAATACGCAAGATTCATGCGTTTCGAGCAGCAAGACAAGCCCCGAACGATTGCAATGTCGCTTTATAACGAAATCGAACGATTGAGTTTTGCGCTCGCTGTAGGCGTTCCAGATCGTATTATAAGATCAAAAACACTTCATAATATACAAATACGTAAGATTCGTGGGTTTGGAATCGCCAAACAAGCCCCAAATGAATGCAAAGTCCATTTATAACAATATCGATCATTTGAGTGTTACGCTCGCAGTAGGCGTTCGAGCTCGCATTATGAGATCAATAACACTTAATTCTATACAAATACGCAAGATTCATGCGTTTCGAGCAGCCAAACAAGTCCCAAACGATTGCAAAGTCGCTTTATAACGAAATCCAACGATTGAGTTTTGCGCTCGCTGTAGGCGTTCCAGATCGTATTATAAGATCAAAAACACTTCATTCTATGCAAATACGTAAGATTCGTGGTTTTGGAATCGCCAAACAAGCCCCAAATGAATGCAAAGTCCATTTATAACGATATCGATAATTTGAGTGTTACGCTCGCAGTAGACGTTCGAGCTCGCATTATGAGATCAATAACACTTAATTCTATACAAATACGCAAGATTCATGCGTTTCGAGCAGCCAAACAAGTCCCAAACGATTGCAAAGTCGCTTTATAACGAAATCGAACGATTGAGTTTTGCGCTCGCTGTAGGCGTTCCAGATCGTATTATAAGATCAAAAACACTTCATTCTATGCAAATACGTAAGATTCGTGGGTTTGGAATCGCCAAACAAGCCCCAAATGAATGCAAAGTCCATTTATAACGATATCGATCATTTGAGTTTTACGCTCGCAGCAAGCGTTTCAGCTCGTATTATGAGATCAAAAATACTTCATTCTATGCAAATACGCATGATTCATGCGTTTCAAGCCGCCAATCAAGCCATAATCGAATGCAAAGTTGCTTTATAACGAAATCGAACGATTGAGTTTTGCGCTCGCTGTAGGCGTTCCAGCTCGTATTATAAGATCAAAAACACTTTATTCTATGCAAATACGCAAGGTTCATGCGTTTCGAGCAGCCAAACAAGCCCCGTACGATTGCAATGTCGCTTTATAACGAAATCGGACGATTGACTTTTGCGCTCGCTGTAGGCGTTCCAGATCATATTGTAAGATCAAAAACACTTCATTCTATGCAAATACGTCAGATTCGTGGGTTTAGAATCGCCAAACAAGCCCCAAATGAATGCAAAGTCCATTTATAACGATATCGATCATTTGAGTGTTACGCTCGCAGCAGGTGTTCGAGCTCGCATTATGAGATCAATAACACTTAATTCTATACAAATACGCAACATTCATGCGTTTCGAGCAACCAAACAAGTCCCAAACGATTGCAAAGTCGCTTTATAACGAAATCGAACGATTGAGTTTTGCGCTCGCTGTAGGCGTTCCAGATCGTATTATAAGATCAAAAACACTACATTCTATGCAAATACGCAAGGTTCATGCGTTTCGAGCAGCCAAACAAGCCCCGTACGATTGCAATGTCGCTTTATAACGAAATCGGACGATTGAGTTTTGCGCTCGCTGTAGGCGTTCCAGATCATATTGTAAGATCAAAAACACTTCATTCTATGCAAATACGTCAGATTCGTGGGTTTAGAATCGCCAAACAAGCCCCAAATGAATGCAAAGTCCATTTATAACGATATCGATCATTTGAGTGTTACGCTCGCAGCAGGTGTTCGAGCTCGCATTATGAGATCAATAACACTTAATTCTATACAAATACGCAACATTCATGCGTTTCGAGCAACCAAACAAGTCCCAAACGATTGCAAAGTCGCTTTATAACGAAATCGAACGATTGAGTTTTGCGCTCGCTGTAGGCGTTCCAGATCGTATTATAAGATCAAAAACACTACATTCTATGCAAATACGCAAGATTCATGCGTTTCGAGCAGCCAGACAAGCCCCGAACGATTGCAATGTCGCTTTATAACGAAATCGAACGATTGAGTTTTGCGCTCGCTGTAGGCGTTCCAGATCGTATTATAAGATCAAAAACACTTCATAATATACAAATACGTAAGATTCGTGGGTTCAGAATCGCCAAACAAGCCCCAAATGAATGCAAAGTCCATTTATAACGATATCGATCATTTGAGTTTTACGCTCGCAGCAAGCGTTTCAGCTCGTATTATAAGTTCAAAAACACTTCATAATATGCAAATACGTAAGATTCATGCGTTTCGAGCAGCCAAACAAGTCCCAAACGATTGCAAAGTCGCTTTATAACGAAATCGAACGATTGAGTTTTGCGCTCGCTGTAGGCGTTCCAGATCGTATTATAAGATCAAAAACACTTCATTCTATGCAAATACGTAAGATTCGTGGGTTTGGAATCGCCAAACAAGCCCCAAATGAATGCAAAGTCCATGTATAACGAATACGATCATTTGAGTTTTACACTCGCAGCAGGCGTTCCAGATCGTATTATGAGATCAAAAACACTTCATAGTATGCAAACACGCATGATTCATGCGTTTCGAGCCGCCATCAATCCCCAAACGAATGCAAAGTAGCTTTATAACGAAATTTAACGATTGAGTTTTGCGCTCGCTGTAAGCGATCCAGCTCGTATCATAACATCAAAAACACTTTATTCTATGCAAATACGCAAGATTCATGCGTTTCGAGCAGCCAAACAAGCCCCGTACGATTGCAATGTCGCTTTATAACGAAATCGATAATTTGAGTCTTACGCTCGCAGCATGCGTTCCAGCTCGTATTATGAGATCAATAACACTTCATTCTATGCAAATACGCAAGATTTATGCGTTTCGAGCAGCAAAACAAGGCACAAACGATTGCAAAGTCGCTTTATAACAAAATGGAACGGTTGAGTTTTGCGCTCTTTGTAGGCGTTGCAGCTCGTATTATAAGATCAAAAACTCCTCATTCTATACAAATACGCAAGATTCATGCGTTTCAAGCCGCCAAACAAGCCATAATCGAATGCAAAGTTGCTTTATAACGAAATCGAACGATTGAGTTTTGCGCTCGCTGTAGGCGTTCCAGCTCGTATTATAAGATCAAAAACACTTTATTCTATGCAAATACGCAAGATTTATGCGTTTCGAGCAGCAAAACAAGGCACAAACGATTGCAAAGTCGCTTTATAACAAAATGGAACGGTTGAGTTTTGCGCTCTTTGTAGGCGTTGCAGCTCGTATTATAAGATCAAAAACTCCTCATTCTATACAAATACGCAAGATTCATGCGTTTCAAGCCGCCAAACAAGCCATAATCGAATGCAAAGTTGCTTTATAACGAAATCGAACGATTGAGTTTTGCGCTCGCTGTAGGCGTTCCAGCTCGTATTATAAGATCAAAAACACTTCATTCTATGCAAATACGTAAGATTCGTGGGTTTGGAATCGCCAAACAAGCCCCAAATGAATGCAAAGTCCATTTATAACGATATCGATCATTTGAGTGTTACGCTCGCAGTAGGCGTTCGAGCTCGCATTATGAGATCAATAACACTCAATTCTATACAAATACGCAAGATTCATGCGTTTCGAGCAGCCAAACAAGTCCCAAACGATTGCAAAGTCGCTTTATAACGAAATCGAACGATTGAGTTTTGCGCTCGCTGTAGGCGTTCCAGATCGTATTATAAGATCAAAAACACTACATTCTATGCAAATACGCAAGATTCATGCGTTTCGAGCAGCCAGACAAGCCCCGAACGATTGCAATGTCGCTTTATAACGAAATCGAACGATTGAGTTTTGCGCTCGCTGTAGGCGTTCCAGATCGTATTATAAGATCAAAAACACTTCATAATATACAAATACGTAAGATTCGTGGGTTCAGAATCGCCAAACAAGCCCCAAATGAATGCAAAGTCCATTTATAACGAAATCGAACGATTGAGTTTTGCGCTCGCTGTAGGCGTTCCAGATCGTATTATAAGATCAAAAACACTTCATAATATACAAATACGTAAGATTCGTGGGTTCAGAATCGCCAAACAAGCCCCAAATGAATGCAAAGTCCATTTATAACGATATCGATCATTTGAGTTTTACGCTCGCAGCAAGCGTTCGAGCTCGCATTATGAGATCAATAACACTCAATTCTATACAAATACGCAAGATTCATGCGTTTCGAGCAGCCAAACAAGTCCCAAACGATTGCAAAGTCGCTTTATAACGAAATCGAACGATTGAGTTTTGCGCTCGCTGTAGGCGTTCCAGATCGTATTATAAGATCAAAAACACTACATTCTATGCAAATACGCAAGATTCATGCGTTTCGAGCAGCCAGACAAGCCCCGAACGATTGCAATGTCGCTTTATAACGAAATCGAACGATTGAGTTTTGCGATCGCTGTAGGCGTTCCAGATCGTATTATAAGATCAAAAACACTTCATAATATACAAATACGTAAGATTCGTGGGTTCAGAATCGCCAAACAAGCCCCAAATGAATGCAAAGTCCATTTATAACGAAATCGAACGATCGAGTTTTGCGCTCGCTGTAGGCGTTCCAGATCGTATTATAAGATCAAAAACACTTCATAATATACAAATACGTAAGATTCGTGGGTTCAGAATCGCCAAACAAGCCCCAAATGAATGCAAAGTCCATTTATAACGATATCGATCATTTGAGTTTTACGCTCGCAGCAAGCGTTTCAGCTCGTATTATGAGATCAGAAATACTTCATTCTATGCAAATACGCATGATTCATGCGTTTCGAGCCGCCAAACAAGTCCCAAACGATTGCAAAGTCGCTTTAAAACGAAATCGAACGATTGAGTTTTGCGCTCGCTGTAAGCGTTCCAGATCGTACTATAAGATCAAAAACACTTCATAATATGCAAATACGTAAGATTCGTGGCTTTAGAATCGCCAAACAAGCCCCAATTGAATGCAAAGTCCATTTATAACGATATCGATCATTTGAGTTTTACGCTCGCAGCAGGCGTTCGAGCTCCCATTATGAGATCAATAACACTTAATTCTATACAAATACGCAAGATTCATGCGTTTCAAGCCGCCAAACAAGCCATAATCGAATGCAAAGTTGCTTTATAACGAAATCGAACGATTGAGTTTTGCGCTCGCTGTAGGCGTTCCAGCTCGTATTATAAGATCAAAAACACTTTATTCTATGCAAATACGCAAGATTCATGCGTTTCGAGCAGCCAAACAAGCCCCGTACGATTGCAATGTCGCTTTATAACGAAATCGGACGATTGAGTTTTGCGCTCGCTGTAAGCGATCCAGCTCGTATTATAAGATCAAAAACACTTCATTCTATGCAAATACGCAAGATTCATGCGTTTCGAGCAGCCAAACAAGCCCCGTACGATTGCAATGTCGCTTTATAACGAAATCGAACTATTGAGTTTTGCGCTCGCTGTAGGCGTTCCAGATCGTATTATAAGATCAAAAACACTTCATTCTATGCAAATACGTAAGATTCGTGGGTTTAGAATCGCCAAACAAGCCCCAAATGAATACAAAGTCCATTTATAACGATATCGATCATTTGAGTCTTACGCTCGCAGCATGCGTTCCAGCTCGTATTATGAGATCAATAACACTTCATTCTATGCAAATACGCAAGATTTATGCGTTTCGAGCAGCAAAACAAGGCACAAACGATTGCAAAGTCGCTTTATAACAAAATGGAACGGTTGAGTTTTGCGCTCTGTGTAGGCGTTGCAGCTCGTATTATAAGATCAAAAACTCCTCATTCTATACAAATACGCAAGATTCATGCGTTTCAAGCCGCCAAACAAGCCATAATCGAATGCAAAGTTGCTTTATAACGAAATCGAACGATTGAGTTTTGCGCTCGCTGTAGGCGTTCCAGCTCGTATTATAAGATCAAAAACACTTTATTCTATGCAAATACGCAAGATTCATGCGTTTCGAGCAGCCAAACAAGCCCCGTACGATTGCAATGTCGCTTTATATCGAAATCGGACGATTGAGTTTTGCGCTCGCTGTAGGCGTTCCAGATCGTATTATAAGATCAAAAACACTTCATTCTATGCAAATACGCAAGATTCATGCGTTTCGAGCAGCCAGACAAGCCCCGAACGATTGCAATGTCGCTTTATAACGAAATCGAACGATTGAGTTTTGCGCTCGCTGTAGGCGTTCCAGATCGTATTATAAGATCAAAAACACTTCATAATATACAAATACGTAAGATTCGTGGGTTTGGAATCGCCAAACAAGCCCCAAATGAATGCAAAGTCCATTTATAACGATATCGATCATTTGAGTGTTACGCTCGCAGTAGGCGTTCGAGCTCGCATTATGAGATCAATAACACTTAATTCTATACAAATACGCAAGATTCATGCGTTTCGAGCAGCCAAACAAGTCCCAAACGATTGCAAAGTCGCTTTATAACGAAATCGAACGATTGAGTTTTGCGCTCGCTGTAGGCGTTCCAGATCGTATTATAAGTTCAAAAACACTTCATAATATGCAAATACGTAAGATTCGTGGCTTTAGAATCGCCAAACAAGCCCCAATTGAATGCAAAGTCCATTTATAACGATATCGATCATTTGAGTTTTACGCTCGCAGCAGGCGTTCGAGCTCGCATTATGAGATCAATAACACTTAATTCTATACAAATACGCAAGATTCATGCGTTTCGAGCAGCCAAACAAGTCCCAAACGATTGCAAAGTCGCTTTATAACGAAATCGAACGATTGAGTTTTGCGCTCGCTGTAGGCGTTCCAGATCGTATTATAAGATCAAAAACACTTCATTCTATGCAAATACGTAAGATTCGTGGGTTTGGAATCGCCAAACAAGCCCCAAATGAATGCAAAGTCCATTTATAACGATATCGATCATTTGAGTGTTACGCTCGCAGTAGGCGTTCGAGCTCGCATTATGAGATCAATAACACTCAATTCTATACAAATACGCAAGATTCATGCGTTTCGAGCAGCCAAACAAGTCCCAAACGATTGCAAAGTCGCTTTATAACGAAATCGAACGATTGAGTTTTGCGCTCGCTGTAGGCGTTCCAGATCGTATTATAAGATCAAAAACACTACATTCTATGCAAATACGCAAGATTCATGCGTTTCGAGCAGCCAGACAAGCCCCGAACGATTGCAATGTCGCTTTATAACGAAATCGAACGATTGAGTTTTGCGCTCGCTGTAGGCGTTCCAGATCGTATTATAAGATCAAAAACACTTCATAATATACAAATACGTAAGATTCGTGGGTTCAGAATCGCCAAACAAGCCCCAAATGAATGCAAAGTCCATTTATAACGAAATCGAACGATTGAGTTTTGCGCTCGCTGTAGGCGTTCCAGATCGTATTATAAGATCAAAAACACTTCATAATATACAAATACGTAAGATTCGTGGGTTCAGAATCGCCAAACAAGCCCCAAATGAATGCAAAGTCCATTTATAACGATATCAATCATTTGAGTTTTACGCTCGCAGCAAGCGTTCGAGCTCGCATTATGAGATCAATAACACTCAATTCTATACAAATACGCAAGATTCATGCGTTTCGAGCAGCCAAACAAGTCCCAAACGATTGCAAAGTCGCTTTATAACGAAATCGAACGATTGAGTTTTGCGCTCGCTGTAGGCGTTCCAGATCGTATTATAAGATCAAAAACACTTCATTCTATGCAAATACGTAAGAATCGTGGGTTTGGAATCGCCAAACAAGCCCCAAATGAATGCAAAGTCCATTTATAACGATATCGATCATTTGAGTTTTACGCTCGCAGCAAGCGTTTCAGCTCGTATTATGAGATCAAAAATACTTCATTCTATGCAAATACGCATGATTCATGCGTTTCAAGCCGCCAAACAAGCCATAATCGAATGCAAAGTTTCTTTATAACGAAATCGAACGATTGAGTTTTGCGCTCGCTGTAGGCGTTCCAGCTCGTATTATAAGATCAAAAACACTTTATTCTATGCAAATACGCAAGATTCATGCGTTTCGAGCAGCCAAACAAGCCCCGTACGATTGCAATGTCGCTTTATAACGAAATCGGACGATTGAGTTTTGCGCTCGCTGTAGGCGTTCCAGATCATATTGTAAGATCAAAAACACTTCATTCTATGCAAATACGTCAGATTCGTGGGTTTAGAATCGCCAAACAAGCCCCAAATGAATGCAAAGTCCATTTATAACGATATCGATCATTTGAGTGTTACGCTCGCAGCAGGTGTTCGAGCTCGCATTATGAGATCAATAACACTTAATTCTATACAAATACGCAACATTCATGCGTTTCGAGCAGCCAAACAAGTCCCAAACGATTGCAAAGTCGCTTTATAACGAAATCGAACGATTGAGTTTTGCGCTCGCTGTAGGCGTTCCAGATCGTATTATAAGATCAAAAACACTACATTCTATGCAAATACGCAAGATTCATGCGTTTCGAGCAGCCAGACAAGCCCCGAACGATTGCAATGTCGCTTTATAACGAAATCGAACGATTGAGTTTTGCGCTCGCTGTAGGCGTTCCAGATCGTACTATAAGATCAAAAACACTTCATAATATGCAAATACGTAAGATTCGTGGGTTTGGAATCGCCAAACAAGCCCCAAATGAATGCAAATTCCATGTATAACGAATACGATCATTTGAGTTTTACACTCGCAGCAGGCGTTCCAGATCGTATTATGAGATCAAAAACACTTCATAGTATGCAAACACGCATGATTCATGCGTTTCGAGCCGCCATCAATCCCCAAACGAATGCAAAGTAGCTTTATAACAAAATGGAACGGTTGAGTTTTGCGCTCTTTGTAGGCGTTGCAGCTCGTATTATAAGATCAAAAACTCCTCATTCTATACAAATACGCAAGATTCATGCGTTTCAAGCCGCCAAACAAGCCATAATCGAATGCAAAGTTGCTTTATAACGAAATCGAACGATTGAGTTTTGCGCTCGCTGTAGGCGTTCTAGATCGTATTATAAGATCAAAAACACTTCATTCTATGCAAATACGTAAGATTCGTGGGTTTAGAATCGCCAAACAAGCCCCAAATGAATGCAAAGTCCATTTATAACGATATCGATCATTTGAGTGTTACGCCCGCAGTAGGCGTTCGAGCTCGCATTATGAGATCAATAACACTTAATTCTATACAAATACGCAAGATTCATGCGTTTCGAGCAGCCAAACAAGTCCCAAACGATTGCAAAGTCGCTTTATAACGAAATCGAACGATTGAGTTTTGCGCTCGCTGTAGGCGTTCCAGATCGTATTATAAGATCAAAAACACTTCATTCTATGCAAATACGTAAGATTGGTGGGTTTGGAATCGCCAAACAAGCCCCAAATGAATGCAAAGTCCATTTATAACGATATCGATCATTTGAGTTTTACGCTCGCAGCAAGCGTTTCAGCTCGTATTATGAGATCAAAAATACTTCATTCTATGCAAATACGCATGATTCATGCGTTTCAAGCCGCCAAACAAGCCATAATCGAATGCAAAGTTGCTTTATAACGAAATCGAACGATTGAGTTTTGCGCTCGCTGTAGGCGTTCCAGATCGTATTATAAGATCAAAAACACTACATTCTATGCAAATACGCAAGATTCATGCGTTTCGAGCAGCCAGACAAGCCCCGAACGATTGCAATGTCGCTTTATAACGAAATCGAACGATTGAGTTTTGCGCTCGCTGTAGGCGTTCCAGATCGTATTATAAGATCAAAAACACTTCATAATATACAAATACGTAAGATTCGTGGGTTCAGAATCGCCAAACAAGCCCCAAATGAATGCAAAGTCCATTTATAACGAAATCGAACGATTGAGTTTTGCGCTCGCTGTAGGCGTTCCAGATCGTATTATAAGATCAAAAACACTTCATAATATACAAATACGTAAGATTCGTGGGTTCAGAATCGCCAAACAAGCCCCAAATGAATGCAAAGTCCATTTATAACGATATCGATCATTTGAGTTTTACGCTCGCAGCAAGCGTTTCAGCTCGTATTATGAGATCAAAAATACTTCATTCTATGCAAATACGCATGATTCATGCGTTTCGAGCCGCCAAACAAGTCCCAAACGATTGCAAAGTCGCTTTATTACGAAATCGAACGATTGAGTTTTGCGCTCGCTGTAGGCGTTCCAGATCGTACTATAAGATCAAAAACACTTCATAATATGCAAATACGTAAGATTCGTGGCTTTAGAATCGCCAAACAAGCCCCAATTGAATGCAAAGTCCATTTATAACGATATCGATCATTTGAGTTTTACGCTCGCAGCAGGCGTTCGAGCTCGCATTATGAGATCAATAACACTTAATTCTATACAAATACGCAAGATTCATGCTTTTCGAGCCGCCAAACAAGTCCAAAACGATTGCAAAGTCGCTTTATAACGAAATCGAACGATTGAGTTTTGCGCTCGCTGTAGGCGTTCCAGATTGTATTATAAGATCAAAAACACTTCATTCTATGCAAATACGTAAGATTCGTGGGTTTGGAATCGCCAAACAAGCCCCAAATGAATGCAAAGTCGATTTATAACGATATCGATCATTTGAGTGTTACGCTCGCAGTAGGCGTTCGAGCTCGCATTATGAGATCAATAACACTCAATTCTATACAAATACGCAAGATTCATGCGTTTCGAGCAGCCAAACAAGTCCCAAACGATTGCAAAGTCGCTTTATAACGAAATCGAACGATTGAGTTTTGCGCTCGCTGTAGGCGTTCCAGATCGTATTATAAGATCAAAAACACTTCATAATATACAAATACGTAAGATTCGTGGGTTTGGAATCGCCAAACAAGCCCCAAATGAATGCAAAGTCCATTTATAACGATATCGATCATTTGAGTTTTACGCTCGCAGCAAGCGTTTCAGCTCGTATTATGAGATCAATAACACTTAATTCTATACAAATACGCAAGATTCATGCGTTTCGAGCAGCCAAACAAGTCCCAAACGATTGCAAAGTCGCTTTATAACGAAATCGAACGATTGAGTTTTGCGCTCGCTGTAGGCGTTCCAGATCGTATTATAAGATCAAAAACACTTCATTCTATGCAAATACGTAAGATTCGTGGGTTTGGAATCGCCAAACAAGCCCCAAATGAATGCAAAGTCCATTTATAACGATATCGATCATTTGAGTGTTACGCTCGCAGTAGGCGTTCGAGCTCGCATTATGAGATCAATAACACTCAATTCTATACAAATACGCAAGATTCATGCGTTTCGAGCAGCCAAACAAGTCCCAAACGATTGCAAAGTCGCTTTATAACGAAATCGAACGATTGAGTTTTGCGCTCGCTGTAGGCGTTCCAGATCGTATTATAAGATCAAAAACACTACATTCTATGCAAATACGCAAGATTCATGCGTTTCGAGCAGCCAGACAAGCCCCGAACGATTGCAATGTCGCTTTATAACGAAATCGAACGATTGAGTTTTGCGCTCGCTGTAGGCGTTCCAGATCGTATTATAAGATCAAAAACACTTCATTCTATGCAAATACGTAAGATTCGTGGGTTTGGAATCGCCAAACAAGCCCCAAATGAATGCAAAGTCCATTTATAACGATATCGATCATTTGAGTTTTACGCTCGCAGCAAGCGTTTCAGCTCGTATTATGAGATCAGAAATACTTCATTCTATGCAAATACGCATGATTCATGCGTTTCGAGCCGCCAAACAAGTCCCAAACGATTGCAAAGTCCATTTATAACGAAATCGAACGATCGAGTTTTGCGCTCGCTGTAGGCGTTCCAGATCGTATTATAAGATCAAAAACACTTCATAATATACAAATACGTAAGATTCGTGGGTTCAGAATCGCCAAACAAGCCCCAAATGAATGCAAAGTCCATTTATAACGATATCGATCATTTGAGTTTTACGCTCGCAGCAAGCGTTTCAGCTCGTATTATGAGATCAGAAATACTTCATTCTATGCAAATACGCATGATTCATGCGTTTCGAGCCGCCAAACAAGTCCCAAACGATTGCAAAGTCGCTTTAAAACGAAATCGAACGATTGAGTTTTGCGCTCGCTGTAAGCGTTCCAGATCGTACTATAAGATCAAAAACACTTCATAATATGCAAATACGTAAGATTCGTGGCTTTAGAATCGCCAAACAAGCCCCAATTGAATGCAAAGTCCATTTATAACGATATCGATCATTTGAGTTTTACGCTCGCAGCAGGCGTTCGAGCTCCCATTATGAGATCAATAACACTTAATTCTATACAAATACGCAAGATTCATGCGTTTCAAGCCGCCAAACAAGCCATAATCGAATGCAAAGTTGCTTTATAACGAAATCGAACGATTGAGTTTTGCGCTCGCTGTAGGCGTTCCAGCTCGTATTATAAGATCAAAAACACTTTATTCTATGCAAATACGCAAGATTCATGCGTTTCGAGCAGCCAAACAAGCCCCGTACGATTGCAATGTCGCTTTATAACGAAATCGGACGATTGAGTTTTGCGCTCGCTGTAAGCGATCCAGCTCGTATTATAAGATCAAAAACACTTCATTCTATGCAAATACGCAAGATTCATGCGTTTCGAGCAGCCAAACAAGCCCCGTACGATTGCAATGTCGCTTTATAACGAAATCGATCATTTGAGTCTTACGCTCGCAGCATGCGTTCCAGCTCGTATTATGAGATCAATAACACTTCATTCTATGCAAATACGCAAGATTTATGCGTTTCGAGCAGCAAAACAAGGCACAAACGATTGCAAAGTCGCTTTATAACAAAATGGAACGGTTGAGTTTTGCGCTCTTTGTAGGCGTTGCAGCTCGTATTATAAGATCAAAAACTCCTCATTCTATACAAATACGCAAGATTCATGCGTTTCAAGCCGCCAAACAAGCCATAATCGAATGCAAAGTTGCTTTATAACGAAATCGAACGATTGAGTTTTGCGCTCGCTGTAGGCGTTCCAGCTCGTATTATAAGATCAAAAACACTTTATTCTATGCAAATACGCAAGATTTATGCGTTTCGAGCAGCAAAACAAGGCACAAACGATTGCAAAGTCGCTTTATAACGAAATCGAACGATTGAGTTTTGCGCTCGCTGTAGGCGTTCCAGATCGTATTATAAGATCAAAAACACTTCATAATATACAAATACGTAAGATTCGTGGGTTCAGAATCGCCAAACAAGCCCCAAATGAATGCAAAGTCCATTTATAACGATATCGATCATTTGAGTGTTACGCTCGCAGTAGGCGTTCGAGCTCGCATTATGAGATCAATAACACTTAATTCTATACAAATACGCAAGATTCATGCGTTTCGAGCAGCCAAACAAGTCCCAAACGATTGCAAAGTCGCTTTATAACGAAATCGAACGATTGAGTTTTGCGCTCGCTGTAGGCGTTCCAGATCGTATTATAAGATCAAAAACACTTCATTCTATGCAAATACGTAAGATTCGTGGGTTTGGAATCGCCAAACAAGCCCCAAATGAATGCAAAGTCCATTTATAACGATATCGATCATTTGAGTTTTACGCTCGCAGCAAGCGTTTCAGCTCGTATTATGAGATCAAAAATACTTCATTCTATGCAAATACGCATGATTCATGCGTTTCAAGCCGCCAATCAAGCCATAATCGAATGCAAAGTTGCTTTATAACGAAATCGAACGATTGAGTTTTGCGCTCGCTGTAGGCGTTCCAGCTCGTATTATAAGATCAAAAACACTTTATTCTATGCAAATACGCAAGGTTCATGCGTTTCGAGCAGCCAAACAAGCCCCGTACGATTGCAATGTCGCTTTATAACGAAATCGGACGATTGAGTTTTGCGCTCGCTGTAGGCGTTCCAGATCATATTGTAAGATCAAAAACACTTCATTCTATGCAAATACGTCAGATTCGTGGGTTTAGAATCGCCAAACAAGCCCCAAATGAATGCAAAGTCCATTTATAACGATATCGATCATTTGAGTGTTACGCTCGCAGCAGGTGTTCGAGCTCGCATTATGAGATCAATAACACTTAATTCTATACAAATACGCAACATTCATGCGTTTCGAGCAACCAAGCAAGTCCCAAACGATTGCAAAGTCGCTTTATAACGAAATCGAACGATTGAGTTTTGCGCTCGCTGTAGGCGTTCCAGATCGTATTATAAGATCAAAAACACTACATTCTATGCAAATACGCAAGATTCATGCGTTTCGAGCAGCCAGACAAGCCCCGAACGATTGCAATGTCGCTTTATAACGAAATCGAACGATTGAGTTTTGCGCTCGCTGTAGGCGTTCCAGATCTTATTATAAGATCAAATACACTTCATAATATACAAATACGTAAGATTCGTGGGTTCAGAATCGCCAAACAAGCCCCAAATGAATGCAAAGTCCATTTATAACGATATCGATCATTTGAGTTTTACGCTCGCAGCAAGCGTTTCAGCTCGTATTATGAGATCAGAAATACTTCATTCTATGCAAATACGCATGATTCATGCGTTTCGAGCCGCCAAACAAGTCCCAAACGATTGCAAAGTCGCTTTATAACGAAATCGAACGATTGAGTTTTGCGCTCGCTGTAGGCGTTCCAGATCGTACTATAAGATCAAAAACACTTCATAATATGCAAATACGTAAGATTCGTGGCTTTAGAATCGCCAAACAAGCCCCAATTGAATGCAAAGTCCATTTATAACGATATCGATCATTTGAGTTTTACGCTCGCAGCAGGCGTTCGAGCTCCCATTATTAGATCAATAACACTTAATTCTATACAAATACGCAAGATTCATGCGTTTCAAGCCGCCAAACAAGCCATAATCGAATGCAAAGTTGCTTTATAACGAAATCGAACGATTGAGTTTTGCGCTCGCTGTAGGCGTTCCAGATCGTATTATAAGATCAAAAACACTTCATTCTATGCAAATACGTAAGATTCGTGGGTTTAGAATCGCCAAACAAGCCCCAAATGAATACAAAGTCCATTTATAACGATATCGATCATTTGAGTCTTACGCTCGCAGCATGCGTTCCAGCTCGTATTATGAGATCAATAACACTTCATTCTATGCAAATACGCAAGATTTATGCGTTTCGAGCAGCAAAACAAGGCACAAACGATTGCAAAGTCGCTTTATAACAAAATGGAACGGTTGAGTT
Organism: Exephanes ischioxanthus; assembly: GCA_958510785.1. Classification (NCBI taxonomy): domain Eukaryota; kingdom Metazoa; phylum Arthropoda; class Insecta; order Hymenoptera; family Ichneumonidae; genus Exephanes; species Exephanes ischioxanthus. The sequence continues at coordinate 18,617,440 of OY294016.1, read as the reverse complement.
TTGCGCTCTGTGTAGGCGTTGCAGCTCGTATTATAAGATCAAAAACTCCTCATTCTATACAAATACGCAAGATTCATGCGTTTCAAGCCGCCAAACAAGCCATAATCGAATGCAAAGTTGCTTTATAACGAAATCGAACGATTGAGTTTTGCGCTCGCTGTAGGCGTTCCAGCTCGTATTATAAGATCAAAAACACTTTATTCTATGCAAATACGCAAGATTCATGCGTTTCGAGCAGCCAAACAAGCCCCGTACGATTGCAATGTCGCTTTATATCGAAATCGGACGATTGAGTTTTGCGCTCGCTGTAGGCGTTCCAGATCGTATTATAAGATCAAAAACACTTCATTCTATGCAAATACGCAAGATTCATGCGTTTCGAGCAGCCAGACAAGCCCCGAACGATTGCAATGTCGCTTTATAACGAAATCGAACGATTGAGTTTTGCGCTCGCTGTAGGCGTTCCAGATCGTATTATAAGATCAAAAACACTTCATAATATACAAATACGTAAGATTCGTGGGTTTGGAATCGCCAAACAAGCCCCAAATGAATGCAAAGTCCATTTATAACGATATCGATCATTTGAGTGTTACGCTCGCAGTAGGCGTTCGAGCTCGCATTATGAGATCAATAACACTTAATTCTATACAAATACGCAAGATTCATGCGTTTCGAGCAGCCAAACAAGTCCCAAACGATTGCAAAGTCGCTTTATAACGAAATCGAACGATTGAGTTTTGCGCTCGCTGTAGGCGTTCCAGATCGTATTATAAGTTCAAAAACACTTCATAATATGCAAATACGTAAGATTCGTGGCTTTAGAATCGCCAAACAAGCCCCAATTGAATGCAAAGTCCATTTATAACGATATCGATCATTTGAGTTTTACGCTCGCAGCAGGCGTTCGAGCTCGCATTATGAGATCAATAACACTTAATTCTATACAAATACGCAAGATTCATGCGTTTCGAGCAGCCAAACAAGTCCCAAACGATTGCAAAGTCGCTTTATAACGAAATCGAACGATTGAGTTTTGCGCTCGCTGTAGGCGTTCCAGATCGTATTATAAGATCAAAAACACTTCATTCTATGCAAATACGTAAGATTCGTGGGTTTGGAATCGCCAAACAAGCCCCAAATGAATGCAAAGTCCATTTATAACGATATCGATCATTTGAGTGTTACGCTCGCAGTAGGCGTTCGAGCTCGCATTATGAGATCAATAACACTCAATTCTATACAAATACGCAAGATTCATGCGTTTCGAGCAGCCAAACAAGTCCCAAACGATTGCAAAGTCGCTTTATAACGAAATCGAACGATTGAGTTTTGCGCTCGCTGTAGGCGTTCCAGATCGTATTATAAGATCAAAAACACTACATTCTATGCAAATACGCAAGATTCATGCGTTTCGAGCAGCCAGACAAGCCCCGAACGATTGCAATGTCGCTTTATAACGAAATCGAACGATTGAGTTTTGCGCTCGCTGTAGGCGTTCCAGATCGTATTATAAGATCAAAAACACTTCATAATATACAAATACGTAAGATTCGTGGGTTCAGAATCGCCAAACAAGCCCCAAATGAATGCAAAGTCCATTTATAACGAAATCGAACGATTGAGTTTTGCGCTCGCTGTAGGCGTTCCAGATCGTATTATAAGATCAAAAACACTTCATAATATACAAATACGTAAGATTCGTGGGTTCAGAATCGCCAAACAAGCCCCAAATGAATGCAAAGTCCATTTATAACGATATCAATCATTTGAGTTTTACGCTCGCAGCAAGCGTTCGAGCTCGCATTATGAGATCAATAACACTCAATTCTATACAAATACGCAAGATTCATGCGTTTCGAGCAGCCAAACAAGTCCCAAACGATTGCAAAGTCGCTTTATAACGAAATCGAACGATTGAGTTTTGCGCTCGCTGTAGGCGTTCCAGATCGTATTATAAGATCAAAAACACTTCATTCTATGCAAATACGTAAGAATCGTGGGTTTGGAATCGCCAAACAAGCCCCAAATGAATGCAAAGTCCATTTATAACGATATCGATCATTTGAGTTTTACGCTCGCAGCAAGCGTTTCAGCTCGTATTATGAGATCAAAAATACTTCATTCTATGCAAATACGCATGATTCATGCGTTTCAAGCCGCCAAACAAGCCATAATCGAATGCAAAGTTTCTTTATAACGAAATCGAACGATTGAGTTTTGCGCTCGCTGTAGGCGTTCCAGCTCGTATTATAAGATCAAAAACACTTTATTCTATGCAAATACGCAAGATTCATGCGTTTCGAGCAGCCAAACAAGCCCCGTACGATTGCAATGTCGCTTTATAACGAAATCGGACGATTGAGTTTTGCGCTCGCTGTAGGCGTTCCAGATCATATTGTAAGATCAAAAACACTTCATTCTATGCAAATACGTCAGATTCGTGGGTTTAGAATCGCCAAACAAGCCCCAAATGAATGCAAAGTCCATTTATAACGATATCGATCATTTGAGTGTTACGCTCGCAGAAGGTGTTCGAGCTCGCATTATGAGATCAATAACACTTAATTCTATACAAATACGCAACATTCATGCGTTTCGAGCAGCCAAACAAGTCCCAAACGATTGCAAAGTCGCTTTATAACGAAATCGAACGATTGAGTTTTGCGCTCGCTGTAGGCGTTCCAGATCGTATTATAAGATCAAAAACACTACATTCTATGCAAATACGCAAGATTCATGCGTTTCGAGCAGCCAGACAAGCCCCGAACGATTGCAATGTCGCTTTATAACGAAATCGAACGATTGAGTTTTGCGCTCGCTGTAGGCGTTCCAGATCGTACTATAAGATCAAAAACACTTCATAATATGCAAATACGTAAGATTCGTGGGTTTGGAATCGCCAAACAAGCCCCAAATGAATGCAAATTCCATGTATAACGAATACGATCATTTGAGTTTTACACTCGCAGCAGGCGTTCCAGATCGTATTATGAGATCAAAAACACTTCATAGTATGCAAACACGCATGATTCATGCGTTTCGAGCCGCCATCAATCCCCAAACGAATGCAAAGTAGCTTTATAACAAAATGGAACGGTTGAGTTTTGCGCTCTTTGTAGGCGTTGCAGCTCGTATTATAAGATCAAAAACTCCTCATTCTATACAAATACGCAAGATTCATGCGTTTCAAGCCGCCAAACAAGCCATAATCGAATGCAAAGTTGCTTTATAACGAAATCGAACGATTGAGTTTTGCGCTCGCTGTAGGCGTTCTAGATCGTATTATAAGATCAAAAACACTTCATTCTATGCAAATACGTAAGATTCGTGGGTTTAGAATCGCCAAACAAGCCCCAAATGAATGCAAAGTCCATTTATAACGATATCGATCATTTGAGTGTTACGCCCGCAGTAGGCGTTCGAGCTCGCATTATGAGATCAATAACACTTAATTCTATACAAATACGCAAGATTCATGCGTTTCGAGCAGCCAAACAAGTCCCAAACGATTGCAAAGTCGCTTTATAACGAAATCGAACGATTGAGTTTTGCGCTCGCTGTAGGCGTTCCAGATCGTATTATAAGATCAAAAACACTTCATTCTATGCAAATACGTAAGATTGGTGGGTTTGGAATCGCCAAACAAGCCCCAAATGAATGCAAAGTCCATTTATAACGATATCGATCATTTGAGTTTTACGCTCGCAGCAAGCGTTTCAGCTCGTATTATGAGATCAAAAATACTTCATTCTATGCAAATACGCATGATTCATGCGTTTCAAGCCGCCAAACAAGCCATAATCGAATGCAAAGTTGCTTTATAACGAAATCGAACGATTGAGTTTTGCGCTCGCTGTAGGCGTTCCAGATCGTATTATAAGATCAAAAACACTACATTCTATGCAAATACGCAAGATTCATGCGTTTCGAGCAGCCAGACAAGCCCCGAACGATTGCAATGTCGCTTTATAACGAAATCGAACGATTGAGTTTTGCGCTCGCTGTAGGCGTTCCAGATCGTATTATAAGATCAAAAACACTTCATAATATACAAATACGTAAGATTCGTGGGTTCAGAATCGCCAAACAAGCCCCAAATGAATGCAAAGTCCATTTATAACGAAATCGAACGATTGAGTTTTGCGCTCGCTGTAGGCGTTCCAGATCGTATTATAAGATCAAAAACACTTCATAATATACAAATACGTAAGATTCGTGGGTTCAGAATCGCCAAACAAGCCCCAAATGAATGCAAAGTCCATTTATAACGATATCGATCATTTGAGTTTTACGCTCGCAGCAAGCGTTTCAGCTCGTATTATGAGATCAAAAATACTTCATTCTATGCAAATACGCATGATTCATGCGTTTCGAGCCGCCAAACAAGTCCCAAACGATTGCAAAGTCGCTTTATTACGAAATCGAACGATTGAGTTTTGCGCTCGCTGTAGGCGTTCCAGATCGTACTATAAGATCAAAAACACTTCATAATATGCAAATACGTAAGATTCGTGGCTTTAGAATCGCCAAACAAGCCCCAATTGAATGCAAAGTCCATTTATAACGATATCGATCATTTGAGTTTTACGCTCGCAGCAGGCGTTCGAGCTCGCATTATGAGATCAATAACACTTAATTCTATACAAATACGCAAGATTCATGCTTTTCGAGCCGCCAAACAAGTCCAAAACGATTGCAAAGTCGCTTTATAACGAAATCGAACGATTGAGTTTTGCGCTCGCTGTAGGCGTTCCAGATTGTATTATAAGATCAAAAACACTTCATTCTATGCAAATACGTAAGATTCGTGGGTTTGGAATCGCCAAACAAGCCCCAAATGAATGCAAAGTCGATTTATAACGATATCGATCATTTGAGTGTTACGCTCGCAGTAGGCGTTCGAGCTCGCATTATGAGATCAATAACACTCAATTCTATACAAATACGCAAGATTCATGCGTTTCGAGCAGCCAAACAAGTCCCAAACGATTGCAAAGTCGCTTTATAACGAAATCGAACGATTGAGTTTTGCGCTCGCTGTAGGCGTTCCAGATCGTATTATAAGATCAAAAACACTTCATAATATACAAATACGTAAGATTCGTGGGTTTGGAATCGCCAAACAAGCCCCAAATGAATGCAAAGTCCATTTATAACGATATCGATCATTTGAGTTTTACGGTCGCAGCAAGCGTTTCAGCTCGTATTATGAGATCAATAACACTTAATTCTATACAAATACGCAAGATTCATGCGTTTCGAGCAGCCAAACAAGTCCCAAACGATTGCAAAGTCGATTTTATAACGAAATCGAACGATTGAGTTTTGCGCTCGCTGTAGGCGTTCCAGATCGTATTATAAGATCAAAAACACTTCATTCTATGCAAATACGTAAGATTCGTGGGTTTGGAATCGCCAAACAAGCCCCAAATGAATGCAAAGTCCATTTATAACGATATCGATCATTTGAGTGTTACGCTCGCAGTAGGCGTTCGAGCTCGCATTATGAGATCAATAACACTCAATTCTATACAAATACGCAAGATTCATGCGTTTCGAGCAGCCAAACAAGTCCCAAACGATTGCAAAGTCGCTTTATAACGAAATCGAACGATTGAGTTTTGCGCTCGCTGTAGGCGTTCCAGATCGTATTATAAGATCAAAAACACTACATTCTATGCAAATACGCAAGATTCATGCGTTTCGAGCAGCCAGACAAGCCCCGAACGATTGCAATGTCGCTTTATAACGAAATCGAACGATTGAGTTTTGCGCTCGCTGTAGGCGTTCCAGATCGTATTATAAGATCAAAAACACTTCATAATATACAAATACGTAAGATTCGTGGGTTCAGAATCGCCAAACAAGCCCCAAATGAATGCAAAGTCCATTTATAACGATATCGATCATTTGAGTTTTACGCTCGCAGCAAGCGTTTCAGCTCGTATTATAAGTTCAAAAACACTTCATAATATGCAAATACGTAAGATTCGTGGCTTTAGAATCGCCAAACAAGTCCCAAACGATTGCAAAGTCGCTTTATAACGAAATCGAACGATTGAGTTTTGCGCTCGCTGTAGGCGTTCCAGATCGTATTATAAGATCAAAAACACTTCATTCTATGCAAATACGTAAGATTCGTGGGTTTGGAATCGCCAAACAAGCCCCAAATGAATGCAAAGTCCATGTATAACGAATACGATCATTTGAGTTTTACACTCGCAGCAGGCGTTCCAGATCGTATTATGAGATCAAAAACACTTCATAGTATGCAAACACGCATGATTCATGCGTTTCGAGCCGCCATCAATCCCCAAACGAATGCAAAGTAGCTTTATAACGAAATTTAACGATTGAGTTTTGCGCTCGCTGTAAGCGATCCAGCTCGTATCATAACATCAAAAACACTTTATTCTATGCAAATACGCAAGATTCATGCGTTTCGAGCAGCCAAACAAGCCCCGTACGATTGCAATGTCGCTTTATAACGAAATCGATCATTTGAGTCTTACGCTCGCAGCATGCGTTCCAGCTCGTATTATGAGATCAATAACACTTCATTCTATGCAAATACGCAAGATTTATGCGTTTCGAGCAGCAAAACAAGGCACAAACGATTGCAAAGTCGCTTTATAACAAAATGGAACGGTTGAGTTTTGCGCTCTTTGTAGGCGTTGCAGCTCGTATTATAAGATCAAAAACTCCTCATTCTATACAAATACGCAAGATTCATGCGTTTCAAGCCGCCAAACAAGCCATAATCGAATGCAAAGTTGCTTTATAACGAAATCGAACGATTGAGTTTTGCGCTCGCTGTAGGCGTTCCAGCTCGTATTATAAGATCAAAAACACTTTATTCTATGCAAATACGCAAGATTTATGCGTTTCGAGCAGCAAAACAAGGCACAAACGATTGCAAAGTCGCTTTATAACGAAATCGAACGATTGAGTTTTGCGCTCGCTGTAGGCATTCCAGATCGTATTATAAGATCAAAAACACTTCATTCTATGCAAATACGTAAGATTCGTGGGTTTGGAATCGCCAAACAAGCCCCAAATGAATGCAAAGTCCATTTATAACGATATCGATCATTTGAGTGTTACGCTCGCAGTAGGCGTTCGAGCTCGCATTATGAGATCAATAACACTTAATTCTATACAAATACGCAAGATTCATGCGTTTCGAGCAGCCAAACAAGTCCCAAACGATTGCAAAGTCGCTTTATAACGAAATCGAACGATTGAGTTTTGCGCTTGCTGTAGGCGTTCCAGATCGTATTATAAGATCAAAAACACTTCATTCTATGCAAATACGTAAGATTCGTGGGTTTGGAATCGCCAAACAAGCCCCAAATGAATGCAAAGTCCATTTATAACGATATCGATCATTTGAGTGTTACGCTCGCAGTAGGCGTTCGAGCTCGCATTATGAGATCAATAACACTTAATTCTATACAAATACGCAAGATTCATGCGTTTCGAGCAGCCAAACAAGTCCCAAACGATTGCAAAGTCGCTTTATAACGAAATCGAACGATTGAGTTTTGCGCTCGCTGTAGGCGTTCCAGATCGTATTATAAGATCAAAAACACTTCATTCTATGCAAATACGTAAGATTCGTGGGTTTGGAATCGCCAAACAAGCCCCAAATGAATGCAAAGTCCATTTATAACGATATCGATCATTTGAGTTTTACGCTCGCAGCAAGCGTTTCAGCTCGTATTATGAGATCAAAAATACTTCATTCTATGCAAATACGCATGATTCATGCGTTTCAAGCCGCCAAACAAGCCATAATCGAATGCAAAGTTGCTTTATAACGAAATCGAACGATTGAGTTTTGCGCTCGCTGTAGGCGTTCCAGATCGTATTATAAGATCAAAAACACTACATTCTATGCAAATACGCAAGATTCATGCGTTTCGAGCAGCCAGACAAGCCCCGAACGATTGCAATGTCGCTTTATAACGAAATCGAACGATTGAGTTTTGCGCTCGCTGTAGGCGTTCCAGATCGTATTATAAGATCAAAAACACTTCATAATATACAAATACGTAAGATTCGTGGGTTCAGAATCGCCAAACAAGCCCCAAATGAATGCAAAGTCCATTTATAACGAAATCGAACGATTGAGTTTTGCGCTCGCTGTAGGCGTTCCAGATCGTATTATAATATCAAAAACACTTCATAATATACAAATACGTAAGATTCGTGGGTTCAGAATCGCCAAACAAGCCCCAAATGAATGCAAAGTCCATTTATAACGATATCGATCATTTGAGTTTTACGCTCGCAGCAAGCGTTCGAGCTCGCATTATGAGATCAATAACACTCAATTCTGTACAAATACGCAAGATTCATGCGTTTCGAGCAGCCAAACAAGTCCCAAACGATTGCAAAGTCGCTTTATAACGAAATCGAACGATTGAGTTTTGCGCTCGCTGTAGGCGTTCCAGATCGTATTATAAGATCAAAAACACTACATTCTATGCAAATACGCAAGATTCATGCGTTTCGAGCAGCCAGACAAGCCCCGAACGATTGCAATGTCGCTTTATAACGAAATCGAACGATTGAGTTTTGCGCTCGCTGTAGGCGTTCCAGATCGTACTATAAGATCAAAAACACTTCATAATATGCAAATACGTAAGATTCGTGGCTTTAGAATCGCCAAACAAGCCCCAATTGAATGCAAAGTCCATTTATAACGATATCGATCATTTGAGTTTTACGCTCGCAGCAGGCGTTCGAGCTCGCATTATGAGATCAATAACACTTAATTCTATACAAATACGCAAGATTCATGCGTTTCGAGCAGCCAAACAAGTCCCAAACGATTGCAAAGTCGCTTTATAACGAAATCCAACGATTGAGTTTTGCGCTCGCTGTAGGCGTTCCAGATCGTATTATAAGATCAAAAACACTTCATTCTATGCAAATACGTAAGATTCGTGGGTTTGGAATCGCCAAACAAGCCCCAAATGAATGCAAAGTCCATGTATAACGAATACGATCATTTGAGTTTTACCCTCGCAGCAGGCGTTCAAGATCGTATTATGAGATCAAAAACACTTCATAGTATGCAAACACGCATGATTCATGCGTTTCGAGCCGCCATCCAATCCCCAAACGAATGCAAAGTAGCTTTATAACGAAATTTAACGATTGAGTTTTGCGCTCGCTGTAAGCGATCCAGCTCGTATCATAACATCAAAAACACTTCATTCCATGCAAATAAGCAAGATTCATGCGTTTCGAGCAGCCAAACAAGCCCCGAACGATTGCAAAGTCGCTTTATAACGAAATCGAAGGATTGAGTTTTGCGCTCGCTGTAGGCGTTCCAGATCGTATTATAAGATCAAAAACACTTCATTTTATGCAAATACGTAAGATTCGTGGGTTCAGAATCGCCAAACAAGCCCCGAATGAATGCAAAGTCCATTTATAACGATATCGATCATTTGAGTTTTACGCTCGCAGCAAGCGTTTCAGCTCGTATTATGAGATCAAAAATACTTCATTCTATGCAAATACGCATGATTCATGCGTTTCAAGCCGCCAAACAAGCCATAATCGAATGCAAAGTTGCTTTATAACGAAATCGAACGATTGAGTTTTGCGCTCGCTGTAGGCGTTCCAGATCGTATTATAAGATCAAAAACACTTCATTTTATGCAAATACGTAAGATTCGTGGGTTCAGAATCGCCAAACAAGCCCCGAATGAATGCAAAGTCCATTTATAACGATATCGATCATTTGAGTTTTACGCTCGCAGCAAGCGTTTCAGCTCGTATTATGAGATCAAAAATACTTCATTCTATGCAAATACGCATGATTCATGCGTTTCAAGCCGCCAAACAAGCCATAATCGAATGCAAAGTTGCTTTATAACGAAATCGAACGATTGAGTTTTGCGCTCGCTGTAGGCGTTCCAGCTCGTATTATAAGATCAAAAACACTTTATTCTATGCAAATACGCAAGATTCATGCGTTTCGAGCAGCCAAACAAGCCCCGTACGATTGCAATGTCGCTTTATAACGAAATCGAACGATTGAGTTTTGCGCTCGCTGTAGGCGTTCCAGATCGTAATATAAGATCAAAAACACTTCATTCTATGCAAATACGTAAGATTCGTGGGTTTAGAATCGCCAAACAAGCCCCAAATGAATACAAAGTCCATTTATAACGATATCGATCATTTGAGTCTTACGCTCGCAGCATGCGTTCCAGCTCGTATTATGAGATCAATAACACTTCATTCTATGCAAATACGCAAGATTTATGCGTTTCGAGCAGCAAAACAAGGCACAAACGATTGCAAAGTCGCTTTATAACAAAATGGAACGGTTGAGTTTTGCGCTCTTTGTAGGCGTTGCATCTCGTATTATAAGATCAAAAACTCCTCATTCTATACAAATACGCAAGATTCATGCGTTTCGAGCAGCCAAACAAGCCCCGTACGATTGCAATGTCGCTTTATAACGAAATCGGACGATTGAGTTTTGCGCTCGCTGTAGGCGTTCCAGATCGTATTATAAGATCAAAAACACTTCATTCTATGCAAATACGCAAGATTCATGCGTTTCGAGCAGCCAGACAAGCCCCGAACGATTGCAATGTCGCTTTATAACGAAATCGAACGATTGAGTTTTGCGCTCGCTGTAGGCGTTCCAGATCGTATTATAAGATCAAAAACACTTCATTCTATGCAAATACGTAAGATTCGTGGGTTCAGAATCGCCAAACAAGCCCCAAATGAATGCAAAGTCCATTTATAACGATATCGATCATTTGAGTTTTACGCTCGCAGCAAGCGTTTCAGCTCGTATTATGAGATCAAAAATACTTCATTCTATGCAAATACGCATGATTCATGCGTTTCGAGCCGCCAAACAAGTCCCAAACGATTGCAAAGTCGCTTTATTACGAAATCGAACGATTGAGTTTTGCGCTCGCTGTAGGCGTTCCAGATCGTACTATAAGATCAAAAACACTTCATAATATGCAAATACGTAAGATTCGTGGCTTTAGAATCGCCAAACAAGCCCCAATTGAATGCAAAGTCCATTTATAACGATATCGATCATTTGAGTTTTACGCTCGCAGCAGGCGTTCGAGCTCGCATTATGAGATCAATAACACTTAATTCTATACAAATACGCAAGATTCATGCTTTTCGAGCCGCCAAACAAGTCCAAAACGATTGCAAAGTCGCTTTATAACGAAATCGAACGATTGAGTTTTGCGCTCGCTGTAGGCGTTCCAGATTGTATTATAAGATCAAAAACACTTCATTCTATGCAAATACGTAAGATTCGTGGGTTTGGAATCGCCAAACAAGCCCCAAATGAATGCAAAGTCGATTTATAACGATATCGATCATTTGAGTGTTACGCTCGCAGTAGGCGTTCGAGCTCGCATTATGAGATCAATAACACTCAATTCTATACAAATACGCAAGATTCATGCGTTTCGAGCAGCCAAACAAGTCCGAAACGATTGCAAAGTCGCTTTATAACGAAATCGAACGATTGAGTTTTGCGCTCGCTGTAGGCGTTCCAGATCGTATTATAAGATCAAAAACACTTCATAATATACAAATACGTAAGATTCGTGGGTTTGGAATCGCCAAACAAGCCCCAAATGAATGCAAAGTCCATTTATAACGATATCGATCATTTGAGTTTTACGGTCGCAGCAAGCGTTTCAGCTCGTATTATGAGATCAATAACACTTAATTCTATACAAATACGCAAGATTCATGCGTTTCGAGCAGCCAAACAAGTCCCAAACGATTGCAAAGTCGCTTTATAACGAAATCGAACGATTGAGTTTTGCGCTCGCTGTAGGCGTTCCAGATCGTATTATAAGATCAAAAACACTTCATTCTATGCAAATACGTAAGATTCGTGGGTTTGGAATCGCCAAACAAGCCCCAAATGAATGCAAAGTCCATTTATAACGATATCGATCATTTGAGTGTTACGCTCGCAGTAGGCGTTCGAGCTCGCATTATGAGATCAATAACACTCAATTCTATACAAATACGCAAGATTCATGCGTTTCGAGCAGCCAAACAAGTCCCAAACGATTGCAAAGTCGCTTTATAACGAAATCGAACGATTGAGTTTTGCGCTCGCTGTAGGCGTTCCAGATCGTATTATAAGATCAAAAACACTACATTCTATGCAAATACGCAAGATTCATGCGTTTCGAGCAGCCAGACAAGCCCCGAACGATTGCAATGTCGCTTTATAACGAAATCGAACGATTGAGTTTTGCGCTCGCTGTAGGCGTTCCAGATCGTATTATAAGATCAAAAACACTTCATAATATACAAATACGTAAGATTCGTGGGTTCAGAATCGCCAAACAAGCCCCAAATGAATGCAAAGTCCATTTATAACGAAATCGAACGATTGAGTTTTGCGCTCGCTGTAGGCGTTCCAGATCGTATTATAAGATCAAAAACACTTCATAATATACAAATACGTAAGATTCGTGGGTTCAGAATCGCCAAACAAGCCCCAAATGAATGCAAAGTCCATTTATAACGATATCGATCATTTGAGTTTTACGCTCGCAGCAAGCGTTCGAGCTCGCATTATGAGATCAATAACACTCAATTATATACAAATACGCAAGATTCATGCGTTTCGAGCAGCCAAACAAGTCCCAAACGATTGCAAAGTCGCTTTATAACGAAATCGAACGATTGAGTTTTGCGCTCGCTGTAGGCGTTCCAGATCGTATTATAAGATCAAAAACACTACATTCTATGCAAATACGCAAGATTCATGCGTTTCGAGCAGCCAGACAAGCCCCGAACGATTGCAATGTCGCTTTATAACGAAATCGAACGATTGAGTTTTGCGCTCGCTGTAGGCGTTCCAGATCGTATTATAAGATCAAAAACACTTCATAATATACAAATACGTAAGATTCGTGGGTTCAGAATCGCCAAACAAGCCCCAAATGAATGCAAAGTCCATTTATAACGAAATCGAACGATCGAGTTTTGCGCTCGCTGTAGGCGTTCCAGATCGTATTATAAGATCAAAAACACTTCATAATATACAAATACGTAAGATTCGTGGGTTCAGAATCGCCAAACAAGGCCCAAATGAATGCAAAGTCCATTTATAACGATATCGATCATTTGAGTTTTACGCTCGCAGCAAGCGTTTCAGCTCGTATTATGAGATCAGAAATACTTCATTCTATGCAAATACGCATGATTCATGCGTTTCGAGCCGCCAAACAAGTCCCAAACGATTGCAAAGTCGCTTTAAAACGAAATCGAACGATTGAGTTTTGCGCTCGCTGTAAGCGTTCCAGATCGTACTATAAGATCAAAAACACTTCATAATATGCAAATACGTAAGATTCGTGGCTTTAGAATCGCCAAACAAGCCCCAATTGAATGCAAAGTCCATTTATAACGATATCGATCATTTGAGTTTTACGCTCGCAGCAGGCGTTCGAGCTCCCATTATGAGATCAATAACACTTAATTCTATACAAATACGCAAGATTCATGCGTTTCAAGCCGCCAAACAAGCCATAATCGAATGCAAAGTTGCTTTATAACGAAATCGAACGATTGAGTTTTGCGCTCGCTGTAGGCGTTCCAGCTCGTATTATAAGATCAAAAACACTTTATTCTATGCAAATACGCAAGATTCATGCGTTTCGAGCAGCCAAACAAGCCCCGTACGATTGCAATGTCGCTTTATAACGAAATCGGACGATTGAGTTTTGCGCTCGCTGTAAGCGATCCAGCTCGTATTATAAGATCAAAAACACTTCATTCTATGCAAATACGCAAGATTCATGCGTTTCGAGCAGCCAAACAAGCCCCGTACGATTGCAATGTCGCTTTATAACGAAATCGAACGATTGAGTTTTGCGCTCGCTGTAAGCGATCCAGCTCGTATCATAACATCAAAAACACTTTATTCTATGCAAATACGCAAGATTCATGCGTTTCGAGCAGCCAAACAAGCCCCGTACGATTGCAATGTCGCTTTATAACGAAATCGATCATTTGAGTCTTACGCTCGCAGCATGCGTTCCAGCTCGTATTATGAGATCAATAACACTTCATTCTATGCAAATACGCAAGATTTATGCGTTTCGAGCAGCAAAACAAGGCACAAACGATTGCAAAGTCGCTTTATAACAAAATGGAACGGTTGAGTTTTGCGCTCTTTGTAGGCGTTGCAGCTCGTATTATAAGATCAAAAACTCCTCATTCTATACAAATACGCAAGATTCATGCGTTTCAAGCCGCCAAACAAGCCATAATCGAATGCAAAGTTGCTTTATAACGAAATCGAACGATTGAGTTTTGCGCTCGCTGTAGGCGTTCCAGCTCGTATTATAAGATCAAAAACACTTTATTCTATGCAAATACGCAAGATTTATGCGTTTCGAGCAGCAAAACAAGGCACAAACGATTGCAAAGTCGCTTTATAACGAAATCGAACGATTGAGTTTTGCGCTCGCTGTAGGCGTTCCAGATCGTATTATAAGATCAAAAACACTTCATAATATACAAATACGTAAGATTCGTGGGTTCAGAATCGCCAAACAAGCCCCAAATGAATGCAAAGTCCATTTATAACGATATCGATCATTTGAGTGTTACGCTCGCAGTAGGCGTTCGAGCTCGCATTATGAGATCAATAACACTTAATTCTATACAAATACGCAAGATTCATGCGTTTCGAGCAGCCAAACAAGTCCCAAACGATTGCAAAGTCGCTTTATAACGAAATCGAACGATTGAGTTTTGCGCTCGCTGTAGGCGTTCCAGATCGTATTATAAGATCAAAAACACTTCATTCTATGCAAATACGTAAGATTCGTGGGTTTGGAATCGCAAACAAGCCCCAAATGAATGCAAAGTCCATTTATAACGATATCGATCATTTGAGTTTTACGCTCGCAGCAAGCGTTTCAGCTCGTATTATGAGATCAAAAATACTTCATTCTATGCAAATACGCATGATTCATGCGTTTCAAGCCGCCAATCAAGCCATAATCGAATGCAAAGTTGCTTTATAACGAAATCGAACGATTGAGTTTTGCGCTCGCTGTAGGCGTTCCAGATCGTATTATAAGATCAAAAACACTTCATAATATACAAATACGTAAGATTCGTGGGTTCAGAATCGCCAAACAAGCCCCAAATGAATGCAAAGTCCATTTATAACGAAATCGAACGATTGAGTTTTGCGCTCGCTGTAGGCGTTCCAGATCGTATTATAATATCAAAAACACTTCATAATATACAAATACGTAAGATTCGTGGGTTCAGAATCGCCAAACAAGCCCCAAATGAATGCAAAGTCCATTTATAACGATATCGATCATTTGAGTTTTACGCTCGCAGCAAGCGTTCGAGCTCGCATTATGAGATCAATAACACTCAATTCTGTACAAATACGCAAGATTCATGCGTTTCGAGCAGCCAAACAAGTCCCAAACGATTGCAAAGTCGCTTTATAACGAAATCGAACGATTGAGTTTTGCGCTCGCTGTAGGCGTTCCAGATCGTATTATAAGATCAAAAACACTACATTCTATGCAAATACGCAAGATTCATGCGTTTCGAGCAGCCAGACAAGCCCCGAACGATTGCAATGTCGCTTTATAACGAAATCGAACGATTGAGTTTTGCGCTCGCTGTAGGCGTTCCAGATCGTACTATAAGATCAAAAACACTTCATAATATGCAAATACGTAAGATTCGTGGCTTTAGAATCGCCAAACAAGCCCCAATTGAATGCAAAGTCCATTTATAACGATATCGATCATTTGAGTTTTACGCTCGCAGCAGGCGTTCGAGCTCGCATTATGAGATCAATAACACTTAATTCTATACAAATACGCAAGATTCATGCGTTTCGAGCAGCCAAACAAGTCCCAAACGATTGCAAAGTCGCTTTATAACGAAATCCAACGATTGAGTTTTGCGCTCGCTGTAGGCGTTCCAGATCGTATTATAAGATCAAAAACACTTCATTCTATGCAAATACGTAAGATTCGTGGGTTTGGAATCGCCAAACAAGCCCCAAATGAATGCAAAGTCCATGTATAACGAATACGATCATTTGAGTTTTACCCTCGCAGCAGGCGTTCAAGATCGTATTATGAGATCAAAAACACTTCATAGTATGCAAACACGCATGATTCATGCGTTTCGAGCCGCCATCCAATCCCCAAACGAATGCAAAGTAGCTTTATAACGAAATTTAACGATTGAGTTTTGCGCTCGCTGTAAGCGATCCAGCTCGTATCATAACATCAAAAACACTTCATTCCATGCAAATAAGCAAGATTCATGCGTTTCGAGCAGCCAAACAAGCCCCGAACGATTGCAAAGTCGCTTTATAACGAAATCGAAGGATTGAGTTTTGCGCTCGCTGTAGGCGTTCCAGATCGTATTATAAGATCAAAAACACTTCATTTTATGCAAATACGTAAGATTCGTGGGTTCAGAATCGCCAAACAAGCCCCGAATGAATGCAAAGTCCATTTATAACGATATCGATCATTTGAGTTTTACGCTCGCAGCAAGCGTTTCAGCTCGTATTATGAGATCAAAAATACTTCATTCTATGCAAATACGCATGATTCATGCGTTTCAAGCCGCCAAACAAGCCATAATCGAATGCAAAGTTGCTTTATAACGAAATCGAACGATTGAGTTTTGCGCTCGCTGTAGGCGTTCCAGCTCGTATTATAAGATCAAAAACACTTTATTCTA
Organism: Exephanes ischioxanthus; assembly: GCA_958510785.1. NCBI lineage: Eukaryota > Metazoa > Arthropoda > Insecta > Hymenoptera > Ichneumonidae > Exephanes > Exephanes ischioxanthus. The sequence goes on along the minus strand of OY294016.1, from coordinate 18,600,661 downwards.
TGCAAATACGCAAGATTCATGCGTTTCGAGCAGCCAAACAAGCCCCGTACGATTGCAATGTCGCTTTATAACGAAATCGAACGATTGAGTTTTGCGCTCGCTGTAGGCGTTCCAGATCGTATTATAAGATCAAAAACACTTCATTCTATGCAAATACGTAAGATTCGTGGGTTTAGAATCGCCAAACAAGCCCCAAATGAATACAAAGTCCATTTATAACGATATCGATCATTTGAGTCTTACGCTCGCAGCATGCGTTCCAGCTCGTATTATGAGATCAATAACACTTCATTATATGCAAATACGCAAGATTTATGCGTTTCGAGCAGCAAAACAAGGCACAAACGATTGCAAAGTCGCTTTATAACAAAATGGAACGGTTGAGTTTTGCGCTCTTTGTAGGCGTTGCAGCTCGTATTATAAGATCAAAAACTCCTCATTCTATACAAATACGCAAGATTCATGCGTTTCAAGCCGCCAAACAAGCCATAATCGAATGCAAAGTTGCTTTATAACGAAATCGAACGATTGAGTTTTGCGCTCGCTGTAGGCGTTCCAGATCGTATTATAAGATCAAAAACACTACATTCTATGCAAATACGCAAGATTCATGCGTTTCGAGCAGCCAGACAAGCCCCGAACGATTGCAATGTCGCTTTATAACGAAATCGAACGATTGAGTTTTGCGCTCGCTGTAGGCGTTCCAGATCGTATTATAAGATCAAAAACACTTCATAATATACAAATACGTAAGATTCGTGGGTTCAGAATCGCCAAACAAGCCCCAAATGAATGCAAAGTCCATTTATAACGAAATCGAACGATTGAGTTTTGCGCTCGCTGTAGGCGTTCCAGATCGTATTATAAGATCAAAAACACTTCATAATATACAAATACGTAAGATTCGTGGGTTCAGAATCGCCAAACAAGCCCCAAATGAATGCAAAGTCCATTTATAACGATATCGATCATTTGAGTTTTACGCTCGCAGCAAGCGTTCGAGCTCGCATTATGAGATCAATAACACTCAATTCTATACAAATACGCAAGATTCATGCGTTTCGAGCAGCCAAACAAGTCCCAAACGATTGCAAAGTCGCTTTATAACGAAATCGAACGATTGAGTTTTGCGCTCGCTGTAGGCGTTCCAGATCGTATTATAAGATCAAAAACACTTCATTCTATGCAAATACGTAAGATTCGTGGGTTTGGAATCGCCAAACAAGCCCCAAATGAATGCAAAGTCCATGTATAACGAATACGATCATTTGAGTTTTACACTCGCAGCAGGCGTTCCAGATCGTATTATGAGATCAAAAACACTTCATAGTATGCAAACACGCATGATTCATGCGTTTCGAGCCGCCATCAATCCCCAAACGAATGCAAAGTAGCTTTATAACGAAATTTAACGATTGAGTTTTGCGCTCGCTGTAAGCGATCCAGCTAGTATCATAACATCAAAAACACTTTATTCTATGCAAATACGCAAGATTCATGCGTTTCGAGCAGCCAAACAAGCCCCGTACGATTGCAATGTCGCTTTATAACGAAATCGATCATTTGAGTCTTACGCTCGCAGCATGCGTTCCAGCTCGTATTATGAGATCAATAACACTTCATTCTATGCAAATACGCAAGATTTATGCGTTTCGAGCAGCAAAACAAGGCACAAACGATTGCAAAGTCGCTTTATAACAAAATGGAACGGTTGAGTTTTGCGCTCTTTGTAGGCGTTGCAGCTCGTATTATAAGATCAAAAACTCCTCATTCTATACAAATACGCAAGATTCATGCGTTTCAAGCCGCCAAACAAGCCATAATCGAATGCAAAGTTGCTTTATAACGAAATCGAACGATTGAGTTTTGCGCTCGCTGTAGGCGTTCCAGCTCGTATTATAAGATCAAAAACACTTTATTCTATGCAAATACGCAAGATTTATGCGTTTCGAGCAGCAAAACAAGGCACAAACGATTGCAAAGTCGCTTTATAACGAAATCGAACGATTGAGTTTTGCGCTCGCTGTAGGCGTTCCAGATCGTATTATAAGATCAAAAACACTTCATAATATACAAATACGTAAGATTCGTGGGTTCAGAATCGCCAAACAAGCCCCAAATGAATGCAAAGTCCATTTATAACGATATCGATCATTTGAGTTTTACGCTCGCAGCAAGCGTTTCAGCTCGTATTATGAGATCAGAAATACTTCATTCTATGCAAATACGCATGATTCATGCGTTTCGAGCCGCCAAACAAGTCCCAAACGATTGCAAAGTCGCTTTATAACGAAATCGAACGATTGAGTTTTGCGCTCGCTGTAGGCGTTCCAGATCGTACTATAAGATCAAAAACACTTCATAATATGCAAATACGTAAGATTCGTGGCTTTAGAATCGCCAAACAAGCCCCAATTGAATGCAAAGTCCATTTATAACGATATCGATCATTTGAGTTTTACGCTCGCAGCAGGCGTTCGAGCTCCCATTATTAGATCAATAACACTTAATTCTATACAAATACGCAAGATTCATGCGTTTCAAGCCGCCAAACAAGCCATAATCGAATGCAAAGTTGCTTTATAACGAAATCGAACGATTGAGTTTTGCGCTCGCTGTAGGCGTTCCAGCTCGTATTATAAGATCAAAAACACTTTATTCTATGCAAATACGCAAGATTCATGCGTTTCGAGCAGCCAAACAAGCCCCGTACGATTGCAATGTCGCTTTATAACGAAATCGGACGATTGAGTTTTGCGCTCGCTGTAAGCGATCCAGCTCGTATTATAAGATCAAAAACACTTCATTCTATGCAAATACGCAAGATTCATGCGTTTCGAGCAGCCAAACAAGCCCCGTACGATTGCAATGTCGCTTTATAACGAAATCGAACGATTGAGTTTTGCGCTCGCTGTAGGCGTTCCAGATCGTATTATAAGATCAAAAACACTTCATTCTATGCAAATACGTCAGATTCGTGGGTTTAGAATCGCCAAACAAGCCCCAAATGAATGCAAAGTCCATTTATAACGATATCGATCATTTGAGTGTTACGCTCGCAGCAGGTGTTCGAGCTCGCATTATGAGATCAATAACACTTAATTCTATACAAATACGCAACATTCATGCGTTTCGAGCAACCAAACAAGTCCCAAACGATTGCAAAGTCGCTTTATAACGAAATCGAACGATTGAGTTTTGCGCTCGCTGTAGGCGTTCCAGATCGTATTATAAGATCAAAAACACTACATTCTATGCAAATACGCAAGGTTCATGCGTTTCGAGCAGCCAAACAAGCCCCGTACGATTGCAATGTCGCTTTATAACGAAATCGGACGATTGAGTTTTGCGCTCGCTGTAGGCGTTCCAGATCATATTGTAAGATCAAAAACACTTCATTCTATGCAAATACGTCAGATTCGTGGGTTTAGAATCGCCAAACAAGCCCCAAATGAATGCAAAGTCCATTTATAACGATATCGATCATTTGAGTGTTACGCTCGCAGCAGGTGTTCGAGCTCGCATTATGAGATCAATAACACTTAATTCTATACAAATACGCAACATTCATGCGTTTCGAGCAACCAAACAAGTCCCAAACGATTGCAAAGTCGCTTTATAACGAAATCGAACGATTGAGTTTTGCGCTCGCTGTAGGCGTTCCAGATCGTATTATAAGATCAAAAACACTACATTCTATGCAAATACGCAAGATTCATGCGTTTCGAGCAGCCAGACAAGCCCCGAACGATTGCAATGTCGCTTTATAACGAAATCGAACGATTGAGTTTTGCGCTCGCTGTAGGCGTTCCAGATCGTATTATAAGATCAAAAACACTTCATAATATACAAATACGTAAGATTCGTGGGTTCAGAATCGCCAAACAAGCCCCAAATGAATGCAAAGTCCATTTATAACGATATCGATCATTTGAGTTTTACGCTCGCAGCAAGCGTTTCAGCTCGTATTATAAGTTCAAAAACACTTCATAATATGCAAATACGTAAGATTCGTGGCTTTAGAATCGCCAAACAAGCCCCAATTGAATGCAAAGTCCATTTATAACGATATCGATCATTTGAGTTTTACGCTCGCAGCAGGCGTTCGAGCTCGCATTATGAGATCAATAACACTTAATTCTATACAAATACGCAAGATTCATGCGTTTCGAGCAGCCAAACAAGTCCCAAACGATTGCAAAGTCGCTTTATAACGAAATCGAACGATTGAGTTTTGCGCTCGCTGTAGGCGTTCCAGATCGTATTATAAGATCAAAAACACTTCATTCTATGCAAATACGTAAGATTCGTGGGTTTGGAATCGCCAAACAAGCCCCAAATGAATGCAAAGTCCATGTATAACGAATACGATCATTTGAGTTTTACACTCGCAGCAGGCGTTCCAGATCGTATTATGAGATCAAAAACACTTCATAGTATGCAAACACGCATGATTCATGCGTTTCGAGCCGCCATCAATCCCCAAACGAATGCAAAGTAGCTTTATAACGAAATTTAACGATTGAGTTTTGCGCTCGCTGTAAGCGATCCAGCTCGTATCATAACATCAAAAACACTTTATTCTATGCAAATACGCAAGATTCATGCGTTTCGAGCAGCCAAACAAGCCCCGTACGATTGCAATGTCGCTTTATAACGAAATCGATCATTTGAGTCTTACGCTCGCAGCATGCGTTCCAGCTCGTATTATGAGATCAATAACACTTCATTCTATGCAAATACGCAAGATTTATGCGTTTCCAGCAGCAAAACAAGGCACAAACGATTGCAAAGTCGCTTTATAACAAAATGGAACGGTTGAGTTTTGCGCTCTTTGTAGGCGTTGCAGCTCGTATTATAAGATCAAAAACTCCTCATTCTATACAAATACGCAAGATTCATGCGTTTCAAGCCGCCAAACAAGCCATAATCGAATGCAAAGTTGCTTTATAACGAAATCGAACGATTGAGTTTTGCGCTCGCTGTAGGCGTTCCAGCTCGTATTATAAGATCAAAAACACTTTATTCTATGCAAATACGCAAGATTTATGCGTTTCGAGCAGCAAAACAAGGCACAAACGATTGCAAAGTCGCTTTATAACGAAATCGAACGATTGAGTTTTGCGCTCGCTGTAGGCGTTCCAGATCGTATTATAAGATCAAAAACACTTCATTCTATGCAAATACGTAAGATTCGTGGGTTTGGAATCGCCAAACAAGCCCCAAATGAATGCAAAGTCCATTTATAACGATATCGATCATTTGAGTGTTACGCTCGCAGTAGGCGTTCGAGCTCGCATTATGAGATCAATAACACTTAATTCTATACAAATACGCAAGATTCATGCGTTTCGAGC